>CM048751.1:21145000-22345000 GCA_026315105.1 Locusta migratoria
ACACCTCGTAACATCACGCAGAAAGACCCAAATATGGAGGTGCAAAATGGAAATCCGAACAGGCTAACCGATAAGAAAAAGGAACAGGTGGCGACAGAGACATCGTCCACAGATTCTCAAGAGAAGTCACCTGCATCATCCAACGGGGGATCCCCAAAGCGCAGGAGAAATAAGAAGCGCAGGCTGGCTCATGAAGCCGCTGAGAGTATAGCCCCCATTTTGAAGGAAAAACTGAAAACCATTAAAGAACGCGACAAGCAGGTAACTGTTTCAGAAGCAGCAGTAACTTCCAAGGAACGTCCTACAGGAAGCGGAAGTGAAGCAACTGACAATACCATTGAGATGTCAGGACATGAACCCATGTCAAGTCAAGCTACCTCAGAGGCACGACTAGACTGGGCACAAAAATCAGACGAAGACATGGCAGATGAAGCAATACAGGATGAAGATATTTTTTACTAAAAGAGTGGAATGAAACCGCGCAGACAAGAAGCATGAAGACAGATGACGGCGAAGGGGAGGGAAAAAAATAAAGACAATGAATTGCCCTTATCGGACTTAGAAATTTAAATCACACCTAACTAATGGAACATGTTTATAATGTGACAACTCTTAACATCAACAAAATTCAGAATGAAACAAAAGTGGCTGCTCTTAAAGATTTTTTGTATCAATCCGAAACAGACATAGCATTATTGCAGTAGGTTAACATCAAAGATCTATACGTCGTTGGTTATCAAGCAATACTGAATATTGCACCTGAGAGTAGTTGTGGGACAGCTATCCTTACAAAGGACGGCATAGAGATGAAAGATGTCTGCCTTTTAGAATCTGGGCGGGGAATCAGATGCAAAATTTTTAATACTAATTTGGTAAATGTTTACGCACCATCGGGCAATAATGCGAGAGACGAAAGAGCAACATTTTACAAAAGTGACATTCTAGTTTTACTTAAAGACAATCCGGAAAATGTTTTAGTTGGCGGTGATTGGAATTGCGTGTTACATGAAAAGGACCAACGCCCAAACTTCAATAAATCTAAAGAACTTCAGGGCTTAGTTAGTAACATGAAATGGAAAGACGCATGGGAAATTAAGTATCCTACCCTCGTCAGGTTCACATACATTACTAGTAGATCCCAAAGCAGAATCGATAGAATTTACGTTTCTTCGAACTTTGAAAATAAAATTGCTGCAATTGAGGTTATACCAACTACCTTTTCCGACCATCTTGCAGTCAAATGCAGTGTTAAGTTACCGAAGCAGAAAACTTACTGGGGCCGACCATTGTGGAAACTGAGCATAGGTATGCTGCTAGAGAATAACCTAAATGCACAAATAGAAGAAACCTGGCAGGCCTCTTTACGACAGCGCCATAAATACAGGTCAACTATACAATGGTGGGCTGCGGTTGCCAAGAAAAAATTGAGAGCTACCCTAATAGCGCATAGCAAAGAGAGAATGAGATGGACGAGACATACAACGGAATTTTATTATTGTTGTTTACGCGATCTCTATGAACAACCGATGACTAACGATATTTTCATAGAAATAAAGAGAATCAAAGCCAAGCTCATAAATATGAAGAGGTCCCAGCTAGAGGGCTTAAAAATTAGATCCCATGCACAAACCATTGTGGAAGAAGAAAACGCTTCTATCTATCACCTCATAAGACACGAACAACGGAGGCGAAGAAATTTTATTGATCACATGCGGGCGGAGGATAAGAGAATCCTTACAAACCAAAAAGATATATTAGACGAGGTTTATCGATTCTACACTACACTTTACAGTGAACAACAGATAGATGAAGATACGACAAAGGAATTCTTAACAACATCTGGCCTTAAGAATACAATAACGGAAGAGAACAATCGACACCTCCAGGCACAAATTACTCAAGAAGAAGTTTTCGATGTACTCAAGTCCTCGCCAACTAAAAAGTCACCCGGCCCCGATGGATTGCCCATAGAGTTTTACAGATCATACTGGCATGTCATAGGCAAAGCGTTTACTGAAATGATAAATGAAGTACTATATGGGGAGGCTGTTCCTACAGATTTGAAGCAAAGCATCACAGTACTGATCCCAAAAGGCAGGAACTTGGGAATAAAAGATATCACCAAGATGAGACCAATAAGCTTACTCAACACTGATTATAAAATAACAGCTAGGGTAATTAAGGAGAGGATAACACCAATCCTACGGAGGATCGTTGGTGTTCATCAGACATGTCTCCCAGGACGAAGCATTTTTAAGACAGTCACTGAATACAGAGACATAGTCGCAATTTTCTCCAACTCTGCAGCACATGGTGGCCTAGTATTCATTGATTTTAATAAAGCCTTTGACAGAGTTCATCATGGGTATCTTTTTAAAACATTGGCATTCATGGGCCTCAATGATAACAACGTGAAGGTTTTCAACAACATTCTAAAGGGAATGAAAACTAATGTATCTCTCAATGGTCATTATAGTAAGGATATTCAAATAACGAGTGGAATCCCTCAAGGGAGCCCATTATCAATGCTGCTCTATGTAATCGCCTTGGAACCACTTTTAAGAAGGTTAGAAGATGTACTAGAGGGCATATCTCTTGCGGGACTGAAAACGGTTTGTAATGCATATGCCGATGATGTCGGTGTGCTGATTAGAAGTAACGATGACGCCACAAGAATGACAGAGAATGTAACCTTGTACTGTAAAGCAACGGGCGCAGAAGTAAATGACACAAAGAGTGCTTTTTTAAAACTGAACGGAATGGCCAACGTAAATATTGCTTGGGCAAAATGCGTTGAGCAACACACTGCCTTGGGTCTCACCCTCCATAGGTGTCCTCTTCGAACTATAGCTTCCAATTGGAAAAAAATTTTGGACAATATTCGTGGCTCCCTCATTTTAAATTATTTGAGGGACCTAAACATTAAGCAAAGAATTAAGATCATTAATTGTGCAGTTTTAACAAAAGCTACTTACATTGGGCAAATATTGCCAATACCTAAAGAAGTTGCAAAAGCTATCACGGCAATGGTTTGCCGATACCTCTGGCAAGGTCATATATTTCGAGTAGCTGCTGGAACAGTGACCCTAACTACCGCAGAGGGGGGACTTGGATTGTCAGATATTTTAAGGAAAACCAATGTTCTGTTTATAAAGAGGTCGTTGCAACTTATTGAAATGTATCCAAACAGTGTAACTTCTAAATTATTCAAACTTTTTGAGCCTAACAGCCTTCGGCCACCAATCGACATCAGAGTAATAAACTATAAATTGAAGCACATTCGACACTTTCATTTCGAACGAAGTTACATGCAATGCCTTGTACAGGATATCAACAAGAGGAACTGCAAATACATGCTGAAAAAAATAAGATCACAGGACAACCCGAATAAGATGGAATTAAAGTACCCTCACAGAAAATGGAAAAATATTTGGCAAAATATAAATAACAAAATACTTACATCAGAAGTACAGTCGACATGGTACAAAGTTGTAAATAATATAATTAGCACTAACGAGAAATTATATTTAATAGGACGCAGTGACACAAACAAATGCCGTAAATGCAATACGACTGACACGTTAGATCATCGTTTCGTTTGTCAAGGGTACAGTTACTTATGGCAAGAAATTAAAATGCAAGTTGCCTTTCTCAGACGTCATGATGGGAGAGACATCAACCCAAATATAATATTCTTCCCGGAAGAAGTTTTTTTTTTTCCATCTCAGAAAAATAATGCCATCTTATGGTTAATCGGAAATTACGTTAACTACATTATAAATAAAAATGGGAAAGACAGTCTATTGGAATACAGAGAATATTTACGATCAGAATACTATAAAATATACCAGAGTAAAAATCAAATAAAACCGTTTGGTAACATGCTGCGAATTGTGATCGAGAAGCAAGGAGTGGGATATATGGTAGATGCATGCTAAAGTAGGGGACAGCTGCTGGGGGTGAAGTACGGTGGGGACTTCGTAGGCCCCGTGGCCGCTACGGTAGCCGTGAAGGCCTCAGCAGAACCCTGAAACAGCATGCCAGTGACGACGAAGAAATTCACAGTTTGATACCAAAGGCCCAATACTCATTCTCAATGTGAAAGTACTTACTAAGATATAAAGTAAAGAAAAATTCGTGCAGCATAAATGGAGATGTAATTCATTTACTCACTAAAAAAAGGGGGAGAAAAAAAAAGGTAAATGCCCTAGGAAATTTGCTTTTGTTCTGTATGCATACGTTTTAGTGTACACAGAAGTTATGATTCAAAAACGAAACGCCCTAGAAGAGGGATTCATCTTTTAGTTATTTTTTCTTTCCTAATCTAGTACAATTTCACAAAGAGGAGCTTTTTTTCCAAATTGTTAAGGAAGAAATGTTGATAAACAAGAAAGTATTTTCAAAAATATACATATAAAACAAAAAGACATTCACAAAAAGATACTTTTCTGAACCGAGGGTTTCACAGTTATGAGAAGACGCAATAGGGCTGATGATGAATGCTGATGAACGAAACTAAACAGGACAATCCAAAGATTGCGGAACAACCTGCATTTGGCAGCAATCTACGAGAAGACGAACTTTGAAGCCTTAGAGTGCAGTAGTGCCTCGACACAAATCATCAATTTTCACAGTATCCAACAGGTTGATAACGAAATCAGGAAAAGGAACCAATAATCACGAACACAAATTTATTTTATTTTACATTGATTTACATTCTGTAATATAGCTATGAAGCTCTAGAGAACAAAAATTTCACAACAGGCTGAAGTAAGCCTGCGCCGATGAAGGCGAAATATGACGAGCGCAAGGACGGGCTAGAAGGGGAGGATGGAGGCCCGACATAAAAAAAAAAAAAAAATAAAAAAAAAAAAATAAAAAAAAAAAGCTGTCTAAAGCTACAAAAAAACTGTTAAGACGTCAGCCTAGGAAAAAAAAAAGTCGGTAGAGGGCTTGCCCGCGAAAGACAAAGGTCCCAGGTGCGAGTCCCGGTTCCGGCACACAATTTTAATCTGCCAGAAAGTTTCATATCAGCGCACACTCCGCTGCAGAGTGAAAGTTTCATAACTGGAATGTAATTAGGACGTTAGACCTAGAGCAGACGTTTGTCTACGAGTTCATTTTGACGCCTTGTCAAGTCTTACATTTAGGTTTCCGATACAGATGGTAGGGTCAAAAGCCTGAAACCGTGGTAGGTTAAAGTAATTGTTTAGTAAATGTTCGATTTAAAAACAGTGGTAGAACTGTAAAACGTTAATATATTACGAAAAGGTTGTAATAGTTCCGTAAATAAAAATTTAGTTAGATGTTGTAACATTCTCAAACTCTGCAACGTTTAATACGGTTTGTTTGGTACAGTAGTGTCCTGAAAACTCAGCACTCGGTAACCCGTCATTCCGGGTAAGTCTGCGAACCTCCTGCACATCCTGTGAAATTAATCCGTGCTCGCAGAATGCAAGATAGAATTGAAATCGTAGCGTGTAATAGTTACAGACTATGCAATAAATGGGCCTAGACATCATATTTCATTGTGACACATATACTCATTTCAAAATACTTTAAGTTTCATCAGTGCAGTAACTAGATGCGTCATCATATTAAAAAACAGTCGTGATCAATATAATCGTCGTGTATTTTTTCACAGTGTCTTTTGAAATCAGCTTAGGCGTGACGGGAATATTAGTGGTATATGTTTTATGAAGTAAATCACTATTCTCCATACTTTAAATTCTTCAAGACTGTATGCCTTATTAGTTTTCGAAATGTAAATTACAGTACGTACTCGTAACGAATACCATTTCTTAGATATTTTCTTAAATTTATTTTGTGTTACTGTATTCCATCTTTTGTATTGTATTCTAAAGTAATAAAAGAAATTATTTTATAAAAAATATCTTACCTATTCTTTTTAACACCGTACCCGATAACCCGGTATTTTCACAAACTCGGTCACCCTTCGGTCATCATTAGACCGAGTTTTCGGGACTGTACTGTATTTTACATCTACATAAGTTATCTGCAAATCATTCTTTAGTGCCTACCAGAAGCTCCATCGGACATGATTATTTGTATACCACTGCATTCCCGAATATCCCGCGGAAAGAAACAATACCTAAATCTCTCCGTGCAGCTCGGATTTATCTTACTATATTAGGATGATAAATTCTCCCTATAGGTGAGAGTTAATATTATATTTTCACGTTCGGAGTAGAAGTTGTTATTCGAAAATTAATAAGTATAATCCAACGAAACGAAAAACTTTGTTGTAATCATTACCAATGCAATTATCTACACCCCGTACCGCGATAACAAGAATCTGACCTTGATTATACTATTCCCATGTCCTCCGGCAGTCCTACATCATAGCGTTCCACACGGTGCAGAAATTTTCCGAAAGAAGACGGAAAAGTGCAGTGTGGGCAATATCGTTAGTAATACTGTTGCATTTACGTGTTTTTACAATAAAAGGCAGTCTCCCCGTTACATTTTTGAGTGTACTTTCCAATTTTTTGTTATTGTGGTCGGATAAGAAAAGACTAATTTGATTCAACTCTCCACTTTACCCTATCCTGCGCAAGCGTCTGCCTCTTCTAAATCCCTTTGAAACTGCTTGTGGTGTTCGTCCCTCGATCTCCCGCTGAGAATTTTATCCCACACATTTCCCTCTAATGCTAAATTGGGATTAGTTAATGTCTTAGAATGTGTACTACCAATAGATCTCTACTTTCAGTAAAGATATGGCAGAAGAACTTTTCCTTCGTTCTCTTGAGTACCTACACGTTAGGTACGCGATCTACCCATGTAATCTACAGATTTCTCCCGATTCAACCAATCTCGAAAGATTACATAGTTGGCCTAATTTAGGCTACGTTAGTAACACAAAAAATGGGCATTTGACATCGCCTTTTGACAGCTCGAAATTTAAATGAATATAACGGCTTAACCGTTCACCTGACATGATTGAATAAATGTATTTGTAGAGGAGAAGAGTCTCTAAAACTTTTGACTCATATGTTGTGTTTTCCTTTTTTTTTACAAATCTTGTATCATTTCATAGCTATTAGTAAAAATAACGGCGTTTCGACACTGTCTGTAACGTGTTCCCAGTATTTAGATCGTACCATTCCTCCAATCGGCACCAAATTTTACAGACGTAATTTTTGGAAGCTAGCGACCGGAACCTCAGTCTTTCTACTATAAGAAATAGGTTAGCAACACTAACTTAAGGCATTTTCAAAGCAACGCCTTAGCCGTTCATCTTAGGTGAAAATTTAATAAACGTATTTGTAAACATCCTCAACAACTTTATTATGTGATTTCCATTACTCGCACCGCTTCAGGGATACTTTGAAAAATATCAGCGATTTCACACTGTCACCTGATTTATTGTAACCCAGTACAAACAAAGAAAATAAACTTGTAAAAGAAAACAAAACCGACAACACAGGAATCACGGCAATGTTGTGGCGTAACGACAGCGCCACACCACAGACGCAAGAGAACGATCGTGGAAAATAATAGTTGAAAGATGTAAAAGTAAAAAAATAAATAAATGAATGAATAAAAATTAACGACTGTGAACATTCGTTCATCATGGGACAGGTTACTCTGTACCTTCATAAATTTGATCTGAAGATGGGCTGCTGTTCCGAAATGTTATAGAAATGAAAAGCGATCTGGAGATTGATATTCAAGAATTTTATTTAAAATGAGTATATTTTTTCAAAGCTAAACTCAAATATAAAATAATTTTGGCTGTTTGTTAAAAACGGCCAGAGGGAATATTAAGTTTTGAGGGCATGGTTATTATCACAATAGCAGAGTCGTTATCGAATCGTGCATAACTTTTAATTATTTACATTTTCGTTATCGTTGTCCGACATGTTTGCAAAGAGTCACAAAACTATAGGAAACTTAAAGTGGGCCTGTAAGATATCAGTGCGATTTATTTCTGTGCCAACTCCTTATCGTCCATGTTTCACTTCCGTATAAGGCTACACTCCAGGCAAATACTTCGTTCAATAAATTTCTCTTCGTCATTCTGCATTTTATATCTTCCCTGTTTCGGCCATAATAGGTTATTTTGCTATCTAACTAAAAAAACTCGTCCACTAATTTCATCTCCGCGGTGGAATGTCCGAGCGGTTTAAGGCGCCTTGCTACGGAGTGCGCGATTGCCACCGTTGTACGTACCATTGCAGCCGGGCGCCGTGGCTCAGCGCGCCCGGTCAGGGGGCTAAACGCCTTCTGTAATAAAATAGCTGAGCCAACATTCAACGAACAACCACGAACGAACGATCGCTACCCCAGATCTACCAGATGCAAACAAAAAATTACCTTCCTCGGGCATGGGTGTGTGTGTGTCGTCCTCAGCATAAATTATTTCAAATAGTTTGTAAGCCTATGGATGGATAACCACAGCAGGTAACTCGCTTAGATTTACAAACATTTGCACATGTACTAATTTCGTCTCGATACCTATTATATTTCTTAAATCACTACCTGATTTTCTTAAACCACATTCCATTACGAATATGTTCATTTTCATTAAGTAAAATTTAAGTGCCGAGCGGTCTAAGGCGCCTCGCTGCAGAGAGCGCGGTTTCTAGCCGTCGGAAGTATGGGGCATGGAGCATGGGGCATGGGTGTGTGTGTGGTTGTACTTATGTAAGTTTACCATAGTTTAATTAGTTTGTAAGCTACGGACTGATGACCACGCAGTTTGGTCCGATAGATTTACAGACAAACAATTTAAGTCGGTCATAATTGTAATTTTTATCATTGTATCACATTCATATTTCATTGGTTTATCTTGTAAACGAAGTTTAAGATATTACTTTTAGGACTCACATCAATTTCCCCACATTCTGCATTGTTTAGATCAATTTCCAACTACCGCACGATAGTGACATCTTGTCTAGATCTTCCCGATGTTGTTCGTTTGATGACTTTACTGCACGATAAATGAGATCATCGACTGCACAGAGCGTATGAGTGTTGCTTAGGCTTTTCTCCTAAATCGGTTAAATAGATAAGAAACAGCACCCTTGGGGAATAACAGACATTACTTTTACTTAGTGCATTTTACTTAATTACTATAAAGAGTGTCCTGTCTTTTAATGACACTTTGAGATATTTCAATATTAATGGCGCATTTTTTTTAGCAAAATTAACTTCTTTCGGCAATTAAACGCCATTCTCAAGTGTTCAGAAATATAATACTTACTTAATAAAAGAAATTCAATTGTATTTCACGGAATACTCAGGGTTGCCTTAAATTTTGTTGTACATACATGAGATTTTATTAATTTCTCATTCAAAATCATTTGATGACTGTGGTGTCGCACAAGTACAAAGTGCGCGCCACCTACATTCGCCGCGCGCCGCCATGCACACATGGCGCGGCGTTCTCACGAGTGCCACGAGCGCCCTCTGCTGGAACCCCGCTCGTGGCCACCACGGAAAGACATCGGTGACTTGGGACTGAGATAGCAACCAGTTAGGACCTTCGTAATCAGATAGGCACCAGTGAAGACTTTGCTATTGTACTGGCACTAGGCAGGCCTCTTAACAACTATGTATCAACATTCTGCAGTACTATGTAAAAGTTAAGTATTGTTACATTCTGTGCAATATATATCTCTTTCTAATTTACTCTAGTGTTTGTAGTTTCTGGCTGCTCCCCTCCGTACCAGCACCGGCGTGCTATCTTTGTTACTGTGTCGGTCTCGTTCCACTCGGCCACCGACACCTACGACGAGGCTGGGACACAAAAGCGGCGACGAAGTTGGGACAAAAGTGGCGACGAGGAGTGATAGAACCTTGGACCAGCCCGCTTGCAGCAGCCGGACAGCAGCAGTCGGAGCACGCAAACATTGCTCCCGCCCACCCACCCTTATTATAACAATTTTGGGGAAAGATATTTTGTTACGTGTTTTGTGGACTTTTTTGTTGCAGAGCGTCCTCTTTCATATTGCATTTGTGTTTTGTTATAATTTACTTGTAGGTGCGGCGCCTAATCGGTCAGCATGGCCACTACCCCGAACCCAAACTTAATGGAAATTATTCTGTTACAGACGGCGCAAATCACTCAACTACTGCAGGCAGTGTCGCAGTTGACGGCACAGGCTGCTCACCAACAACAACAGCCGTCACATCAGCAGCCCACACCTGCCGCTGCACCGCTTCCTACATTTCGCCAGTACAACGAACGTGAGGAAGAATGGAGCGACTAAGCGACTATTTCGCACAGTTTCAAGAACTCGTCGCGGCTCATCAAATTACAGGTCAGAGAGTGAAGAACCTTTTCTTATCGATTGTGGGCCCCCAGACCTTCGTACTATTGCAAAAACTTTTCCCTCTCGCATCTCCTCGTGATGTAGACTTTGAACAAATTGTAGATGCACTGAATGCTCATTATGAGAGAAAAGTTCTTGTAGCCGCTGCACGGTACCGATTTTTCAGACTTAAAAAATCACCCGAACAGTCACACCAAGAGTGGATTACGGAATTGAAGGGTTTAACCCGCAAATGTAAATTTACTTGCTCTTGTGGACTTTCGTATAGTGACGTGATGTTGAGGGATGCGATTACGCAGAACATTCAGGACCCCAGAATTAGAGCAGCAATTCTAAAACAGTCCGACCCCTCATTAGACAGTGTACTGCAGCTTATAGAAGCGCATGATACTTTTGACTTAGCAGACGTAGAAATGCAAAGCCACAGTGTAAATTCAGTGCGCCGCAATGGACGCTTTCCTAGCCGTAGTTCTCAGTATAGCACTAGTGATTCTTATTTTTCTACCGGCCGTGCTGAACAGACAGTGAACAGTAGCCAGAGTAAAAGTGCGACGCAAAGGTCGCCCCGTAGTGTTAGACACAGTAATTTGCATAACGGGCGCCAACGCTCATTTCAGAAAAATGTACGTAAATCTTGCCCCCAGTGTGTGTCTCGCCACAAGCGTGCTCATTGCCCTAGTCGCAACGCAACCTGTTATCAATGTGGCAAATCGGGACATGTGCAGTCTGTGTGTATGCAAATTAACAACTCAAAGAACAGTAACGTTAGAAACGGTGCTTCGCAAAGTGCGAGAACAGTTCATTCTGTAAATGTTATACATGCTGTGGACTTGAATAGTGCTTTCCTTGGATCTCAATTGCATGACAGTAGTTCTGCGCCTATGGCAAAACTATATAGTGCACCACGTAGCAAGCGCCAACGAGCGCGTAAAACAGTGCAACGGAAACGGGTTCGGGACAAGCAAAATGACTATGAACAGTGCATTCCTGTAGTGAAAATAGTGCCTTATGCAACTGCTCCTTGTAATAGTGCCCAGTACTGTGTAGCTAGTGACAGTAGACATCAAGTAGCTACTCAAAAGTGTAGTGCAGTAGTTAGTACATCTGGAGTAGCTTCGCATTCTTGTGCGGACGCCGATCCGGCGGTAGTGACATCTAGTGACAGTGTTGTTAATCCGTTGCGTGCCGAGTCTGCGCCGCTTACTTCACTACGCGGCCCGCGCATACGCAGCAAACAAACCGTAGCAGACGTTGCCCACATTCGCGCACCTGTCGAGCGCCGCAAGCAAAAACGGTTTGTGACTCTCGTCATAGAAAATAAGACGGTGCAATTTCATCTTGATACTGGTTCCGCTGTCACATTAATAAATAAAGATACTTATGAACTTCTGGGTTCGCCAAAATTGTCGCCGTCACAGCAAGTGTTAACAGCTTATACAGGTCAAAATATTCCCGTGCTAGGAACGTGTAGCCTGCCAGCCTCTTTTCAAGGTGTAACAAAAACAGTTGCTTTTGTAGTTCTTCAGGCCACATCTACGCAGAACATTTTTGGACTAGATGCTTTTGACTTGTTTGGTTTATCAATTCAAAGAGATGTGCTTCAAATTTCGTCAATAGTGCCTCAGGATAAAATCAATGCATTGTGTGACAAATATAGTGACTTGTTTTCGCCGGAACTAGGTTGTGCAAAAGACTTCGTGGCACATGTAACTTTAAAAGAATCTGCAGTTCCAAAATTTCGTAAAGCTAGACCAATGCCTATCGCAATGCGTGATACAGTTGCCGAAGAACTTAAACCTTGGCAAGATAGTGGGGTGATTTCTCCTGTTTCTGCGAGTCAGTGGGCCTCGCCTTTAGTAATTATACCCAAGCCGTCAGGAAAACTTCGTCTCTGTGCGGACTTTAAATTAACAGTGAACAGTCAAACAATTGTAGACACTTACCCTCTGCCCAGACCTGAGGAACTTATGGACAAATTAGGACAGTCTCGCTTCTTTTCCAAGATTGATTTAGCAGAGGCATACTTACAAATTCCACTTGATGACGAGTCCAAAAAGTTTTTCGTCATTAATACTCACATGGGCCTTTTTCAATTTCAACGCCTACCATTTGGCAGTTCTTTCGCCCCTGCTATTTTTCAGCGTTTTTTGGAACAGCTGACAGTTTCGGTACCTTGTTGCTCGAACTATTTAGATGACATTGTGGTATCCGGACGTACAGTTGAAGAACATTTAGCAAACCTGGAGTGCCTTTTCAAAGTTTTGACTGCAGCAGGTCTACGTTGTAATAAAGCAAAGTGTTCGTTTTTTTCAACCTGAAATAGAGTACCTAGGCCATGTGATTAATGCCCAAGGAATTCATCCCTTACAGTCACATCTTCGAGCAATCAAAGACTTGCCTCCTCCTAAGAATGTGCATGAATTGCAAACAGTGATGGGAAAGCTTAACTATTATTTCAGATTTATTCCCAATGCCTCTCAGATTGCAGCTCCACTGCATCACTTACGTAGGAAGAATGTTCCTTTTGTATGGTCTAAAGATTGTCAGGTTGCCTTTGACAAACTAAAGTCTGCACTACTCAGTGATGCATGTTTGATTCCCTTTGACCCACAGAAGCCTGTAGTGTTAGCAGTTGACGCCTCGTCGTACGGTCTGGGTGCCGTTCTGTCGTATCGTATTGGATGTCACGATCGTCCTATTGCCTTTGCATCCAAGCTACTGACGCCGACGCAACAGAATTACAGTCAGATAGAAAAGGAGGCCTTAGCAATCATTTACGGCGTCACAAAGTTTCATCATTATCTCTATGGCAGAAAATTCTATTTGTTGACAGACCACAAGCCTCTCACGTCGTTGTTCTCACCCACAAAGTATCAGTATGAGATTTTGTAGCGACCTACCACTAAACATGCTAACGCGGACACACTTTCCCGACTTCCGGTTGGCCAGGATGTGTCGTTTGATTCTTCGGAAATGGCATGTTGTCAGATAGACTCCAGAGATGCTACCGCTGTCGCAGATTTCCCTTTGAACTCTCGTCGGGTTGCACAGGAAACAGCTGCGGATGCAGACTTAAGTGTGGTAGCACGTTTTGTTCGCTTTGGTTGGCCTGCCAGAGCCAAAGACATTGATCGGCCTCTGGTTCGACGTTATTTTGCACAACGTCATGCATTATCTTTAAGTCAGGGTGTACTGTTGTTGCATACCGACAACGACCAAGCAAGAGTGATTGTTCCTCGTTCCCTGCAACGAGAAGTGTTACGCCTCCTGCATCAAGGACATTGGGGCATTGTTAGGACAAAGCAACTGGCCAGACGTCATTGTCCCTGGGTTGGTATGGACGCTCAGATAGAGAGCATGACATCACAGTGTACTGTTTGTGCGGAGCATCAGGCGGCTCCTCCGCAACGTTTCTCAGATTGGCCACGCCCCAAGGGACCATGGCAACGTTTACACATTGACTTTGCCGGACCTTTCTGGAATACGCGATGGTTAATTGTTGTAGACGCTTTCAGCAAGTTTCCTTTTGTGATTGCCATGAACTCAACGACAGCTTCTAGTACAATTAGTGCCTTAACATCAGTGTTTTGCATCGAAGGCTTGCCTGAAACTATCGTCAGTGACAATGCACCTCAGTTTGTTAGTGCGGAATTTCAACAGTTTGGTCGTGTGAATGGCATTCAGCATATTACCACTGCACCTTTTCACCCTCAGTCCAATGGTGAAGCAGAACGTTTCGTTCGAACATTCAAGTCTCACATGGAGAAGATGAAAGGTACTCCAGGCAGCAAGCTCTTCAAATTTTCCTGTCTACGTATCGGTGCATGCCACGTGACGGCCCGTCTCCTGCCGAGCTGCTACACGGCCGCCGTCACCGCACTCTCCTTCACCTGCTGCAGCCTCCCACGCACCAAGTCGGTTCGTATGGCGCTACGCGTTTTCAGGTTTCCCCGCCGGTGCTGTACATGGTGTTTGCTGGTATGAAGAAGACATGGTTGCCAGGCACCATTCAGCGCGTGCTCGGTCGCAATATGTATGTTCTACGTTCTTCCACAGGGTCGGAGCTGCGGCGCCACGCAAACCAATTGCGCTTGCACAGGCCGCGCGATCCTGTCTCCGGTTTCTTGATTCCAGACCCAGTTCACCGCCAGGGAGCACAGCCACATCGTTCGTCCCCGGACTACGAGGTCCCTATGGACGTCGACGTACTTCCGACGCAGTCGTCGCCGCCGCAGATGACAGCGTCACCGAGAGGGACTCCGGGACCGTGCGGGCCCCCCCAGCTTGGGCCACGCACCTGAGAAGAAGATGACCTGCTCCCTCTGGGCGGGGGCGGGCGCCCTTCCACTGGTTTTCGCGGGTTTTCCAGCGGATCGCAAGGTGTATACCGGGGTGCGGACGGCGTCTCGATCCCAGCCTCAGCTACGACGCCCGTCCCACCAGTAACGCCCCCGCCCAGGCCCTCCTCCCAGTGCCGTCGCCGTGGCCCTCAGCCCTACGCCACGACGGCGCGGCGGTTTGGGGGGGGGGGGGGGACGGGTGTGGTGTCACACAAGTACAAAGTGCGCGCCACCTACTTTCGCCGCGCGCCGCCATGCACACACGGCGCGGCGTTCTCACGACAGCCACGAGCGCCCTCTGCTGGAACCCCGCTCGTGGCCACCACGGAAAGACATCGGTGACTTGGGACTGAGATAGCAACCAGTTAGGACCTTCGTAATCAGATAGGCACCAGTGAAGACTTTGCTATTGTACAGGCACTAGGTAGGCCTCTTAACAACTATGTATCAACATTCTGCAGTACTATGTAAAAGTTAAGTATTGTTACATTCTGTGCAATATATATCTCTTTCTAATTTACTCTAGTGTTTGTAGTTTCTGGCTGCTCCCCTCCGTACCTGCACCGGCGTGCTATCTTTGTTACTGTGTCGGTCTCGTTCCACTCGGCCACCGACACCTACGACGAGGCTGGGACACAAAAGCGGCGACGAAGTTGGGACACAAAAATGACAACCTGTCAAATGGTCGTACACTGCTTTCGTATCGGGTTGATAGTAGTTCTTTGAAGAATGTACGACCATTTGACAGATAGACATCCAACGATAGCAAACGGGGAGGAAAATTTAACAACTACATTTCAGTCAAAGTTACCCGCGCGGGAGTGACCGAGTGCGCTAAGACGCATTGCTGCGGAGTGCGTGTCTGCTACCCTCACTCGGACATGGGTGTGTGTGTTGTCTTTAGCATAAATTAGTTTAAGTAGTTTGCAAGTCTAGCGACTGATGAGCACTGCAGTTTCGTCCCATAGCTACATGAACATTTTTACAATTGAAGTTAAATTATAACAAAACATACAATAGAATGAAACAATGGAAAACTTAGGAATGATTAAGCACTACTCACCACAGATATGTCCGATGAGCCGCAGAAAGGCACACATAACAGAATACAAGTTACTCACAGCTTCCGGCCGTTAAGTAAGTTGTATTCTGTTATGTGCGCCTTTCTGCTGCTCATCGGACATATCTGTGGTGAGTAGTAACTTATACTTCTCAAAAGTATTATACAACTGTATTACTTTCATTAAATACGTTTCATTATAGTTACAGAACACATATCCTGTATTCAAATATTATGAATTATCTCGAACAGAACGATCTATTGACCCAAGGTCAACACGGATTTAGAAAATATCGTTCATGCGAAACACAACTAGCTCTATATTCACACGAAGTGATGGGTGCTATCGACAAAGGTTCGCAAATCGATTCCGTATTTCTTGATTTCCAGAAAGCTTTTGACACCGTACCTCACAAACGGCTTTTAATCAAATTGCGTGGTTATGGTATATCGCCCCAAATTTGCAATTGGATAGGGGATTTCTTGTCAGAGAGGACACAGTTCGTAGTAATCGATGGTAAGGCATCGACTAAAACAAAGGTGATATCGGGCGTTCCACAAGGTAGTGTTATTGGTCCTCTGCTATTCCTTATTTACATAAACGATTTAGGGGAAAATCTAAGTAGCTCTCTTAGGTTGTTTGCAGATGACGCCGTCATTTACCGTCTAGTAAAATCATCTGAAGATCAAAACCAACTGCAGAATAAGATATCAGTATGGTGTAAAAATTGGCAATTGACTCTAAATAATGAGAAGTGTGAAGTCGTCCACATGAGTACGAAAAGAAATCCGTTAAACTTTGTTTACAACATAAATCAATCAAATGTGAACGCCGTAAACTCCACAAAATACCTAGGAATCACTATTACTTCAGACTTAAACTGGAAAGAACACGTAGATAATATCGTGGGAAAGGCGAACCAGAGACTGAGATTTATTGGCAGAATCCTTAAAAGATGCAACAGAACTACTAAAGGAACTGCATACACTGCGCTTGTCCGTCCATTTTTGGAGTATTGCAGCCCAGTGTGGGATCCTTATCAGGTGGGTTTGACGGAGGACATCGAAAGAGTCCAAAGAAGGGCAGCTCGTTTCGTATTGTCACGATACAGGGGAGACAGCGTTACGGAAATGATACAGGATCTGGGATGGGAATCATTACAACAACGGCGCTTATCGCTGAGGCGTGGGTTACTTGCGAAACTCCAATCGCCAACATTCTCCTCCGAATGCGAAAATATATTGTTGACTCCCACTTACATAGGTAGAAATGATCATCAGAATAAAATAAGAGAAATCAGAGCTCGAACAGAGAGATTCAGGTGTTCTTTCTTCCCGCGCGCTATTCGAGAATGGAATGGGAGATAAACAGTATAATTGTGGTTCGATGAACCCTCTGCCAGGCACTTAAATGTGATTTGCAGAGTATCCCATGTAGATGTAGATGTAGAGGAAGACGTTTGTCATAATAAGAGAAATGTGTCGATATAATGCGCCAGTAAAGTACTGTCATTAATATCAATAAGTAGGATCTTGAACCTATATACACTACTGGCCATTAAAATTGCTACACCAAGAAGAAATTCAGATGATAAACGGGTACTCATGGGACAAATATATTATACTAGAACTGACATGTAATTTCATTTTCACGCAATTTGGTTGCATAGATCCTGAAAAATCAGTTCCCAGAACAACCATCTTCCGCCGTAATAACGGACTTGATACGCCTGGACATTGAGTGAAACACAGCTCGGATGGCGTGTACATGTACAGATGCCCATGCAGCTTCAACACGATTCCACACTTCATCGAGAGTAGTGACTGGTGTATTGTGACGAGCCAGTTGCTCGACCACCATTGGCCAGACGTTTCCAATTGGTGATAGATCTGAAGAATGTGCTGGCCAGGGCAGCAATCAAACATTTTACGTATCCAGAAAGGCGTATACAGGACCTGCAACATGCGGTCGTACATTATCCTGCTGAAGTGTAGGGTTTTGCAGGGATCGAATGAAGGGTAGAGTCACGAGTCGTAACATCTGAAATGTAACGGCCACTGTTCGTCGATGCGAACAAGAGGTTGCTTGGTGATGCGCCAGTATGGCGATAACGAATTCACGCTTCCTAAGTGCGTTCACCGCTATGTCGGCAAACACGGATGCAACCATCATGATGCCGTAAACCAGGATTCATCAGAAAAAATGACGTTTTGCCATGCATGAGCACAGGTTTGTCGTTGCGAACACCATCGCAGGCGCTCCTGTCGGTGATGCAACATCAAAAGGTAACTGCAGACTTGGTCTCCAAGCCTGATAGCCCACGCTGCCGCAAACGTCGTTGAACTGTTCGTGCAGATGGCTGTTGTCTTTCAAATGTCCCCATCTGTGGACTCAGCGATCGAGACGTGGCTGCATGATATGTTACAGCCATGCGGATAATATGTCTGTCATCTCGACTGCTTGTGATACGAGGCCGTTGGGATTCAGCTCCGAGATCCATATTGCCCTCCTGAACCCACCGATTCCATATTCTGCTAACAGTCGTTGGATCGCGACAAACGCGAGCAGCAACCTCGCAATTAGATAAACCGCAATGGCGATAGGCTACAATGTGACCCTTATTAAAGTCGGAAACATGATGGTACGCATTTCCCATCCTTACACGAGCCATCACAACAACGTTTCACCAGGTAACGCCGTTCAAATGCTATTTTTATATGAGAAATCGGTTGGTAACTTATCTCGTGTCAGCACGTTATAGGTGTCGCTACCGAAGTCAACCTTGTGTGAATGCTCTGAAAGGCTAATCATTTGCATATCACAGCAACTTCTTCCTATCGCTTAAATTTCGTGTCTGTGGCACGTCATCTTCGTGGTGTAAAAATTTTAATGGCCAGGAGTGTATCTCCAGTATTTTAAATCATAGTGTCCTCTCTGACAGTACATCAAGAATCCACTCACATAACTGGGACGATATATAATAAGCACGCAGTTCCATTTAAAGCCGATTGTTGTGTACGGTATCAGAAATTGTATGCTGTAACTTTGAGGTCCCTTGTCTATAGCACTAATCACCTCGCGTGAGTGAAGAGTTGCACTGGTTGTATTTCACAGAAACGGTGTTTCCTGGATGCCCCATTACGTACCGCAGTACTTGAGGAACGCCAAGTACCTATGTTTGGCGTCAGGCCAGAGCCGCGGCATTAGAGCGCTCGGCCTGCCTCGCGCCGGTTGGCACCATCTGTTTGCCGGAGCCTCGGACTTAGTGCGCGAGTCGCCGCTAAGCCGGCGGCGGCGGCGGAACCAGGCGGCGCCGCTTTATCGACGAGCTCAAGAGTGCCGGCTTAAACGCCAAGTGTGCGTAAAAGCGCCGGTGTAGCGGAATAATTAGCCGCACGACGTAGCCCAAGTATTAAGAGCGCGTGGTGAGGCGTCCGGGAGAGGCGCTGTTGGTCGGTACCAAGCCTTAGTCGCTGTAAGGCTGCAAAGCTTCTACTTGTGTTTTACTCCACATTTACATCAGTTGATTGTATCAGCACCGTTATGGATTTTTGCTGGTGTAGAGTTGAATACAGTAGAGATCGCTATTAACACTAGAACTGCCGGAACATACTGCATACCTAGAGCCGCCGTTGCGGTCATTTCAAGCGTCATATTCGATTTTTTTTTTTTTTTTTTTATTTCAGTCTCATTATCATGATTTCAAATATGTACGAGGTATGTCCGCAAAGCAAGTTCCGTTTGGTTATATAAAAGAAACGTGTACAGATACAGAAAAAAAATATTTATTGTACAAAAATATACAACTATTAAACTACTTTTCTACATAGCTTCCGAAATTTTGTAGGCATTTGTCATAGCGTGCCAGAAGTCTTTGTATGCCTTCTTCGTAGAAGGTTTCCGCCTGTGAATTCAACCCTGTGGTAACATGATCTTTCAGCTCGTCATCGTCGCTGAAGTGTTGACCACCATGGACATGTTTTAGGTGTAAGAAGAAAGTCGCTAGGAGCGAGACTGTACGGAGGATGATCAAACACGTCCCAGAGAAATTCCCGTAAGATTTGTTTGGTCACATTCGCCTTGTGAGGTCGGGCGGCATCGTGAAGGGAAGAAGAAGACTCCTTTCATCTTTTCTTACACGTAAAATCTGTCCTTGGTGGTCAACACTTCAACGACAATGGGCTGAAAGAACATGTTTGCCACATGGTTGAATACACAGGCGGCAACCTTCTATGAAGAAGGCACACAAAAACTTGTCCCACGCTATGCCAAGTGCCTACGAAATTTCGGGCTTTATGTAGAAAAGTAGTTGAACAGTTGTAGATTTGTATACAATAAATATTTTTACTGTATCTGTTCACGTCTGGTTTACATAACCCAACGGAACTTACTTTGTGGACATACCTCATATTAACTGTGGGATCTAGCATTAAAATGAAGAAAATTACCCATTTTATCACAAATTTAATATTTTTCATTTTTATTACAAATACAGATGAGTTTTGTTTAATACCACAGACATGCTGGATAAACTCCGTGGTTTTGTCCTTCCCGGAATATCTGCAACTATGTCGGCTAGAGCGAAACGTTGTATATCTCCCTTCTCGAAAATGCAAGACCCTTTTGAACGACGCCAACCGTCAGAACCTAAACGATACGGACACGGGAGGCTATGTGAAATGTGCTCGTTATGACTCAATGGGCCGTATCATTGACTACATTTATTTTACTCAGACGCTGTACAAAATTGTCAGACATTTTGGCCAATAGGCAATTGCAAATGGTCTTCCTCTATTGAACACCGAGATGAAACTCATAATTACTTTGAAGATGGTTACTTACAAAAGTGACAGAAAACTGGGATGAATGTGTTTGGAACATGGAGCACGTCCGGGTGCTATTATCCATTGCGCGCGGTTGCTCTATGATTTCAAGACTGGCGCAACTGCTGTATACGAAACAGAACCATTAACTGGGTTTGAATGACTTTGAAAAGAAGTAACTATTCCTTTTGTTACATATATTAATTAATGTGTAGTAGTTCTCTACACTAAAGATTTCGCAATAAAGTACATATTGTTCTTATGAAACACAGCTACGTCTACACACTAGGAGGTGAATGCTGCCGGTAATATCTTAAATAAATTCCATTTTTTTACGTTTGCAGAAAGGTTTTTACCGCCTTCCATACAAGCGACTGTTAATCAGAATGCGTGATTATAGAATAATAGTGTTAGATATCAGGTTGGATTCGCGATTTCCTGTCAGAGAGGAAACCATAGTAAATGACAGAATGGCATCCAGAAAAACAGAAGTGGATATCTGGCGTTTCCAAGGTCATCTGTTTCCTTATATGTTCACGATTTTGAAGAAATTCTGAGCAGCGCTCTTAGATTGTTCACAGGCGATGCTGTTATTTATCGACCAGTAAAGTTATTAGATGATCAACATCCACTGGAGATCGTTTACTAATACATCTCTGCTAAACTTGGCAGTTGACCCCAAATAATGAAGAGATTGTGGTCATGCACATGGTTAGTAAAATGAATTCGTTAAACATCATTTACAATTGTGATGGCATAAAATTACTACTAAGAACCTGAGAAATACTATTAGGAGGGAGTTAATTTGGAAGGTTGTGGGGAAGGTGAACCATGGACTACGTTTTATTGGCAGAACACTTAGAAACTACTACAAAACTCCCCAAGAGATTGCCCAGTGTGGGATTCCTATCGTGTAGGACTGATGCAGAACATATTAAAAATACAAGGAATGGAGGATCACGGTACGTGGAATATGCTATAGTGGAAATAGTTGGAGAGTCAATCGATATAATGACGTGTTTTCATCGGGACGAAGTCTGCTTACGAAATTCCAATCACTGACTTTCTCATCCGACTAGGAAAATTTATTTCTGACCTTGTCGTAAAAAAAGGAGAGATTTAAGTGTTTTTCGAACGCTCTGAGAAAGTAGATAAATAGTTTGAATGTTGATCAATGGGGCTACTGTCATGTACGAATGTGTAATTTACGGAGATGTAGGTGTAATTTACGGAGATGTAGATGTAAATGTACTAATATACCACCAGTTATATACGTACTTTTACAAACACAACCCAAAGCTATGGAGAGAAGGTGCGTTTGGAATCATGGTCAAAGGCGAAGTGAGAGCCCTGAATGGGCCCTTGGAGTATCAGGCACAGAAATTAATAACCTCCTTGAGGTGTATGGGCCAGGTTTGATGTCGTGAC
This sequence comes from Locusta migratoria, assembly GCA_026315105.1. NCBI lineage: Eukaryota > Metazoa > Arthropoda > Insecta > Orthoptera > Acrididae > Locusta > Locusta migratoria. Next base: position 21,166,951 of record CM048751.1, read on the forward strand.
AAATGGTGCGGAGATGGTGCTGTAAATTCAGTGATGGGCGTCAGTAAGTGTGGGACATACCGAGACCTGGACGGCAACCTCAGATGCAAACGTCAGGAAGGTGGATATGATTAAAGCGAATCGGCGTATCACCATCTATGCAGTAGCGGAAGAACGTGGACATGAGTGAGCTCACAATATCATTCACGCCATTCTTCGATACAAGAAGGTGTCAGCACGATGTGTGCCCCGTCAACTGACCCCGACACACATGGAACAACGTATGGCGTTCAGCCTGAAAGAACCCATGCATTACCATGAATATGGTGAGCACTTTATGTTTTTTAATTGTAACGGGGGATAAAACGTGGCTCCACCATTACACGCCCAAATCGATGGCCGCATCCATAGAGTAGAAACATCTATCATCACCTGTCCGAAACAAGTTCAAAAGCACTCCGTCTGCAGGTGAAGTACTACACGCCGTTTTCCGGGACGTTCAAGGAGTAAAGTTGCTGGACTTTCTTGGAGGATGCAACATCAATGGGGCGCGGTACTGCGCCACTCTGTAGAAATTGAAAGAGGTGATTCCGAAAGAGCGGCCTGGCCTCCTCAGATCTCGCATTCTGCTGTTGGATAACAATGCGAGACCACACTCGGCGACGGCGACGGCGACCACCATATCGCAACTCGTGGCTGGGAACGCCTACATCATCCGCCATACAGTCCTGATCTCGCACCAAGTGACTCCCATCTGTTTCCAGCTTTGAAGACGACTATCGACGGAAGGCGCTTTGGAAGATATGCTGACGTCAAACAAGGCGTTCAACGTTTCTTCCGTATGCAACGCCCAGATTTTTTTTTCTGGAAGCCTTTTTGAAGCTTATAAAGCGGTATGACAAATGTCACAATGTACTTGGAAGTTGTGTAAGAAAATAAAGACATGACTTGTCTTTAATGTCTCATTCTATTTTTACTTTTCCTTTCACACGCAACTCTGACCACAGTCGACAAGGGAAACTTATTTTCCAACTGCCCCTAGTGTATGTAGAAGGGCGTTGGCTACTCACAAAAAAGACTTAATATTCCGAACAATACGAAACAAATCTCCCCATTATTGGATTTTTTTTTTATTTTTATTTTATTTATTTATTTATTTATTTATTTATTTATTTATTTATTTATTTTTTTTTTTTTGTTTTGTTTTTTTTTTTTTTTTTTTTTTTTTTGGCCCACGTGGTCCGACTGGTTTATTACATCTGTAAAACTTGCGCTGTCAGCTGTTAACTATGTGATGCAGTGCCTATTTATTGTGAGGTTGTATCACTTCCAGCACTTCTAATCAATTCTAAGCCTAGATACCGATTCGGCAGGAGGTCTTGGAGCAACATCTGCCGGCGTTTCCGACGTTCGAGGCCTTCCTGGAGCGAGACGCTGGGTTGCCCTGAAAATAAGCTTCCTGGCATACAGCGAGGAAGCAGCGGGGCATTTCTGACACAACGCCGCCATTGAGCAGGGAGAGCCCAGACACCCCCAGGGCGAGAGGAACCCCGCTATCTGGCGGCGGTCCCCACCCCTCCCCTCCCCCTAACGCTCGTCACATTTAGCCCCACGCCAGCCAGCCATAGCCATCCGCCCCCAGGCAGTCACTGCTAACCGTATTACCAGCGCCACCACGCCGGGGCGCGCTATCTGTCCACAGTATCTTCCCGCTTCCCTGGAGTGCAGGGGTGGCGCGTTTCCTTATTTGCCACTTGCTACTTAAAAAGGGGAAGGAGTTCGCTTCCACTTACCAGGCGGTCGCGGGAGGCCAAAGGTTTCCGGTATCTCGTCTGGAGGAGGTGGTCCTGGTTGCCAGATATGCTGTGAACTGGATGAAGCAAACGTCCTCTGCAGTTGTGCTAGATTTGTAGACGTATAAATTCACATTTCAAAAATCCCTTAGCCACATAGATAGCAAAACGTGAGACGGCTCCGTAAGCAGTTTGGAGAAAGAAATGGTCACTGCAAAACACGTGCCTCTCTTACGTTAATGGTCTAACTTCCACCATGAAGTATTTCCACAAGATCTCTCAGAAAGAAATGCTCACCGCAAAACACGCCTCTCGTACGTTAATGGTCTCACTTCCACCATGAAGAATTTCCATAAGATCTCTCAGTGAGAAATGCTCAACGCAAAACACATGACTCTCGTACGTCAATGGCCTCACTTTCACCATGAACAATATCCACAAGGTCTCTCAGCTATGGCAGCTTCCAACAAAAGCTTCTCATAGACGTTTCTTTCCCGTACATCCTGTCGAGATTATTTGTTGCGGTGGAATGGCCGAGCTCTCTACGGTGCCTTGCTGCGAAACGGCCTCCATAGGGCATGGGTGTATGTGTTGTCCTTAGGTTAGTTTAAGTAGTTTGTATGCCTAGTGACTAATGACCAAAGAAGTTCAATCCCATTGTTTTACAAACATCTGAACATTTGTTGCTGTGCTTAACCAGTTCTTCAGCTGAAATGAATCCAAATCAGAACGTCGAGACTTGTTGGTTAGAACCCGGCTACTGCTTGAATCCATACATTTTATACATAAATCAGTATGTAACAATGTATGTATATATGTTCCATATCTCGTCCGAAACTACTGGATAGATTTCAGTCATGTTTGGTGCACATATCCCGTACTACCTGACAACAATTGCTATATGGGAAAGAAGCATCTACGAAACACAGTTCAGGCAATATGACGTCACAAACAACGAGTCTCACATAATCCGGAAATAAGTTCAGCCGAAATTTTTGCAAAAGATCTAACTGTATTCAGTTAGGATGGATTAAACAAAATAGGTGGAGGCGTGTTTGTCGCCGTCAAAACTAGTCTTTCGTATAGTGAAGTTGAAATTGATAGTTACTGTGGGTGTAAGTTGCACCTGAAAATCGTAAGAATAATTGGCTTCTTTTACCGGCCTCCCGACTCTGACGATACAATGGCAGAGACGTTCAAAGAAAACCTGTGTCTAATTGTAAGCACATACCCGACTCATTGAATAGCAGTAGGTGGTGATTTCCATAGAGCCTCAATCTCTTGACAAAATTATATCTTCAAATCGGGATGAACGCCTAAAACATCGTGTGAAATTGTACTCAACGCTTTCTCTGAGAATTACTTCGAAAAAGAAGTTCATGAACTAACTAGAATTGTAAATGGATGTCAAACACACTTGTTCTCTTTGCAACAAATAATCCCGAGCTCATAACCAGCATCAAAATGGATACAGCTGTTAGTGAACACAGGGCTGTCGTAGCGAGATTAAATACAGAAAGTACCAAAGTTACCAAAAATTGACGAAAAGTTAATTTGTTCAGAAAAGCATATAGAAATGCACTAAACTGCTTCTTGAAAGTCTGTTTCGACCCATTCCAAACTATAAAAGTAAGAGTAGACCTGATGTGGCTCTAATTCAAAGAAGTAAATAACGACAGCAATTGACAATTTTATACCAAATAAATTAATAAAAGAAGGTGGCGATCCCGTTTGGTACACAAAACAGGTCAGAGCGCTGTTGCAAAAGCAAAGGAAAAGGCATACTAAATTTAAACAAACACAAAATCCCCAGGAGTGGCGATCCTTCACAGATGCTCTAAATTTAGCGAAGCCTTCAATGCGAGATACCTACAATACTTTTCACAACGAAACTCTTTCTCGGAATTTGACTTATAACCCACAGAGATTTTGATCGTGTGTCAAATATACTAGAGGCAAAACACAAACAATACCCTCATTACGTCATAGAAATGGAGGTCCCACCGATGATAGCGCTACTAAAGCAGAGTTACTAAACACAGATTTTCGAAACTCATTCACCACAGAAGACGAAACCAACATTCCAGATTTTGAATTACGAACAGAGACCGGAATGAGTAACGTCGAAGTAGATATAATCGGAGTAGTGAAGTAACTGAAATGACGTAACAAGAACAAGTGTTCTGGTCCGAAATATATACCCATTAGATTTCTATTTGATTATGCTGATGCGATAGCTCCTTACTTACTAGACATATACGACCGCTCGCTCAACGAAGAATCTGTACTAGGACACTGGAAAAAATGCACAGGTCACACATATACTCGAGAAAGGCAGTAGGAGTAATCCACTCAACTACAGGCCTATTTCATTGGCGTCAATTTGCAGCAGGGTTTTGGAATATATCCTGTATTCAAATGTTATGAATTATCTCGAACAGAATGATCTCTTGACCCAAGGTCAACACGGATTTAGATAACTAGCTATTTACTCACACGAAGCGCTGAATGCTGTCGACAAGAGATCTCAAATTGATTCCGTATTTCTTGATTCCCAGAAGGTTTTTGACGCCGTACCTCACAAATGGCTTTTTATCAAATTACGCAGTTATGAAATATCGCCCTAGTTGACTGGATAGGGTATTTCCTGACAGAAAGGACACATTTTGTAGTAATCGGTGAGGCATCGACTGAAACGTGATATCCGGAGTTCCACAGTGTAGTGTTATTGGTCCACTGCTGTTTCTTATCTACATAAACGATTTGGGAGAAAATGTAAACAGCTCTCTTAGGTTGCTTAAAGATGAAGTTGTCATTTATCGTCTACTGAAGTCATCTGAAGATCAAAACCAACTGCAGAACGATCTAAATAAGATGTCACTATGGTGTAGAAATTGGCAATTGACTCTAAATAATAAGAAGTGCGAAGTCGAAAAGAAATCTGTTTAACTTTGTTTACAATATAAATGAATCAAATTTGAAGGCCGTAAACTCCGCTAAATACCTAGGACTTACTATTACATCAGACTTAAACTGGAAAGAAGGCGTAGATAATGTCGTAGGAAAGGCGAACTAGAGATTCCATTTTATTGGAAGAACACTTAAACGATGCAACATAAATACTAAAAGACTGCATAAACCATGCTTGTCCGTCTTCATTTAGAGTATTGCTGCCCTTGTGTGGGATCCTTGTCAAATGAGTTTGACGGAAGCCATCGAAAGAGTCTAAAGAAGGGCCACTCGTTTTGAATTGTCACGATACAGGGCAGACAACGTCGGAAATAATATAGGATCTGGGATGGGAATCATTATAACAAAGACGTTGATCGTTGCGGCGTGGGCTACTTACGAATATCCATTCGCCAACATTCTCCTCCGAATGCGAGAATATATTGTTGATTGCCACTTACATAGGTGTAAATGATCATCAGAATAAAATACGAGAAATCAGAGCTCGAACAGAGAGATTCAGATGTTCTTTATTCCTGCGCGCCTTTCGAGAATGGAATGGTAAATGAATAGTATAATTGTGGTTCGATGAACTCTCTGCCAGGCACTTAAATGTGATTTGCAGAGTATCACATGTAAATGTAGATGTAGAAACTACCCCATCACACACCGCATGAATAACTAGATTTATTTATGCACAATTTGAGAGCTCTCAGTAACAAAATTTACTGACGATTTCAAACACTTATAAAATGTTTACTCTTTGAGAAAATGTTCAAATGTTTGTTAAGCTTATGGGACTTAACTACGGGGTCATCAGTCCCGAAACTTACAAACTACTTATGAACTACTTACGAACTAGGACGGCACGAATATCCATGCCCAAAGGGGGATTCTAACCCCCAACCGACACTTTCCTGACATCCCATTCTACGAACCCGGAAACGGTTACAACTGTTGGAAACACTTCACGAGATTTGACGACAGAGTGCCTGAACTGAAAATAAACATAACAGAAGTAAATTACAGTGGCGTGGAAAGCGGTGGTGTAGGAGAGAAGGAGATGGACTGACGTAAAAAAGGAATGAAGAGACACCCGGCCAACCCCGGAATGGATAAAAATCATCCATCATGGCGGCCGAAAACTTACAAGACAATAGGTCACCCTAGTTATGCCATTTGTTTTAGAGATTGAAGAAAAATGTACTACTTGACATTTTGTGGACTTAAGACTAGCTTCCGAAAGTGTAAAATGCTGGAAGTCGTTTGATATTCATAAAACAGAATTCGAATAATTTATAGTCCTTTGAGCCTGCTGCGTTATAAATGTCCGTTAATGATATTATGTAAAATAAATCCCAAACACTGCTATTTATTTTATTTATTTATACTATAAGCCCATTTCGGAAATACTTTTATCATCAAGTATCTTATCGCCGGTCTGTCTGTGGTTTTCTTAATAAAGCAATCCCAATGCGTTAACTACAGTTAGTTTGTTGTTGTAATTTAAGGATTTTTATTATGTTCACGTGAACAACAACCTAAAAATACATATTAAAAACCCGAAAATTAAACAACACACGAACTGTAGTTAAAGCATTGGGATTGTTTTATTAACAAAACCATAGACAGACCGGTGATTAAGATACTTGATGATGAAAGAATTTCCGAAATAGGCTTATAGTATACGCAAATAAAATAAATAGCAGTGTTTGGGATTCATTTTAGATAATATCATTAAAGAATTCGAATAAATTATAGGAAACGATGTGTAATGTAAAACATTGACAAGACGCAAGACAGAACAATAATAATGGCAGAAGAAGAACGCAGTGCTAGAATTAAAACGGGTGTGAGACAGGGATACTCATGGATTCACCTTTATTTGAGGAAGAGTATTTATTTAAGGTTCCATATGATTCAATTGAGGAGTACGTCTTTATGGCCATGGAATGAGCCAGTACCTGTAATTGTAAGAGAAGAGTAATAACAGCCATAATTAAAGGTGTACATATCCTGTGTACATACAGACTATTCATTATGAACCAAGTGCTGAGCGACCACACGAATAAAATCATGAAGAATGCAAGGAATAGCTTTGGTCGCATGAAATCTTTATTGCTTTTTTTCTGCAAATTGATTTCGGTCAATGAGTGGCCATCTTCAGTGCTAGAACAGGATTCCCTGTGGTCCCACATAACTAGAAAGATACATCAATAACAAAATTCATAATAGAATGCTGTCATGAGTTTCGCTTGGACCAAATTTTCAAATGTTTGTATAGTCTATGGGACTTAACTACGGGGTCATCAGTCCCTAAACTTACAAAGTACTTATGAACTACTTACGTACTAGGACGGCACAAATATCCATGCCCGAGGGGGATTCGAACCCCCGACCGTAGTGGCCGTGCAGACCGTGACTGGAGCGCCTCAGTCTCCTCGGCCACCGCGGCCGGCTCACTTGGACCATGACAGCATTCTGTTATGAATTTTGTTATTGATGTATGTTGCTAGTTATGTGGGCCCATAGGGCATCCTGTTGTAATAGGAGGAGAAGAGAAGACTGATTGAAAGTGGGGGGGGGGGGGGGGGGTAGGAAAGGCGAAGAGAGAAAGAGTTGGGCAAGATGAACTAGAAACACATCTCTGTTTGGTGTTTGAAAATGAATCGTCCTTCCTCTTTGCTTACGACTTAAGAAGCCGGAGATCAGCTACATTGCCAAATACAATCTAAATGTTATCTGGTCTGCTTTTGTAGGCATTGACAACTGCCAAATGTACAAGAAAGAAAATTAGTGTGTGTCACCACTTCCATGAACGACGACCTACAGCAAACCTGTCGCGCAGCTGATATACACGAATACTATCTCCCTCGTAAATATAAAAACAGACAAATACAACTTATTTCACACGCATAAGGAAAGCAAGCTATACGAAAAACGCTATTACGCACGAAACAGTGGCTTGTTTTCCTCATAAACTGCGCTTCTCCATTGACTAACTAAGAATGTAGAAAAACAACGTATTCGCGTGCCTGTTGACACTCTATATGTAGTTAGCACACTCTAACAATGATGGTACAAGTTAGAAGTGGGAACACGGAGTACCACTGAACTTATGGCGAAAAAAAAGTAAGTGGAAGCTATAGTTCCCACTGCTCACTAAAGGGTTAAAAAGAGAAGGGCGACAGAGGGGTGTATAGGAGGAGAAGAGGAGGAGATGGTGGTAACGAAGGATCAGATTGAGATGGAGGAGGATATGGAAAAGGAGTTAGAGAGAGGAGGAGGGGATGGTTCGAGTGAGGGGAAGGACGAGATGTAGAGAGGAGAGATAAGCAGATGAACAGAGAGAGAAAGAGGAGACCAGATTGGAATAAATACTATTTTCCTGCAGTGTGCCTTGTGAACGCGCTACAATTGCCATCTGTACTTGTGCATATCGCATCGCCGTGACATTCGTCACCTCGGTGTCTCTTCAAGTATCTTCCTGCAGATGAACGTTCCACAACCAATGTAGTGGCAAATTTCTGCTTGCGCTCTCTGAGTAGCGAACTTCTCAGAAGAGGCTGTAGATTCGGCGACGCTGTCTGATCGTTACCTGCAGATTAATGGAGAGGTGCGGCGGCCCTCGAAGCCGATGAGCTCGCAGAGGCGCACGGCCGGAGCTTCCTGGGGCGGAAAATGCGGCCGGGGCTGGCTGCGCGCCCCTAAATAATCCAGGCGTCAATCTCTGGGCGGCTGTTCTGTCTGATTGGCAATCACACGGTGTCGCGCCCGCGGCCATCCGCTATTGACCGCCGAGGCGCGCGGCGGCTGCCGCCAACACACGGTTCATCTGGACCTTAGCCGCCGCCACCGTCTCTCTAGGCATACCAAACGTGGCTGTTTAACTTTCGTTACCCGACAAGGTACGAAGCTGTTAGAATTATGTTCTTCTCTCCAGTTAACGGGTAGCCCTTTCTGAGAGTCTTCTGCTGCTACGACCGTTGCAAGCAGGGAACCTCCTCCTTCTAGCGGGGGTTTCCGTACATATCTTCTATATCTATGTGAATGTCTGTTCGGTGTACGTTTATTATGTCTGAAGTACAAGACATAATGAGCTAAAAATTTGTACAGTTACTAATGTCTACCCAGGAAAGGCTTTAGGCACGGTATTATGGCGATCGGATATATCTGTTCAGTGTACGCTTATCACGTCCGAACAGTTGCTCAGTGACCGGCGGCCAGTGCACACGTGACCAGCAGCTGCTCTACATTGTAAGATAACCGGCTTTTGAATAGAAGCGACTTATTTTCATTTCGTGTGTGCTTTCTTTTACAGTTCTTAAATCCTTAGTGTGCTCGCGTGTTTATCTACTAAGAATCGCGTTTAGTTGTCAGTTCAGTTGTTATTTTGATTTATTAGCTCGAGTATATATTTTTCAGATTCGCCGTTAATAAACAGTTTAGTGTCAGAGCCATATTTTTCGAAGCTCACTGTTTATCAAACTTCGGTGTCTTCAGACGTACATGGAAAAAAGCAAAGGTTTTTAGAATGGCTAGGAACGGTGACTGCTGCGAACGCAAGGAAGCAGAGTTGGTGACTCTTCGCTCGCAGCTTCAGGTGGCGTTGACTTCGCTGGCAACGCTTGAGACTGCGGTGGGTGGGCGCCGCTGTTGTGGGCCGCTCGCGGGGGGTGCAGCAGCCCTATGCGTCTGTTGTGCCCCCCGATCGGCCTGCGGCTGTGGCCAGCCCGCTCACTGGCCGCGAGGAGGTAGCCCCCCAATCCGTGTTGGACTGGGAGGTCTCCTCAGCGCGTGTCAGGCGGCGTAAGACTTCCCGAGGGACCGAAGTGGAGGCCTCCCCGGTTAGTCATGCCAACAGATTCGAGGCGCTGTCTGTGGCAGGGGATGTTCCTGACGCAGTTGGTGTTGGTTGTCCTGTACTCGCCCCACTGCCTTCAAGATCCGGGCACTCACAGAGGGTGGGTTTGTTGGTAATTGGGAGCTCCAACGTTAGGCGGGTAATGGAGCCTCTTAGGAAAATGGCTGCTAGGGAGAGGAAGAAATCCATTGTGCACTCCGTGTGCATACCGGGGGGAGTCATTCCAGATGTGGAACGGGTCCTTCCGGATGCCATGAAGAGCACAGGGTGCAGCCAGCTGCAGGTGGTGGCTCATGTCGTGACCAATGATGTGTGTCTCTTTGGATCGAAGAGATCCCCTCTGGTTTCGAGCGGCAATCAGAACTGGTAAAGACTGCCAGTCTTGCTTGCAAGATGAAAGCGGAGCTCACCATCTGCAGCATTGTCGACAGGACTGACTGCGGACCTTTGGTTCAGAGCCGAGTGGAGGGTCTGAATCAGAGGCTCAGATGGTTCTGCGACCTTGTGGGCTGCAGATTCCTCGACTTGCGTCAAAGGGTGGTGGGTTTTCGGGTTCCGCTAAATAGGTCAGGAGTGCACTAAGGAAGCGGCTACACGGGTAGCGGGGGCTGTGTGGCGTGGACTGGGAGGTTTTTTTTTAGGTTAGAGGGCCTCGGGAATACACAAAATGGGTTTCAGTCTCAAAGGGGGCAGGTCAGACACAGGAAGAAAGCAAATCCAGAAAACATTGGTATAACAGTTGTAAATTGTCGTAGCTGCATTGGGAAAGTTCCAGAGCTCCAAGCGCTGATAGAAAGTACTGAGGCACAAATCGTTATAGGTTCTGAAAGCTGGCTGACGCCTGAGATAAGTTCGGCCGAAATTTTTTCAAAGGGCCAAATTGTCTTCAGAAAGGAAAGAATAAATAAAATAGGGGGTGGAATGTTTATTGCTGTTACTAACGGTTTATCCTGCAGCGAAATTGAGACAAATACTTCCTGTGAGTTGGTCTGGGTAGAGGTTATTCCTGACAACCGGAATAAATTAATAATTGGATCTTTTTATCGCCTCCCTGACTCAGACGATGCGGTTGCCGAAAAGTTCAAAGAAAGCTTGAATCACATTTCAAATGGGTATCCGAAGCATACTGTTATAATCGGTGGCAACTTTAATTTACCCTCGATATGTTGGCATAATTACGTATTCAAAATAGGCGGCAAATATAAAACATCGTCCGAACTAGTTCTGAATGCTTTTTTCTGAAAACTGCTTCGAACAGTTAGTTCATGAACCCACTAGAATAGTAAGTGGTTGCGAAAATATCCTTGATCTCCTAGCAACAAATAATCCTGAGCTAGTAAAGAGCATCAAAAAAGATACAGGGATTAGCGAACATCGAGTTGTAGTAGCGAGACTGAATGTCGAAATACCCAAATGCACCAAAAATAAACGAAAAATATATCTATTCAATAAATCAGATAAAAATTCGCTTCACGCTTTCCTGGGTGATAGTCTCCAGTCTTTCAAAACTAAAAATGCGAGTGTAGATCAGTTGTGGCTTACTTTCAAAGACATAATATCAGTAGCAATCGAGAGATTTATACCAAATAAATTAATAAAAGAGGGGGCTGACCCCCCGTGGTACACAAAACAGGTCAGATCACTATTGCAGAAACAAAGAAAAACGCATGCAAAATTTAAAAAGACACAGAATCCACAAGACTGGCAATCTTTTACTGAAACTCGTAACCTAGAGCGGACTTCAATGCGAGAAGCCTATAATAGTTACCACAACGAAATCCTGTCTCGTAATCTTGCAGAAAATCCAAAGAAATTCTCGTCATACGTGATGTACACTAGAGGCAAAACACAAACAGTACCTTCACTACGCGATAGCAATGGTAATACTACAGATGACAGTACTGCTAAGGCTGAATTACTAAACACAGCTTCCGAAATTCTTTCACCAAAGAAGACGAAGTGAACGCTCCAGTATTCAATCCAAGAACAGCTGCCAGCATGCGAAACTTAGAAGTAGATGTTCCTGGAGTAGTAAAACAACTTAAGTCACTAAACAAAAATAAATCTTCCGGGCCAGATTGTATACCAACTAGATTCCTCTCAGAGTATGCTGATGCAATAGCTCCGTACTTAGCTATAATTTACAACCGATATTTCAGCGAAAGATCCGTACCCAAAGACTGGAAAATTGCCCAAGATACTCCAGTATTCAAGAAAGACAATAGGAGTGATCCCCAAAATTGACGTCGATTTGCAGTAGGATTTTGGAACATATACTTTGTTCGAATATCATGAACTACCTCGAAGAGAACGACCTATTAACCAGTAGTCAACACGGATTCAGAAAGTATCACTCTTGCGAAACACAGCTTGCCCTTTATTCACAAGAGTATTAAGTGCCATCGACAAGGGATCTCAAATCGATTCCATATTTCTGGATTTCAGGCTTCTAATGAAATTGCGTGCTTATGGAATATCTCCCCAATTGTGCGATTGGATTCACGATTTCCTATCAGAAAGAACATAGTTCGTTGTAATTGACGATAAGTCATCGAGTAAAACAGAAGTGATATCTGGCGTCCCATAGGGAAGCGTCATAAGCCCCCTACTCTTCCTCGTGTTTATAAACGATTTAGGAGACAATCTGAATAGCTCCCTTAGACTGTTCGCGGATGATGCTTTCGTTTATGGGTTAGTGAAGTCAATTGAGGATCAAAAGCAACTGCAAAGCGATTTAGACAAAATTTCTGCATGGTGCGAAAATTGGCAATTGACGCTAAATAAAGAAAAGTGTGAAGTAATACACATGACCACTAAAAGAAATCCGCTGAACTTCAATTACGCGATAAATCAGTCAAACCTTAAGGTAGTAAATTCTAGCTATTACCTAGGATTTACAATTACGAACAACTTTGACTGCTGAGAACACATAAAAATATTGTGGGGAAGGCGAATCAAAGGTTACGTTTCATTGGCAGAACGCTTCGAAGATGCACCAGCTCCACCAAACAGACTGCCTACATCACACTTGTGCGTCTTCTCCTGGAGTACTGTTGCCCCTTGTGGGACCCTCACCAGGTGGGACTGACGGAAGACATTGAGAAGATTCAGAGAAGGGCAGCTCGTTTTGTTTTATCACGTTACGGGTGGGGGGGGGGGAGCGTCACGGAAATGTTGCAAGAATTGGGGTGGAAATCATTAAAAGAAAGACGTTATTCATTGCGGCGTGATCTGTTTGCGAAGTTTGAATCAGCGACTATTACTTCTGAATGTGATAATATTTTGCTAGCACCCACCTAGTTAGGGAGACATGACCATCCCAATAAAATAAGAGAAATCAGATCGAAAACGGAACGATTTAGGTGTTCTTTCTTCCCGCGCGCTATTAGAGAATGGGACGGTAGAGAAAAGTTATGAAAGTGGTTAATGGACCCTCTGCCAGGCACTTGAATTTGATTCGCAGAGTATCTATGTAGATGTAGATAATATTTGTGCAGTTATTAATTTATACCTGAGGAAGGTTTTAAACACGATTTTATAGCGATCTGATAAGATAAAGAATCTAGTAATTTGAAGAATATAACACGGAATGCGGAACAATAATTACTCTTTGCAAATTATATTTACTCTTTGCAAACGGTTTTATTGGTTGCATTGTTGCTTGAGGATTGATAATGACAAAAGGGTGGAGTATATTGGGATGGAAAGTTATCGGTGTATATAAAATTCTACATGTGTGTGTGTTAATATTTCGCTCTGCAGCGAAAACTACAGAACGCAAACGAATGGTCTGTGTGTAATTGTTGTCCAAAGTCTCCCGTTGTACACAATAGCAATTCCATGCAAATAGCTGTAAGGGTGTGGAAGATATGGTGGTTGAAAATCGTCAATTTATAAAAAAATTCGGACTGAAGGCTAGCGATGACGTTTGCGACTATGTAGCAAGGAGTTTACATACAGCGAAACGAGATGCCACAGATCATATCTTTGGTTTATGCGTGCTACAATATCTTCAGCTCTTTCTCTGTAAGGATAAGCATACGAATACAGATATATGAGAATAAATAAATAAAGCAGTAAAAAAAATTCTTTTACTACTTCTCTTTAAAAAAAAATCAATTTGACGTTTCGCGCATTACATCAAGTGGTCGATCTGTGATAATATTACAATCATTATTGTTGAATTTCGTGATTGGATTCTTCGTAACGAGTGCATTTTTACGTGTGATTTCTTATTTTTTATATATTCTATGTTAAATATTTTTAGAAACAAGGAGATGGACAGACAGAGAGTGGCTAGGGAAAGTACTAACTCAAGGCTCGAATAAATAAATAAATATCCAGGCAACGCCGGGTTTTCAGCTAGTATATAAATGAATGTTTGTCTGTATGTCTTCTATGTGTTCGGAACCCATTCATTAGATTGCTATGAAACGTTGGTGAACTGTTCACCGTACGGCTACGAAGGTTCCTGAACAAAAAACTAAGGAGCACGACGCATAGCTAAGGAGATATGACGTCACAAAAAATAATAGGCCTCCACGTGAGAATACCCAGATTTATGAGTCAATTATTGGAAAATGGGAGTAGTTAGGTCCCTGCAACAAAGTTAGCATGTAATTTCGGACGTTTATGAAGCGTTTTGTAACTGACACTCTCCCCCTTACACACCCACCCAAAATGATAAAACGAAAGAAAGTCTACCGCTCTCAACAGATTCGCTGTAGATGCCATAAAACTGTCGCATCAGGCAAGACCTTACCGTGAGGGAACAGTTGGACAGTGCTAAGAATCAGATACGTTATAAACAATAATAATCGCAAAATATTACTACGACATAATACGAGGATACTTTATTCATAGACTGTATAGAATGATAGTACTTAGCGACTTGAAACAAACTTTGAAGGTAAAGTGAAACATGTATTACATTTTTTCTCGGTGACAACTACCGTAAAATGAAAGGAAATAAGTTTCTTGCTTACTACTTTTCCGCTGTTCATGGACCAGAACTAAGGCATTCGGTGTGACGTTACAATTTATACTTTCTACACTACAAATTGCGGCCACATGAAATTTCACAGAGAGTAAACACACATTTAGTGGAATGTGCCTTCCAAATTGTATCACAGTACGACATGGTTTTGATGAAATATGAGGACATAAAGAGTAACATTCATCGAAAACCGCCCCATCGCGCACCACGTTTTAATCTATAACTTATTTACTACTAACTGCATTCGTAACAGAACGACATAAGCACTTATACAAATGAATATATACCTACAAAATTCTACAGTTTCACAATATATAATTCAATAAATGCGAGAACATATGTACTCAATGGGTAAAAATCTTTCGCATAATGCATCACGTTTTAATACATTTGCGTATTTACTGCTAAGACATTCCTGTATGCCAATCAGTTGAAAGAAATTCCTGAAAGCTGATTGTGCTGTTGAGAACTGTGAACCAACTGTGAAGCATACTCGGCTATAAACGAAAGCAAGAGACTTTTATAGAGCTACAGGGAAAGGAAGAGAATGAAACAGTGTATATTCAACGAATATCCATTATTTTCGGCAGATCTGTCTTCTAATTTCAAGAGACTGTAGTTTACAGTGAGACTTGCATTTTCTGTTACGATTAATAAATCACAGACAACCTATTAAATACTGCAGAGTAGTTTTGATATCTCAAGTTACTCACATGGACAATCGCACGTCGCTTGGTCAGGGGTGGACTCCCCAAATACTTTATTCAGATTAGATTTTGGTTAATTAAACAGAAATATTGCTTACAATCAAGTTTTGAATTAAATGAATGTAATAACGTTACATATCATTTACATCTTAATGACTACCTTTCTTTGTTCAGATACTGCCATTATTATTTTGTGAATTATGCAAAACAACATTTCTTGAATACTCCTCCATAAAAATGACAAGTTATTAAAAAATATGGACAGAGAGAGAAAGAGAGAGAGAGACAGAGAGAGAGAGAGAGAGAGGGGGGGGATATGAGAAGTGCTAACTCAAAGCTTCAATAAATCAGTACATACCCGGGCAACGCCGGGTTGAAAGCTAGTCTAATATGTTAAAATTACTGTTTGTGTTCGTATTTTATGCTTGACCATACCGTACACCCGACTGCGATAAAATGATGTCAACTCATTGCTTGCACTCGCGCGAAGGTTACAGGCATACTAAAATTAACTTCGTATGGTTCATGGCAGAGGATGCTTTGCAGTTACGTAATTAGTTTCTTACGTCTTCACGCTGAAATGACTGGACGAATGTAAATGAAATTGGCAAAGAAGTAACTTTCACACTGATTAATGATTGGGCTATCTCTTCTAAGCCATCGTACTGTGCGTGTACCGTACAATGTGTTAGTACGTTTGCTTCTCTTCACGCTGAAACGGAAGGATTTGAATGGAATATGGACTGCACATATCTTATATTCTAAAACTTTCTAGCAGATTAAAAGTGTGTGCCGGAACCGGGATTCGAACCTGGGACCTCTGCCTTTCGCGGGCAAGCGCTCTACCTACAGAGCTATCCAGACACGATCACGATATGTCCTCACAACTTTACCAGTACCTCGCCATCTACTTTCCAAACTTCACAGAAGTTCTCTTGCAAACCTTCCAAGACTAGCACTCCTGGAAACATCCCTTGGCCTGTGGCTAAGCCATGTCTCCACCATATCCTTTCTTCCAGGAGTGCTAGTCCTTCAAAGGTGCAGGAGAACTTCTGTGAAGTTTGGAAAGTAGGAGACGAGGTACTGGCAGAAGTAAAGTTGTGAGGATGGATCGTGAGTCGTGTCGGGATAGCTCAGTCGGTAGAGGGCTTGCCCGCGAAAGGCAATGGTCCCAGGTTCGATTCCCGTTTCCGGCACACAATTTTAATCTGCCCAGAAGTTTCATATTAGCAACATTTCCCTGTAGAGTGAAAGTTTTATTCTGGATACTATACTCTGTATTAACGCATGAGCTACATCTAGGTAGCCACAGTACGGTGCATGATGGAGGGTACCTTATAGTGTGTTAACACATGTGTTACTTATGGAATTCTCTACACAATCACCACAAAAAATAAAGATTGAAAATTAAAATTGACTTCGATGATGTCTTAGGTGGAGGTGTGTAAAGAATGAAATCGCAACAACTGTCACGATGTTACTCTTCGGTTTACAACAAAGATCCAACTTGTTTGCCTGAAAGTCAGCAGATCAGTGTATGTGTTCATGAAAGAGACAAGCCAGTGAATCTAGCATAACGGAGGGTACCTTGCGACTTTGACGTCGTTTGACCAGTCACCATGAAACGTGTTGCACATTTGTATGTTTTCATTTGTAGATTGGAGAGAAGTAAGTGGAGGAGGACACAGGAGGGAGGATACTTACAAAAAGAGGGTAGAGGAGAGACGGACTGAGAGAGTGGAAAGGAAGAGAATGAGAGAGGGGAGATGGTCGCAGACAGGTGAAAGGAGATAAACGGAGGGAGGAGGAGGAGGAGGAAATGGACAAACAAAGGGACAGGAGGAGACATTGAGAGGAGCAGGTGAACAGAGAAAAGGGAAAAGAGAAGATGGACTAATGGAAGATTTAAAAACTTATGTATAATTGTTTGTCTGTTTGTATTTTACGTGTTTCCATGACGTTCATCTGAGTGCAGTAAAACTTCGTAATTAAACAACCTTAATTTAAAACGTAAATTACCCAATTATTTCTTCTGCTACTGCGACGCGTCGAGTACTAGCTGGTTTAATGTTCAAAATGTTCAAATGTTTGTAAATCTATCGGACCAAACTGCGTGGTCACCAGTCCGTAGCTTACAAACTACTTAAACATAGGTAAACTATCCTAAGGGCAAACACACACACCCATGCCCCAGGGAGGACTCGAACCTCCACGGCGAGCAACCGCGCGCTCCTCAGCGAGACACTTTAGACCGCTCGGCTACTCCACCGCGGCCTGTTTTAATGGATAACATTGATAGCAACAGAGAAAGACTGCAGAGAAAAATTCGCACCGTTCAGTTTCAATATTCTGAAACTGCCACATTGAAAGGTGAAGCAGCCTGTTGCACTTGATAATGCAGTCAACCAAAAAACACAGCCTGCGACTGAAAACGTCTTACTGCAGGATAGGATAAAAATGAAAGCACCCGTCCAGCCCTTAATGAGACCGAGTGTAGTTAGAGAGAATATTGATCTTTTATCCAAGGCAGGGGCAGAACTGTAACTACAGCTCGAGCATGTTTAAACTGATCGTACCTACCATTCAGTACGCAAACCGCAGCACTTCTATAAACTCGTGAGTGATCGCGAACACGTATATGTCGAGATAGTGAAGTTGATGTCTGTTGTAGTAATTCAGCACCAAGGTCTACTCCCGTGGCGGCAACTTACGCAAAAGAGCATTTCATCAACCGATACCTTTCAAGTCTAGGAAGCAACTGAGAGAAATATGCCGAGAAGTTTTCTCCCTTTGGCTTTATTACCTCGCCCGTCGAACCGTTGTATTCGTCCGCCGGCGAAATTTGGAACTCATAGCCAACCTCTTCAGAGGAATCGCTAACATTGGTTCCGCTCTGTGCGGTCTGGTTTCACGCTTCTTAGGTTGGCTGACCTGCAGAGACTGGAAACGGCCGTGCAAGGGCGGTGAAGTGGCGAGGAAGCCGTGGCCAATAGTTCAAAATAACACTTGGAACAGCTGTTTTAGCCGTTCGCCATATTGCGACTATAAAACAGTAACCCGGAAAAATACTCCCGCCCCAAGAACAGACGGTCCTCTGGATAGGCTAGGATCCTATGGTATAAAACAGCCGCGGAAAATTAGTTTTATATAATTTAATCTCAGATTAATTTTATCGATTTTCACAGTGTAGTAATTTTGGGTACTGTTTTAATCCACAATCAGAAATTTAATAACAATTTAATTAATATGCACTATCTTTGTTGTAAAGCCCGGAAAAGGTGGCACACTAGTACCTATGTGTTCGGATGGGAAAAGTCTCTGCTCTGCACAGACTTTGCTGCGATGATCGTCAAATGAAAGGGATGTCAGTAAAGGCTCTATATCTACTTCTATAGCTACACCGGTGCTCTGTAAATCACACTTAAATGTCTGGCAGAGGTTTCATCGCACCGATATCTGTGCACTTACAGGTTATCCGCGATTCTAAATATCTCGGACACGTAGATCGATAGAGTGCATCAAAATGCATCGACATAGTTCGAAAACCTCCTAACGGGTGCCACCTCAATGTGGCGTGCCTAAAACAGTATGCCGCAGATCTGAGCTGTCAGTTCCACTACTTCAACTTGAGAGGGTAATCCATAAATCTACTAGTCTTGTGGTACCTGGAATACCGCACGTTACAACAGTCCTTCGGCAACATGACGCAGTTTTCAAACACGCTTTAACGTGTCAAAAGGAGCCGATGGCTACACAGTGAAACACGTCCACTGATAGTGTCGCCGTGTTCCATTTCGATTTACTCACTAACCTAAAGTGTATCTGCACCATTAATGAAATCTATCTACATCTACATCTACACACATCTACATAGATACTCTGCAAATCACATTTAAGTGCCTGGCACAGGGTTCATAAACCACTTCCATTACTTTTCTCTACCGTTCCAGTCTCTAATAGCGCCCGGGAAGAAAGAACACCTAAATCGTTCCGTTTTCGATCTGATTTCTCTTATTTTATTGGGATGGTCATGTCTCCCTAACTAGGTGGGTGCTAGCAAAATATTTTCACATTCAGAACTAAAAGTCGGTGATTGAAACTTCGCAAACAGATCACGCCGCAATGAATAACGTCTTTCTTTTAATGATTTCCACCCCAATTCGTGCAACATTTCCGTGACGCCTTCCCCCCCCCCATCACGTGATAAAACAAAACGAGCTGTCCTCTCAACCTTCTCAATCTCTTCCGTCAGTCCCACCTGGTGAGGGTCCCACAATGGGCAACAGTACTCCAGGAGAGGACGCAAAAATGTGATGTAGGACGTCTCTTTGGTGGAGCTGTTGCATTTACGAAGATTCTGCTCATGGAACGTAATCTTTGGTTCCCCTTCCCCAAAATATTTTCTGTGTGTTCTCTCCAGTCTAAGTTGTTCGTAATTGTAACTCCTAGGTATTTGGTAGAAATTACAACCTTAAGGTTTCACTGATTTATCGCGTAATTGTAGTTCAGGGGATTTCTTTTGGTAGTCATGTGTAATACTTCACAATTTTTTTTATTTAGTGTCAATTGCCAATTTTCGCACCATGCAGAAAGTTGCTTTTGATCCTCTCTTGACTTCACTAACCGATAAAAGACAGCATCATCCGCGAACAGTCTAAAGGAGCTATTCAGATTGTCTCGTAAATCGTTTATAAACACAAGGAATAGTAGGTGACCTGTAACGCTTCCCTGGGGAACGCCAGATATCAAATGTTCAAATGTTTGTTAAGCTTATGGGACTTAACTACGGGGTCATCAGTCCCTAAACTTACAAACTACTTATGAACTACTTATGAACTAAGGATGGCACAAATATCCATGCCCGAGGGGGGATTCGAACCCCCGACCGTAGTGACCGTGCAGACCGTGACTGTAGCGCCTCAGTCCCCTTGGCCACCGCGGCCGGCGCCAGATATCACTTATGTTTTACTCGATGACTTACCGTCAATTACAACGAACTGGTCCTTTCTAATAGGAAGTCATGTATCAAATCGCACAATTGGGAAGATATTCCATAAGCACGCTGTGTATTATTTATTTTATTCCCTTTATTAATGATAAATGCCCCATATTTATGTGTGTTTGCCCCATATTTAGAAATGTTTCCACCCGTGTAATTTAACTTGTGTGTTCATGTGAATGTGAATGTGTGTTCTTAATATTGGCTGACTGCCGCGCAATGGCTTACAGTCGCCGCCTCGCGCCTTAGGCCTCATTTTGGTGTAGTTAAGAACGCATGGCTTCGTTTGTCGTCTGCACTGGCGTCTGCTGACTGGCCAGAGACAGGCTTACTTGGGAAGGTGGCGAGGTGGCTGTGTTCTTATTGTCGTACCACTTAATCTTGGTACAGAGACTTCACTGGGAACGGTTGAAGAGAGAATTGTCTTGGCCAGGTAGCAAGGGTTGGTAAAACACTTGTCTCTTTTAGCGCGTTCTACATCCGGTGTATGGCGGGAGGATGTTTCTCCGAGCCCTTAGGCCTTCACTCTTCATTCTCGCTCCGACGACTGTGGAAGTAAGTATTCCGTCGAATCATGCTGAGGGGAAGGCATGTTGTTAGGACTTTGATTTATTTCTGATCAGGCATTCTTGGCTTTTCAGTGATAATTCTCTTGCGTAACTATTTCGCTATGCAACGGGAAATGTTTCTTAATTTACAAAACTCCAGTAAATTCAGTGTAAATTAATTATTTTCTTTTTCATTCCATTGATTATCAGTTTTGCTCAAGTTAGAATACACATGTGTGGCCTTCAGCCTTTGTGTAAATTCGGTGTGTTTGAATTTCTTTGCTGTTTTTAACTAACGTTTTCACGTCACGTATGTATCCACAAGTATGCTAAATATTTCTCAGATTTTCTGATTTGATTTCCTGTCTTGTAGGACAGATTGCAACACGTGCTTTCGTAACGGTTGCTACTTCGGCCTACGGCCATTCTTTATTAATACTAGCTTTATTCTACACGAACTTCCGCCAGTGCTTTACTCGTTTATTCTAAATTAATTTCTGTTTGTAAATGCTATGAAATTCGGCGTGGTCGCACACCACGTGATACTTAAGAATAGTGAGCCGCTGCCTCCCTGAACATGAGTTTCGCTTAGTGCACAGTATATTTAAAAATTTCTTATTAAGACACCTGCCACCTCATCAAGATGCCGCCGACGCTTCGTTTTCCCGCTGCTCTCATGTGGAGGTTCAAGTCCTCCGTGAGGCATGGGTGTGTGTGTATTTAGGTTAGTTTACCTAGGTTTAAGTTCAAATGTTCAAATGTTTGTTAAGCTTAAGGGACTTAACTATGGGGTCATCAGTCCCTAAACTTACAACCTACTTATGAACTACCTACAACTAAGGACAGCACAAATATCCATGCCCGAGGGGGGATTCGAAACCCTGACCGTAGTAGCCATGCAGACCGTGACTGAAGCACCTCAGTCCCCTCGGCCACCGCGGCCGGCTAGGTTTAAGTAGTTTGTAAGCTACGAACTGATGACCACGCAGTTTGGTCCGATTGATTTACAAACATTTGAACATTTTTCTCTCATGTGTTCCAGGACTGTAATGTACCAGCTACCTTTATGTGCGTGTCTGTGAATGAATGTGCTTTCAGCTACCCATTGTGTATTTGAAAATTTCCTCCCACGTTACCTCCAAATTCGTAAAGGGCAGAAACAATTTTATTACAGGCAGTAATTTAATGATTTAATTCACTTTTGTACAAGGTGTGTGCTTAATTTGGTCTCCCAACATTTATTTTCTTGTTATTTTATTATGATTTTAAAGTATCAAACCTTTGCTTTATGATTTCATGCTCCCCATCATATGTTTAATAATCTATTCATTTATTTTTTAATATTGGTTTTGTATTTGTTAAAATGTTGGCTGCTCCCTTAAGGAGTGAGTTACATAAATTTCCGTTGCGTATGTTCTGTGGCCACTTATATAGTAATTTAGAGCAGCAGTGAACATTTTAACTTTCATTTGCGGATCTTGCTTTATTTTAATAACAGGCTACTTTCAACAATTCACAAGCTCTTTGCTAAAAATCCAAGGACATCACTGATCGTCTGTCAGGGAATGTTGGCCGCAGGCTAACTACGCTTACTTTTGCAAATGTCATCAAGATTTCTGGAATTATTCAGCACAATCCAAGGAAATCCGTCCGAAGAATTGCGGCAGAGGCTGATTTAAAGCGTTCCGACACGCACGAAATACAAAGACGGAGCCCTCAATGTTCCCATTCAAAAACCAGTGCGAACCATTCTCACATAAAAGTTCCTGGCAGATTGAAATTGTGTGGCGAAACCGGGACTCGAACCTGGGACATTTGCCTTTCGCGATCAAACGCTCTACCACTGAGCTATTCCTACACGACTCAAGATATCGCTCTACAACTTCTGCCAGTACCTCGCCCCCATTTTCCAAACTTCACAGAAGTTCGCAGAAGAACTTCTGTCAAGTTTGGAAAGTATTAGGTGAGGAACTGGCAAAATTAAAGTTGTGAGGACGAGCCGTGAAGCATGCCGGGATAGCTCCGTCTGTAGAGCGTTTGTCCGCAAAGGTTCCAGGTTCGAGTTCCAGTTGCGGCACACAATTTTATTCTGCCAGGAAGTTTCATATCAGCGTACACTCTGCTGCAGAGTGAAAGTTCCTTTCATTCTCATTCTCGTTATATGGGGAGGGGTACGCAAGTTTGTGGGCCTCACTCTTACGAGAATTAGTTACAGACCTTAGAGTTTGAGTACTGTGAGCAAGGTGAAGCTGGGAATTTGTATCTGACAGGAGGCGTCATTTCAGGTGCGGTGACCACTGTGTTCCCAGTGGTGTAGGGGTCAGCGCAACTGCCTAGAAAGCAGGAAACCCGAGTTCGAATCCCGGTTGGCTTCACATTTTCGGCTTTTCTCATTCGCAGTTGATGTCATATATTCTGTGAATATTCTCACATGGGAGAGAAATGAAGGATTTGATTTTCACTGTATCTCTTCCACAGACGAAGTACACTTCCACCTGACTGGCGAAGTGAATATGCATATCTGGCGATTTTGGTGTTATGAAAATCTCCGTTTGTGTGAAGCAAAACCACTGCCTCTCCTAAAGTTACTGTGTGGACCGTGGTATATGGAGGCGACGCCTTTCTTCACAACGCTGGCGGTCTACACAAGTCACTGCGCCACTTCAAGAAGACGCGGTAAATCGTTCTACTGTTGGCCGCTAGGGGCGCCTGCTATCTCGATACATCTCTGCCTGCTTTGCGCGCCTAGGTTGTCGGCGCAACACAGCAGCGACAGACAGTGCCGGAGTTCCAGTCAATACAAGCTAGTTGACAGTCCAACAGGGGAGATATAGCAATCTTTGCACAAATCGGAAAAATTTACTATTGCATTGTAGAAGTGTGTATTACAAAGAATTATACCATCACTATGTGACATTACAGATACAGGGGGAAGCTGATTGTTTCCATGTGAAAGGCGGGTTTTCTCAGGCTGATGGGTTCCCCAGCCGGCCGCCTAACAGTTTGGACATAGTGAATGGGTCACATTCCGACTCCTGAATAGCGTTTCACAATCTATATCTATAAATGTGAATGTCTGTTCGGTGTACGTTTATCACGTCCGAACCACAAGACATAAAGAGCTAAAAATTTGTACAGTTTCTAACGTCTACCCGGGGAAGGCTTTAGGCGCGGTTTTATGGCCGATGGAACTGAGGCGCTCCAGTCATGGCCTGCACAGCCACTACGGTCGGGGGTTCGAATCCCCCTCGGGCATGGATATTTGTGCCGTCCTTAGGATTAGCTAGTTCATAAGTCGTTTGTAAGTTTAGGGACTGATGACCCCGTAGTTAAGTCCCATAAGTTATACAAACATTTGAACATTTATTTGTCTGTTCAGTGTACGCTTATCACGTCCGAGTGACAAGACGCAGAGACCTAAATTTTTCTACAGTTACTAATTTATACCTGAGGAAGCTTTTAGGCACAGTTTTAAAGCGATCTGATAGATATTTAGTAATTTGAAGAATATAATCCGAAATGCGGAACAATAATTACTCTTTGAGAATTATATTTGCTCTTTGAAAATGTTTTTATTGGTTGCATTGTTGATTGAGGGTTGATAATAATAAAAAGATGGAGCATATTGGGATGGAAAGTTATCGGTGTATATAAAATTCTACGTGTGGAGTGTGTGTGTGTGTGTGTTAATATTTCGCTCTGCAGTGAAAACTACAGAACAAAAACGAATGTTCTGTGTGTAATTGTTGTCCGAAGTATCCCGTTGTACACCATAGCAGTTCCATGCTGATAGCTATAATGGGGTGGATGATATGGTGGTTGAAAGTCGTCAAATTATTTAAAAAAGGGACTGAAGGGCAGCGATGACGTTGGCGACTATATAGAAGGAGGTTACATACAGCGAAACGTGATGCCACAGACCATATCTTTGGTCTATCCGTGCTACAATGTCTTCACCTCTTTCTCTGTAGGAATAAGAATACGAATAAGGAAATATAAGAGTAAATAAATGAAGCAGTAAAAAAGAAATTTCTTTTACCACATCTCTTTAAAAAAATCGTTTTGACGTTTCATGCATTACATCAAGTGATCGATCTGTGATATTATTACAATCACTATTATTGAATTTCGTGATTGGATTTTTCGAAACAAGTGCATTTTTACGTGAGATTTGTTCTACACTACTTACTTACCTGATAAACCGTCCGCGGTGGAGTAGCCGAGCGGTCGAAGGCGCCTCGCTTTGTGGAGCACGCGGTTGCTCGCCGACGGAGGTTTGAGTCCTTCCTGGAGCATGGGTGCGTGTGTGCGCGCGCGCGCCCGCGCGCGTGTGTGTGTGTGTGTGTGTGTGTGTGTGTGTGTGTTTGTTGTTAGGTTAGTTTAAGTAGTTTGTGAGATACGGACTGATGACCACGCAGTTTGCTCCGATAATTTACAAACATTTGAAAATTTTTTGATAAAGGGTAAGTGCATAGATTTCTGCAATCTGATAGGACTATTTTTCAGTTGATTGAAAATGTTTGTTTCTAAAGAAGATATTGTATTTTATTTCATCCTTCAAAACCAGTCTCATAGCACACTACTGAAAGATAACTTATCTATCATAATCAGCCAACACGCGAGCGGAGCCGTGGGTTTAGGCTAGTGCTTAATTGTTTTTAGATTCCACACTTCTTATGTTACCTGCGCGACTGAATCGCTTTCCACCTGGCTTCTGCGCCTTCACCGGTACACACAACTCCGCCAGCGCTCCCCAGGCAACGTTCGGGCGCGATTTCTGTCCCGGACTGCGGTTTCTCGCTTCAGGACAGGATGTTCCGCACTAGTCGCCGCTGCTTTGGCGTGACGGATGCTCCACTTAGCGGCCGCGGCACACGTGTAGTGATGGCCGGAGACAAATCGCGGCCACGTGTGCTAGGCCCGCAGCTGGCGCGGCCGCCGCCCCCGCCGCCCCCGCCGCCTCCGCCGCCCCCGCGAGTGCTTTCCCTTGTCACTCATTAGGGCGGCGCGCGCCCGCCCCCGCGGCCGGCACCCCTGTTTGTTTGTAGCCCACGTGTCCGCGTCCTGCCGGAAGCTGTGCGAACTGCTGCCCTCTGTTCCTGGTGTTTATTCAGGAATGTCGCAAGTCCGCATATGTCTGTGGACACGTGTAACGGCGGCGTTCACACCTTTGATGCGAGGTGATTACGTAATGCTGAGAACCTGTGTAAAATCGATAAGCGGGTCAAAGCCCACTGTACAGTCACTCGTTGATCATTCCGGAGCAGTAATAGAAGAAAGCAAACGGAAAGCTAAAGTTCTAAATTTAACCTTTAAGGAATCTTTCCCGCAGGAGAACCACACAAATGTACCATCATTTGATCAACGTACTAATTCCCAAATGGGGGACATAGCAATAGCAATAGCAATAGGTATACGAAAAAGTCTGCTCGTTCGGATGAAATACCTATTCGGTTTTACAAAGACTATTCTGCGGCATTGGCCCCCTACTTATCTTGCATTTATCGCGAATCTTAAATTCAGAGAAAAGTTCCTAGTGATTGGAAAAAAGCGCAGGTGACTCCCGTTTATAAGAAAGGAAAGAGAACTGGCCCACACAATTACAGGCCAATATCGTTGTCTTCAGTGTCATGTAGAATTTTAGAGCATATTCTCAGTTCGAACATAGTAAATTTCCTTGAAACTGAAAAGCTTCCTTCCATGAATCAGCACGGGTTTAGGAAACATCGTTCATGTGAAACTCAGCTTGCCCTTTTCTCACATGAAATCTTGCGAGCCATGGATGAAAGGAAAATGGCGGATTGTGTTTTTCTCGACTTCAAAAAGGTATTCGACGCGGTGTCACACTGCAGACTGCTAACGAAGATACGAGCTTATGGAATACGTTCACAGATTTGTGACTGGCTGGAAGACTTCCTAAGTAATGGAATGCAGTACGTTGTTCTCGATGGCGAGTGTTCATCAGAGACGAGTGTATCTTCAGGCGTGTCCCAGGGCAGTGTGATAGGACCGCTACAATTTTCTATCTATATAAATGATCTGACGGACAGAGTAAGTTGTAATTTGCGGCTGTTTGCTGATGATGCTGTGGTGTATGGGAGGGTGTCGTCTTAAACTGACTGTAATAGCATACAGGATGACTTGGACAAAATTTCTAGTTGGTGCGAAGAATGGCAGCTAGCTCTCATTGTAGAAAAATGTAGGTGATGCGCATGAGTAGAAAAAACAATACTATAATGTTCGAATACAGCATTAGTAGTGAGCTTCTTGATGCTGTCGCGTCGTTCAAATATCTAGGCGTAACATTGCAGAGCGATATAAAATGGTACGAACATGTAAGGACAGTTGTGAGTAAGGGGGACAGCCGACTTCGGTTTATTGGGAGAATTTTGGTAAGATGTACTTCACCTGTAAAGGAGACCGCGTATAAAACGCTTGTACGACCACGTCTTGAGTATTGCTCAAGTGTTTGGGACCCGCAGCAGATCAGTTTAAAGGAAGACATAGAGGCAGTTCAGAGGCAAGCAGCTAGGTTTGTTACTGGTAGGTTCGACCAATGTGCGAGTGACACGGAAATGCTCCGGCAACTCAATTGGGGATCGCTGGAGGAAAGACGTTCTTTTCGTGAATTTATGTTGAGGAAATTTAGAGGACCGGAATTTAAAGCTGAGTGTATGTTCAAATGTTTGTAATTCTATCGGACCAAACTGCGTGGTCATCAGTCCGTAGCTTAAAAACTACTTAAACCTACATAAACTAACCTAAGGACAAACACACACACCCATGCCCCAGCGAGGACTCGAACCTCCACGGCGAACAACCGCGCGCTCCGCAGCGAGACGCTTTAGACCGCTCGGCTACTCCACCGCGGTAAGCTGAGTCTAGTACGATCTTGCTGCCGCCTACTTACATTTCGCGTGGCGATCATAAAGACAAGAGAATTTAGCGCTCGTATGGAAGCTTATAGGCATTCTTCTTTTCCTCGTTCTATTTGGGAGTGGAATAGGAAGGGAAATGCCTAGTAGTGGTACAGTGTACCCTCCTCCACGCACCTTACGGTGAATTGCAGTGTATGTATGTAGATGTAGTAGATGTAAAGTTAATGTAAATTATAATACGAGGGCAAAAGCTCTCAATTTTTACTAGCCAAAATGAGATGCATGAGAGTTGTTAAAAATATAAGTACTTACTTATTCTGGCCACAAAACCGCAGTCGCACCTTGGCCGCACTCAGTCCAGCCTTCCACACTTTCCTGTCATTTGCATCTTTATCCGCAGACCCAGTATTTACATGTCTCCCATGGTCCTATCCTTCCATCTCGTTTTCGGCCGTCCCAGTGGTTTCTTTGTTTCAGATTTTCCGTCTATTACAGCCTTTATTACCGCGTTCTCGCCTCTCTTCCTCACATTTCCGTACCAACTTAGTCGCTTAATTTTAACACTCGCTACGATGTCAAACAGTGTCTCTAATTGTCTGAGTTATCTGTTTTATCTGATTCTTCACTGTTCATTTCCTTTCACTGATCCACCATTTGGTGAATGCCACCAGGCAACATACAAACAAGAGATATTTTTCTCAGTATTATTAAATGTAATAAGTTTTTGCTTTATTTTCCTTGTCAGAGTCCATGAGTATAGCATACTATTGGCTTGATGATGGTCTGGTATATTTTTATTTTTGCCTGACTAAATAGTAACTTTGCTCTTGTGCATAGATCCTAGGAATCTTACCCCAGCTTCAAATCTTGTTACTCTTTCTTGCTCTTCAAGGTTTTATTGGTTGATGTTGACAGCGTGGTACGTGAATGTGTCTCTTCTGTATTGTTACGTTTCCGATGTTTAGATGGCTTGGTCCTAAATGAGCTCTTCTCGCTACTACCACGAACTTTGTTTTAGTATCATTTATACTTAGGCCTACTTTCTTAGCTTCTTCCATTAGCGCAGTCCCCATTTTCTCCAGATTTTTCATATTATTTCCTATCATCACAGTATCATTCGCAAAAGCCAGGACATTTATCTTTCTTTCTACAGTGACTACTGAACTTTCACATGCTACTCTACTCAGGGTGTTGTTGAGGGCGAAATTGAACAGGGTTGGTGATGTTATATCTTTCAGTCTTACTCCTATTTTTACTTCAAATGCTCCTAAGAACTACCTCTGTACCTTCACTCTACACTTTGATTCCATCACAACCATTTCAGATAGATTTATCAGCTTGTCAGGCATCCCATATTTTCCCATTATCCTCCAAGTTTCCTCTCTTACTGTGCTGTCATATGCTTTCTAGAAATCTTTGTTGTTGTTGTGGTCTTCAGTCCGCAGACTGGTTTGATGCAGCTCTCCACGCCACCCTGTCATGTGCAAGTCTCTTCACTTGAGCATAAGTTCGGCAACCTACATCCTTTGAATCTGCTTACTGTATTCGTTCCTCGGTCTCCTACGATTTTTACCCCACACACTTGCCTCTAACGCTAAGTTGAAGATTCCTTGATGTCTCACAATGTGTCCCACAAATATATCCCTTCTCTTAGTCGAGATATGCCAGAAACTTCTTTTCTCCACAATTCAGTTAAGCACCTCCTCATTAGTTACTTAATCGACTCACCTAATTTTCATCATTCGTCTGTAGCATTAGAAATTTGTGACTATTCAAAATGTTGCCAAATCTGTGAACAGGCAAAATATAAGTGGCGTGTCTAAAATATTCGGTGAATGGTACTGGACAACAAACAAATAAGAGATACACAAAATTTTTTCATTACGCTTCAAAATAGTTTCCAGCCACTACAGCACTCCTCTGACGAGTTAGTGCAGCCACTGGACATTATCAGAAAAGTCTCTTGTTCCATCAATCGCAGCACGGCTGTCACACGAACTATGATGACATTTACATCTACAAAATCTTCACTATTCATGGTCACCCTCAAGAGCACAAACAGGAAGAAGTCCTCAGGAACCAGATCCGGAGAACACATAGGGTGTTCAAGAACAGTTGTCATCGTGTACACGAGAAACTGGTGCAGATGCACCAGCATCCATTTTCCAATCCTGTGACATTCTGGTCCAGCCCGCCGGATGCGTTGCAATAATCGGTACAAAAAGGGCTGGTAAAATGCAGCATTAATTAAACTTCCTGGCAGATTAAAATTGTGTGTCGGAAGCGGGACTTGAACCTGGGACCTTTGACTTTCGCGGGCAAGCGCACTACCGACTGTGCTATCCCGACACGACTCACGACTTCACTTCTGTCAGTACCTCGCCTCCTACTTTGCAACATTAATGATTTCACCTGCAGGTCTATTCCTCAGTGACTGGACTGAACATGTAGTGTTTCCAATGTCAGTCAAAGGCAGAGCATGCAGTGTATCGATTCTCCTCAAGACTCAGAAGACCTATGCGCATAGTGAGACACATGCGTCAACTTGGCGCTCAAATATGAAAACATCCATCGAAAGTTTCAAGCACACCATGAACATCTTATTGAACGAACCTTAGACTATTCACCCAAATGGTCCCCACAACGCTTCACACATTCTTCCCATCGCAACAATGAATTAGAGGTGCTCCTAAGGTAGAATTCGTCTGTCAACAGAGCCAGATTCGGACTGCTGTCATGGCTTTATCGTCACTCGTGAATCGCTGAACTGCGAGCCACTTCTTCAGCAATCCACAAACGTTCACACTATTGGGGGTGAAGTCTGGACTGTATGGTGCTTGGTCCCGAATCTTCGAGTGAAATGCGTGGAGATTTTCATTAGTTCTGATTGCCAAATGTTGTCTCACAATGTCGTGAAAAAGAAGCATGTTTTTCAAACCGGGAATCCCATACGACGCTTTAGTCGGACGGTAGCCACCATATGTGACAGTATTCGACAATAGCTGTCGGCATTTAAGTTTACACTTCGCTACAAGAAATCCTGCAGGAGAGGTTCACGGCTTTCCCAGAAGACCGCTAACAGACGTTTCCAACATATGAATCTAAAAGCATTTTAGACATTTACTTTTATTATTTATTTATTTATTATGTCACAGGCGAACGCGGATTTTACCAAATCATGTTATGCTGCTTGGATTCTGGCTTGAAACTCAGAATCTACTTTTCTGCGCCACTAAAAATACTCTTCAGGAAAAATTCATGGTCTCGGAATACCGTTCAAGATCACGGAATGAAGTCATCATGCTCTTGCCTGTCATCATGTCATGCAAGTCCTTAGACCCCCAATGACATGAAACATTTTGGTACCCTAAAAACTCGAAAATGATGGCGTACGTATTCCCATAAGATATGTACGTGACATGCACATGTCGACGTCTTTCCTCCACTGGTTCATTGAACAAGATGAAAGAGATATGTTCAAGATCTTAATGACTATATAGAAAAGTAAGTAAAAGATGTAAGCTATTAGTGTTGTTTTGTTTCGTTACTTGTGGAGAGGCCAGATAAACGTGTGGTTCCTGAAAAGGGCAGCAGCCTTTTCAGTAATTACAGGGGCAACAGTTTGGATGTTTGACTGAGCTGGCCTTATAAGATCCGCTAACATGGCTTTGACATGCATTTACTACGAACGGCTGAATGCAAGGTGAAAATAAAGTAGTAACGTTTTCCGAGGACATGCAGCTCTACTGAATGAATATATTATGATGGCATCCTCTCGGATAAAATATTCCGGAGGGAAAACAGTCCTCCATTCGGATACCGGGCGTGGACAACTCAAGAGGATGTCGTCATCAAAAACCAAGCATTCTACGGATCGCAACGTGGAATGTTCCAATCGGGTAGGTAAATTAGAAAGTTTGAAAAGAGAAATGGATAAGTTAAAGTTAGATATGGTGGTGATTAGTAAAGTCCTACGGCAGGATTAACAGTATTTTTGGTCATGTGTGTACAGGGTTTATAAATACAAAATTAGTGCGTGGTAAAGCAAGAGTAGGTCTGATAATGAATAAGAAAATAGGAATGCGGGTAAGTTACTATGAACAGAACAGTGAACGTATTATCGTATCAAAGATAGACACGAAGCTAACGCCGATCACAGTAGTACAGGTTTATACGCCAACTAGCTCTGCCAAAGATGAAGAGATCAAAGAAATGTATGAGGAGACAGAAGAAAACTTAATTGTGATGGGAGACTGGAACTCGGTAGTAGGAAAGGTAAGAGAAGGAAATGTAGTAGGTGAATATTGCACGGGGGAAAAGAACGAAATAGGAGAGCACAATTTAATCATCACCGACATTTGGTTTAATTATCATGACAAGGTTTTATAGGCTACGTGGAAGAGATCAATAGATACTGGGAGGTTCCAGATTGACTTTATAATGGTAAGGCAAAGGTTTAGGAACCAGTTTTTAAACTGTAAGATATATCCAGGAGCAGATATAGACTCTGACCATACCTTATTGGTTAAGAAGTGTAGATTAAAACTTAAGAGATTGCAAAAAGGTAGAAAATTAAGGAGATGGAATCTGGGCAAATGGAAGAAACCAGAAGTGGGTGAGCGTTTTAGAGGGAGCGTAAGACAGGGATTGTCTGAAACGGGGAAAATTATACAGTAGAAAAAGGGTAGCTCTGAGAGATAGAGTAGTAAAGGCCGCAGGGGATCATATAGGCAGAAGGACAAGGCCTAACAGAAATCCTATATGACCCAGGAGATACTGAACGTAATTGATGAAAGGAGAAAATATAAAAATGCATCAACTGAAGAAGGCAAAAGGATGTACAAAGGTCTGAAAAATAAGATTGACAGAAAGTACAGACTGGCTTGGGAAGAAATGCAAGATCGTAGAAGAATGTATAACTAGGGAGGAGATAGATACCGCCTACAGGAAAACGAGACATTTGGAGGCAATAAAAGCAGTGGTATGAATATGAAGAACTCATATGGAAAACCGGAACTAAGCAACGAAGGTAAACCTGAAAGGTGGAATAGATGGGCTTGTACAAAGGAAATAAACTTGAAGGCAGTATTATATAAGTTGAAGACTAAAGGAAGATCAGACAGTAGATACTATACTGTGAGAAGAATTTGACAGAGCATTAAAAGATATGAGTAGAAACAAGGCCGATGGAGTAGACTATGTCCCGTCTGAACTGCTATTATCGTTAGGAGAGCCACTCATGAACAAGTTGTTCTATTTGTTATGCAAGATGCATGAGACAGGGGAAATACCCTCAGACTTCAAGAAGAATATAGTAATTTCAATTCATGATTCTCAAAAGGTATGTCCTTTCAATCGTTTGAATGTCAGTTGTTGTATCATATACGTAAGGGAACAGGTGTACACTACTGTTTTTTGAAATTCAGTATGGTGAGAAACTTTGAAATTCTAAAGTATCCAATCATTGTTTAACATAAAGAGAAAAGGTGAAATATAAATTTTGGCTGCAGTCTGTATCATTTGCAGTCAAGCATGTCTAAGATTTAAAACAATAATAGGCGAAAGCACATTTCAAAGTGTGAATTTTCGACTTCATAGTTTCTTTTAAGAAAAGTCAGGGTTAAATAACCTTTATCGCCCATTACATCATATAGCCGAATTCAGCTTATAATCCGTAACGGCACTTATTACAAGGCACAGTGACAAGAATGTAAAATGTAACATTATTATGTTAAAAAAAATCTGAATATCTTTTGATGTTGGCGGAGGGAGACAAATAACAACAAATCAATTTTATCTTTATCGTACGGCCCGCAAGGGCAAGCTATCTAGAAAATAAAAGAGTATACTGTTCATGTACTATCAGTCTGACAATATGATGTTAATTAATCGAAATTCCTTTTGAGCATAGTTTCTTTTGAGCAAAGATTATTTATATTTAAGCGTCGCAGTACTAATAAAAAGAAATGTCACCCACAAATTGTTACATTTATTTCGTAGTAGCACTGCCGATTTATTAAACATAACACACGGCTAGCTCAAAATAATAAATTTAATGAAATTTAAATAAATCGGCAGATCTCATGGACGTGATAAATTAGTAATCGTTATTTCTCTTTTATATTCCGTGAACGGAATCGGTTGTAGCACCGTATGCATCTCCAACAATTGCAACCGTTCCGCGTCAAGATGGAGGTCGGCCTAATGCTGAAACAGAATATCACACTATATTATAATGTAGGTAAAATTATAAAAACAAGATCAAATGTTTTAATCTTCACAACGCATTCGAAATTATTTACCGAATAATAGTGATTACAAAATCATCTTCTACAAACAGATATTTACTTACACGACAGAATGTTGTCCACATTAAAATCTGTTTAAGTCAAGAGAAGTTAACTAATACGTCCTACAGAGAGAGAGAGAGAGAGAGAGAGAGAGAGAGAGAATGAGTGATCTTTCTGTCCACCCTCTTGGCGCTAGCTAAAGACAATTGACAACTGAATATATTTATTTTTTATCGCCTCTGCTCTCTGATTAAAATAGCTCTGTGCCTTCGGCGTTGTGAACTTAGTTAAATAACAATACCGTTTGCTGTTAATCTGTCATAGTTTTTGCATTTATAGTTCGTGTTAAATTTTATTAATTCTCACTAAATTATTTCGTATTCCCGTAATATTATAAAAGGTTTCACATTTTGCAAACGCTGTTACAACTGTTAAAGGTGTACTTGTTAGTTTGCATCAAAAATGGGTCTTCCTTCGCATGTTGGGAGACCAAACTACGTAAGGGACTCAGAAAAGTACGGAGCCACGACAGATTTCCATTATTAAAATAAAAACACCCGTCAAATTCTCTTCTTAGTAATGGAACACGTCACATACGTTTCTAAGTTTTTATTTACGGTGTGTTTCCATGAAGGTTCCATTTATTTAGCAGTTGCTATTCCATTTTAAATGGTGTCAAATGTTAGTCAATAAGTACATTTGCATGTGGCGGTAATGCCTTTCCCGTAATTCTGCATGTATTCGTAATGTGCGGTTTACGCGGCAATTTGTATAGAGCACTGTTCACGAGGGCGGAATTCATTAAAGGGTCCGTTTTACGACTCATCGATTTCCTGCACTGCTAACAGCAACCATTAATTCAGTCATTTACATTGTGTAATTGTTTTATGCGCTCAGCACAGCTAGGCATTTGTTATACGGTTTCGCAGTGTTCTATAGTTGCTGAAGTGTAATAATAATAAGAATTGTTGGCGCTATTTCGAGAAGTAATCCAATCCAAAATTTTAACAAAGCCAAGTACAATTATCTTAACGTACTTCCAGCTGCTTACATTGTTGACGATTAGAATCCTCTCGTACTCTAATCTTTTCACGTCACAAACACACACACACACACACACACACACACACACACACACACACACACATATATTATTTGGAATTCCCTGCAGCCCTTTGTCCAGAGAGTATTCTCTTTGCTGTGACATATTTATTTAATTTATTCAACTTAGGGAGCGATATTATTGTAAAAATGGAAGGATGGATGCCAAGATCCCAATCTGTATTTTAATTAATCATGACGACCGGTTTCGACATTTAAGTGCTTATTATAGTGCTCCACATGAAATCTGATCGGTGTACTGCACCATGGTGGTTATCATTTCATGTATATTTTAATGTTGTAATTTTGACCATCCATCCATTTTATTTCTGATTATCCACGAGCACATAATTTTATATATAACTATCATCCAGTACACCTACCAGATTTTATTTGTAGCACAATAATAAGCAGTTTAATGTCATTGATACCAGATGATGACACTACAGAGTGTCTAAACCGGTCGTCTTGAATTAATGAAATAAAAATTGTGATCTTGGCATCTATCCTTCCATTTATTGTGACATATTTACTCCTCATTCCTTATAGCTTTAAATTAATTTTATTCAGATACGTTAACAAAAGTCTAGACAGCTTTGATTTCTTCCTGAAGCATGTTTAGTCGAAGTATTCCCTGGTCTCGCGATTTCGGTATTTATTATTGTATCCATAATCTGGCTACAAGTGTTATTAGTTTTCAATTACAGCTCAACCATGAAACATAGCATGCGCCAGGCACCATATAGTAGTTTATGGAGTTTTTTCCAATTTTCTTAATTAACTTTTTATTTAATTTTTTTTAATGTAGATTTACCGTAACCAACATATCATATGTATAAAATGCCGCGATCCTGTTGATTATTTGATGGAAAGTAATTGTATAGAATATTAGTGTTATGTACCACATTGATACTTTCATATATGTGTTTATTTGTAGCTCCTTAGAGACATTTAGAGTGTGATTTTTTTTTTTTTTTTTTTTTTTTTTTTTTTTTTTTTTTTTCATTGAGAATTTCAACAATAATTCCCTAACAAGAGATCACGCACATTAAAAGAATTATTCCACCTTCTTCATCCTTCATCGTAGAGGTTATTGAAAGTTAGAAAAATATGGAGCTGGGAGAAAAATAAGAAAAATTTATACAAAAAGCCACAATAAAGATACCTTTTCATAGCCTTCAGATCTAACGATAATAAAACGCACGAAATTATCGGAATGAAAGCAGAAAGTTTATACAATGTTAGCTGAAGCAAACAAAATTGAGTCAAAACTGGATGCACACGCTACCTGGCAAAATTGAGGATAGGGTGGTATCACAAAGATAAAGATGGATATGAGATGACGTACAAAACAGACAGTAAGAAACCAGTCCAAAAAATCAATACATGTTTTAAAGCACGTAAAAATGTTAAAATTGTCTGTTATATTACAAGAAAGATAATAACCATTATAGATCCATAACTGCCAATAATTAGCACCACAACAATCGTTAACAAAATACTACAGCGTTTCGAAAAATATTAAATAGCGCTATAATTAGATCCCCAGTGCCTATTCCACAATCGATTAGAACTTCACCGCTCCAATGATGTAGCCAAGATTAGAATGTCGCCAAGTGACTAAAATTCTATAGAAAAGCAAAAATCAAGATTTTTTTAATGTAAAAGATTTAGCATGCATTGCAGCTCATGTCCGTCTTATTATAAAAAAATGGAAGAAATAAAAATTCCGAATTAAAGTACAGTCGACAGCGAAGATGATTGAGGTGGACAACTGGTATGAAGTGAAACTTCTTGTACAGCGTCACACTGCAATGGAAGCAGTACACATTCTTCACCATCATTATTCATATCTGGAAGAGCAAATGAATGGAATGGACAGTTTCTTGAAAAGAGGGTATAAGATGAAAATCAACAAGAGGAAAACAAGGATAAAGGAATGTAGCGTCAGTTAGGCGATGCTGAAGGAATTAGATTAGGTAATGAGACATAAACGTAGTAGATGAGTTTCGTTATTTTGGTAGTAAGATAACTGACTTCTGATGGCCGGTGTAAAGAAGATATAAAATGCAGAATGGCTATGGGAAGAAAAGCGTTTCTGAAGGAAATTTGTTGACATCCAAAATTAATTTAAAAGTTAGGATGTCCTTTCTGAAAGCATTTTTCTGGAGTGTGGCATTGTATGGCAATGAAACGTGAACGATAAGGAGATCAGACAAAAAGATGATAGAATATGAGTAGATCACGTAACTAATGAAAAATGTTCAAATGTTTATAAAGCTTATGGGACTTAACTACGGGGTCATCAGTCCCTAAACTTACAAACTACTTATGAACTACTTACGAACTAGGACGGCACAAATATCCATGCCCGAGGGGGGATTCGAACCACCGACCGTAGTGGCCGTACAGACCGTGACTGAAGCGCCTCAGTCTCCTCGGCCACCGCGGCCGGCAACTAATGAGGATGTACTTAAACGAATTGAGGAGGAAAGGAGTTTCTGGCATATCCTGACTACGAGAAGTGATAGATTGGTGCGACACATTCTGAGACATCAAGGAATCGTCAACATAGCATTGGAGGGAGGTGTGTGGAGTAAAATTCGTAGAGGGAGACCGAGGAACGAATACAGTGAGCGGATTCAAAAGGATGTATGTTGCCGAACTTGTTCTCAGATGAAGAGACTTGCCCAGGACGAAGTAGCGAGGATATCTGCATCAAAACAGTCTGCGGACTGAAGACCGCAACAGCAACAACACTCCAGTTTCCAGTATTCGTGCCGATCCAGACCGCACCCCGTGTAAGTACTCCTACTCCAACGCAACGATTAGCGCGCATCGCCAACAGGCATTAAAATATGCTGCGATGCGACCTTCTGTGCTCTTTAAGAACTTCCAGCTCGCGACTAACGCAAGCCTCGTAAAAAAAAAAAAAAAAAAAAAAAAAAAAAAAAAAAAAAAAAAAAATATGCAGTGCCTTACATACGCCAACAGCTACAGGTTACATTCCAGCCTTACTCCTTCCGGACCCTACCACGGCAAAGGCCATACTAACTCTGCGCACCATGCCCCGTCAAAGATTCCGGCACGATGACTATCAATGCATCGCAGTGCCACCGATGACGCTGGCGGCAACTAAATTTCAAATTGTAAGATGGTACCTGGGCTTCATATGTATTACAACCAAGAAAAGATACCAGGGAGTCAGCATAGTTCAATACCACTAAAAGATGTTTAACAGAAGTCTTCAAGTAGGAGATTACGTTCACTTCTCGAAACGAGCCGGCACGGCTCAGCTCTGTAGTCGGAACTTGATGAACAATGTACGACTGAAATATATTCAGATGCTGTGAATTTGTCCCGAACTTGTAAATACTTCTAACAAAGAACTAAAATCGTTTGTGATAAATGCAATAATTGTGCAGAATGTAATTTAATCCAAACTTAGGTTTTAATGTTGTGGGCATTCAGAAATACTGGGTCAATCTACATTCGCGTTTCCTTACATGCTAGCAATAAAAAAATGTCTGTCACAATATTTCGTCCTGCGAATATTTCCCGCAGTAAATAGACGTCAAAGATTGAGATGGATGTGTCCCACACGTCAGTGTGTTTGAGAATTACACAATTACACCAACAAATTTCTAGGGTATGTGGGAGGTGTCTTGAGGAACAAAGTGAGCATAGAAACCCATTCCCGGAAACGTCATCTAATGACGCTACAGAGCGTCGGAGTTACTTGAGGGGATGTCTAGCGGCAGGATCTCGTGCCTATACGTTGGACTCTCCGTAGCGTCATTGAATGGCGTTTCCGGGCATGGGCTTCCATGCTCAGTTTGTTCCTCAAGACGCCTAATACATCCCTTACAAGTTTGTGTAAATATCAAACACACTGGTGTATGGAACACATAGCTTTGACGTCCATTTACTGGCGGAAATATTCCAGGATGGAATTTTGTAGGAGACATTTTTCATTGTTGGTAGGTGAGGAATCACGCTGCGAAGCCCGAGTGTGCGACTTTAAATTCGTCCTGTGTATGTCAATAAATTACAAAACGATATGTTGATCATAGCTGTTTATTAATTCTCAATGCTACCGGTTTGGGGTTTTGTACCATTGTCAAGCGTTAGTAGAGATTAGCTAATAGCTTAACATGTCGGAATATAAAAATACAAAATTATACCACAAGTATTCGTTGTCATTGTTCAAGTTATTGTCACAGTAGCTGACTGCTATAGAATGCTACTGTGTCAATAACTTGAACAATGACAACGAATACTTGTGGTATAATTTTGTATTTTTATATTCCGACATGTTAAGCTATTAACTAATCTCTGCTAACGCTTGACAATGGTACAAAACCGAAACCGGTAGCATTGAGAATTAATAAACAGCTATGGTCAACATGTCGTTTTGTAACTATCTGAAAGCTGTTATGCCCCATCTATTCACCTTTATATGTCAATAAAGTCTAGAGCGCACTACTAGTTTCGATCCTAGTGTGGTTCATCTTCATGACTACTCTGGAAATACGAACAAATTAAACAAGTTAAATTAAAATTATTGGAAGTTATACTCGATGTTGATAGTAATCAATCAATTTCAATTGTGCACTTTATACGGTTTTCTTAATGTCATTGATCAACAGAGCACCGCGGCGGAATAGCCATGCGCACTAATGCGTATTGGTATGCCGCGCGTGGTCGTGCCACGTCGCAGGTTACAGTCCTCCCTCGGGCATGGCTGTGCGTGTGTGTGTGTGTGTGTGTGTGTGTGTGTGTGTGTGTCTGAGTTTATGTGTTGTTCTTAGGATAAGTTAGTTCAAGTAGTTTGTAAGTTTTGGGACCTATAACCCCTTCAGTTAGGTCCCATAACTTTACAAACATTTGAACATTTTTTGATAAGCAGAGTGATGTCATTCATAAATTTTTCCGAACATGTTTTTTTCTTTCTTTCTCTTTAGCCGTTTTCTCACTTATGGCAGGGTCGGCTTCTTAATGTGGATTTGGCATGTTAGTAATTACGGGGTGGCCGGGTGCCCTTCCTGCCGCCACCCCGTGCCCCCTGGGAGGAAATGTGTACCTCAAATGTCTGCG
Source organism: Locusta migratoria (assembly GCA_026315105.1). NCBI lineage: Eukaryota > Metazoa > Arthropoda > Insecta > Orthoptera > Acrididae > Locusta > Locusta migratoria. The sequence continues at coordinate 21,207,152 of CM048751.1, forward strand.
TATAGTGTAAAGAATTACGAAATGTTTGCGAATTGTGTAACTGAGGCGGGACTTGGGTACCAGCCCGATATTCACCTATGGGGATGTGGAAAACCGCCTAAAAACCACATCCAGGCTGGCCGGCATTCCGACCCCTTTCGTTAATCCGCCGGGCGGATTCGAACCGGGGCCGGTACGCCTACCCGGCTCGCAAAGGGGTGCGTTAGACCACACGGCTAATCGAGTGGGTTTTCTTCCGAAAACATGCATGTCAGTAATTTACTTCTCTCGATACTCACCCTCATAAAGGGTAAGATAGTCCTACTTATTTCATCAGTATTTCATCCACAACAAGAAAGTTCCTGTTATTTCAAAAAATTGTTCAAATGTTTGTTAAGCTTAAGGGACTTAACAGCGGGGTTATCAGTGAACTAAAGACGACACAAAGATCCATGCCCGAGGGGGGATTCGAACCCCCGACGGGGAACGGCCTCGCGTATCGAAGCATAGCGTCTCAATGCGCTTCTCCGCCGCGGCCCCTGTTACTTCTATTGGTACTTTATTACCCTTGTTACGAAACGAATTAAGTTTGCTTTGTTTCAAAAACCTTTTCCATGGTATGCCGAATTTATTTCCGTGGGATATACCCGCAGGACGCGGCGTATCACATTCCAATAAGAAACGTAATTGCAGGAGAACGTACGGCACCGTGACCCTGGGGACCACACGTGCGCCTGCAGGCCACGGACGGCTCGTTAGGACCGCCCGCTGCCCACTGGCCGACCCGTAAATTAAGCGCAGAGTGCGGCGTGGCATGGCGTAGCGTGGAGCGGCCCGACTATAGGCTGGGCCCACCCATTCTGAGGTCGCGAGGCACGGCCGCCTCAGGGCGTGCACCGCGGGCAGGTCTACCTCCCAGCAGCCGGCGGGCACGGCGCACGATCTGACCGCTACACCGCTACTGCTGTGCACAACCACGCGTCTCGTAGTTAAACAGTGCTATAAGGGACGCTTTAAAAACACGAAGGCCACAGGCTGTTATTTATTGACGCGTTTCGACTTTTCCATCGTCAGAATCTAAAACTGAGGGTAAGGTTTCGTACAATTGTACCATGTCATGGATCTGCTAATGTATAGTTCTGCTGAACTACAGTTCAGCAGGCCCATGACGTGGTACAATAGTTCGCAACTTTACCCAACGTTTTGGATTCTGACGATGAGAAAGTATAGTTCTGCTGAACTACAGTTCAGCAGACCCGTGACGTGGTACAATTGTACGAAACTATACCCGACGTTTTAGATTCTGACGATGACAAAGAATAGTTCTGCTGAACTATAGTTCAGCAGACCCATGACGTGGTACAATTGTACGAAACTTTACCCTATGTTTTAGATTTTGACGATGAGAAAGTATAGTTCTGCTGAACGTGGTACAATTGTACGAAACTTTACCCTGTATTTTAGATTATGACGATGAGAAAGTATAGTTCTGCTGAACTATAGCTAAGCAGACCCATGACGTGGTACAACTGTACGAAACTGTACCCTATATTTTAGATTATGACGATGAGAAAGTATAGTTCTGCTGAACTATAGTTAAGCAAACCCATGACGAGGTACAATTGTACGGTACTTTACCCTGACGATGAGAAAGTATAGTTCTACTGAACTATAGTTCAGCAGGCCCATGACGTGGCACAATTGTACGAAACTTTACCCTATGTTTTGGATTTTGACGATGACGAAGTCGAAACGCGTCAATAAATAACAGCCGCATCACCACCTGTGGCCTTGATGTTTCTAAAGCGTCCCTTATAGCACTGTTTAACTACGAAATTGAAAATGGGCGCATACCCCATTGGTGACTTCATGTCAAATTTGGACAACGACACGTGCTGTCGAACCGCTGATAGAATTATTTCTATAACAATGAAAATTTCGCCATTTTCCTTATCACCTGCATTGAAGACAATGACCTACTGACCCTTAGTCGACTTAGATAGTATCGGGATTGCGAAACATAAGTAATTCTTTACTTCATCTACATCTACATGGGATACTCTGCTAATCACATTTAAGTGCATGGCAGAGGGTTCATCGAACCACCGTTGTACTATTTACCTCCCATTCCATTCTCGAATAGCGCGCGGGAAGAAAGAACACCCGAATCTCTCCGTTCGAGCTCCAATTTCTCGTATTTTATACTAAAGATAATTTTTACCTTTGTAACTGGGAGTCAACTTATTTTCGCATTCGGATGAGAATGTTGACGATTGGAGTGTCTTAAGTAGCCCACGCCGCAGCTATAAGCGCCGTTGTTGTAATGATTCCCATCCCAGATCCTGTATCATTTCCGGGGAGTAACGCTGTCTCCCCTGTTTCCTGGCAATACGAAACGAGCTGCCCTTCTTTGGACTCTTTCGATGTCCTCCGTCGAACCCAACTGATAAGAACCCCACCCTGGGCAGCAACACTCCAAAAATGGACGGACAAGCGTAGTGTATGCAGTCTCTCTAGTAGTTCTGTTGCATCTTTTAAGGGTTCTGCCAATGACACGCAGTCTCTGGTTCGCCTTTCCACGACAGTATCTACGTGTTTTTCCAATTTAAATCTGAAGTAATAGTAATTCCTAGGTATTTTGTGGAGTTTACGGCCTTCACTTTTGACTGATTTATCTTGTAAACAAAGTTTAACGGATTTCTTTTCGTACTTATGTGAATGACATAAAATGTTGAGCTGAAATGCAGTAATTAAAGTCTACAAATATGCTCACATAATTTCTTAAGTCGAAGATTTCTTTTCATACTCAAGTGGACGACTTCAGACTTCTCATTATTTAGAGTCCATTGCCAATTTATACACCATAGTAACATCTTATTCAGATCGTTCTGCAGTTGGTTTTCATCTTCAGATGATTTTACTAGACGATAAATGACGGCGTCATCTGCAAACGACCTAAGAGAGCTACTTACATTTTCCAGTAAATCGTTAATGTAAATAAGGTACAGCAGAGGACCAATAACACTACCTCCGTTTTAGTCGATGCCTTACCATCGATTACTACGAACTGTGTCCTCTCTGACGCAAATTTGGGGCGATATACCATAACCACATGAGGTGATCAGTGCTATCGACAAGGAATCTCAGAAGGATTTCATATTTGTAGATTTACAGTAGGTTTTTGACGCTGTACCTCACAACCGGTTTTTAATCAAACTGAGTACTTATGTAATATCGCCACAGTTGTGCTATTGGATTCGCGATTTCTTCTTTTCAAAATGATACTGGGGAGATACCTTCAGACTTGAAGAAGAATAAAATGATCCCAACTCCGAAGGAAGCAAATGCAGACAACTCTGAAACATACACAACTATCAACTATAAAAAAAGTTCAAATATTTGTAGAGCTTATGGGACTTAACTACGGGGTCATCAGTCCCTAAATTTACAAACTACTTATGAACTAGCATATTCTAAAGACGGCACAAACATCTATGCCCGAGGGGGGATTCGAACCCCCGACCGCAGCGGTCGTGCAGACCGTGACTGCAGCGCTGCAGACCCCTCATCAACTGCGGCCGGCTATCAACTATCAACAACAATGGAATGGACAGTGTCTTGAAAGGAAGGTATAAGAGGAACATTAACAAGAGTAAAGCAAAGGTAATGGAATGTATTGTCAGGAAATCAGGCGATGCTGAAGGAATTCGACTAGGTAATGAGACAATAAACGTCGTCGTTGAGTTTTGTTATATGGGAAACAAGATAACTTCTGATGACCTAAGTAAAGAAGGTATCAAATGCAGAGTGCCTATGGAAGAAAGGTGTTTCTGAAGAAGCGAAATTTTTTGACATCCAATATTAATTGAAATGAGACAAATGCCTTTTTGAAAGCATTTGTCTGGGGTGTAGCGTTGTATAGGAGTGAAACGTGGACAGTAAGGAGTCCAGACAAAAAGATGATAGAAGCTTTCGAAATGTGGTGCTACACACGAATGATGAAGATTAGATGGTGAAGAGGTGCTCAACAGAATTGGGGAGAAAAGGAGTTTCTCGCATATGTTGACAAAGACTTGGGATTTGTTGTTGGGACACATTTTGACACATCGAGGAATCGTCAACTTAGCATTAGAAGGAAGTGTCTGAGGTTAAAATCGTAGAGGGAAACCGAGGGATGAATACAATAAGCAGATTCAAAAGTATGTAGGTTGCCGTACATCTTCTCAGAAGAAGAGGCTTGCATGAGACAGGGTAGCGTAGAGAGCTGCATCAAACCAGTCTGCGGACTGAAGACCACAACAACAACAATAACAATTGAATAAGTCATGGTTGCAAAATGCTAACAGGAATTATTTAGAGATGAATGGGATAACTGGAAGAATCCGACACTTGGGAAGATCAGTTTGCATTTAAGAAAAATGTAGAGACACACAGGGGAATAAAAGTAAACCTACGTTATTACCTCTTCTAGATTTGGAGAAACCTTTTGACCATATTGACGGGAATACACTCTTTCAAATTCTGAAGGTAGCTTTTTCAAATTATAACCTCTTGTTTCTATTTTGGTTAATATTTTTAATTATTTTGGTATCAGTAGTTAGTTTTTAAATTATTATGAATGTGAAATTAACGGAGCGTCTAAGTGATTATGGGATTACTAGCATGGCGGGCGAATAACATCGTAGGTTTTTGTTACATATTGCTATATAAGAGCGAAATTTTTCTATGTTAATTATATTCTCATGTTTTATTCCAACAGATCGGTGAAATGTATGTGAGACGCATTGATATACTTAATTATTGAGCATTAAACGTCAAATTTACTGCCGCTTAAAAGTTTGTGATTGGTACGTAACTTCAGTTGAAAGTGTGTGTCTGTATAGGCAATGGAATTAGCTTAAATAATCGTGGAAACAGCATTTTCGGAACTAATCCGAACCTAACTTAAATATTAGGAACCATTTCATTGGTATCACTATGTCAATGTGAGAGTATTTCAAGAATACAACAAAAGTTTCGCTTGTGTACGTTACTTTATCATTGGCTAAACGAACTGATGTGAGTAAATACTTGGTCCAACTGTTTCACAGGAAATAAATCTTTACAAAATATTTAGGTGCAGTGATTTCAAGTTTATAAGTTTCAAAATATATAACTGTAGCGTGAACTTTAATCTGTAACTTTAAATGCGTAAACTTTACTATTTACGATCTGTTTGGTGAAATTTTAGCATTTTTTTAGGGAACGCGCAAGTTGTCTCTGGACACCATATACAACGTAACGCACTGAGTAAAGAAATCAAACGTTAAACTGAAACCACATTTATAAAAGGGAAACAGTTCGCAAATTTGGATACAGAGATTTCGCTGGTTGTGACATGCCTGCCAAAGGAAGCGTTAATTTTAAAGCACAGACTAGGATTCTTACACTGGTTAATGCGACGAATAACAAGAAGGATGTCGCAAAATATAGAGAAAATTTAAATACAATTTGTACAAACACAAGACAATAGCTATAAGACCCTAACAACATGAAAGGGACGCATGTCTTGGGAAGAAATTAAGACAGGTTCGTAGCCTTTACAAATGTTTTGTATTCAATATGTACAGTGAATGGATGCAAGTACAAATTTGGAGAAGGAATTAAAGTTAAGGGTGAAGATATAAAAGCTTTGCAGATTGTCGATGACTTTGTTATTCTGTCGGAGACAGCAGGGGACCTGTAATAGCAACTGAACGGAATGGACAAGCATTGAAAGGTGCGTACAACATCAACTTTTAGAAGAGCAATACAAGTGTAATGGGATATATTCTAAGAAAATCAGACGATGCTGAGGGTTACATTAAACAATGCGACAATAAAACTAGTACATGCATTTTTTATTTGCGTAGCAAAATAACTTCTGATGGCCGGATTAAAGGAGATATATATTACAGAATGGCTATGGGAAGGAAACTGCAAGGGTCATCGGTACCTGTGCTTACAAGTACTACTTATATTAAGGATGACACACATCCACGCTAGAGAGAGAACTCGAAACTCAAACATCCGACTGGAGCCGTCGTGCAATTCTTAACATGGCGCCTAAGATCGGGTGGATATCCACCCTCGTCCAAGAAGAAACTTTTTTTTGTTAATTTTATTTTATTTATTTATTCCAGTAGCCAAGTAGTGTATTTGACGCCTTTTTTGAAAACTAAACTAGTCAAATTAGGTACATTAGATGCATTTAATATTATTTTTTTTGAGTAAAAATTTTGATATTATTTTCAACTTCACTTTTGATGTGGTTTGTACAGTGGGATACGTATGCGTGCAGTAACTATAAAGCAGGGGTAGGGAAGGACAAACACTTAGCGATCTGCTGTTTCATGCCATCGTATCAAAGTGATTTACATTTTTTTAAGTACGATAATTGATACATTTTTATTTTATCATTACTGTGAAACAGCCGTATATAACTATTAAACTTTGACATCTTCACTATTTGTTGAAAACTTAAATTTTTATTTCATAATAATTTAAAACATTACCTGACATTTAATGAGGAGATGTTCCATTAACGATTTCCTTGATATTTAGCGTCTAATGTGTAATACATAGTCGATTACAGGAGACCAAGTGTCTGTCAGTTAACCATGTTTTGTGTTTGTTTGTACCAAAACTCATATTTGAAAATAATGAGGACTTTTTCTAATGGCAAAATTAACACTTACAAGATATTTCGATTGAAGAATTATAGGCCCACAGTTTCTGGGTTGTTCAACACTTTCGAGACACAAATATTACAATTTCAAACACTTCCTTACCTAAGCCAAAAACATTTTCAGTGGAAGAATATATAGTCATAGTTAAAGTTAGGCCATACTACAGAAGTATTTTGAAAATCTGAAAAGCGATCATTGAAATCATCCGTTAAAGTGGTGATATAAGTCGTAAAATATCACACACTATAAAAATGCAGATGTTCGTAGTTCACCATAGTGGCACCAAAGAAAATATTTTAACCTCCTTGAATAGTATTAATCATGAAAGTCACTGCCTTCTGAGACATGTAGCGAGCCAGTACTAAATATTTCACAAAGATAAATGAAATCGTGTAGCAACGAGTGGTGCAGGTAGCGACTGATTGAACTAATGCGGGAAAAAACAGTTTTGGAGGATCAGATGTTGCTCCCAGTACGAAATACAATTGTCTGTTTACTTCAACAATACTTCTGCTGCACTCTCAGTACTCGTGCGATCTACTTAATAAGCACTGTCGTCCTACAAGTATTTCTCAAAAAAAGAAAAAAAAAAGAAAAAAAAAAGTTCAAATGTCTGTTAAGCTTGTGGGACTTAACTACGGGGTCATCAGTCCCTAAATTTACAAACTACTTATGAACTAGCTTATCCTAAGGGCAGCACAAATATCCATGCCCGAGGGGGGATTCGAGCCCCCAACCGTAGTGGCCATGCAGACCGTGACTGGAGCGCCTCAGTCATCTCGGCCACCGCGACCGACAAGTATATATCGATCGACGTGTTGCCGACCCTGCTATAAAGTAATTTTGTACTAACTTAATAAATTACTTTGCAGTGCTGTCGAAGTGGCATACATAAAACTTGACGTACATAAGACGTGAAAGGGTTGTAGTCGAGAAAATGAAGATACAAGATGTGGCCGTATTCGAACCAGCGAAGTCAAATCATAGTAAATGTAGAAAGTGGCAGTCCACGACGTTACCCCTAAGCCACGCCGACAGTCAGAATGCCTCGGTTTGAAGGGCCGCTATGTATTGTTCTAAAAAAATTCATTCTTCAGTACTTACCGGTTGTTAATATTATCTAATGGAGATCGTCAGATATTCGAAGGATATGGCTTGTCCTCTTCGCAGTCTATGTTCGTTGTTGTAAATGAAATACCCCGTGAAAATTCCTAAATTTTTAAGTTTCTGGCCAAGCGGTCCTTTCTCGCCTAATTTCCTGAAGTAAGGAAAATATCTGTGCCTTACTCTTGAGTTATGAACATTCTACGGTTTGTGGCGTCAAATTTTAGAAACGTCTGGTCAGTTGTAGTAGTCATCTTGTCGTATACCTGGATGTCGCACGCTGTCGCTACTTCATGTCGTTCACGTAGGACGTGGTCTCTCTACTAAGACCGTAATTTGTGTACCGCTACACATCGAATGAGGTTCGGTACTTGAATGATAACCTTTAGTTAACGCTCACTCATCCGGCTATTGCGCAGACCGTTGACAAACCGGCCACTCTGGGTTATGACGTCGTGGACAGGCGATGCGCGGGGAACACGAATAATACTCACATAGTGTGTATTAATGTGTTATAATTTTGAGCGCTTACCGTTACCGAGAACTCTAAGTTTGCAATTATAACCGAAATTACCAACCCATGTTCAAAGCAAGGCCTGGGAAAGGCGGGAGCGGTCAGTGGACATGTGATAATGTGCTCTACGGCACACTACCAATATCGTGCTAAAATATGCGAGCCGAAAATTGCACCATAATAACGCCATATATCTTGTAATGCATGTTGGTATGCAAACAAAATGGAAGTATATACCTTTTTTAGTGCTATTTCCACGATAAAAGACAGTGTCGAGTGCTGTAATAGACTACAGCAGCTGTACAATACACTCAAAATTACGACGCATACTAAGATGTGCATATTCAGATGTGACGTTGTTCCAGCGATACTGAATTAAACTTTTATTTCAGAAACCAGTCAAGCGTCAAAACATGGAAAAATGGGTTCATGGCACCATTTTTGTCTTCTGGGTGACTGCACATTTTCATACAGAAAACCGCCAAAAACCTCCACCTGGTGTCGTGTGTCATTACATTAAACTTCGTGGTTAGAAACGACTCCGTTTACGTCTTGCGTCTTGTTAGTTTGCACTGTATCTATGATAGTTGCATACTCAGATCGTATTATTGTCATTACTGATCAGTGATTTTGAGCGCTTGGATTCGAGTCTGTTTTACACTATTCAAAAATTAGTGATAATATACTGAAATATAGTTGCAAAAGACGACAACCTAACTTATTCAAACTTGAATCAAGGTGTAGCAAAGCTAATGCAGCAAGAGCTGAGAAGGAAGTCAGTTCCAAGACTTAGCAGTACACCGCTCTTTCGTCCGGCCAACTTTGTCGTGTGAGAGTGAAAAGTAAGTGGATAACGTTTATCTTATTAATAAGGTTGAGGTTAGGGATATGAAAGTAGTAAGCATGATTACAGGTACTGACATGTGGGAACAATGGCCTGAGGGTGTACATAGTGAGGTAATCAAAGAAAAACTGGGACGATACCATAGATGAAGCAGTTAGAGCCAACAGGTTGAGATGACGTGGCAGAAGTAAGGATACTGTATAGACTCATGGGTTCAGCAGTAAAGGATAAGACGAATGGAGGTAGAGAAAGGAGAAAGTACTTGGATTCAGTCAAAAATGATTTTGAAGTAAAAGGCTTAACATCAGACGAGGCACCAATTCAAGAAAGAATCATGGAGGAATTTTATTTAAGAGGACTTAGATCCAGAATGAATGCTAAAAGGCATAATTAGTCTCTAATGATGATGATGATGATGAGAATTGGAAGCATTTATTCCACCCACATATCATACAACATTACAAGGAAGCGTAGGTAATTACAACCAGTAGCGACGACATTGATGTTTGTATTACTGTAGAATTTGTATATTTCAGCCTTAAACAGCCATGTTTAGTTGCATTTCTGTGAATTTTCAATGTAGGCGTCCGTTTCTGGTTATTGCTATTAAATGTTCACTCAGCTTATGCCAAACTCTTCTTTATGCAGTTAACAGCAGCTTTGCCAGAAAACTGCGTAGCATTCCGCGGATAGAAAATACTGTATAGAAAATATAGTCGCACCACACATTTCTATCGATGGCGTTAGGTAATTCTTTTGTTAAAAAGGTTTTATGAGTGAGATACGGATTGACGAAATAGTTTTTCAAGGAAGCGTTTGGTATGATTGCCACAGTAATATAATACAAACAGTAGAACAATTTGAACTGTTCGTCACTCACACACACAGTCACTTATGGTCAGTTTGATAAACTGAACTTATTACCGTAATCTACACACGTATTGTTTGTGTTCCAGTGCTGGCTCGATTATTATGTGTCGGAGTGGAGTGGCCGCGCGTTCTAAGGCGCCTTGCTATGAAGCGTGGTTTCTCGCCGTCGCAGGCACGAGTCCTCCATCAGGTATGGGTGAGTATCTTGTCCTTAATTTAATTATTTGTAAGTCTAAGGACTGATGACCAGGGAAGTTAAGTCCCGTAGATTTACAAACATTTGAATCTAATTATTATGTAAATAGGTAACTTCCTTTGTTCATTCTTGATATCGCACTACATAATATACCGCACGGATTAAAGATGTGCATTAATCACGACTCAAATAAAAAATTCTAAATTTTTCACTTTTTCACCCCATAATCACCAAATATTTATTAACATCCCGCGATCTACTGATTTGCACACTACTGCATGTCTACCGATACTCTCCAGAACTCGTATTCTCGTACCCGCTCGTCATGGTAGCTGAGTTGCAAAGTCTCCTCTCTAGAATAGACAAAGCCTATCTAGAAAATGTTCCAAGTATTTTTCTTCTGATTGTCTGAAAACTGCTACTACCAATCAGCATGCAGTTACAAACATCACTATCCTGCGTTTTGCCCAGTGATCAATCATAATAAGTCAGCATTTCTAGAACAATTACTGGACAAAAATTTAGAAAAATTACTAATCACAAATATTCCCATGTTAACTAACTGAAAGGTACAACGACAAGCAGTGTTTCCCTAGAACCTTAAAATCGCAAAATAGAATCACAAACTTAATTTAAACAATTATGTTACGAGGCAATGTAACAATATTCTTCTAGCATTTTACTGCACATTCCTACCTCATTCACACTCATGAAAAACACATATAAATGCCATAGAAATTAATAAAATTCAAGTTCATCAATGCTTTTTAATATTAATATTTAAGAGTACTCTTCATAGTAATCGATCAAACATAATGCTCTTATGTAGATTTGGGTACGCTGCACACGGAATCAAAGACAGTGTTGTTGTAGTTGAATTTGCCATAAATACCGTTTGTGGCTTATTCTGCCCAGAGGTCAGTGCCGCAGAAATTTTTAAATCCTGTATCTGCTTCACAACACACAATGCGAAGCTTGCGATCTAAGTTTTATTTTATGACTGTTTTCCGTATTCCTTAATGATCACTTTCCGATCTTGTGTACAATCGTTTTAGCAGTCAATTGAACCATGTGCAGATGACAACTAAGCTATGTCGAAATCGATCAGGAAATAACATTTCGATTGATTTGGCGCAGTTGTTTCTTCGATTCCAAAATTCATTTACATGAAAAAAAAAAAAAAAAAACGTAGCAGTCAATTTCGGGTTTTTAATCACCAACCGTTCATGCTTACTACGAAATTCCTGCTCTTTCACTAAATTGTAGCATTCCGGAATGATTTCTTTCCTACTGTTGCATGTGGTAAAAAGCTGTCGCCGGCCGCGGTGGCCGAGGGGACTGAGGCGCTCCAGTCACGGTCTGCACGGCCACTACGGTCGGGGGTTCGAATCCCCCCTCGGGCATGGATATTTGTGCCGTTTTTAGAATTAGCTAGTTCGTAAGTAGATTATAAGTGTAGGGACTGATAACCCCGTAGTTAAGTCCCATAAGCTATACAAACATTTGAACATTTGAAAAAGCTGGTTTCTTCTTCATTTTACACAACCAAAAGGCACCTTGGCGGTTACCCGTCATTGATTACGTCAGAATTATCAAGTTGGAGGTTTTCGATGGCTTGCTCCCTATTTTCTCTATTTTTCAGAACTAATTAAACATATTAAATAACAAAGAAAATCGCCACCAAAAACTAGCCTGAAATTCCTTTTATACGATTGATAGCCTACGTACCGTTAAATCGTTCACGATTTATTAATTGTACCATTTATCGACACAGTCAAATACTTTCTTACACTTCCTTGAACTCACGAGCCGCCAATAAATTGAAAATGTAATTGTACAAGACATATTGAAATAACACGTCAAATAACAGTTAGAAGCCTAAATACATTATGTATTTCATCAAATAAGGCTGCAATCACAATACTTCAGTCGAGCCATAAAGGTACTAGGTGCCGAATCGCCGTCCAAGAGAATCAGATTTTATAGATATATTAAAAGAAAAAAGAATTTATTTCATACAGTCTCCAGCGCTTGTAATCCGGGTATTGAAACTAGTGAAACTATGTGATAGTTTTTAACTTTTTTTTTCTTTTTATTTATTTATTTATTTATTTATTTTTTTTTTCTCTCTGAATTTTACAGGAGATCGCGTACCCCCTGATTCCCTCTGAAAAATTGTTCTTGTACTCGTAGAAAATAATATACAATTTGATATGTCTGCTTTGACTGGTAGAAATGTAAATGTGTTTTCCCTTCTGCTGTGCCCTGCAACAAGTGCTTGCATTTGAAGAGTTCCGGTTATCTATTACAGCTATGTGAGCGATGTAAGGGGTACGCCTCAAATTACATGAAGCCAATAAGCTAGCTGCATTCCACGTATGACATCATTGTGCCAATAAACAGAAACGTAATATTGCCTGACCTCATTTCGGGTAGAGCTTAACAATTTTCATTAACGGTCATTAGTTTCTTATCAGCGTTGCCTTAAGGAAGTGACGAAACTTTTTCGATCATAGATGTGTAACTGAATCACATTCAGCGACTAGCCTATCGCCTCCTTCCGGTGAATTACGTACGCTCTGCGCTAAGGAGACATCACAAAGTATATTTTCCATTCCAATCTCAGGCCATTGTTCAACGTATGAATGCAATATTTCATTCCGTTAGTATGCATGACTTTTAGTCTTTCATCATCGAGCGGTGTAAAATTAATTAAATGCATAAAATCATTAAATGCGCAATCTTTTTCACTCCTATGAGTTTACACGAACTTGTTAAGTTGGAATATTTAAAGAAACAGTTAAGAACTATATATGTTTTACTTTACCATATATAACTGGGATCTCTGAAGATCTAAATCCTATTTTCGTCTCTTTTTCTCGGAGCTTGAAAGAGTTTGACGGGGTATTCGAACGAGTTCTTGATTAAGTATGGCAACGTGTTTTTCCAGCATAATTGGACTAAAAATTTCGTCTTAAGTCATCCATATCTGCTGCTATGAAGTGTTACTGTGCTCTCACAAATACTAATCTTTTAGGCCTATCATTCCCGGAGACAAATGCAAAGAAAACAATTCTGCCGTAGCAGACCTGTTACGACGGCGTGTCTGAACATTTTTCTCTGCAGTGGTCCTTTGTTCTCGTATTTGCATTGCGTAATGTTTTTGAACGAGTCTGGGCGTTCCTAATGCTTTTCGTCACGACTACGGCCTGTAGTTAAATTTAGAGAGGAAGACACCCTTTCATAATGTATGAGAACGAACAAGTAATAAATTCTACATTTCAATTACCGTGTCATTAAGTCTACGCTGCGAGTTTCACCCATAAAACTGTAATACACACTCCAGCTGACCCATAATTTTCCCGCTTGGAATAACATTTGCCTCGAGGTGTGGACAGCACTCGGAAAGGAAGGTAATTTTCATGCCTTTGCCGTCGGTAAACACCACTTTTCCTCACGACCAAAAGTGGTAACAACTATAAAATAAACACTCAAGCACGTTTCCTTTATTTACGACGAGAGGAGCGGTCACATTCGTGTTGTAGGCTGTGAAGTACCTTCCGCCGCAGTTAAATTTGTCGTCTATTTCAGCTCTCGAAATTGAACAACAAAGCACAATAGGTAATGAGATGATTTAAAATCAGAGATCCTTTAGTATGCAACAGTTGCGACAAAGAACTACCGCGTGCAGTATAGTCTACTCATGAGCACACGGATCGCTGTGACAAAAAGTGAAAGTCTGCACAGTCTACAGCAAGGTTACCTACCGTGGGAAGATTCTCGCTCTATAGTCCGATTAAAATGACTTCGAATATGGCATTTGTCACCTGGGCATACCATGTTGCCACATTGGCTGCCGGTTATCGCTCGTATATAGGCGACACAAAAATACGGCGGATCACTTCACAAACACTATTAACATGTAACGTGGAGCAATTTTCGTAGTTACTGCCGTCATGTTTAAAAGGCAACAGCTGATTTTAAGTGAAGAATGATTCAACCGAAACAGCGGACGCGTATAGTAGCCCTGAATATAATCTCATCTCCCAACGTAACTGTATCCTTGCGACGTGCAATGTTTTCGAGAAAACGGCGCACAGTGGCTCAGTATCCCAAAAAGCTGGTCCAAATATAAGTATTTGTTGACAATGTACTAAACTTAGTATGTAAGGGTTAACGAACTTTCTGATTAATAATATATCAAAAAATGAAAACACGAAATGGCGGATTCAATATGGCGAGCTCTATGTACACAATTGTCACATACAAAAGGAATATATAGGGATTTTTCTGGGTTTATGATGAAGAATGAGTTCAAAAAGTGAGAAATACAAATTAGCGGATCCAAGATGTCGGGATCTGCGTACACCATAGTCATCACGGATCAGAATAACAAGCAAACTTTTTATTTTTTGATGAAATAAATCTCGGGGCAACAGCCTAGTGTGTGTGTGTGTGCATAGGACACAATATTTCGGCAATCTACCATGTTGCCATCATCTGGTGTGCTGACAGTGCATCAGCACACCTGATGATGGCAACTTGGTCGATGGCTGAAATATTGTGTCCTATACACACACACACCACACACACACACACACACACACACACACACACACACACACACACACCAGGCTGTACACCCGAGATCTATTTCATCATGAAATACGACAGGAGAAATTGAAGACCCACATTTTTATTTTCTTATTTTTAAATACGTTTTTGAGGTTCGATGCCACAAAAGTTCCATGCGCTCTGCCCCTTCACCAAAATCGTAGACTCGCTACTGCCACATTCCTGTTACCAATGCTGTCTACCACAGCAATGCCTTTACGCATCATTCATTAAAATAATTCGGATAACGTACCGGTACTTAGTTTTTCTTTATATTCATTATTTCGAGAGGGGGCAGAACAGGCCCCTCTTATACGCGCACGTGGTGTGGTGAGAGATCAGGTATCATAAGTAGTTCGCGAAGGATCTTTAATATTGAGATCTAGTAATTGTGGCGACCATGTGAGACGCTAAAATACACCCTCGCGCTAACAGAACCAGTCTTGGACGAGGCGACATCTGTGAACGAAGGATGACGACAGTGTTTGACGACACGCGAATGCAGGTGACCTGAAGCGTACGATACCTGTGATTACGTCTGTTTATCTCTCCGAAATATTGTCAGAACATACTCTCTGCCCTTGATGCCGTCAAATCCGATAACGATAGTCGTCGAGGGTTAGAGATAAGCGGGACGCATCGATTAACACTATGCGTCGAGTGTCCATACCTCTAGGGCACGCCTAAAAGGCCGGCGTGGGTGTTCCGTTGTCAATAAAAAATGAAGCATAGTGCTGCAGTATTCGAATCTGGTATTTGTAACTCTCAGGATGCTACATCGTCTCCAGAATATGTTGACAATTGTTGGTGCCTAGGTCATGGGATCCCGCATTGCTTGGCGAATCGTACCATGGTCCATCCTCGTGATGTTGTTTTGGGGTCGACTAGAATCTGCACAGGCTGCCCTCGCGTACCCACTGATCGCAAACATCAAAATCAAATCAAATTTTTGTTAAGCTTAAGGGACTAAACTGCGGGGTCATCGGTCCCTAAACATACAAACTACGTATGAACTACCTTATACTAAAGACGACACAAACATCCATGCCCGAGAAGCGATTCGAACCCCCGACCGTAGCGGCCGTGCAGACTGTGACTGGCGCGCCGCAGACCGCTCGGCCACTGCGGCCGGTTCATAAATATCGCGCCACTGTGATATCTGAATGGTCTACATAACTGGCAGTCAAACGACACGACTTCATCCGTTCACGCAATACGATTCTGCTTCTGTCCACAGCATTGGTTTGGTGTTCAAGCTGTTTAAAGTGTTTGCGAATCATCACGATTGCCTCTTTATGGGAATTACCTACTGTGGTGATCAGTCCCCAGGTTTACCAACTACTTAAACTAATCTAATCTCCCCATACCCGAGAGAAGACTCGAATCTCCGACGGGGAGCAAACACGTACAAAATAGCAAGGCGCTTTAAGCGCTCGGCCGTTCCACCGCGGCCAGTAAACGTCTTGCTTCACTGTATGACTGACGGCATTTGACTGCTACCAACTTCGGAACAACGGGGCGGCGACATCTTGAATGCACCCTAGTGAGAATTCTAAATTCTACGCATTACAGTGCCATGTAAAGCTAATGATTTACTTACACACTAGCTTAATTCCCGCTGCTTCGCACGCGTGGACTGGATGGTCTGCATTCGTATTTTCTATTTCCAAATATAAATTTTCATAGATTTAGCTTTATAAACGCTCTTCTAATCACGTATTGTAATGAAAATTGTCATCCCCTGTTGCACCATAGGTGGCAGAATTAGAAACATCCAGAAAAAAAAATTCTTAAATTCTTACCAAATTCCAAAACAAATTTTTGCATTTTTAGCATCAAAACAGTCTTAGTACCACCCTCAAAAGATATTCCCTTATTTCACCCGCTTAATGATAGAAATTTCCAAAAATATAGAAACACGAGTTTTTTTTTAATTACAATAAAAAATCTATATCCTAATTTTTGTATTTCATGTAATCTTCTCGGGTCTGCAGCCGGACACTAAAGTCAACTTGACACAATATTTCAGCGGCGCAACTGCCCGCCATCCTCAGGTGAGCTTGCTGATAGACAATCTCGCCGGAACTGAGTTACCAGTTGCAATCTGCGGCTCCTTTATACATCGAGGAAGACCCATAGCGCGTGCGCAAGAAGTGACAGTAACTGCCCTCTGGCGCACAAGACATACGGCGCTCCGATGGTAGAGTCCGGCGAAATCGATAATCGATGATAAAGAAAATTATTATTCAGATTTCTGAAGTACCAACCGTTGTTTTTTTAACATCTGATAACACAGGGTTCCAGGATTTACTAAGAAGGTAGCCTTTGTCTCTGTTAATCAGATTGTCAGATAATCGAATCTCTATGGATTCCTTTAGGACACAGTCCCAGTAACGAGATGCTGAAGCAACCATGTGAGTTTCGTCATATAACATTCTATGTCCTTCATCGAGACAATGCTCAGCTACCGCCGACTTCTCGGGCTGGGGCAAACGTGTGTGGCGTTGATGTTCAATACATATGTCCTGAATGGTACGGATAGTCTGACCAATATACGTTTTCCCACATTGACAGAGAATCTTATATACCCGGGCTTCCTCAGACCAAAATCATCCTTCACAGATCCAAGAAGTGCTCTCGTCTTTACTGGCGGACGAAAAACACTCTTAATGTCATACTTTTTTAAAATTCTTCCTATCTTTGATGAAATACTCCCGGCAAAAGGTAGGAAAGCAACTGATTTATGGGTCTCATTTATTTCTTGCTTCAAAATTGCCTTAATATCAACGTATTTTCAAAAAACCGTTCATCACCTATGCCTACAGTGTAAGATAAACAATGTCTACAAATTTCAAGTATCTATCGTCTGTAGATTCAGTTTTCAGCGCCGTTTTTTCTCTCTTACAAACGGATCGAAAACGCAAAAGTTCTTTCTTACGCTTTGGCATCTTTCTTGGTAGTTTTACTTTTCAAACTGCAATATACACTTATTTATCTTTATTCGTACGCTTCTTGCAGTAACACAAATGAAGAATGTGCATCACATCTCGCTGTATATAACCTCTTTGCTATTATAGTGTCAAAACTCATCGCTGGTCTTCAGTCCAAAATTTATGTAAGCTGACGATTTCGAACCACTATACCTTCCACCCTCTAACACAGAACTGCTATGGTGTACAACGGGAGACTTTGTACTACAACAACACAGAGAGATCGTTCGTCTCTCCTGTATGGTTTTTGCTGAGGATCAACATTTATATAAGTCGGTAACTTTGAACTCCCATATTTTCCACCCCTTTATCGTTAACAACCCTCTCTCACGATCACATCGGGAGACTGATACCTACTACCACATATAAACACTATTCGATTACGGTGTGTAGTTTTGGCTGCAGAGTGAAATATAGGCACAAACACCTCAATAAGATAAGTCACCTAACGGAATGGTATTAATCTGTTGCGATACTGTCCGCTAAACCAAAGTAACCTCTGACTTACGAAATTTCCGTCACAGACATACATTGAACGTATGTCTACACTCTGTGTATTGTAGTGAGCTCAACGATAATATGGAGCTGGTACTGTGTATTATGAAACCGTGACGCTCGGCGTATATCTTTCTCTCTAATCCAGTTGTCAGTATTTTGATCCTAAGCACTACAGTTGTCTTTCCAGTGTTTATGTTGAGAGCATTGGTATATTGCCAGTGTAGTTAATGCTCAGTTAATGTGTGTGTTTCCAAGTGTTTTATCTTTGAGCATCTGTTGATGGTCATGTTGCTTAACATTTTACGGATTTTTGTTCGCCACACTCACCCACTGCCACACACCGCAACCAAAATACCATAGTGCACACCGCCAACCTAAAGGCTACTCTCATGCATAACCGCCGTTGATCTGCAATGAATAATTTTGGCTACCAAGTGAAATATACGGACACACGTCCCACGTTCCAGTTTTATATATGTATATTGATTAATGGTATGCCTGAATACATAAATGGAATTGATTTGTTTATTCGTTAAGAATTTTCACGGCGATATGTTAAAATTAGTTGTAAGATTACCGCCCAATATAAATACTGGTAATTAATAGCATTTGATAATTAAACAGTATGAAGTTCACTGCAAACATTGACCATGCCAATGCACTAAATGTTACACAATTTTAATCTTATTAATTATGGTAGCAATGTATGTACGCAGTTGGGTGACAACATTTATAGTTAGGCCATAGGTAGAAATTCTCCACGTTGAGATTTGCTGTGTGCTTGTAGCTGACGGGAGGCCAGCGAGCAGGCCGACGTTGGTGGCTTGTTCCAGCTTAGGATTTTCCAGTTCGTTTCCGGTGAGGGGAGAGAGGGACAATGGCGAGTGCCAGGCACAGTGAAGTGCACAGCGTGAAATAAAATATTCTAATACTACTGGCATTTGAAGTAATACGATGCAGTTAGGAACCTTTAAGGCCCTCATTACAAAATAGCCTGTTGACAAATAAACAATACATTAGCTGATATAGTCACATCTGACGTAATATGTTTAATTGACAATGAAAAGTAATAAACTATCAATGAATACAAGACAGTTACACAACTAGCATGGCAATGTTTGTTTATAAAAATAATAAATTAACTATTTCTCATATTTTCCATTAATCTTTTGTATTTTATCTTGAAGTATTCAGTTAAATATCTTATCTGTGACATAAGAAATTGCACGATTATGATAAATAGTAAAAAGTATGTTTATACCAATATAAAAACCTAAGAAGACAATTTATTTTATGTGTAGTGTAATTATTTTTGATTTTACGTAAAGTTTTAGAAATGTATTGGCTGAGCGCTGTACGTTGGCAAATCGGTTAGAACAGCTCACATGGGGAAGTTGATGACGTAGGGGAAAAAACCCTGGCAATTGAGGATTTGGCGTGCGCGCACGCGAGGGCAGGAAGAGACGACTCCGGAGCACATGGGGAGCTGGCCGGGCCGCGTCGCACTGCAGTCAGGCGGCATGTAGATCTCGAGGTGGTGACTTGAGATTTGTGTGTGGCAATCGCCACGTGTGGTTGCTCGTCGTAGACTGCACCAAGTTAAATCGAGTGCTACTGTGTGTTTATGATTATTTAGCCGGTGGAACAAGGTGTGCATCGCATTGAATTGTTTGAGACAGCCACATGGTGTGAAAACAATTCGCGACAAATATTCATTTTGTCTGGGGGCTCACGAGCTATAACTTTAATTGATAAATGTGCCGACGTACAGACGTATCAGCCTCAGGGTTCTAAGAATGTGAAATAAACAACATAAAGTGAACTTTCACGTGTTTTCAAAAATAGTAGTTGGTACACTCTTTTCTCTCATGAACTTGATTTTATTATGAATTTGTTTTGTTAATCATATGCAGGGAAGCAAAGCTGCAAACGTGTGATATCATCCCCTAGAAAACGAGTCAAACAGTCGCAATCACAGTTCCAGTGTTTTTGCATGTTTAGGAATTTGGTTCGCAGCTGGTGGTTGTGAGTTTTAAAAATTAAACTTTCCATATTTTAAACTCTCACCCCAACCTTCACGCTCGCATAGTTTACGACAGAAAAAAAGCAAATACTTAGATTCACGTAATACGATGTATAAACCAGTGCTTGATACCGGTTATCATGCAGAAAAATCAACCTGAAACCAAGTTAATCCAATTTTCGTCGTTTTTATAACACATCTGAACTGTGGAGGTTTGCGTGCCTATCTCTTATCTTGGTGGTCTTTTCGTGGGTATGTCGCTGTCACGAGTTTTAACTGATAACGCACCTCTGTACATTTATAACGAGCCAAGCCGTTTAGTCATTTGTCTTATTTTGTTTTGCTCCTCTATTCTTTCTGCAACCCTAATGAATATGACCGAAAGAGGTGGCACAATGGTAACGTACTGGACGCGTATTCAGAAGGATGGTGGTTCAAGTCCACCTCCGGCCATCCAGATTCAGGTTTTCCGTGATTTCCCTAAATCACTCCAGGCAAATGCCGGGATGGTTCCTTTCAAAGGGCACGGCCGATTTCCTTCCCTCATCCTTACCCAAAAATCCGAGCGTTAGCTCCGTCTCTAATGACCATGCTGTCGACGGGACGTAAAACCCTAAGATTCCTTCCTCTTTCCTAATGAATATGACCCCAGCTTACAGGTACGCATTTAACACAGGAACAACAATATACAGTGTCTACATAAAATACAAAACCTTTTTAATCTTACTTTTCGAATATACGCATTAACTATCTGATAATAACACGGTTTTCAGTTGTTTTAATTGTCTATGAGCAGTTTTATTAATGTAATAGTATAAAATTAAAATGCAATAAAAATTTTCGCATTGACATTTTAATACAGATAATTCTTTTTCATAGAAAAGCTGAGCACTGAACTATAATCGGTATGTATTTCATGATTGCTAGTGTGGCTCATATATTTCTTTCGGTGTTTGGCACCATCTTTTGTCTTTTCGACACTATTCGGTATCACGAATAGTTGTTTGTACATTTCAGCATTCCGTTCTAATGTGTTTTCACGTTCTTCTCAGGTACTGCTTCTTATTGATGAAAAGCTGACTTAGAGAATAAAAAAAAATTAAGGACACTTTGATTTAAAATCGAAACAAAGATATTAATAAATCGTCCTTCAGCTATTCTCTCGAACTTGACTTCTTAAATTTATAACTCGATCTCAATCTTAGTATCCTTGAAGATTCTCAACCACTGGAAACAGCGCAAAATCCGAGTCTCAAGGCTGCAGTCACGGAGTTTACAGCTTTCCCTATGAGTATTTATTGCTTCATATTTCACGTACTTTTGCTCCCACACACAACCACTACCAGGCACAGTATGAGACTAACTGCTACTCCCATTCATAAAATACATTGGTCTACAGCAAAACAGTTTCGCCTACAAACTGATATATACGAACACACTTCCATTTTTATATATGTATTGATTGGATGGAAAGTGGTTTAAAATACTCTTAACGTTACAGTTCACCACTGACGTTAAATGATTGACAACTTCCGTTACAAGGCTCGGATGTTTCTCAGTGTGTGTTATAAACACCACGAATATTTATGTGTGTGTATTATGTTATTTTGTGTCACTTTTTCCGGTTTCCTATTCACATAATGCCAAGAGAGAAAATAATACCAGTATCCGGACTGTATACCCATTAGATTTCTATCTGATTATGCTGAAGCAATAGCTCCTTACTTAGCAGCCATACACAACCGCTCTCTCAAAGAAGTATCTGTACAAAAACATTGGAAAGTTGCACAGGTCACACCTATCTTCCAGAAAGGCAGTAGGAGTAATCCACTAAACTACAGGCCTATTTCATTGACGTCAATTTGCAGCAGGATTTAGGAACATATCATGTATTCAAATATTAAGAATTATCTCGAACAGAATGATCTATTGGCCCAAGGTCAACTCGGATTTAGAAAATATCGCTCATGCCGAACACAACTAGCTCTTTACTCACACGAAGTGATGACTGCTATGGACAAGGGTTCGCAAATCGTTTCCGTATTTCTTGATTTCCAGAAGGCTTTCGACACCTTACCTCACAAACGGCTTTTAATCAAATTGCGTGGTTATTGTATATCGCCACAAATTTGCGACTGGATGGAGGATTTCCTGTCAGATAGGACACAGTTTGTAGTAATCGATGGTAAAGCATCGGATAAAACAGAGGTGATTTCGGGCTTTACACAGGGTGGTGTTGTTGGTCCTCTGTTGTTCCTTATTCACACAAACGAATTGGGAGAAAATCTAAGTAGCTCTCTTAGGTTGTTTGCAGATAACGCCGTCATTTACCGTCTAGTAAAATCATCTGAAGATCAAAACCAACTGCAGAACGATCTGAATAAGATATCACTATGGTGTGAAAATTGGCAATTGACTCTAAATAATGAGAAGTCTTAAGTCGTCCACTTGAGTATGAAAAGAAATCTTCGAGTAATCTTCGAGTTAAGAAATTATGTGAGCATATTTGTAGACTTTAATTACTGCATTTCAGCGCAACATTTTATGTTTCGTCGGTTGCGGACAGGAGGCATTACACGTGCAGATAAATAGAGCGATGTTTTATAATGTCCGCCCGTTTGAATCTAAGCTTGTGACAATAATATGTATGATATTACGTAAAATGTCCAAGTAAGACTATTTACAATGTGCCACTTGTTGAAACCCAACGTACCACCAAAGACTTTCTTGTTGTAACTATGCAGCGTCTATAATGTTGTTACATTACAAAATTTATTATCTAGGTCTTTACTTAAGTCTAAATTTTTGTATCACAAAAATATTGGGTTTCTTGTTTGTTAATATTTCGTTGTGATGAGACTTATGGCAGAGAGGTATAATTTTAGGCGTCGCTAGATTGTTTTTCGATATTATTGGATTCAATCAGTAGAAAGCTCTTCTGGAACTGTAACTCTTTAGAAAATGATACAATAAACTACGTTCATAGCTCCGCAGAAAGTGTAACATTTCTTGTGTTGACCTACCGCATTAAAATTTCCCGTCACCTATTATTTTATAAGTTACAGAGGCAGACAGTGAAACACCCTAATTTATATATATATATATATATATATATATATATATATATATATATATATGTTTCCGTTTCTCTTCATTGGGCAGACATTATAACGACCACGGTGATCGTTCGAGACGCTCAAGTGCCACAGCTGATTTTCATTGTACATTGATTCTTGCTGTTAATTGGAGTATTGATTTCAGTTTTGGAAACTTTTGTCGCGTTTCTTGCAAATATTAAGCCTTCGAATATGGCTAAATAGCTGCAGAATAGAATTTCAAAACAGTACAGTAAAACGTCGTAGATTCGTCAGAGTGTAACGCACCACTATTGTTTACGCTGTCACGACTTTCTAACTACCGGCAACCCCACCATTTTCCATTACTCTCATTGGAACAAATATTTTTCTTGAGCAAATTCTCGTTTCCTGTGGTCCATTCTGACGAAATATACGAGAGTTTTCAAAGGTTCACATCACTACTTATAGTTCTGGGTACAACACAATTATGTTGATCCAATAAAGCAACACTTAAACAGTCTCTCACCGCGGTGTCTCAAGATATTAATTCGACAATCGTGGTGGTGCAAACACAAGACGGATACGTCGGTATAAACAGTGTCGTTCCGTTCCTTTATCTACGTACGTTGTTCCACGGAACATTGCTGGCGCAAAAACCTGTTTGTATCAGTGCGGGGTACGACGCGTTTCAGACGATAACGCATTAACGCAGAATGAACGCCTTGCAGAGGGTCTTCTCCGCTCCAAGCGAATGATTCACACGGACACTGTTTTTCTGCATAACAGTCAGAATTTGATCTCGTATGGTTCGTAAAGTGACAGAGCGATCCCTTACTCCACACACACTTCGCATTTTTCGACTACCGTCATAGTGGTCCAACGAGGTGGGTACTAGAGAAGCCGACGATCCATCAATCCCTACTGAATACAGCACTTACTGCCCGGTTAGGGGTCACGGCGATACACATAACTCTGAAGGACACTTTGCAATCCCTACAGACAACGTACAACAAGGCGTCTTGTTTCTTTTAGTAAGAAAATGTGTTTTAAATACTAGAAACCATCGTTTGTATAGGTTAGGACAGGAATCTACGGGAGCCCCGGTTTCAGCATAATTACTCGTGTGAGGAAGGTTCGTGTTTCCTCACGGCGTGTGGTGTTCCTTCATGGTATGGGAGATATTTGAAATAAAGCAGTCTTCAAATTACCAGCTATATAGGTCCAACCGTACTGTTAGCGGTTACGTTGAATGGAATAGTATTCACAAGAGGGAGAGCTGCACACATGCTAGTTTAAGTACACCTATTAGAAAAGTAGCACATGGACGTAAGTAGTTAAAATCCTTGCTAAACTTTAAATGTTACTAACTCACCGAGTGAGGTGGCATAGTGGTAACGCAATTGACTCGCATTCGAAAGGACAGTGGTTCAAATCCATCTCCGGCCATCCAGATATATTTCCATACATCACTCCAGGCAAATGCAGGGATGATTCCTTTCAAAGGGCACGGCCTATTTCCTTACCCAAAACTCCGAGCGTTACCCTAATGACCGCGCCGTCGACGGGACGTTAAACTCTCAACTTCCTTCCTTCTCTGTTACTAACGTCATATGACTAGATTATTTTCTCTAGTGACTAGGCATAATTAAATGTCTGGATAATGCTAAAATTTTGAGTGCACTTACTTTAAATATAGATGCATGTCTAGACAATAGGAACATTTAATGTGTACTATCAAACTTGACTGTTCATGCCCAAGTATTATTTATCTCAAATGAATGTTTAAACCGGCAAATGCCCACCTTTACCTCCAATGAAGATGAATTCATGGATCTAAACTATTTTCTAATAAAGTTGATTATGTGTGGCCGATGACTTAAGAAATGCGTTATGTCAAATATTTAATAGCTGTAAACAGATCACGTATACCTGCGGTGGTCATACAGGGTGTTACACAAAGGTACGGCCAAACTTTCAGGAAACATTCCTCACACACAAAGAATGGAAATATGTTAAGTGGTCATGTTTCGGAAACACTTAATATCCACATTAGAGCTCATTTTATTACTTCTCTTCAAATCACATTAATCATGGAGTGGAAACACACAGCAACATAACGTACCAACGTGACTTCAAACACTTTGTCACAGGAAATGTTCCGTTAGCGAGGATACATGCATCCACTCTCCGTCGCATGGAATCCCTGATGCGCTGATGCAGCCGTGGAGAATGGCGTATTGTATCACAGCCGTCCACAATACGAGCACGAAGAGTCTCTATATTTGGGATCGGGGTTGCGTAGACAAGAGCTTTCTAATGCCCCCATAAATGAAAGTCAAGAGGTTTGAGGTTAGGAGAGCGTGGAGGCAATGGAATTGTTCCGCCTCTACCAGTCCATCGGTCACTAAATCTGTTGTTGAGAAGCGTACGAACATGTCGACTGAAATGTGCAGGAGCTCCATCGTGCATGAACCACATGTTGTGTGGTATATGTAAAGGCACATATTCTAGAAGCACAGGTAGTGTATCCCGTATGAAATCATGATTACGTGCTCCAGTGAGCGTAGGTGGAAGAACATGAGGCCCAATCAAGACATCACCAACAATTCCTGCCCAAACGTTCACAGAAAATCTGTGTTGATGACGTGATTGCACACTTGCGTGCGGATTCTCGTCAGCCCACACATGTTGAGTGTGAAAATTTTCAATTTGATCACGTTGGAATGAAGCCTCATCCGTAAATAGAACATTTGCACTGAATTGAGGAATGACACATTGAACCATTCGCAGAATTGTATCCATGGAGGCCAATCAGCTACTGATAGTGCCTGCACACACTGTACATGGTACTGAAACAACTGGTTCTCCCGTAGCACTCTCCATATAGTGACGTGGTCAACGTTACCTTGTACAGCAGCAACTTCTCTAACGCTGACATTAGGGTTATCGTCAACTGCACGAAGTATTGCCTCGTCCATTGCAGGTGTCATCGTCGTTCTAGGTCTTACCCAGTCGCGAGTCATAGGCTGAAGTGTTCGGTCCTCCATAAGACGCCGATCAATTGCTCCAAACGTCTTCCTGTCGGGACTCCTTAGTTCTGGAAATCTGTCTCGATACAAAAGTACCGCGCCACGGCTAATGCCCCGTGCTAGTCCATACATCAAATGGGCATCTGCCAACTCCGCATTTGTAAACATTGCACGGACTGTAAAACCACGTTCGTGATGAACACTAACCAGTTGGTGCTACGTACTGACGTGCTTGATGCTAGTACTGTAGAACAATGAGTCGCATGTCAACACAAGCAAGGAAGTCAACATTACCTTCCTTCAATTGGGCCAACTGGCGGAGAATCGAGGAAGTACAGTACATACTAACGAAAGAATTGGGTATTTTGACCATTGTCTGCACGAATTATTTCAATTTACATTTAAAGAGAAATACTAAAATGAGCTCTAACATGGAAATTAAGCGTTTCCGGACACATGTCCACATAACATATTTCCTTTCTTTGTTTGTGAGGATTTTTTCCTGAAAGTTTGGCCGTACCTTTTTGTAACACCCTGTATAATAACTCATTATTAATTCTTTAGCTTGGAAAGTAGAGGGCTGGATAAATTCGAAAAATTTTCTCATAAATGCATTGACATAAGTACATACAATTACAAACCAGAAAAATAATCCTTTCCCTCTCAGTGTCACCACATGGGAACGTTATTTTTATCTGCTCCTCTAGGCACAAACATTTGTCCAACGATTTTAAATATCAGTGAATAAGTTTCAAAAATTCATTGTGACTATGATGTCTAACATTAATTCGACGAAACAGACAGCAACGGGGTACAATTCATGGACAAAATATGCCTTGTTGCTTGAAGTGTAGGATTGGGTAAATGCATCAAGATTTCCAAATCATTAAAGCAAGGTAACGTAAAAGAACAGTTTTAAAATGAAGTTAGTTACGATAAAGGAAACATATGACAGTATATGGAGTTTTCGATATACCTTTGTGCTTTTGTGCTGTACCGCCGATAGTTACATAAATGAAGGAAAAGAAGAAAAGGGGGACAAAAATGGACAAGGTTTCGGAACACAGTTCCTTCCTCATGTGGGAGAGAAGGGAAGAAAAAAGGATGGGAACGGAAGAAAAACGTAATTCATGACCTATGTAATTAAGGTGGTGTTTGAGGAGTGTGGAAGTCATATATAGGGTGGTACATTGACAGTGACCGGACCAAATATCTCACGAAATAACATCAAACGAAAAAACTACAAAGAATAGAACTTTTTAGATTAAAGGGGGAAAACAGATGGCGCTGTGGTTGGCCCGCTAGATGGCGCTGCCATAGGTCAAACGTATATCATCTGCATTTTTTACATATGCTTCTAGTACGTAAATGTATATGAACATTTTATTTGGAACACTTTTTTCGCTTTGAGATAGATGGAGCTGTAATATTCACAAACATACAGCTCACAATTTTAGGCGAACATTGGGGAAAAGAATGTAGATACGTTAGAACTTTATTTCTGTTGTTCCATTGTGATACATGTACTTCTGTGAAATTATCATACATTATGAGAACACATACAGTTACTGCGTGACTACCTTTAATTACCTCAACAATTCAATAAATGCTCAAAATGACGTCCTTCAACTTAAATGAATTTGGCAGTACGCGTAACGAAATTCCTCTCAAAGTGAGTATTTTAAAAGCATAAAATAAGAAGTAATCGTCGATCTGGAAGCAGTTAACGATTTTCATTGTTGTTAGGGCGTTTCTTTGCTGGCTGGAGTATTTAATCTCCCCAACCTTCGTACCTCCGCGCTGTAACAACCAAAACGTTTCATATCTAAAGGAAAATACTGTTTTCTAAGTCGTATTAGGAACCTTATTGAATTTACGAATGAAACATTCCTTGTCGAATTTTAAAACAAATTACCTAAATCGCTAATCAATATCTAAGTAAATCAAATGCGTAATCGTCGAGGTATGAAATTATGTGAGCATATTTGTAGACTTTAATTACTGAACTTCGGCGCAACATTTGAAGTTTTAACGGTTGCGGTTAGGTGGCATTATACGTGTAGATAAATGTAGCGATGTTCATAGTCTCTATCTTTTATAATGTCGGCCCGTTTAAATTTGTGTTTGTGACGATAAAATGTAGTGATATTACGTAAAATGTCCAAGTAAGATTATTTACAACGTGTCACTTGTGGAAACCCAACGTACCACTAAAGACTTTCATGTTTTAACTATGCAGCGACTATAAAGTCGGTATATAAAAATATTATTATCTATGTCTTTCCTTAAGTATAAATAATTGTATCACTAAGAGATTGGGTTTCTTGTTTGTTAATTGTTCGTTGTGGTGAGACTTATGGCAGAGGGGTATAACTTTAGGCGTCCCTAGATTGTTTTCGATATTAATGGATTTAATCAGTAAACAAGCTCTTCTGGGACACTGCAGTGAACTTGAACGTAATTTTACAAAATTTGTGGCAATATGTCAGGGCATTGGGTGCGGCGCGGTAGCACAGTCGTAGAGTGGCAGCCTATACAGCCAAGGGTTGCGGGTTTGATCCCCGCCAGGTCATAGGATTTTTATCCGTTACTTTCCGCTACTTTCACGTTTGGCAGTGTTGCTGATGTGAATAATATCGAGTAGCACCGTGGTTCGAAATCGACCTTAAACTGTAGGTACCTCCATTAACTTGCTGGGTATGTCAGTTCGAACGTTGTAGGAAGGCAACGGCATACAACATCCAAACAGGACAATGCATAAAACTTTATCTAGGTACTGTATAAAGACACGGAGTGCTACGAGATTCTAAAGTGACTTTTATTTCCTGCCAGTTAAGGAAGATAGTGACCGGACCAAATATCATACGAAATAACATCAAACGAAAAAACTACAAAAAACAAAACTTTTCTAGCTTGAAGGGAGAAAACAGATGGCGCTATGGTTGGCCCGCTAGATGGCGTTGCCATAGATCAAACGAGTATCAACTGCATTTTTTTTTTTAAATAGGTATCCCCATTTTTTATTAGATATGTTTCAAAAATGTTCAAATGTTTGTACAGCTTATGGGACTTAACTACAGGGTCATCAGTCCCTAAACTTACAAACTACTTATCAACTAGCTTATCTTAACGACGGCTCAAATATCCATGCCCGAGGGGGGATTCGAACCCCCGACCGTAGTGACCGTGCAGACCGTGGAGTGCCTCAGTTCCCTAGATATGCTTCTAGTACATAAATAAATATGACGAATATAAGCGACAGTTGTCTTGCTGTCGGTGAACGCATTGTTAAAAGACGAACTACGCTGGGGATAGAGTATGGGAGGGAAGGGGGTGAGGTGGGTGGGAAGGAAAGGCGTGATAGGTAGTCGGGAAGTATCTTAAGGACTCCAGGGGAGGTTGGAGCACATGCACATAGTTACATTTCGACGCAGTGACACTTGCACAAAATTGTTGAACTTTTATATTTGTGCCGTCCTTAGTATTAGTAGTTTGTAAGTTTAGGGACTGGTTACCCCGTATTTAAGTCAAATGAGTTCTACTAACATTTGAAAAATTTTGGTTACTTGGAATACTGTTCAGGCAAATTAAAAATTCCGAGCTTTCAAACCAATGAAGTTACGCATTTCGCCGGCCGCGGTGGCCGAGGGGACTGCGGCGCGCCAGTCACGGTCTGCAAGGCCACTACGGTCGCGGATTCGAATCCCCCCCTCGGTCATGGATATTTGTGCCGTCCTTAGTGTAAGTTAGTTCGTAAGTAATTTGTAAGTTTAGGGACTGATGACCCCGTAGTTAAGTCCCATAAGCTATACAAACATTTGAACATTTAGTTACGGATTTAAAACGTTGTGTATGGCTACAGCTATAAACACAGTTTTGCAGACTTTGTAATGAGATGTCTCTGGAGGAACCCATTAACAAGTAAAGTATAATGTGAGATATTTATTTGCAACTGTTTCCAAGGTTATGACATGTCACTTTAATCAACTGTTTAAGCTCTGCTGGTGCTTGAAAACGGTGTAAAAACCGAATCCAGTAGCATTGGGGCCAATAAACAGCCTTGGTCAACATAATGGCATTCTACAAACTATTAGAACATGGTGTAGCCTGTATGGTCGGTATGCTGGCGTCGATTTTAGCACCCATTCGATCATACGGTTGGCGAATACTGCCTTGATTCAGTATTCCACGCTTGCTCGTCCTGTTCACGTGGTTCAGCAGTAGTGGTTTAATGATTCGCGCGTGTCAGTTGTGTCCGATCATACCCAACAAGTGCTCGACAGGAGACAAGTACACAGATCGTGCTGGTCAGGGAAGTTCCTGCACAGTACGATGAGTTTCTCGCGCAGTGTGTGGGCCAACAGAACCCCGTTTTTAACGACGTGTCACCTTTATGTCGCAATACTGACAAGAGAATGAGGCTTTCAACATCCTGCGCGTACCGATAATTGGTCAGTTTTCTCTTCAGAAACGCTAAAGCTGGACGACAGTTGTAGCTGATCGTCACTGTGCCAGTGTACTAACGTGGCAATATTTATTGCATCACCTCTCACAATTAACAATTTTTGTTACAACCATTGAATAATTGATATAAATTTGGTTTCTTTCAGAAATGAATATTAAAATTACTGAAAATTTCTGGGTTATTATGCCATGGTCTTATGGATTTATTACGGAAACCCAACGTTTCGTCCCCGACTGCGGAGGACAATTTCAAGGGAGATCGTGGCACTTTTGAATGTTCGATGCACACCCTGGCTCACTACTAACTGATGCCAAACTCCGTTTACGAGGGCTCGCGTGCAGACATGAGACGTCAGATGTTTTTGATATGCGCGCGCAATTCGTCGTTGCCGATTGCCGTCGTCCGTTCATATCGTCCCATGGTTACTGTTACTGACTGTTACATTTCTTCTTCTACACCGGAATCCGAATTTCATTTAGTTTCACGCGCTCCTCCATATCATTGAAATTATTGGGGTGTTTTACAATATCCATAGCCTCTCTGTACAGTCTTTCGTGGTATCCATTTGTGGCTGCTAAAACCTGAGTCTTATCAAATTGAATAAAGTGGTCCCCTGTTTGAAGAACATGTTCAGGAACAGCTGATCTGTCAATCTTTCCCCTTCTACAGTTCTCCTTGCGCTCATCTAATGGTTTTTCGACTGTTCATTTTGAGGTACCCACCTATACATTTCCACAGCTACACGGAATCCTATAAATTCCTGCTTTTCCAGCATCCTTCGCCGATTTCAGGTGATCCCGTATCTTCCGAGTAGGTTTCTAAATAACGGCAACATTCCGTTTCGTCAAAATTTTACGGATACGGTCGGTGACGTCCTTAATAAAAGGCAGGAAGACTTTGGATTTTACAGGAACCTTTTCATCGTTTTCAATTTTACGTGTTGGTCTCAACGCTCTCTTTATCTCTGTGGACGAATAACCATTCTTAAGTAAAGCATTACTGAGGTGTTTCAATTCCGCGTCGAGTAATTCCGGTTCACAGATGTTTCTTGCTCTGTCCGCCAACGTCTTTATAAAGCCCCGCTTTTGCTGTGGTCGGTGGTTTGAATCCCGGTGCAGATAACGGTCTGTGTATGTCGGCTTCCAATAAACTGTATGGCCCAATCTGCCATTCCCCTTTTTGAAAACTGACACGTCAAAAAAAATCAGTCTGCCTTCTTCTCCGTGGTAAACTGAATTCTAGAATTAATCCCGTTGAGGTGTTGAAGAAAACGATCTAGCTCTTCTCTACAATCCCAACAAACGTATCGTCTACTTACCGGAACCAAACAGCAGGTTTTTAGTTTGCTGTTATTAATGCATGCTCCTCGAATTTTCCATATAGAAATTTGATGTAACGGCGGTTAAAGAGCTCCCCATCTGTTTGTTCATAGAAATCATCGTTCCATCAGAAATTAGTAGTTGTGACGCAATATTTGAACAGATCTTCAATGTCGGGTGGAAAGAGGAGATTCAGCTGTTGCAGCAGTTTTCCACCATGAGGCGATATTAACGGAAGACGGCAATCGGCAACGACGAATTGCAAGCGCATATCAGAAACATCTGACGCCACACCTCAGCGCGCGAGCCCTTGGAGTTTGGTTTCAGTCAGTAGCGAGCCAGGGTGTGCATCGGACATTCAAAAGTGCCACGATCTCCCTTGAAAGTATGCTCCGCGGTCGGGGACGAAACGTTGCGTTTCCATTATAAATCCATAAGACAACGGCATAACAGCCCGGAAAATTTTAGTAATTTTGACAATTCCGGCCGTGAAATTTTACATTTTACAGAAATGAATATTTTTCTCAATTTGTTTTTATTTTTAATTTTCGTTTCTATATTTTTTTTTTAATTGTAAATGTTCTTGAAACATGAGTAAGCTGATATGTTTGATATGTCCGCTATTCTGTTTGATGTTGTGAAATATGAATACTGATGTTGAAAGGAACACTCATATTAATGTAATAATTAACCAAGCAAGTAATCTGCTTCGTATTTTGTACAAATACTAGTCATAGGACTCACCTTCAAAACTCTGTGGCAAGGAGCGGAGTCATCCTGAAAAATGCAATTGGAAACATCTCCACACTGGCCTCTAATAGTTGGCATACGCTTCAATGAAGCTTATGTAGGCATCTGCGTTGACAGTGCTATTGATGAAGTCCAGAAGACCTACTCCGTGACTGGAAATGCACCCCAAAGCATCTGTCCTTGTGGGTGGTAGACTGAATGTGTTATGCATGTTGGCAAAAATTCTACATCTTTTTTTTTCTTTTTCTTTTCTTTTTTTTTTTTTCTTTTTTTTTTTCGTCGCTTGAACATTTTCCCATAGAGCCATGCAGATTAAATTTGGACTGGTCTCAAAATATTACTTTCTTCCACATCTCTCGTGTCTTTGTCGTATGTGCCTTTACCTAATTTAGTCGCTGTTGTCGCATTGTTTTTGTCAATAAACACGTCCTTCTAGGACGACGGGCTGAGAGTCCAGCTTCCAGTAGTATTTTAGTTATTATTTCTTACCGCACGGGTTACTGCTATGTCGAACAATTCTTCCGTTTCGCTTTAGTTCAGTTGATAACAGGCGACGATCATTGAGCGAAAGCCTATTCCCGACCTCTTCCTTTCTCAGGATCAACATTTCCGTTTTCCCTGTAGTTTTTCAGTAACTTCGAAATCGTAAACTGATTAAATCCTGCCTTAGAGGCTATCTCTCTGGTGCTGAGACTAACAGGCGAATAAACAAGTATAGCATCTTTCTTTTCTGGCGTTAATTCAACTTACCTGCCCTTCTTCTCATTCCAGCGACGCAACCAAAAATGACAGTATAAACATTGTAAAACCAAAAGACAACAACAAAAAGCGTGTTATTGGAAAACATGCGTGAAGAAATCAGATTATTAAGGCAAGAATATGTCAACAATGGGACTGGTGTAACCTGAAGCAAACTGCTGCGAAAGACAAAAAGACGAAGTAATTCTTGGTGATGCGATAAATATTTCCACCACTGGACGTCTGCACTCTACGAAACAGCGCTCGCCAGGTCCACGCCGTACGCGCAAACGACCATCACTCGCGTGCAGTTAAAAATCTGCATTCGTGGATGAAGACCTCGACCAGCCATTTCATCTTCCAAGTCAACCCCTGACACCAGCAGTCGAGCCGTGCACGTTGATGCTGTTGTCAGAGTGACAGACGTGCTAGAGGAGTGAGCGCCTGTATTCACACTGATAGTAGCTGCTTTTCAACCGCTAGTGTTGACGCTTCTGGTCTCACGAACCCTCTAACCTGTGCTGTGGTAGCTGTCCTGTCTGCCAATGCTGCCCTTACTATACGACGATTTGGGCGGACGTCTGTGCTTCGTGGACAGCCAGAACCTCGTTTATGAGTGTGGCAATTTCACATGAACTTGGCAACAAGAATTGTTGCACAACTGACGCAGCAAATCCGTCTGTGTGGCAAATTTCCGCGAACGGAAAGCCGCATTTTTACCCCTTTAAAACTCAATGAGAAATACTTACGACTTTAAACATTCCCTATTAACCCAGCGAGTATGTGGTACAAAATGGATACATGAAGTATGTGGTCATTATGACCCTATACTTCATTTATATTTTTGAAGTATTACTGATATTTTTAATGAAGGATGGGAAGTGAACCTAAAAATTAGTTGTTAATGAAAAGGAATTTCGTAATAAATAAATAAATAAAATAATAAATAAAACACCATTATTTGTACAAATGACTAATTATTTCAATTATACAAGAAGTCGAAAATTATATAATCTCTTGCCGGCCACGGTGGTCGAGGAGACTAAGACGCTTCAGTCACGGTCTGCACGGCCGCTACGGTCGGAGGTTCGAATCCTCCCTCGGGCATGGATATTTGTGCCGTCCTAGTTTGTAAGTAGTTCATAAGTAGTTTGTAAGTTTAGGTACTGATGACCCCGTAGTTAAGTCCCATAAGCTATACAAACAATTGAACATCAGCCTGATGTTTTTCATTGTCCATTTTGACAAAATAAACCTAAAAACACAAAATATTCACTAGAAGCAAGAGATCAAAAATGGCACAAAATTAAATAGTATAGAGAGATGGACTTGGTGCTCAAGTAATACTTCAAGGCCCATCTGTGTTTTGTGGATGTGTTTTCAATTTTACTGTTACCAATATCGATGCTGCAGGTCACTGGAATGTTTGGATTACTGCAGCTGTTATTTTTCACAATGGTAGTAAACGATGTAACTGGATTGCAAATTGCGTTTAGATCTTTTCAAGTTGGTGAGGTTTTCCGTAGAGATACTGGTACTTCATACTGTACGTGTTGTTTTAACTAGAAATCATAGGAAAATTAATGAGAGTAAAGGTGTTTTTATTTTGTTTAAAGGTTCTGGTAAATGTTGTAAGATTAAAGTTGTTGATGATGCTCTGTATTAATATTATAATTAAATAAAATACAATAATTACCTGAGATCATATTCAGGATTTATATAGAATGCGATATTAATATGATACTTATGAATCTCTTATGAGATCTTTACTTGCCATATATCGATTGTATACATTGATTTAACGTTGCTGACTAGTTTCTACTCGCTAAAGAGTCGTTATCAAATCTCAATTGTCCACGCATCATAAAACATACGTTTCAGATGAGCTGACACCGTAGTAGCATGCTATAAATGGTATGCACATCACCAGTCAAATATGCCTCAATATAATGTTGTTCAATACGATGTGCTTTCCTGTCCCATATGTCCAGGCAGTGTGTCATCACAACAACAACGTATAATGACACACTTCCTGGAAATATGGGGCGAAAGCACACAGTATTGAACAACATGACGTTGAGGCATATTTGACTGGTGATGTGCATACCATTTATAGCATGCCACTACAGTGTCAGCTCATCTGAAACGTATGTATTACCATGCCTGGTCAACTGAGGTTTGATAATGACTCTTTAATGAATAGAAACCAGCCAAAAACAATGTATATAAGCGATCTATGGCAAATTAAGATCTTATAAGAGATTCATACGTATAATTAAATAAAAACGCCACAAAAGTGAAGCCACTGTCGCCATATTGCAGAGCTAATAAAATTTATAGTCATGTGTGTGTGTGTATTCATTGCATTCAGAGCTTAAAGTGCTACTTTATTAAAAAAAAAGTTACCTACATTACCTATGAATGTGCAATAGAACAAAGTCATCTACTATTTTACACAAAAAGTTTATTGCTAAATTAATACAATTTGTTTATCTTATTTTACGAGATACATATTCCCTTCAAATTTAAAAGGTCTGCTGGTACAGAATATCAATATTTGATGACGTGGAACCTGTAAAAATGTTTTCGTATGTATTCAACATAAAAATCATCGCTTCAGTACTGAAGTTACAAAAATGATACAGCTTTCTTCTGTCATTAAAGAAAAATCTAGTTCTGCAATTCCTGTGAATTGCTGCAGTTCACAATTTCAGTTTTTGTAAATCATTTGGGTATTATCCCGATGTGTCATATTTATCAAATTAGACTTTGCGTTACTAATTCACAGTTCAGCTGTCTACAAGGTGTGTATTTCTCACAAAAGTATAGTACATTAATAATGTACTCAGAAATGACCGTCATTTAAATGTATGAAAGTTATCAGAGCAAGAACCACACAGTGCTTTAATTTAAAGACATATCCTTGGCTTCAGTCGACCGCTAAGCTTCGAACAGTAGCGCCGTTTCCCCTTAACCTACATGATATAATCTCCGGATTCAAGGTGGCGGCGCCTAGCATGGTGTGCAAGATAGCTGGCCTCTTAGGTATACTTAGAGGCCATCCGCTGAGTGCCAGCGGAAGTAGCTAAGCGCTGCAGCTATGGAACTGCGGTGTCTATTGGCGGGCGTCCTTGAAACTGTCAGCGGTACATCTGCTACCTTCCAGGTGGCATCGGAGCAAAATCGATGCGTTCTTTCCCCGTGTACTATTTTTCTACTCAGTCATTGTCTCTGTGCGAAGCCAATCACGCAGCCACGGACAGTGGTATCCATGCGAAGACGTAGAAAATCCGTATGTATCGATATCTCAATTAGTCTTCTGTAGTTCGCGATCGAACTAGTTCGGAAGAGCGCTCCAACAGGCGAACTACGCGAAATAGTTCGCAGCTTCCTCGCTTCTTAGTTCGTCTGCTCCTTTTTCGAAGACTGACGGGGAACAGCGAGAGGACGCGAGGGGGCGTAGAACCGCGTGATTCCCTTCTGCCAGTTACCGTCATTTCAAGCTGACATACAGCTCAGCTGTAGTTTCATAGTTCAGTGCCACAAATTTTCTTTTCTAAGGTATTCTGCAGTGTCTAAATATAACCCACATTCCATAGTGTAAAATACCACGAGTACTCTGTATGCAAAGTAGTTGAATACCATTGTATCGCCCCAACTGGTTTATTTGCTTAAGTACTTGATATTTAATTGCCCAAAATTACGGGTAATAATCACTCTTGGGCAACAATGATCATTGTA
The DNA here is from genome assembly GCA_026315105.1 of Locusta migratoria. Classification (NCBI taxonomy): domain Eukaryota; kingdom Metazoa; phylum Arthropoda; class Insecta; order Orthoptera; family Acrididae; genus Locusta; species Locusta migratoria. Next base: position 21,244,610 of record CM048751.1, read on the forward strand.
CAAAAAAGATGTCATAAAAGAAACAACACTTTTAGTAGCGGTAGCAAAAGCCAAAAAGAGCGGAGGACTAAAAAGAGCGACCTACTTCGCGGCCGAGCTGCGAACTAAATTAAAATATGCACGATCTGTCGCGAACTAAAATATGCGCGATCTGTCGCGAACTAAAATATGCGTGATCGGTCGCGAACTAAAATATGTGCAATCGGTCGCGAACAAAAACATGCGTTACCGGTAGCGAACTATTATGCCAAACGTATCTCGCTTCTTAGTTCGTTGTATTCTTTTCCGTAGACCGACGGGCAATAGCGAGAGGGCGCGCAACAGAATTAAAAATCACGTGTTTGCCTTCTGCTGATGAGAGCCATTTCGAGGTGAGCGTCTGCCTGCTAGATTACATAGTTCAGTTCTACAAAATTTCTGTTTTGAAGTATCCTGAACTCTGCAATATCTGACTAATAAATTCCATAATGCCAAGATATAGAGATAATTCTGAACTTAAACGCGAGAAATTACCCATAAACTGTTTCTTTTGATTTGCGTGATATCATTAGCGGCTCAAGCAGCAAGCGCTTGAAGCAGCTAGGTGGGGGAACTTCACCCTCCAGCTGCATGCGCAGACCACGCCGTTCAGCCGTCAGTGGGGGAGAACGAACTGAAACACCGAACTAGTTCGCGCTCCCGATGACGAACTATTATGCGCAAGTCTAATCTCAATACCAGTTGAATACTGATGTGATTATTTCATGTCCTCTTTCGTATTTGCTCCCCGCGACAGACAGTGAAGAAGTAATCAGTTACGTGGTGGCAAGGGTGTCCCCGACGGACTGGCAGCACGCGCGAGACTTAGGGTAGTGCCGCCGCCGTCTGGAGCGGAGGGTCGCCCACCGCCACCGGTCTCTGGGCAGACACGGCAGCCGCGTCCGGCTGAGCTATCGCCGCGCCTGCGGTGTAAATACGCTGACCGGCAACCATAAAAGAGCCGAGATTTACCGGCCCTGCCAGCGAACGCCACGCCCGCCCTCAAAACACTCCTGTCCGTGAAACACGCGCTACTGCGAAGGCAGCGCCCACAGGGTTAAAAACGGCGTCTCTCGCCCGCTCTGTCTCACCTCTGCAGTCCGACTTAATGCACAGAATGAACAAATAATACATTTCCTTTGAGACATTATTGTCTCTTTATACCAAAGGTATTATACATAAGGAGAGGCATTGAATTAAAATTTATGCTCTGACGAGATTCGTTCTTGTCACCTCCTACTTACGCATTTCATAGGGAACACTGAGGCAGAATTAAAGTATGTGGTGTGGAGGAAGACGTGCTTTAAGACAGTCCGTGTAGTCGCTTTGGCTGCAACGCTGTGTTAGCCTAGTGGTCTTACCAGAATATCGAGAATATATAAGAGAAGAATACTTCAAAATATACAAGAAAAATCCCATAAAATGAATTTTGGAAACATGTTGAAAATTTGATTTCAGAAACAAGGTATAGGTGAATATTTACATATCATGAAATAGACAGAACAAGGTAGAATGCCAAAGTAGGGGAGTGCTGCTGAGGGTGAAGTGCGGTGGGGCTTCGTGTGCCCAGGGGCCGCTACGGTAGCCGTGAAGGGCTTAACAGAACCTAGAAAAAGCATTTCTGACGAAGAAGAAATAGAAATTGATACAATGCCACAAATCGAAATTAGTACTGGAAAACTATACAAATCCATAAGAAGAGATAAAGTGATGACGATTTTATTTTTATTGATTGTTCTCCCTTCCTTTCCTTGTGAAGAAGATTTTTGGTTAAATTAAAACAACTTTATAAAATTATTAAAGTAAACTATTAATAAAGGAAGGTATTCGGATAAGGAATTTTTGTCTTTCAAATGCAGGAAGGCATTTTTCTTTTAGTTAAAAAAGAAAAAACGCCAAGTACCAAGAAGAGTACTTCATATATGAATTGTGAAGAAAAGGATATTTTCGTATGAAAAAAAAATGGTCTAAAGTGCCTACGTAGTAAGTAGGTCCCGGGTTTGAATCCCGGCCACTGCGCAAATTCTAATGCCTCTCCTTGGCACAGTATTTCGGAAAGTTTCTGCAGGAGCTCAGGAAAACAGAAGCAACCACTGTCACTGCTATTATATTACCTCGAACAGTCGTATGTATGTCAAACTGTTGTTATTATTCTTTTTATGCGGTAGCTCCAGAATTTTGAGTCAACAGTCTACTGTAACTGCGGCCCTACGTCCTTAATTATTTCCTGGATGTATTCCAGTCACAGAAACTCATATTCACTTAATGAAATAAATCGCAATTTGCGATCAGTTCTGACTTCACTGTACTAGGTTTAGATGGAATACCAAAGTGCAGCGAATGAGACAAAATTAATTGTCGTCAGGAGCCCAGCCTCGGCTTGTATACAGTTATATATTTTTGACGACGTTACAGCTGTCAATGAATGAAATAAATCGCAACTTGCGATCAGTTATTGCTTCATTGTACTAGGTTTAGATGGAATAGCAAAGATTCGGATGTGGCGGGAGACGTGCAGGGAAGAGTCCTCTGCAGTCGTTCTGGTCACTGTGTCCTTGGTAGCGGAGTGGTCAGCGCGTCTGTTTAGTAAGCAGGAGATCCCGGGTTCGAATCTCGTCCGTGCACAAATTTTCTTTCGTCGCACTTTGGTATTCCATCTAAACCTAGTATAGTGAAGCCTTAACTGATTGTAAATTGCGATTCATTTCATTCATTGAACGCTGTAACGTCGTGAAAAATATATAAATGTATCCTATTCACTTAGTTTCTAATCAGCAGCAACCATTTGCGCTTGAACTGTTTTTATTGCTGAGTGACAACATATCTGAGAAAGTGTCCAAATTTACGTGCAACTCGATGCAAATTTAAAAACCAAAATCTCTCTTATAACATGGTGGCTAATTAATGACATTTTAAAATATGTCATATCATCTTTTGAGTTGTCAGTGTTTTCCATATATTCCTTTTTAGTCGATTCTGCGGAGAACCTCATCATTCTTCATTTTATAATTCGTCAAATTTCCAAAATTCGCTTGCAGCACCTCATCTCAAATGTTTCAATTCTCTTCTGTTGCAGATTTCATACTGATGGCAAGCACCTTCTCATTAATTTCGGTCCCATATTAAAGCATGTATTTTGAAACCAGTAGACTCTTCTCGGTCATAAATGCCCTCTTAATCTCAACGTAGTCTACTTGCTTCGTCCGTCGTACGTTATTTTAAACCCAACACAGCGAAATTCTTTAACTTCATCTACTTCTTGATCAATTTTTATGTTAAGTTCCTGGGTACTATAATGATTGTTATAATGATTTCCACCCCAATTCGTGCATCATCTCTGTGACTCCCCCTATATCGTGATAATAAAAAACGAGCAGCCTTTTTCTGAACATTCTCTAAATCGACTGTCAGTCTCACATGGTAGAGATGCCACAATGCACACGTGTTGTGTAGACAGTTTCTTTGGTGTAACTGTTACATCTTCTAAGTGTTCTGACAACGAAACGTAGTCTGTGGTTCACTTTCCGAACAATAATTTCTATGTGTTCTTTCTAATTTAGTTTGTAATTGTTACTCCTAGGTATTTAGTTGAATTTATGGCCAGACGAAATTTTAGATGATTTGAGATTTTTACAAAAGTTATTGGTGAGTGAATGGCGACTATAAACATAGCCCGAACTGCTCATTAGTTAAAACTACAATTACATGCCAGACCGGATATTACGAGCATATCTTACGGCCATATGTATGGTAACTTGAAACCTACAGATATGGGTACCTTTTTATCTTCACCGGCTTTTCTCAGTTGTACGAAGAGTCAATGTGTTGACCCACAAAACAAAACTGTAATTAATCTGAACGTGACGGCTGTTTTCTTATCAAAATATTTTAAATGGGGTTAAGAATTTCACATTGACTAAACCAAAAACCATAAAATAATTCCTTGAAAATACAGAATGTTTTGAAAACGGACTAAGAGGTGTAAAATTATTTCTCCTAAACCCATATAAATGCCTGAACCTTACAGGTAGACCTAAAGAGGTTTGCTTGTTTTTCAATTACATGAAATACGTGGTGTGCATTGAGTAAATAACAGTAGGAAGTAGATATCGCTGAGCCGGCTGCGGTGGCCGCGGGGACTGAGGCGCTTCAGTCACGGTCTGCACGGCCACTATCACCTCTCGGGCATGGATATTTGTGCCGTCCTTAGTCTTAGTTAGTTCATAAGTAGTTTGTAAGTTTAGGGACTGATAACCCCGTAGTTAAGTCCAATAGACTATACAAACATTTGAACATTCTTTTGATATCGCTGAGAAAAATCAAACTGCATTTCAGTTGTAGTGCAATGAAATCATTGGTGATTTTTTTTTTAAATATTCCTGCATGAGTTATCTAATGTATGTGGCCCAAATGTTCGATTGAAATATTAGAAATATTCTGGTAACTATTAAAAATTCGTAGGTACAATTTTTCAGGTCTATGTGCATCTACCGGTGGTAATAGTAAAACAATTATATGATAGTCACTTCTAGTTACTAGATATTGTTCTACAGGCGTAAGGTACACAAAAAGAGCGCTTCCGTTACCTTTTTCTTTCTATATTTAATTTTAAAGCCATCTATGGGCAAGGTAGCAGCAACTGTCTACGCTGCTATTCAGCTGAGAATATACATAAAGTCAAGTACGAAATTAAAATCCAAGCAGTAGCAGAGATTGAAATTAGCGATTATATAAATTCAAATGGCGAAGATAATGGAAGCACAGAAAATCACATGTAAGAAGTAAGTAAATATCTACTGGCAAGAAGATATAATAGGAGACCCAGTGTAAAATGGCAACGTATCAGTAACTGAAACATAACACTCTGAAGGACGACCATGAAAAAACACAAGCGCCGACTACTGTTCGGACGTACTCGGCGTGCGCAACAAATTAAAAATCACTGAAGCACGATTAAAAAAAATTGCAGTACAAGAGCTGCAACTTCACTAACACTGACTCAGTTCAACAATGGAGGCGAGATGAGGGGTCAGGTGGAGATAATGGAGAAGGGTGAGGAGGAGGCGCTCTACAATGGGAAAAATGTGGGGGAGAGTGAAGGGAGGGATCAAAGTTGATTGGATAGGTATTTTTAAACACGGTGCCATGGGATAGGAGTTGGAGGATGTAAAGGTGTAAAGCCGGCGGGATACAACAGTGGAGGCGTGGCTGAGGCCCAGGATCGAAGAGGAGGGGATAAAGCATGGTGTTAAGCGGGTCGAGCTTACGGATGGTGTATCAGGTGCGGATACTTTCAGGGATCTGGAGGAGGTGGGAGCGTTTGTTCGTAGTCTCGTCTGGATATCTATGTCAGTGATGGGTGTGTTGAAGTCTGAGGAGACGATATGGTCCAAGTACTATAAGCTGAGAGTTAGCGGCGGGATGGAGATATCGGAACTCTCATGAACATTGGCGAATAGGGTTGGGTTGGAGAATGTATCAGAGAGGTAGATGGCGAAGTGATTGGCCTTACTGTTATTGTGAGGACTAGGGTGGTTGTCGCCAAGGAGAGTTTACGGGGCTGAGGAGCGAAACCAGTAAGGCCATAGAAAGCTTTTCAGTACTTGGAAGAGTTAATGGAAAATGTGGCATTAAGAAGGGTGCTTGTCAGTCAGCATCAGCCAATAAATTTGATTTTATTTCATAGCGCGAACGACTTCGCAGTACGGAAGTCGCGGGTTGTGCCTGTGTGAATGTGATACGCTGTTTGTACAGTCTTCCAATGTCCTGCTCGTCGGGCAGCTGGAGACATGCGAATACGACCACAGGATCGCAATAACAATAACATGTTGTTGTTGCTGTTGTCGTCGTTATTGTTGTGTGATGCAGCTCTCCACGCTACTCTGTCATGTGCAAGTCTCTTCATCTGAGAATATGTTCGGCAACCTACATCGGCTTACTGTTTTCGTCCCTCGGTCTCCCTCTAAGATTTTTATAACACATACTTCCTTCTAAAGCTAAGTTGACGATTCCTTGATGCCTCAGAATGTGTACCACCAATCTATCCCTTCTCTTAGTCAGGATATGCCATAAACTCCTCTTCTGCCCAATTCGGCTACGCACCTCCTCATTAGTTACGTGTTCTACCAAACTAATTTTCATCATTCGTCCGTAGCACTACATTTCAAAAGTTTCTAGCCGGCCGCGGTGGCCGAGAGGACTGCGGCGCGCCAATCACGGTCTGCACGGCCACTAAGGACGGGGGTTCGAATCCCCCCTCGGGCTTGGATATTTGTGCCGTCCTTAGTCTTAGCTAGTTCATTAGTAGTTTGTACGTTTAGGGACTGATGACCCTGTAGTTAAGTCCCATAAGCTGAAAAACATTTTAACGTTTTTGAAAAGTTTCTATTATCATGTTGTCTTAACTCCTTACCGTACACGTTTGACATAGCACTTATCCTACACAAAAAATAAATAAATAAATAAATAAAGAATACGTAAATACATCATCACAGCTTGCAAGCTACTGTGATGTTTTATTTACGTATTTGTTATGTGTCGACTAAGTGCTATGTTTCACTTATTATTTAATCTCCATGTTTTAATTGTAAGACGACATATTGACCGTAGCTGTTAATTTTTTACCTCAGTGCTACCTGTTTCGGTTAGTTTAGGATCATCAAGCGTTATCAGAGTGTAGCTAATATCTTAACATGTCGTAACACAAAAATTCAAAATTGTAAAATAACTATTTGTTGTCATTACTGTACTCCTTATTGATATTAACACAGTGGCTTACTACTACACATGTTTGTGTTACGACATGGTAAGATATTAGCTAAACTCTGATTACACCACATCTCATATAAAACCAGTACCTACATCGATTTCTAACAGACTGCAAATTAAGAATCCACCGTGATTTTGTATAATGAATCTGATTTTCAACCACTTCACCTTCAGTGGAGTGCGTTCATGAAACGTAGCCGTGTGTCGACGTTAGCGTGTTTGCTCGCGGTCCAATTCAGATGTAATTTAACTTGGCTATACACACGCACCATCTCGAAACAGGCACGACAGACCAGAGCCAGCTTCAAAGTGTTTTTGTATATTGTGTTTTGTGCTACCTCCGACTTGCTGAATTTCGCCGACGGTAGCGGCGTCTGCTTCCGCCTCGTCTCAGCACCCTGATTTTGGTGACTTTCGCTGCGGCATGCGTGTCTGTGAGAAAATGTGTGTTGTTTGTGAATCCTTCCACCCAGTAGCGTTAAATCATGTATAATTTAGGCTGGGCACCATCTGCATTAGTCCATGTAAGAGATGCATTTTTATTGTATTCAAGAAATTGGTTTCCCATTTTGCTTGTTTTCTATCTGAATAAACAAGTTTAAGTTCATTATAATCCGTAAGTTGCCTATAAATTGTAATTTTGGAACACCTTCCCTCTTTAATTTAATATTGTTCTTTACAAGTGCTGAGAACTAAATTCCGTTGCGCCATAAATGTGTGTAATAACGTGTGAGATGCTATGTATATTGACCACTGTAGTATTAACTTCCTGTTATTGAAGTAATTTGAAACGAGTTAGTTCTCAGTTTGGGCCAGGGAACAAGGCTTTGTAGCAGGGAGTAACCAGTATTTCACACGGACCTCATTTACTAATTTTAGTGATAAAACAAGGCTCTTGTTGCGTACAGTGGTCAACTTTTACCTTTCATTTACACAATAATATCGCTCCCTAAGATGAGTAAATTAAGTCTTTACTTGTGGTTTACATGCTGTTTCTGTAGAGCGAGGAAGCATGGGGTTACCGTAACAACGGAAAAGTCATTCTAGATGCCGTCTATTATGGTATCTGATCTCCTTGGACAGGCAGTACTGTTGCACACCTGAGTAGGAGTTAACAAATCACCTCTTGAGAGATATTTGATCTTTCTTTCATGAGTCAGTCTCTGGTCAGACTCACATTTTTTTCAACCCAGACTTAGGGCTCCTTCCGGTTATCAGGCGTTACATGCGGTATTTTCCGAGTTATTACCTCGTATGCCTGCGCACTGAAAGAGAATCATTTGCCATCTTCTCCTTACATGTATATATTGTGGTGCCTGATATGTCCTAAAGGACTGATACCACTTATAACAGCCTTGAGGTTCAGGGTATGCTTGCTGCGCGAGATTCTGCCTGTTATTTCGCCCTCATACGCCGTCGTCATGGTCAGTCTTTACCGTTTCAATTAAATTTATTTTTGTCAGTAAAATAGTCCTTGTGTAATAAAGTCACCTTTTTCTTTCACATACGTACGTTTTAACAATGACGTATGTGTACATTTTGTGAATTCTAACTGCTTATATATATCAATCTGACTACGAGACGGCTGTGCTTGTATGGGCTACATATAGATTGGAATGGTAACATGGTTGGTTTTTGCACAAACTGTATCTTTCATTGCCCTTCCCAGTGAAGTGAAATTATTAACTTCAACGAAAAAAAAATTCAATTAGTGGCTCGCAGGCTCAGTTGCTAAGGTGGCTTTTGTAGGTCCAATGTAGAGTTCAGCGACCAGTTTTATTTTACCAAAGGACTGTCTTTCACACATCCTAGTATGGTTACTTAAAAAGAAAGGTGAATAAATAAACGGAAAGTCAAGCAATGCTTACGAAAAAACGCGTCAAATGTTCGTATAGCTTATGGGACTTAACTACGGGGTCATCAGTCCCTAAACTTACAACTACTTATGAACTAGCTAATCCTAAGGACGGCACAAATATCCATGCCCGAGGGGGGATTCGAACCCCCGACCGTAGCGGCCGTGCGGCCCGTGACTGAAGCGCCTCAGTCCCCCTCGGCCACCGCGGCCGGCCAAACGCGTCACTCTTGTGAGAAACATCATGCTACCATTAAAGGAAAAAATAGACTATACTTGGTATATTGAAGCTTGGGTTAGTCAGGCATATGTGCTATGACAGGCCACCACTGGAGGAAAGCGGTAGATATGACTTTGAGCCACTATCCGGTATGGTATGAATTATACAGCAGATGCTTATTCATAACCACAATTACGAACAGAAATTTTTTGTCCGCTTTTAGACTCTTTCCGACCTCACAGGTTACTTGTACCATATACAAGTTAGTTAGTTTCGACGTCCTCTACCGCCTATGGTGTAATTATCTTTTATATATTCTATGCTAATAAGTTCAGTGATTTTCACCAAAATTTAAACTTCATGTGTCGTACATATGTGTCGCTAAAAAAATTGGATTTTTAATGTTGGTAATTTTAGAAAGCGTGATAGAGAAACATCGCTCTTAAAACAATAGCTAATGTTAAAATTAAAACAGTCCAGATAGCTGTTTTTTTTTTTTTTTTTTTTTTTTTTTTTTTTTTTTTTTTTTTTTTTTTTGGACCGGTTTCAGTCGACGTAGATCATCTTCAGATGACACACCATGATCGCAGGTTCGCAAGTGGTGGCGTTGAACTCGGCGAGCCGCAAAGTGTGAACTGCTCAATAATAACAAAAATAACAATTCTTCGATCTGCACAGTTTTAATGTTAATTTTAATGTTGAGATTTAAATTTACGATAAAAGGTGAGTGTACTGATTTTTTATGAGTTAGAAACCAGCATACAAAAAGTGCACTTTAGTAACCGTCTTTCATTAAAACGGGTGTTCATTTTCACCTGTGTAACTCTTGGATTAACAGTGAAACACGACCGCAGTCGTGCCATATGGTGTTATCTTGGCCGGCATAGCTCCGCTAATGCCGCACCACAGGCCGCGTAGATGCGAATCAGCGCAGGAACACAGTCGTTAGACGCTCCAAAAACGGAAGGAGGCGGCGCTGCTTGGAGTTCGCAGTAGGTGTTAGCAGACTCCAGTACATAAACTTTCTTTCGACCTTCTGCTCTCTGCGGACAGATAAAAAGGCAGTGCAAACTAACGACGTCAAGCGCGTGATTCTGTTGAAGATAAGGCAGGACGCTGAGTGCAGAACAGTAAAAACGTCTGAAACATCACACAAAGATTGATTTTCTCCGTTAAGATAAGAAATACGCCACCTGAAGAACAGCCGTTGAGAACACTTCTTTCCAAAAGGGAATCAAGGTCTGCGGGTGAATCTTTCAGGAAAAACTTGTCTCGCAAATCCAAGAGAAAGGTTGAGATCCTTTCCGATAGCTATTTTAGTGACGTGATGATGAATAAACAGTCGCAAATTTATAGCTGTATCGTCGAGAGCTGATGCTAATGACGGCAGGGCTGCTAAAGCGGAGATACTAAACACATTCCATAATTACTTCAGCGAAGGAGATCTATATCACTGACATAGATTTGCTGCAGTATTTTATAGAATAAAATTACCTGGAAGAAAATAGAAAAAATAACTATTTACTGGCCTATAGTCTACATGGGTTCAACTAACTCTGTACTTAAACAAAGTGATGAATGCTTTTGCTAAGCGATCTTGGATTCATTCGATATTATTAGATTTGCAGACAGCTTTTTCCAGGACACGTCTAAACTGCTTTCATTGATATTGTTTGCTTATGGAATATCGTCTATTCTGTATTACTGGATTGGAGATTTCCTATCCTAGAGATCATAGAGCTTAGTAACTGACAAAATGTCATCGGCTAAAAAGAGCTGATATCTGGAGTTACCCCATGTAGTGTTATTGGTGCCCTGGTATTACTTAGCTATATAAAAGGTTTGGAGAAATATATGTACACTCCTCTTCAGCTGTTTGCAGATGATGCTGTCTTTGATCGTCCAGTAATTAAAAAATCAATACAAACTGTAGAACGAATAATAATCTCTATGTTGTGCATATTGGAAATAGACACTAAATAATGAAGAGTGTGAAGTAGTCCTCATTAGTACTAAAAGCAATCCGCTTAACTTCGTTTCTGAAATTAATCAACCAAATAGGAAAGCTAAAAATTGAACTAAATATCTAGGAATTACAATTACGACCAACTTCAATCTCAATTAACACTCGAACATGTTGGAGGAAAGGTGAACTTTAGACTGTGTGCTGTTGGCAGAATACGTAGATGCAGCAAAATTTCTGAATAGATACGCAGAATACGGTTGTCCTAGCTTGGTGCACAGCTGTATGGTATGGAATCCTTATAAGGAAGGACTGGCGGAAGACATCGAAACAGTACAAAGAATGTTAATTCATTTTTGTTATCACAAGAGATTGTAACAGAAGTGATACAGATGTTAGAACCTCTAAAAATATTTATAAAGGTGTTTGTTTTAAACACTCACATTCATGTTCAGTAGCTCTCTTCTTCTGTTGTTTGAATGCATAGCATTTATAGTTGTGAGCTTGCAAGCCCCACAACACAGCACTTTTCCATATGATTTCGCTATCATCACAAAGCTGACACACTAAACAAGATGTCGCTCAAAACAAAGTTTGTATCGATTAATCTATCGATATTTAGCGTCAGGTATCCCTTCAAATATCTTCTGCAAATGTTGCTACCAGACGTATGATGTATTATGGTATATTTGTGTTTACTAAGTCAGGTGCACTACATATTAAAGAAAAAAAGGATTGAATCACAAAGAATGGCATGGGGAATGGATAGTGTGTACTTTATTTAATGTAAATGCTACATTAAAAGTAATGGTGTGAAGTTACTGAAGAAATGGGAATTCTTGACCTCTGTCATTTCAATCAGGATTCCGGTACTCTCATTTTTCATGTGGGTAATAATTTCCATTCTGTGCAAGATGTCCGTTTTCCAGCTATTTTCCAGAGTATGCACTGTTTTAATAACGTATTCCATTGCAAACCTGCGCCAATTTACATGTTTAGCTATCGCTGATTCTTCTTTATGATATAAATATTTGATATATAGTGTGCCTATCTTAGTAAACACAAAGATGTCACAATAATTCATACATCTCGTCAATTATATGGCAGCAAAATAGTAGAGAAAACATCGATATATCGATAATACACAGAAACGTCAATAAGTAAAAGAACAATGTTACAATGCATCTTGAACGTATTAATGTCAAATAAAATCTGCAAGTTCAAGATGGATTGGAACGTTGTTCTTTTACTTACTGACGATCCACATGGCTGTGCATATGTAAGCTGTTACTCTCAAGAATGACGATTTGGTTTCCTACATGTACCAATCAATAGATACAATTGTAGACTTGAAAATGGCTATACTACCAAAATCCGGATTATGACGAAACATAACAAAATAATTCAGTCAAATGGCGGTTAAGTCATTTAACAAATGAGTGTTACACAGCAGAAAATGTTATTGAATTACAGAACTTTTAAAAGTCTGTACTGAATTTTCATACCAAATCAAATTTATTGACGGGCCATCTTCCTACTGTGTCAGAAATTATTTTCCTGAGATGGTCCCTTTCTTTTAATAGTTTGCAGCAGTTCAAGAGCAGTTGGTCAATGGTTTCGATACCTCTGTTATGTGTGCACCTTCCGTCTTCACTTATTCTGAACAGATGGTAATAGGCTTTTAGTATCCCATCACCTGTTAACATTTCTGTAAAATTCGGAGATATTGGAAGTTTAATCGTTAAACGTTGTCGGATCGTAGGAAAATACGGTTTAGTGCCTTCCCCGGTTTTATTTTATTTTATTTTTTTCCCACTCAATCTCCTATTTTTCTTAAACTCCTGTCAAAGCTTCTTCTTGACCAAGCTTGCAGGTATTTTTCTGTAGGCTTAAGATTGAGCCGTTCTTATAGCGAAATTGTCAGCTAGTTCATTCACCCATATCCCTCGACGTGCTTAGACCCATTCTAAATGCATCTGCCAGTTGTGTGTCTGCAACGTTCTGATTTTGCATCATAAATTTTCAATCAAGAAATTGTGGTTATGATTTCGTAACGAATTCAAAGTAATCATGCTATGGGTGTGAATTACTGCAGCTGTATCAATATTCGACACATTTATGCAGTAACTCAAGGGTATTGAGAATGGCAAATGTTCCGCTTGATTGTTTGAGCATTCGTTAGACAATTTAAGCTGTATCTGGTAAACAAGGTTCTTATTAACAAATATTACTATTCCCGAACCCACTCCGTCGTCTGACTTGCTCCCGTATTTGTATACTTCAACAGGGTAGCTTTTGCTTGCGTCCTTCTCTGTTATTCTATGAGAACTGATAAATCTACGGAAACGGTGCTGTTCTTGTTCCTTAAGTGCAGGACAAACTATATATATATATATATATATATATAGTTTGTCCGGCACTTAAGGAACAAGAACAGCACCGTTTCCGTAGATTTATATATATATATATATATATATATATATATATATATATATATATATATATATATATATCCACAAACTTAAATTTTCGACCATGGCCTCTTCGTCAGAAAAAGAAACACAGAGATTCACGCAATCAATCAGACAATTATAGACACACAACTATCATGTACGGCCACTCCGGCAACACAAGCTGGACTGTGAGTGAGGTGGGGAGTGGAGGGGGGTCAAGGTGGAGATGGAAAGTTCCGAATTGCATGATAGACTTTCAGGGCGGGATTTTGAATTGCGGCAATGAATACAGCGAAGGGAAGGGGGCGGGAAAGGATAAAAGGAAGTCTAAAGAAGTCTGGGGAGATTTGAAATGATAAGAATATTAAGGAAAAATAAAAGTAGGAAAAAAAGAGAAAAAAAAATAAAGTTAGGAAAAAAGGAAAGAATTAAGTTGGGAAAAAAGGAAAAAAAATAAAGTTGGGAAAAAGGGAAAAAATAAAGTTAGGAAAGATAGGAGACAATAATAAAAAATAATAAAAGATAAGTAAATATAATAGTACTAAATTAATGGGATAACAATCTAGTTGGCAGAAATGACTTTTTGCTATCGACTAATTTCGAGCCAAAGCCAAAGTTCGCATCTTCATGATGTTGCTCCACTTTACACCATCTTGGAGCAATATCCTGAAGACGGCAGAATACTGACACGAAACAAGTTTACAGTAGAAAGTAAGAAAATAAATAAATAATAAAATAAAATAAGTAATAAAAATCGATCTATGGTGCTTGACTGCTGTCATTACCAGCCCCTAGGATTGCAAACTACTTGAAGCAACTTATGGTAAAGACAACAAACACTCATATGTCTGAGGGAGGTCTCAAACCCCCGACGGGGAGCAACCAAGCGCTCCGCAGCAAGGCGAATTACACAACTGGGCCGTTCCATCGGGGCAATAGAAAGCCAATTTTACTCTCTAAACTGTTTTTATATAAAAGGGCGCTATTTTCCCAAACAAAATGTTTCGAAAAATATGTGCTTAAATATGGTGTTTTCGTAGCGCTACACTCTGTGGATATCAGAGCAATGAATTCCTGAGCGATTTCCGAAATCTAAAGTCCCATGCGCCTAGCTCCAACTACCGTTATCAACAGAAATGACGCGTTTCTCTTATCTAAAATTGCAAAGCAAGACGTTTAAACTGCTTTTTATGCTTTACAGATGACAAATTAAAAAAAATAACAACAAGAAGTAATACGTAGGCTACTCAGTAATTTTATACGTAGCCTGATGTAAAGGTATGTAAAGAATTGCAATACTCGTATTTCTAAACCTGATTTCACTAAACTAAAATTATTATACTTTGTCTGAAACCTAAGCGAAATTCTAACTGAATAAACTTGTAAAACATTTTAGGTGTATCTTTGAAAACAATTGCTCAGGAAACCATCCTTCACAGAACAGAAATAAACCACCAACACTGATGATAGCACAAAATGTGCGGAAACATGTTTGGGAAAAATAACTAAAATTAAGTTCCATACGACGGAATACCCTCACCATTTGTTTAAGCAAGAACTGAAGAAAGAAGAGCACCAACATAAAAAAATGTATTATTTCTAAGTCTGATAAATCCTAATAGCTGGCCACAATTGCGTCATAAATATTTTCACATGATTTAGCGAACTGATAGCTCAACAAGTGCATCGCATTACCGTACCTTGTGTACGCGATTTTAGAGTTATGGGTGTCTGTGCATATCGCTATCACATCACGTTACTGTACATTAAAAGCTCAATTAGCAGACGCTTCTAAAAAGGCTTTATGTTTTACGCGACAGCTCGTTTACTTAGTTTCATGTAATCAGATCAGTTCTTTACGATCATATTACAGTATCCTATGTATCGTTAATCTAGGGACCGCGAAGAGCAGGTTAGTCTAAGTGTAAACAAACGAAATCGAGAAATCATCCTTCCCGCCCTCGATACTTGCACGAACAATGAAACCTCTCGTATGTACTAAAGTGGAAGTAATCATGCATGTCATTTTTTTTTAAATAATTAGTTCAAACTTACGAGAAAACGTAAACCTTGATGCTATGGTAAAAAATACTCTTTATTTACTTCCAAAATCGATATTCATCCACACGAAGTTTCTAAGCAAATAAGGGACGATTGATAACGGACGTAAATCGCAAAATATGTACTTTAAACCTTTTGGAGAGAAGTAGGAGAACCGGGACCTGGAAGACTAGACAACCTAAACCTGGATGACAGACTATTGAACCTCTTCCACCTTACATGAAAGTTCAGTCTCGATCACTGAGCGCACCAGGTAATAAGGAACATGGGGGGAGGGGGGGGGGCATTCGAACTTCACGGCAGCCTCAGGCTTGTCCCCTAAATCACTGGCAACCCGCCAAGCACACAGTACGCACCGCTCGTAGTAGCAATCATCCTGAATTTCGGAGGAAAAATGGCATTTGCCTACACAGGAAGAAGTCAACACTCTTTCTGTTCAGAATATAAATGATTTGAAAAGAAAATTCTCTTTGCCCTTATACAGTTTTCTGGTTTCCTGCTGCTGAAGCTTATTGGAGAAAACGACAATAGCTTTCATTGGCTTGCGAAGGTTTGTCGATCTTTCCTATCCAATTTAAACACCCCAGTTTTAAGTTGCTTCGTCATCAATGGATCTCCTACAGAAGTGGACCCACTAATATTGCAGATGCATCAAAACGGATGAAGGATGAAAGAATTATTACCAACGTTTCCTGAGTCATCAAAAAATAAAAAATAAAAATTGAATATTAAGCTATGACATTATGAAACACAGCTCAAATATTTGGTGTTTCGTACTGACACGCTCAAAAAACAAAAAAGATATATTCTTAAAAATGGAAGACGAAATGTTGTCAGAATTAACACTCGGACGACCAGACCCTTCCCTGCACTCTCTAACACCCAGAGGTGTCATTTTGACCCCTACAATTTAACAAAAATGTTCTGAACTATTAATTAGAAATTTTTATGTATTATATTTTAATGTTCACAAGATATGTACACCTGTTCAGAAACAGAATTGTGAATGATAAGGACAGCTTACAAATCATATTATTTATTGACACATAAATAAATTTCACTGAAACTGGTAAGAAGCCAAACGAGTATGCATATTACAGATTTTTCTTTGCTCTAAATGCATTAAAACTGAACTTTTCACGTTTACAGCTACTTCATTGTTTTACTTAAATGAACATTTATATTCAGTTTTTTTTTTTATTTCCACGAACCATCTACTTACAAACAGTGCACTTGAAATAGTTTTATTACATTTGCAGAATTTCACATTTACAGCGTTTCTGTGGTGTTTTGTCTTCATTTTCATTGATTCCATAATTTTATGTGGTCATATGAGGAAAGCCATTCTTCACATGCTCAGAGCACAATTAATCTGCTGAATAAAATGACTTATTTTGATCTTCTTCCCAGTAACAACTCTGATTATTATACATGCATTCATTCCTGCCAGGTCAGGGATATTATAGAAGGAATGTAGTGACAATCTTCTTGAGGCATCCTTGACTGAATACTGCCTGGCCATTTTGTCTACCATGTCATCCCCAGTTTTGTGGGTAGTTTGAGTGAAATGAAGTAATAGTCTGTAGTAACATTTCCGCATTTGCCCAGAAATGGTTCCATAAGACGCACCACTACCTAATCTGAAATCCTTGCGTTTTGGGATCTTGCAATGACCTTATCAAGAAAAGGGAAACCATTATGTATATATTTGATTTGAACGTCTGCATCCAACCAGTACTTTTTCCCATACTCGTCAGGTTTTGAAGACATAAATTTTGTGAACAGGACTTTGTTTTACATCGGAAGAGCTGTTCATCTATTGTTATGTCAGTTACAGTTTTGTAATACGTTATACAGTTTTTATGAATTGGTTCCAAAAAGCAGAAAGCAATGCAGATTTATAATTTTCTAATCGTACATCATCTCTGAACGTCTGCGATACAAACACTTCATTTGAATAGTCAAAAAAAAAGTTCGCCGCCATCTGAATCATGCTCCATAATTCGTTGTATGCAATAATCTCTTCATCAAATAACTTCTGTTGCCAATTGATTTCTTCTTCGCTTCATAATCGTATTTGAAAAAGTTATTCTTACAAGGAAATGACGAACAATCTCGAATTGATTCTTTTTTTGTCATTTCATGCCGCAATAATATGAACGAAAGTAAATCATTGAACCACAACATAAAGTCGCCGACACTTCAGAATGAACGAAATGATTGCAAGGCGTAACAAGAAACAAAATTAGAGTTTTATCTGTAGGGGTCAATATGACCCCTCTGGGCGTTAAAGGTAAAACTGGAAAAAATTTGATGAAATGCGGTGTTTTCCAGTATAATGAAAGTACTTGACAAATGAATAAATGTCAATAAATGTCATGGAAAGAAAAGTTGCCATAATAATTCTTCGAAACACAGCTATCACTTAAAAACCGAAAAGGGTCATTTTGACTCCTGTGGGCGTTCTACTGTTATTGAACTTGCTTAACTTCTACTTCCCAATTACCCGGTGGGCTTACCTGAGAGTCTTCTGCTGCTATGACCGTTGCCAGCATTGGAATTCCACCCTTCTAGCAGGGGTTCCTGTTTGTTATTTTCGCTATAAAAATGATGGTAACAGGGTAAAACCAGAAGTGGGACAATTCAGGTATATGGTTGTTATTTTCTCAAACTGACAGATTGCTAAGTGAGATGGCCTGTTGACCGTGATAATACGGTTAAACAACAAGATAAAAAACACAAACTAACATTTAGAACGTCTCGGTGCTGGACGAGAGAAAAATAAAAACAAATATTTAATCGCCGCGGCGGATTAGCCGTGCTTACTGGGACGCCGTACTGTGGTGCGCGTGGCCGTTCGGTTCGTCGTCGAGGGTTCGAGCCCCCCCCCCCCCCCCCCCCTTCGTGCTTGGATGTGTATGATGTTCTTAGGTTAATTTACCTTAATGTAAGTAGTTTGTAAGTTACGGACTAATAACGGCGCAGATTGATTTACGAATATGTCATGTCATGTATTTAATCAAATGAGAGAAAGTGTACATAGAGAACAGCTGAACCCTAGCAGGGTCAGCACAAGTGATAGAATAAGAGAATGTTTATTGTGTCGTGCCTACCGTTCTATATGCAATATGCGAACCGTCGCATTTTTATAAGCTCGCGGGCGTTCGCGAACAGGTGCACGCTGAGACGGCGAAGTTCACGGCTGCTGCAGTAAGTCAGCATCAGGATCTACTAAAATGGCGGCAATTTCCACACAAAACTAGTGGGTCTACTTGTGCCTTCAATAGCGAAACAGAGGTCGAAAAGATTTCTGTCGTTGGTTCTGTTACCTCGTACGTCGAAGTGTGTTCCCGCTGATAAAGTTTGGGATTTGAAGCCAAAGTCTCCAGAGGCTTCGGTTCCGGCGTGTGTGAAACAGCCTAAATAGGGGAGGTCAAGTGATGTCCCTCCGCTAGATAGACGCCGTCCAAGGTTTCAAAATGACGGCTGGAACAGCCGTTGCGGCTGTTCGCCTTATTTGTGACTTACGAGGGGGGGATTGAAAAGTAAGTTTACTCTGCCGACTATTGGCAGAGTTGTGAGAATGAGATATTAAAGATAGGACATAACTTTACTTTTCTGCATAATTTCCATGTACTACCATGCGCAAAAATATCCGAACGACCTGAATTGCGTTTCGCCTGATGTGCATGCAACACAACTAACGTACGTGTCTTGCGGGTGCTCTGCTCGCTCCGCGGTATAGTCGTTCGACTATTCATAATGGATCCACTGCAGACAACTGCTCTTTATGACAATCACTCCAGTTGTAAATTAACACCACGATTTTGTAAATAAAGGGAAACACGTTATTAAGTCCTTAACGTTTATTAAATCCAATTTATTACAATGACATATCTTAAGTATTATCACACTTATTACAGTCTCATATAACAAACTCCGTCACATAAAACATTAATTAATTCTTAAACAACATTTAATATTGTTACAAACAACAGATTTTACTATAGTATCGGAAATCCTAAAGTCCTGTAGAAATTAGAAGTACTTTTGTTCTCTAAATAGTTTTCTAACAATTGCGAAACGTCGTTCCACTGGCGAGCGGATTTTTTTATTAACTAGATAATAAAAACTCAATTAACAGCAGCAAACGCACTATGGAAACTTCAATATTAACTGCGTATCACCAACATTTTCTCCGTATTCATACCTGAACAAATATTGTACACATCTTGGTACTTGAATTGATATGACAAACTACCTTGTTCTGGAATGAAACCAACCACCTGTAGCCGTAGCTAACTAAGCAATGCATTCATGTCTTATAGATACTTGATTATGCCTAAGAGTGCCACAGCTGACGAAGTATAAAGATGTGTGAAATATTCGAGATTCCCTCACAAATATCAGAACGGGCAAATCAAATCATATAAAATGCAAATTCTTAAAAGATTTTTATTTATTTACTTATTTTTTACTGAACTAGGAACTTAATAATCACCGTTATGTCTCTAATCACAAGTTCCCAGACTCAGTTCTGTGTGCGACTTACATACGAGGCTGCTTCTGTCGGAGGTTCGATTCCTTCCTCGGTCAGGGGTGTGTGTTTTGTCCTTAGATTAGATTAAGTAGTTCTAAGCCTAGGGACTGATGACCACAGTAGTTTGGTCCCATAGATTTACAAACATTTGATTTTGAGTTACATACCCGGTATCTAAATGGAAGATAACTAAGTGAAGTCAGATGTTAGTAGTCTAATTATTTCACCAGCTGCGGGACGTTTGAATCTGTAATCAGGATATAGTTACGTTATGCGTCACCGGGAATCGAACCCCGAACCTACCGGTATCCTTTCTAAGCACGAGTGGACGTTAAATCTCAAATGTTAACTCAACAGGAATGACGATGCGTGCGTGTCTGACTAGTAACAACAGCACATATCGTTGTTATAATAATAATAATAATAATAATAATAATTTCGTGTGGCTCAGAGTCCTGGTGTGTGTCATCCAACTATGCGCCACTTCAGAGACTTGCATGTCCCTAACCTGCCCCAATTAACCAACCGGGAAAGGCGACCTACAGTTTAAGGTGGAATCCAAACCACGTGTAGTTTATGACACACATTGTTGAGACGTGAATGCTGGGTTAAAACACAGATTGAAAAAAATCGGTGATCTGACCAGTTTTCGAACCCGCGACCCTTCAGTTACCATTCAAGCGCTTTACCCCACGACCACGGCGACACCTTAGCTTGCGTAGATAAGGCACGAAGAGACGTTCAAAATAATTTTTTGTTAGTAGTCCAGTGTGCTCTATCCAGGGCGCAAATGAAATTATGAATATTTTGTGCTGGACCTGGATTCGAATCCATATACGTGCTTTTCGTGGAGACCTAGAGGAGTCGGCAGTCTTGGAGAAAGCAACGAAATGATTCAGCTATATAATGCCGAGAGGGTCGAGTGAAAAAAAGAGGAGATCCGAATTAGAATCCAGCACCATAATTTTTAACGTCTCAAGTTAAATTCAATACGAGACACATGACCGTAAAGGACAAGTGGTTTATAAAATAAAATAAAGTTTTGTAATATAAGAAAAGCTTTCTAGCGACAGAGTTACTGGTTGCCGTGTATTCTGCCTGTTACTGGCAACGATAAATCGGCTCTGTCAGAGTTGATAGCGAAATAATTCGTTTTAATACGGATTGTTAACTACGGTGCAACTTGACGTTCTTCACTTGGTGTTACCAGCGGTGAAGTAGTCAGTTAAAAATATACACATGTCAGACCCTCTCCTTGTTAGTCCCGTCAGCTGAAGCAGTATGATGTAGTGAAGACTGTTAACCTCTGTTCTTTCTTACCGGGAAGTAAGGAATTGGATTATTTGGCTCCATAACAACACTCATTGCGCGTGTATGCAATGCATAAGGATTCGAGTATTTACTTGTACTGCGGCTTACATTTCTGTATATGCTTGACCTAAACTGCAACTTCATTGTTTGTTTTACTTGATTTTTGTACTTACTGAAATAAAATTGCCTGATCTTCCAGTACGAGACCTTTCTCTCGTCCTTACCTCCTGGTAGATTTACTTTCTAACCAGAGAAATAAAACCGGTAATTGATTCACAAACGACTAGTTCACGCTGTTAAGAAATTTTGCGAAGGAATTTCATTTCCTCTTAAAACGTGCTAAAATTTCGTGTGGCTCATTGGCCTGGTGCAAGTCTTTCGACTGCACGCCACTTCGGCGACTTGCGTGTCCTTAGCCTACCCCAGTTATCCAACCGGGGAAATGGGACCTACAGCTTATCGTGAAATCCGAACCACGTGTCGTTTCTGGCGACTCCTCACATCGTTAAGAGGTGAAGGCCGGAATAAAACGCAGACTTAAAAGAAATCCGAGGCCCGACTCGGTATCGAACTCGGGACCCCTTGGTTTCTGGTCAAACGCTTTCCCCCGAGACTACCGGGCCAGACAAATCATTTTTCTCAAATATCCTTAATAAGAAAAGCTCGTTGTCAGTGTAGGATGAGGTCTGGGCCAGATTAATCTTTTCGTCTGATAGCATAAGTATTTTGCCGTAAGAAGTATCATAAGTTGTGTTTCTGTAGCTATGGAAATCATCAGCTGAAATAAAGACCATAAAGTGCGGTACAGATAAAAATGCAAAACGATTATCAACTGAAGGCAGAGTTAATGCTGAAACTGAGGTGTATTTTTTTCCTTGCCTTCCTCGACCGAGTATCGGAAGGCGTATGCAAAAATGTATAATGTGTTATGAATACTTGGAACGCTACATTTACGTTGACTCTTCAAAAAAGAATACTTTGTTTACAACGAATTAAAATTAGTAGGCATGACGGGATTTGAGTCGATTTATGACAGATTACCAACATACCGTCTTACTCACTACGCAAAGCTTCCATTCGAATACACTCGCCTTACTGACTGGTATAATGTCATACGTGAGGTAAGAAGATACGATAGCCGGGATAATCTAAATTTTACTTTTAATCTCAGAAACACTGTCAGTATTACAACGTATGAAATTTAGAGACAAAATTCATTTCAACGATATTCGTAATAATACTAGGAACTTGTTTATGAAAGCTTTTTCAGAGCAAGTAGTTGGGAATGAATTTGACTTCTGAGGCAAAGAAAGTGTTTCCACATCGTATGGCACTTGCTTCCTCTTGCCTTGACGATAGGTGCTTACTTGCGAAGTGACACAACTCAAGAGCTTTGATAAATGTCGTATTCTTGCACTTTATGAAGAGGGATACAGTATCAGCGCCATTTCCCGTGCTCTAGGATACAGCAAATCCACGATACATCTGTGGGTGAAGAGGATGGCAGATGAAGGCCATGTTAACAGTCATCGTCGCCCCGGACGTCCAAGCACTATGACAAAGGAGCAAGACAATGATATACTCCGCTGCAGTGATGAAGACCCATTCCGCACCAGCACCGAAATTAGGAACGTTCTACAACTACCTGTAAGTAGATAGACCATCCACCGTAGTCTCATCGAGGAAGGAAGTTATGGAGAAAAATCGGCGATAAAGGAAATGTTGACAGAACAACATAAGACTGCCAGATTAAACTTCGTACTGGCATCTGGCATACGTAAGCAAACCAATTTCATTCTGGGAGCAGAGAAGGTATTTTCCACAGCACCAAAGGGTTCTGTCCATGTGTTTTGTCCAACTGGACCGAGATTCGACAGAAAATATGTCCATCAGAGGCAAAGGTGTGGCCGATCTGCTGTCACAGTTTGGGGATGGATGTCGGCAAATGGTTGCGGCATTCTGTGGGAACTGGACCGTCCGCCTACCAGTAGTTACTACTGTGAAATACTAGATAACATAATGCTTCCCTCTGTTCGTGAGACGTTTCTGGAAGGCATAATAATATTCCAACATGACCGTTCCCCGGAATACACCGCAAATTGTGTGAAACAGTGGTTTCGAGTGAACAGAGACGTTGATGTGTAGGACTGGCCTCCCAAAGATGCTGACCTCAATCCCATACAGCACGTGTGTGCAGAGATGGAGAAGATTATTAGCAGCCGAAGACCTACGCCAGCAACGAAGGCAGCGCTATCTGAAGCAGTTCAGGATGCATGGGAAGAGCTGTCGCAGAACAGTGGGTTTGTAAGAAAACTAGTTACCTCTGTTCCCCGGCGGCTAAGTGCAGTTGTAGAGGAAAATGGAAACTGGACACGATACTAAATTATGTTGTCATCAGAGACAAAGCTTTGTTTATATTAAATGGAAGTGTCTTATTTTCTCGATTATTTTTCTTGAAGATTTACATTACTTCGAAGAAAAGAAAAATTATTTTGTGTTAATTTCAATCCTTCTGTAATAAAGTATTTACACCAACTTTAAGAAAAACCAAAACCAGCATGAAAATTAAGAAGGCTTATGACGTCGATGCCAATGAAGGCATCAAAGAAAGAACTATTTACTTTTTTTATTAAGTAAAGAAGGCATTTTATTTATTAATGTTCTGTTTATTTAGATGTAGGCAGGGTACCAGTAAGGATAAAATCATAAGAGAGGTGTCATTTTTAAAAGTGTTGAAAGGCCAGTTGGTAGACGCAAACTCGAGCGTTTGGGTCCACTACATCCCCATATTTACTAACTTGCAGTCGAATATAACTCAGTGGTCAAAGCCTACTGTAATTTCATCTTAAAGCCCATTAAAACCTCTAAGTAACGCTTTTAGAGTAGACCCTGTTCATATTAACTTGGCGTCCAATTCACCTGTTCGTCGACTTTGTTGAGTATCACGTAAAATTTACGAAACCAGAAAAGGAGGATTAGGATTTAATATCCTGTCGACGTCGTGGTTATTTGGGGATTGTTTCGTTAAGAATGTGGAAGGAAATTGGCTATGCTTTTGAAAAGGAACCATGTTGCCATTTGCCTAGAATAATTTCAGGAAATCACATCAAAAACAGAAGGACAAACAGACATGGAAACTATACACTTTCGCCATTGTATCACTGAGCAGTCAAAATTCAAATAGTCGAAAACGAAAAGTGAAATACCGAATTTAATACTAATTATACCTGGAGGCAACAGAAACTTACATGATACGTCATTTCTACACGTTGCCGTTAAGAGTGATGTTGCCTTTCTATTGAGCACTGAAATCTCCAATAATGATTACTGAATCGAAGTTTTAAAATAATACCAACTTCTGGCCTGTGTACCGATCCGGTTTTATGGTAGAAATGACACATAAAAGTAGTAAGGTTTCACATTATATAGACGTTTCGGTTAAATGGTTTATTTGCAGTACCACTCGTACAACGCTAAACTACAATGTCACAACATCTAGTATTACGATATGGTCAGCAGTGGAAATCAAAACATCTTAGTAATAAAGTCTGTAAATAACATTGCTTCTTGCATTCTTTATTTCGCTTTCTTTATCTGTAAGAGAAGCTTCCTCGTCACCTTCTTATCACATAATCCTATGAAGTCCTTAAGTTTTTATTTCCTTAATTCCCAGAATCTATGACGAGATAAAGAGAGACAGAAAGGAAGAGGAGACGGTGAGAGAGAGAAAGGAAGAAGAGAGGAGAGACAGGTTGAAAGGATGTATAGGACGGACAGGATTGCGGGATAGACACAGGGAAGAGGAGGAGCTGGAGGAGGTAGAAGGGGACGAAGAGACATAGGCAGATCGTAAGAGAGAGAGAGAGAGAGAGAGAGAGATAGAGAGAGAGAGAGAGAGAGAGAGAATGGGGAATAATAGACAGAATTCAGAAACAAATGCTTTTCTCAAGGGCAACAGGGTATTTGACTGTTCTCTGGTAATCATCTTAAATGGGTGATCATGTCATCTTACGCTCATAACATGAGCTGCGGTGGAATGGCCGAGCGCTCTAAGGCGCCTTGCTGCGGAGCGCGCGGTTGCTCCTCGTCGGAAATAGCGTCGCCCCTCGGGCACGTGTGTGTGTGTGTGTGTGTGTGTGTGTGTGTGTGTGTGTGTGTCTGTGTGGTGTTGTCCTTACATTACGTTAGTTTAAGCAGTTTGTAAGCCTAGACTGATAACCGCGGCAGTTCAGTCCCAAATATTTACAAACATTTGAACATTTCATAACATGACTTGTTTTCCTCGTCAATTGCAGTTTAAATTCTTTAAAAACAAATGGAAATGGAATTCAAATATAGTTTGAAATCCAGCTAAAATGCTTCTTTTGAGTCACGTGATGCCTGTAAACTCAACCCACATGGTGTGCTCCTACTGTTGTAACAAGCCGGCCGCGGTGGCCGAGGGGCATTCGGCGCTCGGCTGCCGAGGTGGACGGACGCGCGGCGGCAGCGCTAGACGTGCTGGAGTAAACAACGGCTGCGTGGCTGCTACGAAAGTCAGTAGAGCGCTTTGCGTACTATTGCGTCTTTAAGTGATTTAAAATGACAAAATGAACGAGACTGAATGTGCAAGAATAGATACGATTAGATTTACCTTTGATTGGAACTGTACAAGACCGAAAGCGTTCGAGATAAAAAGATGGTTATCAGAAGAGGTTAAGATCACACGAGAGGAAATTATTGGAGTACATCTTTCCTTTGTAACAAATTCTGTCTTTTTAAAATTGAGTTCTTCTGAATTGTGTTGCTCTATTGTTGACAAGTGTGGTGGTAAAATGAAATTTCGCCACTCGGACGGAACCGTTAGTGAAGTTATTGTTTCTCATGTCGGGCTAGGCATCCGTACAGTGAGAGTTTTCGAGCTGCCATTCGAGGTTCCAGCTGCAGCAATAAATGCTGCGCTTCAGCCTTATGGTAGGGTTCTATCGAATATTGCCGAAAAGTGGTCAGAGGAACATATGTTTCCTGTTCTGAATGGAATTAGACAAATTAAGATTGAGCTTTTGAGGCATATACCTTCTTATTTGAATATCTGCGGGCATCGCGCTCTCGTAATTTACGATGGTCAGCCGCGGACTTGTTCGTTATGTAATGCCACCGGGCACGTTAGAAATCAGTGCACGAGAAGGCGAGTCCCTCAATTACCGAATAACGAGGCGGTTGTCTCAGGGCAGGCCGTAAGCATGAAAGTGACGTACGCTGCCGCGGCCGTCAACCGGGCCCCCTCTCCACCGAGTATGGCCGAGCAGGCGGGACCTTCCGACGCGTGCGCGGAAACCGGAAGGAATACAGAGTTGGGCAAAGGAGGCGAACCGATACCGGCCAATGATGACGTCACTGAGAGCGCAACACGCTTGCTTTGTGAAACCGAAAACTTTTCAAATGAGAGACAAGCTTCACAGACGGCACCTGATGTAGACGTGACGAAAAATGTAACGACAGTCGCACACGACGATGCCAGTAATTTAGAGGGGCCTACAATGGATGAATGTCCAACGACAGACACACTAAAAGTGACAAAGGAAGACCATGCGGATGACAAGGTAACACAGGAAGAAACAGATAACTCCAATCTACCGGCAAAAGGTAGACAAAAACAAGAAGACTCCGAAGCACCACCAACTTCACGTGTCGAAGGAAAAGAAGCAACATTCGACTGCGAAATTAAAGGAGTTAAAAAGTCTTCTACTAAGAAGAAAGGCGAGGAAGGCTCTCGGCGATCTTCCATGGAATCGCCAGAAAGTTCACCAAAGATTTCACCGGAGAGCTCACCAAAATCATCAAACAAGAAAAAGAGGAGAATCGCACATCAAGCTGCAGAGATCTTGGCTCCTCCTTTAAGAGAGCGGCTGAGACAGATACAGGACCCTGACAAGAGAAAAGAAGACACAAAAACGCAAAGAGTAGTTGCGTGCTCTGATCGGAAAAAGAAACAGGAAAAGGTTGCTACACCGCACGGATCATGCGAACAATTGCATGAAAAGACGAAACCTGATATAGACGATGACACCCGACATAGACATGCGCACGGACATGACACCAAGGAAACAAGAATCAACTGGGCGGATGACAAGGAAGATGAGACTGATGCAATGGAAACGGAAGGAGCCTTTGAGGAAGAATGTTTTTATTAAAATTTGTGCATTGAATTTAAAGAAGAAAGAAAAAAAAGAAGAAAGAAAAACGAAGAAAGAAAAATTTAACTAGGAAAAAATTATTATAAGAGGCTCCATTTATGTGTCTTCTATTACACGTCTTGTAGCGTTGCAAAGTGGAACATACATATAATGTGACCACTATAAACATAAACAAAATTCAGAGTCAACCAAAGGTGACTGCACTGAAAGACTTCCTGTATCAGTCAGATACAGATATCGCTTTCTTGCAGGAAGTTAACATAAAGGATTTGTATATTTCTGGGTATAAGGAGGTGTTAAATGTAGATACAGAGGAATAGTGTGGGACAGCGATCCTAGCTAAAGAAGGGATTGAGATAACGAATGTGTGTCTTTTAGAGTCAGGGAGGGGAATCAGCTGTAAAATTTTTAACACCACTTTTATAAACATTTACGCGCCATCAGGCAACAACGGAAGACAAAAGAGGGCGACCTTTTTCAGGAGTGACATTTTATATCTACTCAAAGAGAACCCGGCAGAAGTTTTAATAGGGGGAGATTTTAATTGTGTTTTGAATAAAAAGGACCAGCGACCAAATTTTAATTTTTCTCGAGAACTGAAGGCATTGGTCGAAAACTTGAAGTGGTTTGACACGTGGGAAATTAAATATCCTGCGATGGTTAGATTTACGTACATCACTAGCACTACACAGAGTAGAATAGACAGGATATATGTCACCCCCAATCTAGAGACCAAAGTAAGTAGCATTGAGGTGATACCAGCTGCCTTCTCTGACCACTTAGCAGTGAAATGCAGTGTCAAATTAACAAGGCAAAAGACTTACTGGGGTCGCCCACTATGGAAATTGAACATCAATACCCTCTCAGAAGATGCTCTGGCTTTAAAGATACAAGCAACTTGGGAAGCTGTTTTAAGAACGCGTAACAAGTATAGAACAAATATCGAATGGTGGACGATGGCCGCCAAGAGAAAGTTAAGAGCAGCGTTGATATCTTACGCAAAGGAAAGAGCAATTTGGTCAAGACACACAATGGAATTCTATTACTGTTGTCTAAGGGACCTTTACGACCAACCAATATCTCAAGAGGCCATTATAAATATTAAAAAAATTAAAGCCAAAATGATAAGTATCAAGAGGAAACATCTCGAAGGATTGCAAATAAAATCACACACTAGAACGACAGTAGAGGAAGAAAATACCTCCATCTATCACTTGATACAACACACAAAGAACAGAAGAAGAAATTTTATTGCCAGCCTCAGAACGGAAGGTAACAGAGTACTAACAGGCCAAAAAGATATTTTAAATGAAGCACATATATTTTATCAGCAGTTGTATTCTGGAAATGCTACTGATGACAACTCCGTGCAAGAGCTTTTACGGAGCTCTGAAATAGAAGAGATAGTTTCAGAGGAAGACAATAGAGGTCTTACTTTAGACATTACGAATGAGGAGATCCTTGACATCATTACATCCTCGCCTTCGAGGAAGTCTCCAGGCTCAGACGGCTTGCCGGTGGAATTTTATAGAACATTTTGGCAACTAATAGGTAACGAATTCACGGAAGTCGTTAATGACGTATTGAGAGGCGTGGATATTCCTCCTGCATTTAAGGAAAGTGTAACTGTATTACTACCAAAGGGAAAGAGCACGGACATAAAAGATATTAATAATATGAGGCCGATCACCTTAATGAATTCCGATTATAAAGTAGTTGCACGTGTAATTAAAAAAAGAATGAAACCCATTTTAGAAAAAGTTATTGAAAGGTACCAGACTTGTCTCCCCAGACGTACCATTTTTAAATCTGTATGTGAATATCGCGACATAATTGCTCTTTTCGCAACATCGTCAGCTAACGGCGGCATTGCCTTCATTGATTTTGCTAAAGCATTTTATAGAGTGAACTACGAATACCTCTTCAAAACTCTGAAACACATAGGCTTAAAGGACAACAACTTAACGGTTTTAATGAACATCGTCAGGGGTATCAAAACCAAAATCTCGATAAATGGACAATATACTAACGAGATATTGATATTAAGTGGAGTTCCTCAGGGAAGTCCCTTGTCTATGTTGTTTTACGTAATTTCTCTAGAACCTCTCCTACGGCGTTTGAATGCAACCTTAGAAGGCATAACAGTAGCCGGACTCAAGACAGTTACAAACGCATACGCTGACGATGTGGGAGTTTTAGTGAGGAGCAATGAAGACTGTGCAAAACTAACGGAAACGTTAATGCTTTATAGCAGAGCAACTGGTGCGAGGATCAATGAGACGAAAAGTTCTTTTTTAAATTTAAAGGGACTTGAAAATGTGCAGTTACCGTGGGCACACACAGTGGAACACCACAAGACTCTAGGAATAACGTTCTACAGTTGCCCGTTAAGAACAACGGCCGCAAATTGGAAACAGGTGCTAGGAAAAATAAGAGGCAACTTAATACTGAACGAAACGAGAGATTTAAATATAAAGCAGAGGATTAAGCTAATAAATTGTGCAGTTCTATCAAAAGCGGCATACGTCGCTCAGATTTTACCTACACCTCCTGCAACTGCGAGAACTATAATGAGCACTATCTGCAGATATGTATGGAAAGACCATATATTCAGAGTAGCGGTAGGAACAACCACCATGAGACCAGAAAAAGGAGGCCTCGGGCTGACAGACATTCGGAAGAAAAGCACGGCCCTCCTCATTAAAAGGACACTCAACCTTATAGAGACGCAACCGAGCAGCATAACTGCTGCTCTGTTTGACCTTCTGAAACCTGGCAGCCTGCAGCCACCAGTAGATGTTAGTGAAATAAGCTACAAACTGAAGCACATTCAGTCTTTTTACGTAGAGCTAAGCTACTTGACATGTATTCTAAGGGATAAACACAAGAGGACAAGCAAATATATAGTAGATAAGTTGAAATCAACCGATAACCAAAATAAGATGGAGCTGAAATACCCTAACAAAAACTGGGGGAAAATTTGGACGAATATAAACAACCGAATACTGACAACAGATGTGCAAGCGTCATGGTACAGAGTAATAAATAATGTCGTTAGTACGAACGAAAAACTGTATTCAATAGGACTAAGCGCGACAAACGAGTGCCCAAAATGCCCAAAATGCAAACATTTGGACTCATTAAGCCATCGCTTCATTTGTAACGGATACAAAAAATATGGAAAGACGTTATAATTCAAGTCGCTTTCATCAAACGGAGCGATGGAAGGGAATTAACAATAAACAATGTACTCTTCCCAGAAGATGTTTCTTTCCCATCACAAAAGAACAACGTAATATTATGGCTATTCGGAAACTTTGTAAATTATGTAGTCAACAAAAAAGGAACCGACAATGTACTAGAATATCGAGAATATATAAAAGAAGAATACTTCAAAATATACAAGAAAAAAGACCATAAAAAGAATTTTGGAAACATGTTGAAAATTTTGTTTCAAAAACAAGGTATAGGTTAATATCTACATATCATGAAATAGACAGAACAGGTAGAATGCCAAAGTAGGGGAGTGCTGTTGAGGGTGAAGTACGGTGGGGACTTCGTGTGCCCCGGGGTCGCTACGGTAGCCGTGAAGGCCTCAACAGAACCCCGAAAAAGCATTTCTGCTGAAGAAGAAATGGAAACAGATAAAATTCCAGTAATCGAAATTAGTACTGGAAAACTATACAAATGCATGAGAAGAGGTAACGTGACGAAGATTATTTTTCTTAATTTTACTTTTCTTTCCTTTTGAAAAATATCATTAGTTCCGTATTATTCAAGTAAACTATTAATAAAGCAAGGTATTCGGATAAGGAATTTCACGTTTGTCTTTAAAATGCAGAAAGGCATATTTCATTCAGTTAAAAAACAAGTATGTAAAATAAAAATAAAAAGTACCAAGAACGGTACTTCAAATACGAACTGAGAAGAAACGGATATTTTCGTTTGAAAGGCGTATGAAGCCGGCGCCGAAGAAGGCCATTTTGGAGAGCGTAAGGTGGGGCTGAAGGGGAGGAAGGAGGCCCTAAACAAAAAAAAAAAAAAAAAACAAAAAAAAGGGGGGGGGGACTGAGGCGCTCCAGTCATGGTCTGCACGGCCACAATGGTCGGGGGTTCGAATCCCCCCTCGGGCATGGATATTTGTGCCGTCCTTTATTATAAGGTAGTAGATAAGTTGTTTGTAAGTTTAGGGACTGGTGACCCCGTAGTTAAGTCCCATAAGCTTAACAAACAAACAACTGTTGTAACATTCACTAACAGTGGTATATTGTCTGTGCATTCGTATTTTGGGAAAAGGTCTATAAATATTGCGTAGTGCCGAACTGTAAAAATAAATCTATAAAAATCTAGAAAATATGTTTTTTTCATGATCCAAGCAATGATAAAGGCATAAAATGTAGTTTATTCTCCCTCGTAGAGATCCTAATCAGATAGCGGTCACTTGGTGCGTTTAATTTTAGGAGGATTACTTTGATGTAAGTAAACACTCCGTACAACAATTATTATATTAGTTCACAACCGGTATTAAGAATCATGCTCTGCAGCCGCAAAATTGTATAGTTTTTTTTGGGACTTAACTACGGGGTCATCAGTCCCTAAACTTACAAACTACTTATGAACTAGCTACAACTAAGGACGGCACAAATATCCATGCCCGAGGGGGGATTCGAACCCCCGACCGTAGTGGCCGTGCAGACGGTGTCTGAAGCGCCTCAGTCCCATCGGCCACCGCGGCCGGCAGTTGTATAGTATTATTGTGTACACATCAGTGAACTGATGTTTACATTTGTGAAACAGGTGTTCACGATATATTTGTATTTTAAGTCGTTTACAAACGTAGTTGGTGAAAGCACAAATTTCATTATGGTTGTCTTTTCAATATTTACTTCGGTGAGGCAGTGTTTCGGTATATGATAAAGACATCAACAATTTGTCTCAAAAACGCCTTTTTAGCGAATATACTGAAACCAACTGGATTTGAACACGGAATGAAAAATTTATGAACGATACTGAACCGCATCGCTACCAAGCTTATGTGGAACTGATTAAGGCTATTCGAAACTTCGACATTTTTTCTTGGAATATTTTAATTTTGGCACGTAAGCCAAGATAGTTATCCTTTTAATTACATTCTTCTTTAGCCTAACAAGTTCCGATTTAACTGGACAAATTTCTTTGTAACCAAACAGCACGAGAAAAATGCATAGTAATTTGTGGAAAGTGGCTAGCGCGCAAGATTAAATTGCTTATACACATGAATTAATCGGAATCGGAAATGTAACGACGTAGTAGCGCTCTTACCGTGTAATTTTTGCAGTGGCTTTTATAACAGAGTTAATTTAAATGTGAAATGCATTTGGTAGAAAAACGAAGACTCAATCTAAGACGCAATCCATATTTACACACGTTTATGGTGTGTAATAGTTTGTATCTTTGGACTAGAGTCTGTCTGTTGACATAAACAAATATACGTATATTTTACTTTAAATGCAACTTTCACCTTTCTTACTTACGGTACGTAAAAATCTGGATTATTGTCGAGAAACTAAGATACCTTAAGCGCATCAACTTTCGGAAGGTTTTTTCACTATCAGACTTCACATAATTTTCTCCCTTCTTACAAAAAAGTTATAAATGCGTTTTCTATCACAAGTAACTTAATTGTACACAGAAAAAGTCAGGAAAAATTTAGTAACCTTCGCTAACACTGCTCTAACACGCATATGGCTTCTTCTTCCTCGTGTTGTGTGAAATCACCAGAGCGTTTTTGATCACGTGACCTAAACTTGAAATTTAATTTTATTCATGCTATAATTTCAAAATAATAACAAATGTTTTGTAAGAACAACGACGGAAAATTCTATTTGAACATTACAATCATCCAGATTGAAAACAATTCGAACCCAATTTTAAACATAGCAAAATAGCCTACTATATATGCCACATTCCAGATTTGGTAACCCATTTCAATGTGTAAGTAGGAAAAGGAGAACAAAATATTATGTTCTCATTAGACTGATGTATTTTCTCGGTACGTCTATGTTAGCAAGAATACTTTTGCTTACTGCCCCATTAATTTCATACCAGACTGAGCTACAGTAAAGCGTAGCCAGGTTTACTTAGTTAACATGAAAATTTCGAATTTTGGTAAGGCAACAAAATTAGAAGAAGTAAGGATGGTGAAATTAATAAAATATTTCGAATTGAAACATAAATCATTTCTTCCATGAGACCTATGATTGTAAAATAGCTCCTACACAGATATTAAATGCAAAATGAGTAATTAACCCTTTAACTATCGTGAACTTCTACAGACGTTCATTGTAATCGGATCTTGTAGAAGGTAGACTGCTGTAAAAGCTAGGGAAAAGAAGTCCCCTCTGATGAACTTCCGTCTCTAATGACCACTCTGTCGACGGGACGTTAAACGCTAATCTTCCTTCTTGTTTTCGCGAGAACTGGTGCAGTCCTCTGGAGGGAAAGACTTTCCAAGGCAATTTCAAAAACAGTCCACCTCTGCAAGGCCATATTATTGTGGTATTTTAAGAAGCCAGCAGTTGTTACAGAGCTAAACGTCGCTCTCTGCGTGACATTCAAGTAAAAGCCGATAAACAACTGCATCGGGTGACCATTTGATAAGTACAGGACCTATTTTAAGGCGTTAACATCACTTCTCACTCTAAAACAAAATGAAAATGATCGCTTTCCAGCGGGTTAGTCACCGAAAGTGACTTCTGTTATAGTCCGCTGTGCGCGTCAGACTAGAACTACGAACAAACTATACCAACTGCGAGATACTATACAGTAATCCCATCTCACGCACTCTTAGGGCAACCTCTTCCTGTTTCTTTCGCACCTCTCTGTTTCTGGGAGACTGGAAACTGGAGAGTTCATTTCATCAGATGCTTTTCACTTTTATTTAAACAGCATCACCAGCAGTTACACTGTAATCTTTACGAGTAGACCATACTTATGGTCCCTTTCGATTTTATAGAATGAATTATATATTCTAAACATTACTTTCGCGACTTTTTTTTTCTTGTCTCATATTCTTATCACAAATGCTTCTCCTGTCACTTATAAGCTTGAATCGAAATATCATTGAAATTGTTGTCATTTTTTCGCAGATGATCTGTTTTTCAATCACTGGAAAAGATTTATTTGCACGGTTCGTCTGATTGGAAACTATGTGCTCGAAACTTATGAAATATGTTTGTGAAGTTTGCATTTTGTAATCAGGGTAATTCTATCTTTTACATTTCTGCAGTTATGTGTTAGAGGTGGTGCCAACGAAAAAAATCATAAGGGAAATAGTATTCAGGTATATAACATTAAAAAGTATTGTGCAGAAAATGTTAATAACGTCTCATGATGCTATAGTTAAAGAAATCGATGAAGACTTATTCTTCTATGCTGGGTATATCTCTTCTCAGTCAACACAGTGGCAGGCTGCGCGCCGCGCCTTCGAAGCCGCTATCTCCGTCAGCGCTAAGGCAGCGCGAGGAACACAGACGCCGAGCAAACGTATTCTGCCTGTCGCTAGTCTAATGGAGAATTGGCAACATTACAGAGTACGCTTGGCAACTCTGTGAGCGGAGAGTTACTTCCTGGTAAGCACAGAATTAAGCTGATAAATTCACTTGATTTTTCATGTCATTTCCATTCAATAATCTGAGTGATTTTCACTTAAGGTGTGACATAAAGTTATTAATTCATATTTTTGTGTCCAGGAAATTCGTTCCACGCGAAAATTGGAACCAATCTCTTCTTTTAAAGTTACGCCTGATCTGGTCTCCTTACTTGTCAGCCAGTAAGGAGGAACCACATACCTGAAGTCCTCGCTAGCCTTCGGGTAACGTAGTCGGCTGCGAAACGAACGTGCTGTCACCTTTCAATGCCAATCGTGGTGAGAGCAAGTATTTTTAGCTCTTCTCTGACAGATCTACAGGTATCCAGATTGAAAATCAATGGGGAATTCTTAACAAAACTACTCAGTCAAACGGTGTTTAGCTATTTCCAGGACGGCATTCTCTCATATACTCTGAAAGTGACTTACAATGCTCAGGTGGTTTACCGATTCCGTGCGTGTAGAAACCAATTCCTTTCGAGTTAAAGCTGTCGCCGAACCATGTTGAAGTCAATTTGTCGAGAAATACATTTTCTTGACGGTTGGACAACTACTTCCAAAAATGAGTAAAAAGTCTTAACATGAGACTAGTATAATTTCTGTGTCAGATGCTTTCTTACAGTTAATCATTTCATTGAGCACCAAATTGTCTTAACTGCGTCTAATCGATATGCTGAGTAGTCTTGTGGCGGACAGCGTGGAGGCAACACACGCCGTGCTGATGCGCTGCGTCGTTTGCTGCTTCCGCGTGGTAAGTCTCTGCGCTTGCTGTAGCGACCTGCAGTTATTCGTGTTGTAGAAGATGAATACGGAACAGTGTTTTCTGAAAGGAATAGAAAGGATACCCTGAAGTTTACTTTTGAAAGAGAATTTGCCCGACCGAAATCTTTTGAGATTGAGGAATGGCTAGAACGATGCGTTAAAATAGGAATCGGAGACATTATTGGCATCCATCTATCGATTGTTAGCAGCGTGGTTTTTGTGAAACTCGCTAGATCCGATATGTGTGCCAAAATAGTCGAATCCTGTGGTGGAGTTATGCAATATAAATATAGTGATGGCAATGTTGGAAAGGTTTTCGTTTCTCATGCAGGCCTTGGAATCAGAACGGTGCGCATTTTCGAACTGCCCTTTGAGATAACAAGTGCCGATATAGACGCAGTGATCTCGCCATACGGTAGAGTGATTAGTAATATTGCTGAAAGCTGGTCTACTGCCCATCGCTCTCCGGTACTAAATGGGGTGCGACAGCTGAAAGTCGACTTGCATAAGCATATTCCGTCATACATTCAGGTCTGCGGGTACCGAGCAATTGTGATGTATGATGACCAGCCTAAGACGTGTGCCGCGTGCAACTCTACGGGCCACGTGAGAGCCGAGTGCATGCAGCGGCGCGTGGCGCAGCTGCCGGCCGGCGAGGCGGCCAGGCCGCCCGTGTTGTCGACTCTGCCGGTGACGTATGCGGCCGCGGCGCGCCGTCTCCCCGCTGCCGCCGGCCCCGAAGTCAATGCTTGTCTTGACGTGCCTGAGGTAGAGATGACGACGGCGACAACTGAACCAACTGCGCAGGCCCTCCCTCAGACTTCTCAGACACCGACACCTGCTGTAGCCGTACAAGAAGAGGCCCCTGCAATACAAGCGACGGAATCGACAACCTCTGACGCCCTACCAGTGGCCTCTATGGAAACTATTCCAACGTTTGTACAACCCGCACCTACAGTTTTGGACCAACCAACACCTATTCAGAGTATTAAGGAACAGCTCTTTGTCCCAAACACTGTAGAGCACCCACCAGCAGAGACTCATACGCCGACGGAAGCTCCGCTTGGAAATGAGCAAAGTCCGTCAAGAGGCTCATCTCCCAAGAGAAGAAGGAAACGGAGGCTTGCGCGTCAGGGAGCGGAAGTCACTGCACCGCCCTTACGGGAAAAGGCAAAGGAGATAGGTGCTCAACTAAGGAACTCAGCACACACGTCCGCAAATGTGACAGGAACAATGGAAAAGGCCTCGACTTCTGCGATATTAATTACTGAAAACACCTCACACTCCAACTTGATGACCGGACTGTCGCCGAACGTTCTCCTGACAAGCTACTCAACACGTCCAAAAATTTACTACCACCTACATCGACCGAAGAAATGGAGTCTAGTACGGAAGAGGAGATGGATACCTCTGTAACCGAAACTCCCACAGCTCCATTCCAAACGGACGGCGACTGTCAATTCCTCCACGATGGCTCTACAGAAATTAACGCACAACAAGCACTTTCGACTGATCCTTTCCCTAATGACGAATACTATTAAACAGCTCTTGATGTGCCCGATGGCAGATTTTTGCACAAGCATCCTTCGACAAGCGTTTAGACACTTTCCTTTAGACTTACTTCATGATTACGACTACATTCTTATTCTCTAAGCTTAAATTGCGTATAGCCACCAATCATTCCACTACAGGCCTATAGGCTCGCGACGGTAAATCTAAATAAGATACGTAGTGAGCTAAAATTACAACATTTAAAAGACTTCTTACATGCAGCAGACGTTGACATTACCTTCCTGCAAGAAGTAACAGACATCAGGCTTGACTGTATACAAGGCTATAATGCCTTCATTATTCCTGGTATGGGTTCTGAAATGGGTACAGCCTTACTTGTGAAGGAAGGCATCATTATCAAGGATGTTACGAAATTACCCAATAGTAGAGGTATTGCTGGCACCTTCCATAACATCAGGCTAATAAATATCTATGCTCCATCTGGGTCGAGTAATAGACGATTACGAGCAGAATTCTTTAAGGAAGACATTGTTCCCCTGTTTGGTGCTAACAACGAACACGTCATCTTAGGAGGTGACCTTAATTGCGTCCTCAGCGCTAAAGATCAAATTCCCAACATGAACAAATCTATTGAGCTGGGGCGCATTGTCCGAGACCTGCGATTCATTGACTCGTGGGAGTACAAACATGGAGTGGCACCTGGTTTTACCTACATCACCAATCATTCAGCAAGCCGTTTGGACAGGATATATGTCACGTCTGCCTTGAGCACTCATATTCTGCAGTCTGAAGTTTGGCCAGTGGCCTTTTCAGATCACGCAGCATATTTATGTACCGTAAATATGGAACGACAAGGCACATGCAGATACAGAGGCCTGTGGAAATTAAATGTTTCACACCTACAAGACCCGGCATGTCAACAGGCCTTCCTCAACATCTGGAGGGAGTGCGAGCACAGATTCGCCTCTTATACTTCGGCAATAGAATGGTGGCTAAAGTGTCCAAAACCTAAGATAAGGAGATGTTTTATTAACTACTCTAAAGATAAATACTCATGGCACAAAAAACAATAGAATTTTATTTTCACTGTTAAGAGAAATCTACATGCTAGGCACATCGGCTACTGGTTACTACGAACGAATCAAAAGAATACAGGCCAAAATTTTGGCCCTGCGTCGCAAACAACTAGAAGGACACATAGTTCGATCACGGGTCCAAACCATGGCGCAACAAGAAAATACCTCCATTTATCATGTCATACAAGAAAGGAAACGTGGACGCAGCAAGATACTGACAGAACTAACAGCGGCAGATGGTACAACTTTGTCCACATATAGACAAATTAAGGAAGCAATTCTAAGCCATTTCACAGCCTTGATGTCTCATAAAGAAGTGGACGAAGAAGCACAAAATGTTCTATTGCAAAATGTGCAAGGCAGAGTCAACCACACGGAAGTAGAGAAACTCGTAGCAGGCGACCGAAGAAGACGTGGAATACGCCGTTAGGGCAAGTGCCAAAAATAAATCTCCAGGAGCGGATGGCATCCCAGCGGAATTCTACCAAGTGTTCTGGGATCATATCAAAACAAAAATTACACTCCTCTGTAACGAACTGTTGGAGCCCACAAATGGGATCCCACAAGAATTTCGCGAAGGCATCATAGTTTTGATTCCAAAAAATCCCGTCAGTAAAAAAAATTGACAATTTGAGACCTATCACTCTTCCAAACAGTGATTACAAAATCTTTGCTCGACTTTTAGCACACAGGCTTAAATCGACAATTAACAGCGTAACTGGACCCTACCAGACGAATGTGGGCCAAGATAGGAGACTCTTCCACACCCTGTGCGACTACCGCGACCTCATATCAACGGCCGAGGTCTGTAAACTTAAATGTGCCATAATATCATTAGACTTTGACAAAGCCTTTGACAGGGTCAATCACCAGTATCTCCTCCGTACCATGCATGCGATGGGCTTTCCGCCTCGGTTCGTAACTATTTTGCAACATATGATAACGAACAATACATCCCAAATCATCATCAATGGACAGCCTACCAGGAAAGTAGAGGTAGCCAGCTCTGTTAGACAGGGTTGTCCAGTTTCTATGGCGCTCTTTTCCATCGCAATTGAACCCTTGCTTGCCACGCTGATGCAGCGTCTACAAGGATTACAAATACATGGAAACAAACTAGTTTGCAAGGCCTATGCGGATGATGTAGATTTCCTTGTCATCAACAGACCTGAAATAGAGACCGCTTTGCAGATCGTACAACAGTATGAACGTGCATCTGGCGCGCTGCTCAACAGAACAAAATCTGGAATTTTTAATATCGGCCGTGGTTTAGGGCCACATCCATCTGGACATCTACGTGAGCTGACGGTTTTCAAGTGCCTAGGTATTGACTTTCACAATACTATTCGTCGTACCATAGCAGCAAACTACAAGGCACTGTTAAATAAACTACGCGCCTGTGCACAGACATACAGTATCAGGAAACTCAATGAAATCCAGAAAGTAACAGTAGCCAACATATGCCTAACTGCAAAACTTAATTATGTCGCTCAAGTCCTGCCCATACCTGCAACTATGACAAAACAATTGGCCACTTTGTCAGTCGCGGTCACATTTTCAAAGTGCATTATGACACCCTAACGCTTCCGCCGATAAGTGGGGGTCTCAATCTCACAGACATTGGTAAGAAGGCACAGGCGTTATACATCGCTAAAACTACTGAACAATGGAAGAATTGTACCAACAGTCTTGTTGCGCACTTGTTGGATGAAATAGCTCCGGCTGACCTCAGTCCACCCATCAGTGTACAACATGTCCCGAACGGACTTTATCACTTGAAATACTTCCTATTAGAGTATAGCTATTTACAAGCACGAATCCCCGATGTCACAAAGAAGAAAGTTAAAGACATATACTGCGAATTAATGAAAGATAAAAAGAAAAACAACATAGAAGACAAATACAGATCTCACAACTGGAAGATAATTTGGGAAAATATCCATTGTCGTAACTTACCTTCCACGATGAAGACTACGTGGTACTTAGTTGTAAATCGCAAAATTGCAACTAACACAAAACTTTACAACATCCACCTGGCAAACTCACCACTTTGTATCACGTGCGACGTATTGGATACCGAAGAACACCGATTCGGATGCGACAAAGTCAAAGAAATATGGATGTATATAAGACGGAAATTGGCATCCATCAGCAGAACGTCGCCAAACTACATAACAGCTTCCGATTTTCTTTTCCCAGAAGACGTACCGTTCCCCAAAACAAAAAGAAACGCCATCAACCATCAACCCGCTACTACAAATTATAACTGACATCTTTAACAATTCTCTGATTTCCAGTATCTTCCCAACATTATGGAAGCATGGTCTTATTAAACCATTACCAAAAAAGGAATCTGCCACAAAACTTTCCGACTACAGACCTATTTGCATCCTACCATCACTATCCAAGGCCTTGGAATATATAGTCCATGAGCAGATAACTAGCTATTTAGCATCACACGACCTACTAGACGAATATCAATCGGGTTTCCGCCAAAATCGCAGCACGACGACTGCTCTTATAAAAGTTACAGACGATCTCAAGCATGCTATGGATAACCAACAGGCGACAATTATGTGTTTTTTAGATTTTAGCAAAGCTTTCGACAATGTCGATTTTGACATTTTACTCGCTACACTATCTAATCTAAATTTCTCTACAAGTGCTATTGAGTGGTTCCATTCATACCTCACCACCCGTAAACAGTGTGTGATAACAGCAAAAAAATAGGTCAAAATGGAGGGATGTTGTATCAGGGGTTCCACAAGGATCTGTACTGGGGCCGTTACTCTTCTCACTATATGTTAATGATGTGTCCACTGTTCTGTCCCATTGTAAATACCATCTATACGCTGATGACTTACAATTATATCTCAGTGAAAGTCCTAAAAACCTAAGCACAGACATCCAGCAAGTAAACGCAGACTTACTTTCACTATCAAGATGGGCACATAGCATGGGATTGATACTGAATCCATCAAAAACACAGGCAATCTTAGTGGCCCATAAAAGACTAATCACTCCACAGTTCAGGGAAACTCTTCCACCTTTAATACTGAACGACACACAAATACGCTTCACTCATTCAGCAAAGAACTTAGGAGTAATATTTG
The DNA here is from genome assembly GCA_026315105.1 of Locusta migratoria. Lineage (NCBI taxonomy): Eukaryota > Metazoa > Arthropoda > Insecta > Orthoptera > Acrididae > Locusta > Locusta migratoria. The sequence goes on from CM048751.1 coordinate 21,286,065, forward strand.
ATCAGCACTTAGACTGGACAGAGCACACAACGAGAGTCTGTAAGAAGGTATATGCCTCACTTCATTCACTGCAGAAATATAAGAAAGCATTTCCTTTACAGCTGAAAAAGAAGCTCGTTGAGACATTAATACTTCCCAATCTAGATTATGGTGATGCTATTCTGCAAGGACTATCACACGTAGGCTGGAGCTGGCGATGAATTCTTGTATCCGATACATTTGCAACTTACGTTTCTACGACCATGTCAGTCCCGCATACCAGCAGTTATCTTGGCTACGTGCAGATAAGCGTCGAAGCTATCGTACACTATGTTTGCTGCATCGCTTTCTCAATAATTGCAAACCTTCATACTTATCCTCAACGACTATATTACTATCTGAACAGCACAGCAGAAACACACGCTCTTACCAAAATAAAACTCTCTCTCTACCTTCACATAACACTGCAATCTTCTCCAAATCATTTTCTGTTTCGGGAACACGTCTGTGGAACAATCTTCCTCAAAAGTTAAGAGAAATAAAATCAATTCAAAACTTTAAAAGACAACTAAGGGTTCACCTTCTGTCACAATAGCCATCTTTTTCTCCACTTACCAGTCTGTAGCCCACTGTTGTCAATTCCTCCTCCCCCCATAAATGTTTCCCTTTCCTTTCGCCAGCAGAGATCTATATTCATATATGTCTCCACTTCCTCACATCCATTTAGCACTGTCATTTTTCAATCTTCTCCTTTTTCAATAACCATTTTCTCTCTTCTGTTTATTTTAAACTTAATTCAAATGTGAATATCTCTTGTTATTATTAGTATTACTTTCATTTTTGTGTTATTATTATCATTATTATTATTAGTACTATCATATATTGTTATTATTTAATATTATTAATGCAGTGGTTTTTGTAATGAAATCCTTTGTTTATGTTGTTCCTGATCAGATGTAAGAGAGGGCCCTATGGCCCTAATCTGGTCAGGTTAAATAACCAAATAAATAAATAAAAAATAAATAAAGGGGGCATCGGTCTACTACATTTTTTCAAACACGGACATGAAATTGGAAGATTTCTGGGTATACCTTACCACGGAGCATCACAAGCTGATGAAAACAAGACATTACAAGAAACATTATGCTAATTTATTAATAAACACATTACCATAACAAGGAAGGAAGGAAATTTTTATTTACACAACATTCCTTATATGTTTGTTTCGAAGCCAAATTTATATATCGCCATTGTTTTACCTTTCCTTCAGTTCAGGAGTCAAAGTATTATGTTTTAATATTGAGGACAGGGTGGTCCCCACGTTTTATCGAAAGATAGGACATGCTTTTAATTTCTGTTGGTTTATTTTGAACAGTTAAATGGCAACATTAACAAGAGAAAAGATTTTAGGTTATAAACGGCAATGGAGCCATAAGACCTTTCAGGTCAACATAAACATGGAAGCAGAAATACTTATTTTTTTCTTGGAAGAAGACATTTAGTTATTTAAGAAAAAAAAAGTGCAGTTTCCGTCACATTGACGTAGTAGTCTGGTAGATCGGTTGTAGTTTAGAATCTGTAATGTGTGCGTTCCATTGCACCCTATGGGTGTATATTTTTAACTGGCACGATCATGTCTACTTCACCTCTTGTAACACCAAGTGAAGAACGTCAAGTTGCGCCATAGTTAACAATCCGTATTAAAACGAATTATTTCGCCATCAGCTCGGACAGAGCCGATTTATCGTTGCCAGTAACAGGCAGAATACACGGCAACCAGTAACTCTGTCGCTAGAAAGCTTTTCTTATATTACAAAACTTTATTCCTTTTATTCTTTATTTTATAAACCAATGGTCCTTTAAGGTCATGTGTCTCGTATTGAATTTAACTTGAGACGTTAAAAATTATGGTGCTGGATACTAATTCGGATCTCCTCTTTTTCTCACTCGACCCTCTCGGCATTATATAGCTGAATCATTTCGTTGCTTTCTCCAAGACTGCCGACTCCTCTAGGTCTCCACGAAAAGCACGTATATGGATTCGAATCCAGGTCCAGCACAAAATATTCATAATTTCATTTGCGCCCTGGATAGAGCACACTGGACTACTAACAAAAAATTATTTTGAACGTCTCTTCGTGCCTTATCTACGCAAGCTAAGGTGTCGCCGTGGTCGTGGGGTAAAGCGCTTGAATGGTAACTGAAGGGTCGCGGGTTCGAAAACTGGTCAGATCACCGATTTTTTTCAATCTGTGTTTTAACCCAGCATTCACGTCTCAACAATGTGTGTCATAAACTACACGTGGTTTGGATTCCACGTTAAACTGTAGGTCGCCTTTCCCGGTTGGTTAATTGGGGCAGGTTAGGGACATGCAAGTCTCTGAAGTGGCGCATAGTTGGATGACACACACCAGGACTCTGAGCCACACGAAATTATTATTATTATTATTAATTATTATTATTATTATAACAACGATATGTGCTGTTGTTACTAGTCAGACACGCACGCATCGTCATTCCTGTTGAGTTAACATTTGAGATTTAACGTCCACTCGTGCTTAGAAAGGACACCGGTAGGTTCGGGGTTCGATTCCTGGTGACGCATAACGTAACTATATCCTGATTACAGATTCAAACGTCCCGCTGCTGGTGAAATAATTAGACTACTAACATCTGACTTCACTTAGTTATCTTCCATTTAGATACCGGGTATGTAACTCAAAATCAAATGTTTGTAAATCTATGGGACCAAACTACTGTGGTCATCAGTCCCTAGGCTTAGAACTACTTAATCTAATCTAAGGACACAACACACACCCCTGACCGAGGAAGGACTCGAACCTCCGACAGGAGCAGCCTCGTATGTCAGTCCCACACAGCACTGAGTCTGGGAACTTGTGATTAGGGACATAACGGTGATTATTAAGTTCCTAGTTCAGTAAAAAAATAAGTAAATAAATAAAAATCTTTTAAGAATTTTCAATTTATATGTTTTGATTTGCCCGTTCTGATATTTGTGAGGGAATCTCGAATATTTCACACATCTTTATACTTCGTCAGCTGTGACAATCTTAGGCATAATCAGGTATCTATAACACGTGAATGAATTGCTTGGTTAGCTACGGCTACACGTGGTCGGTTTGATTCGAGAACAAGGTGTTTGTCATATCAAGTTCAAAGATGTGTACAAATATTAGTTCAGGTATAAATGCGGAGAAAATATTGGTGATACGCAGTTAATATTGAAGTTTCCATAGAGCGTTTGCTGCTGTTAATTGAGTTTGTATTATATGGTTAGTTCTACAATCAGTTAATAAAAATCCGCTCGCCAGTGGAACGACGTTTCGCAATTGTGAGAAAACGATTTAGAGAACAAAAGTACTTCGAATTTCTACAGGACTTTAGGATTTCCGATACCATAGTAAAATCTGTTGTTTGTATCAATATTAAATGTTGTTTAAGGATTAATTAATGTTTTATGTGACGGAGTTTGTTATATGAGACTGTAATAAGTGTGATAATTCTTAAGATATGTCATTGTAATAAATTGGATTTAATAAACGTTAAGGACTAAATAACGTGTTTCTCTTTATTTGCAAAATTGTGGTGTTAATTTACAACTGGAATGATTGTCATAAAGAGCGGTTGTCTGTGGTGGATCCATTTTAATAGTCGGACGACTATACCGCGGAGCGAGCAGAGCACCCGCAAGACAGGTACGGTAGTTGGGTTGCATTCACATCAGGCGAAACGCAATTCAGGTCGTTCGGATATTTTTGCGCATGGTAGTACATTCAGACATTTATCGAACGGTTTTACAAGCTTCAAATGCCGTCCAGGAAAAAATCAGGGCGTTTCATACGGAAGAAGCGTTGAACGTCTATGGGCGAAAGACGACACGGTAGGTAAAAGCGCACGCGAAAGACACCGATACACCATTGGGTAGAGGTCGACCATGAACGTGGCAATGACTTTCTGGTTCGGATTGTGACGGGGGATGAAACGTGAGTCCACCATTACACGCTCGAATCGAAGGCCGCATCCATGGTGTGGAAACATTCGTCATCACCTGATCGAAAGGAGTTCACAAGCACTCCGTCTGCACGTAAAGCGCTACTCACCGTTTTCTAGGACGCCCAAAGAGTTTTGTTGGTAGACTGCGTGGTACTGTGCTACTCTGTCGAAAATGAAAGAGGTGATTTCGGAAAAAGGATACTGGCCTTCTCAGATCTGTCTTTCTGCTGTTGGATGACAATGGGGGACCACACTTGGCGACGACAACACAAAACCATATTTCAGTCCTGATTTCGCACTAGGTGACTTCCATCTGTTCCCAGCTATGAAGGAGACTCTTGGGGGACGGCTCTTAGGAAGCAATACTGACGTCAAACAAGCCATTCAACACTTCTTCCGTATGCAACGTCCTGACTTTTTCGCGGAAGGCTTTTTTAAGCTTATAAAGAGGATAGCGGCATGACAAATGTCTCAATTTACTATTATGCTGCGGCAGAATAGCCGTACGCACTGAGGTACCTAGCTGCGGTGCGCGGGCCTTTCGCCGTCGGGGATTCGAGTCCTATCGGGGGCATAGGTCTTCAAGCTGTTCTTGGCGTAAGTTACTTGAAGTTAGTGTAAGTAGTTTGTAAGCTTAAGGACTAATACCAACGTAGTTAAGTCCCTTACATTAACAAACATTTCATTTCATTCGGAAATTATGTAAAAAATTGAAGATACGTCATATCTTTAACGTCTCGTTCCACACGAGACATTTAAGATATGACGTATCTTAAATTTTTTACATAATTTCCGTATGAAATGAAATGTTTTTTAATGTAAGGGACTTAATCCAACACAAAAGTGCCAGTGTGAGACATTACTGGTGCTGTGGTTTTTTTTTAAGGTAACTAGACACCAAATCTAGTCTTTATGACAATTAGTGTTTGCATTAATCAAATACTTATGAACTTCGATCCGAACAGTACTCAAAATTACGACTTGTCTGGTATCTCGCAAGCTCCGGCACAATGAAAATTGAGAATGTCGTTAAAAATAGTCTGCAATGTAACCACATGAAACTACTTTACACCGACAATCTAATGTCACCTGCCGCGGTGGAGTAGCCGAGCGGTATAAAGCGCCTCGCTGCGGAGCGCGCGGTTGCTCGCCGTGGAGGTTCGAGTCCTCCCTGGGGCATGGGTGTGTGTGTTTGTCCATAGGTTAGTTTGCCTAGCAGTTTGTAAGCTACGGACTGATGACCACGCAGTTTGGTCCGATAGATTTACAAACATTTGATTTTCTAATGTCACTTTGTGCTTTCCTAAACAGAGGAGCGTAATCTCATGGGGGGCGGAGTAAATTTTTGGGACCCATATTAATTATAATGGTAAGACGTCTGCCTAGTAAGCATAGAGCGCCGGGTTCGATTCCCGGCCACATCACAAATTTTAATTCATTGCTTCTTATTTATCGTTAATGTTTGTAAATCTATTGGACCAAACTGCGTGGTCATCAGTCCGTAGCTTACAAACTACTTAAACTAAATTAAACTAACCTAAGGAGAACACACACATCCATGCCCCAGGGAGGATTCGAACCACCGACGGCGAGCAATAATAAGGGTCAATTGACATTTTTTTCACCATGCAGATACCTTATCCAAATTATTGTGCTCCTACTTTTGCTCTTCAGGTGACTTTACTAACCGATAGATGACAATATCATCCATGAAACAGTCCAAGAGAACTACAGGTATTTCACAGCATCGGTTCGCGCTTCGTTGCATATATGCTCCAGCAATGACCTCAGACGGAAACTTTCAGATTGGTCCTCGTATAAAGATGTTAGTGTCAGGAGAGAAGTGCCGCTAGCCGTGGCACGGGCTAACGGCCATGGAGAGGCGCGTTTATTGCCTCGCTTCTCGTATTACAGGCCAGAGGTGCAGCGTATCAGGTTGAGCCACTAAACTTGTCTACTACAACGCGTAAACAACGCCACCAGACATCTCAATCAAAGCGATGTGTCTGAGCGTTTTATGGGGATGAATTAAGGAGAGGAAAGCCCAAGTCCGTGGTAGGCGAGATCCGGGAAAATAGTAAGCTCTCGAAACTGACGTAATTAGTGCAACCGGACAATGTTCGTTGCTAGAGAAAAAATATAGAAGAAGAATAGTGCGTTCCATGAGGAAAAAAGACATCCTTTAATAGTTTCATTTTCCTGGAAGTTGTGTAAAAGCCCCTTTACTATTACAATAAACCCTATTGATCCGCGGTGGAGTAGCCGAGCGGTCTAAGGCACCTCGCTGCGGAGGGGGCGGTTGCTCGCAGTCGGAGGTTCGAGTCCTCCCTGGGGCATGAGACTGATGACCACGCAGTTTGTTGCGATAGATTTACCAGGAAAAAACCTATTGATCACGAAATTGTCCGACGTTCGCCTACACTCTGCAGAGTCCAGTTTATAACTCGTATACTTTCTCTTCCTTCCACACTTGCCTCTTAAGCTTTCCTCTCGCGATTTACTCAAGCAGTTGAAACATGTTCTATCCTTAACATATTAACAAACACTTGTATCTTAGCATTCAGAATCGTTGTAATAATGTTTAGTCGCAGCCTTCTCCAATACTTCCATTTTTGTGTGTTCTGTATCGTGGACATGAAGAGCTTCTTCTTCAAATCCTCTAGTCACATCAAATTGTGAGAGTCCATGTTTGTATAGCATATAATTTTAAGGAGAAGTAAATAACCGAATAAAAGTTCCAGAACAAAATAGATATATATTATTGTTAGTTAAAATGTAAGATGAACGTTTAATCCACATTTTTTTAAGTGGACTTAATGGTTTTCAGCTCCGCTATTACAAGTGAATTCGGAACCTGTAATGATTAATAAATTTGACAATTTATATTGATCTGATGTCATTAAAATACATATTAATGAACAAGTGCTAGTTACGAAATGTATTATAGGTATTATCGAATGCAATTTAAATTCATGAATAAACAAACACTCAATTTGGTAGGGACGAACACATTGACACGAAGCACTCATTGTTGGTCATTTTAGGATAACATCGTAAAATTCCGTGACGTCCTGAGGCATTATTTTACTATTTCTGCAATGTCCTACATATTTTATAAACTTACGACAACCTTGTCTTTGTACGCTTTTTCAGACGGCATGGTAAGACAAGGCAGATACCTTGTCTTTTCCAGAAAAAAAATTCTCTCTTTATCAGAGGAATTGATATAAACAGACGATTCAACCTCTACAATCTTGTTGCTTTCGTACTTGAATTGCTTAAATTTTTAGAAGGAAAACGCCTGGTTCTTGTCCCTTGGGAGCCCTTCAATTTCTGTGGATTAAGTCTTCTTAAAGCAACATGCTCATCACTTTTCAAAATTTCATCACAGTCTGATACATGGACATCCACGGAACAGAGCTGGAAAGTAATTAGTTCGTGACTTAACGCGTTTCTGTTGCGCATACATTACATGCAACACCAGTTCAACGTAGAAGCGAGCGCCGACGTAATTCTTTTCAATGCCGTTTGATGCTTCTTGTCAAAGCAAACACTCGAAATTCAACAACATAAAATATGCTCATTAGGACTTAATCTCTTTCAGTTCCGAACGATTGAATTGTTTCATATGGTCCTTATTCATTGTTGAAATCGTTTTGTTGGCATCTTGGAACCCCAACAATAGACACAATTTTTTTTCTCTTTCATGTAATTTATGTGGACACGAGAGCTCCTATAAACCTGTAACACTCCGCCACTACCGGGTGATTAATCCTGTGACAGATTAATGTTAAAATGACCCGTGTGTTGCCTACAATAAAAGTTGGACAAGGCTATCTTTCCTGAAAAATATTGTGCAAACGAAAACCAACAAGTGAGGGAATGTTGCCACAACGAACTACCACATAGCCCGTTCCTCCAGCTCTACTGATAACCAATTGAACTGATCTAATTTCGGAACAATCACACTCTCACACTAAAGTATTGCAAATTATAGGAAGTAACAAACAATGAAACAGTAAAAATCTTAATAAATCAACACGATCGTCAGCCCAATGGGGCACTCATAGTGTATTATAATTAACCACGACGATCATGAATGGGTAATTACACACGTTAGTGTTGCACAACAGAAGGTTGGCAGACACTTTTGCAATTGAATAACTTTTAAGAAAAATGATACATTGTTTTTACCAGTTTATAATAAGAAAGAAAATAAACTACGTAATACGTTTGAAATGAACTGGTTTAATTCGGAAACAGTGTTAGATCGGAGGCCAATGGTGCACTCAATTATTAACGTCCCTTCACTATCGCTCACCTGCCTGAGAATAACACAGTGGGCAGCAAAGCACTTGGTTGGCAGAATAATTAATATTAAGATTACCAAGAAAGAAAGTTCTCAGAATGACTTGCAACTAGATCACAACTGGACATTGACGAAATACGAAGCAACATAGCAAATAAAAGTCACAGATAAAATCTTTACCAATTAAATATGAAATAGTACTGAAACAATTATTTCTTTATTTAATTTATTTAGTTAATTGTGCCAACTTTGTTTTAAAGAAAGCAGTATTCTCATTCCAAAATTTTAATATGTTGAAATTAGCTTTAAAATCTAAACGTTAATTATTTAAATTTTATAGTTTGGCACTGAGTTTAATATTCTTCTCTCTTTCAACGACACTCGGGAAACTTCTGGAAAGGATAGGACCCTACTTGGTAACAATGTCTTAGGACAATGACGTGCTAGAAGTTCTTTAAATTTTAGGTTATTATTAAGAAAAATAGTTTCTCAAGCACAAAACTGGGTAACGCCTTACAAAATGTCTAAACTCCGTGTGGTCGGAAATTATTGGAGCGGTCTTACATTGCGTCCTCGTTGTTGAAGAGCAGGATGCGCCGACTCCAACAATGCTGCAGGTCACAATACAGGCACAGGTCCAATCCAGTGATCAATTTGAGGGCAGCATCTTGACACACACACACACACAGTTGAACTGATGAACTGCCGTGTGCCTCCACTCATATTGGAAATATGTGCGCTAATTATGGAACTCCGCCAACAAGGCCTGGTGACTGCAAAGACCGTGGCACTGGATGCTCCCGCGCACTTGCTACCGTCCGAACTGTTCAAACCACTGAGCTCGACTCCCTTCTGACTCCCCAGCTACTGCTACTGCTTCCGTTCTGTTGCTCCAAAGACCACATACCACACACACCAAAGATGTTTCCTACTTTCCCTATCGGCGATTACAAAGATACAAAAATAATAAATTACATGAATTCACATAGACTAAACAATACTACAATATACATCAGTTACATGATAATAAGCTTCAACAAAACCTATATACATTGTAAATTTAATACATATTTGAAATACATATCTGGATGCTAACGTCACAAACCCTACTTGTAGTCTCCTTTTTCTCTGGCCTTATAGGTTTGGCGTGATTAATAGGATTTGGCGTGGTTAATTTAAGGGGTGGCTATATGTCGTTCCTCCCTCACACCATTCCTCCACCCTGCCTTCCACTGTCTACCCCAATTGTCTGCGTATAGTATTACACATTTGAAAATGAGCGACAGCTTTCTGAACGATACCGAATAGTATCAGCCCGATATTCACCAACGTGGAAAGTGAGGAACTGCCTAAAAAACAGACAGAGTCCCCTGCACACCAACCCCATGTCACTGATCCACCAGGCGAACGTTGGTCTGCTTTAAATGCTGCGGCTACTTGTATCTCTGTCATGGATGGACCTGATTACATTGTAGCAATGACAGTGTCACTAATAGCCGAGCCCACCAACGTCGGTCATCAATCAAGGTAACCGCAGTCCCGTGTTCCCGGTTGATTACACCCTTGCGGTGCACCAACGTTAATCGGCGATCACGAAACCGTAGTCGCCAACCGCGCATTTCATCGCCATTATTACAAGACTAAATCAGTGACGGCGGTTTGATGCGGGATTCTAGAAAATTTACTTTTCTCATATGAACTACCTCGAAAAGTACGACCTATTGACTCATATTCCATATTTCTCTGTTTCCAGAAATTTTTGACAATGTATCTGACAAGCGCCTTCTAATCCAATTGCGAGCTAATGGAATATCGCCACAGTTGTACTAGTGGATTTGAAATTTCATGTCTGAAAGGACACTGTTCTTAGTAATTGACGGAAAGTCATCGATTAAAACTGAAGAGATATCTATCGTTCACCAGGGAAGTGTTATAGGGTCCCCTACTATTCCTGATCTTTATAAAAGATGGAGGAGACAACACGAGCAGCTCTCTTAGACTGTTCGCAGATGATTCTATCGTTTATCATTTAGTAAAGTCAGGAGAAGATCAAATGCAACTGCAAAATGATGGAGGTAAGATATTTGCATAAATTTATCCGTGTAATGTGGTTATTACTATGTCTGTTCCAAGGGAACATACGTTGGCGGTGATCCGCAGCAGAGATAAATATATCCATGTATGTACTTCACAAATCGCGAAAAGTTCCTGACGTCTGCTGCTCCTGTGAGATGGACAAACGATCTGCAACACATGAAAATTTGTGCCGGACCAGGACTCGAACCCAGGTCTCCCGCTCGCGAAAAGCGGAAGACCCGGGTTCGATTCCCGGTCCGGCACAAATTTTCATGTGTTGCAGATCGTTTGCCCATCTCACAGGAGCAGCAGACGTCAGGAAGTTTCGCGATTGGCGATGTATATACATGGATACAATTTATGTGGATTGGTATGAGAACTGCGACTGTATGATAAACGTTTTGAAATAATTTATATTGCAGCAGACACTTTTTACTAATATTTTCAAGAAGCACGGCGCGTTTCTGCAGCAAGCTGCTATCATCGGGTGCATTTCACAGTTACAGGTTCATTACTGTTTTGTTATGTTTCGTATTGTGGGTGACAGTGAGGTAATGGTTGGACGTTTTAACAGTTTTGTCGCAAATCTTCTTATCTGGCACACACAACACAAGAACACAGTAATGTACACACCAGATGTAGACATTTTGTATTAGATGTTTACAGCGTACGAGTACATTTTGTATTAGTTGTTCACAGTGTACCAGTCCAGTATAAACATCTAATTCAAAATGTCTACATGTGGTGTGGACATAACTGTGTTCTTGTGTTGTGTGTGCCAGATAACAAGATTATGGACAAAACTGTTAAAATGTCCTCCCACAACCTCACTGGCACCCACAACACAAAACATAACAAAACAGTAATGAACCTGTAATTGTCAAATGCACCCGATGATGGCAGCTTGCTGCCGAAACGCGTCTTCATAATAAAAATATTAGTAAAAAGTGACCTCTGAAGTGTAAATTATTTCAAAAAGAAATCTGCATGATCCAAATTTTGGCAATTGATCCTAAGGAATTAAAAAATGTGAAATCCATATGAGCACAAAAAGAAATCCGCTAAACTTCAATTACACGATAAATCACTCAAATCTAAAGGCCGTGAATTCAACTAAATATCGAGGAATTACAGTTACGAACAACTTAAATGGTAAAGAACACAGAGAAGGAATTGTACGGAAAGCGAACCAAAGACTACGTTTCGTTGGCAGAAAGCACAGAAGTAGCAGCATTTCTACTAAAGAAACAGCGTACACCACATTTGTACGTCCTTTTTTCTTTAGTGTTGTGGAATCCCCACAAATTGCGACTGACGGAGGATATAGAGAAAGTTCGGAGAACGGCAGCTCGTTTTGTATCATGTTGATATAGGAGAGAGAGTGTCACAGAAATGGTCTCTTCCACGTATATAACCATCTTTCATGATGAGTAACCCAAGTGTTTCTGATTATTGGATGGTGCTCTTTACAAAATTCTACCAGGCGATCTCCTCTTTCATTCCTTTTTCCCCACTCCATATCTACCAACTACATTTCTTTCTCTTCCCTTTCCTACTACCGAATTCCAGAATTAATTTTCCTTCTCCTTCAACGATCTAATTAATTTCCTTTATATCTCCATACATTTATCCGATCTACTCATCGTCGGCAGAGCTAGTTGGCATATCAACTTGTACTACTTTGGTCGGTGTTGGCTTCATGTCTATCTTTGCTACAATAATGCTTTCACTCTGCTGTTCATAGTATCTTACCAGCATTCCTATTTTCTTATTTATTATCACACTACTGCTTCATTACCACCAACTGTATTTATAATTATGTACTCACCTGACCAAAAATCCCATTGATCCTGCCACTAAACTTCACTAATCCGCCCCGTATCTAACTTTAACCTATCCATTCCTCTTTTCAAATTTTCTTACCTATTCTATTAATGGAAAAACATTCCACGCTCTGATCCGTAGATTGCCTGTCTTGTTTTCTTGATGACGACTTCCTCCTGAGTAGTCCCAGGGATGCCATCATCATAGAGCTTCACATCCTTGGGAAAATTAACAACTATACTTTTTTGTTGCTTTCAGCAGTTCGCAGTAACTCCATGACAAAGCCATGTTAGCTGATAGTTCAAGGCCAGCTGAGTGAATCATTCAGGCTTTCGCCCCTGTAACAGTTGAAAAGGCTGCTGCACGTCATCAGGATCCAGACGTTTGTCTGGCTTTGACACAAATACCCTTCCGCAGTGGTAAAAATGGGTAAAATACAGAAACAGATAAAGTGAAACAATATTTAAAACAAAAGAATTTTTCAAATTGTTATGTTATAGTTTTGACTTTGAGTATTTCTGTTTCTTGTCTAGTTGTCGCACTGACGATGTTCACTGTACGACGGGAATGGGTTTGCAAAGTAATGAAAAAAAAAATGGAGAAGAAAAAGATTACGGTCAGTGCTTAGTTTTTCCGTGACTATAACAGTTATTTGGTGATCTGGTGCACTACCTTCTATAGAATGAAATCCGGTATAAAAAACTGTAGAATAATGTTTTATTTTGACTGACTAGTCATATATTCTACACTTGCCTTTAAGGCTTTGGTTTAGTGAAGGATGCAGAATACAAAACCAATACCCAGTAATAAAATATATATAATGTGTAACTGCGACGAAAATAAAAGCAAGTTTTCTTGAGTCACACATTTTACAAGTGTTCAATCAGAGTTACTAAAGAAAGCTTTCATAAGCATACTAATTTTATTTTTTTTATTAAAAAAATGTTTGTATAGTCTATGGGACAACTACGGGGCCATCAGTCCCTAAACTTACAAACTACTTATGAACTACTTACGAACTAGGACGGCACAAATATCCATGCCCGCATACTAATATTACGGAAATGTTTCGTGAACTCAGATGGGTATTCCTTGAGAGAAGAAAACGTTCTTATCTCGCAACGCTATTGAGTAAGTTTAAAGAGTGGCGACAAACTGTAAGATGACCCTATTGCCGCGAAAATGTATTCTGGGAAGAACAAGAGTACAAGCGGTGTACCCAATAAACCATATTTAGGTCGTTCCATACGCCAGTTGATGAAGAAAGGGAATGACTAACAGTCGTACGAGGTGAAATTGACTAAAATATTCCGGGGTACTGTGTCGTGGTCGAATGGATTTCTTATCGTAAGCCAAAGTTTCGTCCCCTCAGCGGAGTAGATTTTCAAGGGGGAAGGTGTCTCCTTTGGATGTCCGAATCACTCCCTGGCTCCCTACGTCAGTGACGATTCAGAGTGTAATTCGGATATCCAAAGAGGCCACGATGCCTCTTGAAAATGTTCTCCACAGGTGGGTTGAAAAGTCGAATTACGATAATAAATCTATTAGACCAATACAGAATAGCCCGGAATATTTTAGTAATTTTAAGATTTCCGTCCGTGCAAGTTTACATTTTGCAAGTCATATAGGGTTTCCTCAGCCAGCCGCGGGGAATGGCCGCTTGGTCTAAGGCGTCGTGCTACGTACTGGACGGTCGTCCTCCCTCGGGCATGGGCGTGTGTGTTGTCCTTGCAGTTTGTAAGTATGTCGACTGATTACCATAGCAGTTTGGTCCAATAGGTTTACAAACATTTCAACATTTTCTCTCACAAGGACACCACATGGGTATCGAATTTTAGAGTTCTTTGATACTTATGGTACGCGAAGTTCAGAAATCAATTAATAACCAACCAAAGCGATTCTAAACAACTCTAAAACATTATCGAGAAAATCGACTTTGATGTTTTGCAAGTACACATAAGTAACGGTAATTCAGTTGCAGCATCTGTCGGGTTAACTTAGATGGTAGCATTGAGGTGTCGGTGGTTAAAATCATGCCGTGACAGATTTTCGTTTATTCGTGTGTTCGAATACTTAAAAAAAAAAAAAAAAAACCTTAAAAATCGATTTTGTCGACAATTTTTGAGAGTTGCGTCTAATGGCTTCGGCTGAATTTTATTTGAGTTCTGAACTTCACGTACTGTAAAAACAAAGAATTTAAAAATCCGATGCTCATGTGTTGTCCTTGTCAGCCATGCACAGTATGTTAACGTGCATAGTAGACTTACGCATAATAGTTCGCGATCGGGAGCGCTCACTTTAGTTCGCGGCTCACTTTTAGTTCGTCCGCTCCCAGTGACAGCTGAGCGGCGTGGTCTACGCGTACAGGTGGAGGGAGAAGAGAAGTTCCCCCACCTAGCTGCTTCATTCGCTTGCTGCTTGAGCCGCTAACGATATCACGCAAACCAAAAGATACAGTCTGTGGGTAATTTCTCGCGTTTAAGTTTAGAGTTATCTCTAGATCTAGGCATTATGGAATTTATTAGTCAGATATTGCAGAGTGCAGAATATTTCAAAACAGAAATTTTGTAGGACTAAACTATGTAATCTAGCTGACAGACGGTCACCTCGAAATGACTCATCAGCAGAAGTCAAACACGTGATTTTTAATTCTGCTACGTGTCCTTTCGCTATTGCCCGTCGGCCTTCGGAAAAGAATCCAACGAACTAAGAAGCCAGTTACGTTTGGCATAACAGTTCGCGACCGATCGCCATTACTTTAGTTCGTGACCAATCGCGCATATTTTCATTCGTGACCGATCACACATATTTTAGTTCGCGACCGGTAGCTCTCCTTTTAGTTCGCAGCTAGGCCGCAAAGCAGGTCGCTCTTTTCAGTTCGTCCGCTCTTTTTAGTTCGTCCGCTCTGTTTAGTTCGTCCGGTCCTTTTGGCTTTTGCTACCGCTACTAAAAGAGCTCTTTCTTCTGTTATGACAGATTTTTTATATAATGAATCAGTGTTGACAAAGCGTGTATATTTGGGCAATTAGACATCAAATACTTAAGCAAGTAAACTAGTTATTTACACACGAATGGGTGAAACAATGGTATTCAACTACTTTGCATACAGAGTACTCGTAGTGCTTTATTTTTAAAATGGATATCTTGTGGCAGTGAACTACAAAACTACAGCTTAGCTGTATCTCAGCTTGAAATGACGGTAACTGGCAGAAGGGAATCACGCAATTCTGCGCGTTCTCGCGTCCTCTCGCTGTTCCCTGTCAGTCTTCGGAAAAGGAGTGGACAAACTAAGAGGGGTGGTATCTGCGAACTAGTTCGCGTAGTTCGCCTGTGGGAGCGCTCTTCCGAACCAGTTCGTTGGCGAACTACACAAGACTACTGGATAGTAGCTGTATGTTTGTTGAAGAAGATGTTCATCCACTTTTGTTTCATAAACAGCCAACTTTCAGTGAAATTATACAAAATGCGCACCAAAAGAAGAGGGAAAAAACGTTCTTTATGATTGCTGTGCATGAAAAATGCACGTTATCGAACTGACGAAAGAATAAAAGGTATCTAGAAGGCGTGAACGGATGATAATGATTCTTCTTTTAGTGGTCTCAAATTATAATTGTAAATGGTCCATTTGTGTCGTTTCTGCGCAATAAAGTTTGGTTACGTCTCTTTCTTGTGTTATTTGTCCGGTTCTTTCCCACTGGCGTTTATGGACGACCATTAATCCATTAGGTGCTGAAAACACGCGGCCGTCGAATCTTGTTTTATGCCGCCTGCAGTAACTTACACGGCGTGCTAAGTAAGTGGCGACAGTTGCCAGATAAATTAATAGGCAGACACGAGAGCAAAAGCGGACCACCCTCCGAAAAAAAAAAGAAAAGAGCGCAAAGTAGCGACCCCCGGTGGGTGGAGAGCGCAGATTCGAAACCTTACGACGGCGGCTCTGGCTGTATTCCCGTCCATAATTGGCCTGCTCGCGGGTTCCCAATAAATTATACAAGCTCCCGACTGCACTTAAAGTTTCTGCGAGAGACGCTGGCTGGACTCCTCCCTGCAGTTTTCTGCGGCTATCTTCGGAAAGGAGAGGAAGAAGAAGATGGAGGAGGAGCTGTTGGGAGTCGGCGTTGCCGAGAAGTCCGGCAGAAACGAAGTCGTCTGGCTGCGCGGTGCGGCTGTGCGTTGGCGTCGCTCGGCCGACTCCACCCAGGGCGAGGAGGAGGTGCCCGCACTGCCTTCTTGATTTGTGAGCGCCTCTGGCGCGGACAACAGGTTGGTCGGAGGCGGAAAAAAAGAGGCGGGGAGGCGCGGGGGGAGCGGGACAGCAGATAGAGAAGGCGGCGGCGCCGCGGCTGACTCACTTTATTGGCTCCCATAAAGTCCGCACGCCGCTATAACGATAACGGCAAACGCACGGCCGCCGCAGCGCCGAGTAGGAAGGACGCGGCGGCGGCGGTGTCGGCTATTTCTGGCCGTCGTACAAGAGGCTCAGCGCCGCCTTCAGGTTGTCCCGATGTAATATCGGTTATTGCGCGATTCCCAGATGCCACCTATCACTTGTAGGCAGCGGTGCGATGCAGCACCTGCTGTTCGCTAACAGCCGGTTTGCTCGAGCACAGCTGAAAATAATACGCTTCCCAATCTATACTGAATATCAGCAAGAATTCTGTGTAGCTTCAAGTTAACAAAAAATGAAACAATGAGACCCTGGAAATATGGTACAAACCAATCCACATTGGCCAAACATCTAAGACAATAGAATCACATACTAACATCCAGACAATATTACATGACAATACTTAGAATAAATAATAATTAAAAATCACCTTCTCACGAAGAAAATTATAACATACAGAAAACAAAAGCTGAAAGGAAAATTCTTCTAAATGATCAAGTAAACGTTAAACAATTCACTCATTATACTGCTAGATAAAATAGTTACATAGCCCAATCTCTGAGACTCTTTTTAAATGCCCTCACCCCCCTTCACAGATCATTTAAATCAAAACAAAAATCAACTAAACAACAAACTTTTTACCCCCCTCATACATATATTGCAATCTTACACACACACACAAAATAAGACCAGGCTCTCTGTCTCTCTTCCTCCCCCCCCCTCTCTCTCTGTCTCTGTCTCTGTCTCTCTCTCTCTCTCTCTCTCTCTCTCTCCTTGTTACTCTTCTGTTTCAAACAAAATTTGTATCTTTCATTCTGTTCACACACGAAGGCTAGCAACTACTTATATTTCGTTACGTAGAAAGTAGGATACCAACAGCCGTATGTTTAACAGAAACATTTATTCCTTCACTACCAGTTTCGGCACTCCATTATGCCATCTTCAGGTCCCTATAATCAGAGTATTATATCCAATAAATAGGGACCGAAAGTGGTTGCGTGGATGTCTAGCTCTCAGAATGAACCAACCTTGAGCTAGAAATCCACGCAACCAGTTTCAATCCCTATTTAATGGATATAATATTGCGTTATTGGAACCTGAAGATGGCGTAATGGAATGCCGAAACTGGTAGTGAAGGAATAAATCTTTCTGTTAAACATACGGCTGTTGGTATCCTACTTCCTACGTAATCTTGACCAGCCGCAGTCTCGTTTCCACCAGTAATGATGGATTCAATATTTCGTTATATTGGCAACAAAGCAAATGAAACACGAAAAAACTGAGAGTAAATCATGAGTGCTAAACACCTCCAAAATATGTACAACTGTGCGAAAATGTGTGGTAGTTATACATTGTGAACATGTGGCCTTGACCAGATGGAGGAAACAGCAGAAGATAGTTGAAAAGACAAAAATGTAAGTTAAACTTCTTCCCTTATGTAACCAAATACGTGATATGTTTATAATCTTGAAGCAATACATTTAAAAAAAAATTGTACTTGTAGCTCCGACTGGAGGTGCCTTTAAAACAAAAGACGACACGCGGCGCCGGGGAGAAATAAAATCAACTGCAGCAAACAGGAGTGTTTTTTTTTTTTTTTTTTTTTTTTTTTTTTTTCACTTTCAAAAACGAAGAATTTCGGGGCTTGCTGTGGAAGACGGCCAGACAAACTTCTTAAGTCTATTATTCTTTACGAATCTCTCTTTATTTGCCATTGATCGCTTATATACTTTGATTACTTGTTAAAGAGTCATTATCAAATCTGTAACAATTGAAACACAAAACTACAGTGAATACACAGTGCCTAACTGCACAATAAATGTCATAAACTCTTTAATCTAGATGTTATCAATGTCAGCTATACAAAATATATAGAAAAAAGGTTGAAAATAGCTTTTTTTAAACAAAAAATGTTTGTCAGTTTCATACCTTAATTGTTTCAGATGAGCTGACACCATAGTTGCAAGCTATATATGGTTCCAGCAATAGTTTTGCTGAGGACGTAATCAACACGTCAGTTACTAACGACGTGCGTCCCTGGAAGAGTTTGGCTCGTATCTTGTTCTGTAGTGAACAGGTGCGATACTTCATGTTTAATCGCAACAGTAACCATTTCGGCTGCTCATTTATTCAACAGATAGCCTACTGTTGGCCACTCTCGCTTACCCACTAAGCTACCTACGCAGGCAGGTCGATGCATCTACAGGTGGGTATTTACGTGCTGTAATGGATCGTTCGCCATCCAACCCGTTTCTGACACTTTGACACTTCCACGCACACACATCTTAAGGACGCTGTCAAAAGGGTCTTTAGGTGATACATTGCGCGTGAAAATAGTGGTGTGGTAACCATACAGAAGGGGAACTCACAAATTTCGCTATTTTGCTGCCACCTCGATCTAAATTCGCTGCTATAAATTACGATTATCTGCCTGTCCATATTTTTTTACCCAATTGTGTGGTACGACGCAGTCTGTAGTAAACTACATGAGTAACAGCACAAAGTGGACGACAGAACTAGAGCATTGAATTTAAGTAGAGATACATTACTTGTCTAAGCGCTATCTCAGATCTAAGGCTTTTCAAACGTCAGTAACAACGGCTTACGACGTAACAATTCATTTACAGCTTATGCAGTGGCGGGTATGATTCAATGCGTTTTCTTCCAAATATAATTTTCTGGCAGTACGCATACTGAATCAAAATATAGAGCTAGTTTCATTAAAGTCAGAGCTTCCAAAGCCATTTACCTGGCGGATCCCCTTTTCAGGCGAAACCTATTGGAGTTGAAGAAATACCAATGCAAGTGCCATTTTCCCACTAAATCTTAGAAGAATCTATGTTCTATAGATAAATGTAAACAACTTGAAATGATCGAATTACCCATTTTTCTGAGTTCCTAGTGTAGTAAGATACTTTTCTGTTCGAACTTAATCTCTCATCGTGTTTGATTATTTCTCCCATTACGAACTTTTCCTTCTGTCTTTGATGTCGCGTTAACATTAATAATTTTTTTTGTAAGATTTTGCTTTCAGACGAAAATAATTTATTAAATCTTTTGAGTCGGTGTTTAGCATTCCATTCACTTAATTATCACACAACAAGCCGGTTATTTTTCATCCATTCTGACTTATACTATCTTTTTCGACATTTTCTTTCGTTTACCATTTATGAAAAAAATGCAGTTCTCGCTTTCTTTTGGGTGTTCGACATCAAAGCCTTGTAAAATAGCTTTGTCAGCTGACTATAACCAAGGTACTACTATTCCGTTAGTGGTCTTCTACAAATAGCGAAAGATTTGAAAGGTAGACATTACGATCGTAAACGAGGCAGTACCATCTAGGCTCACATCGATGCGATTACACCATGAAATTTCGTTGGCCTTTAAACAAATCGTCCAATAAACGGTATATTTCAGCACCTGTTGCATCTGGAGATGGTCCTTTGTGGAATATTAAGAGTATTCATAACGGACAAAAGCCAATAAAACGCTAATCCGCAACGTCTGTAGATTCAATTTGTAGAGAAAATGAACTGTGGTGGGTGCGAGAAACCAGAGATTCGTTCACGTCGTTTGACATGTCACCAATGTGTTTCTCAGACTGAATATGTGGCAGCGATTGCTCTGCTTGGTCGACTAAACTCCCGCCATTTCGGAACATCACGCGCAAAAGGTTACGCGCACCCTGACTTGTTGCAGTAAAGTGGAGCTGAGACGCCGCATCCAGCGGGCCTGAATACACTGCTTACGGGTCCTCACTTGGAAACCGCAGTCACTGCTTAGAACATGAGCTGATGCAAGTGCAACGTAATTTTTAAATGAAGAAAATAGTTTTATGGTATTAAAAATAAAATGCCAACATCGAACTTTAATTATTCATTCAACGACAACCGGTTTCGGTGAAATGTGTCACCATCATCTGGTCACATGTATATTTCACAAGCTGGTCATCTTGTTAAAAAAATGGGTACAAAATAATAAGTGCAATATATATATATATATATATATATATATATATATATATATATATATATATATATATGTGTGTGTGTGTGTGTGTGTGTGTGTGTGTGTGCGCGCGCGCAAGTTAAAAACATGACAGCTTACAAAATTTTGTATATAGTGACTTAGTGCAATCTCACACTTATTATTTTATACCCATTTCTTTTTAAGATGACCTGCTTGCAAAATATATATGTGACCAGACGATGGTGACACAGTTCACCGACACCGGTCGTCGTTGAATAAATTATTAATGTGCGATGTTGGCATTTTATTTTAAAACCCATAAAACGATCACATCGCCTTCAAACTCGACTATGTCAGATAATCAGAAGAAAATAGTGATGATCTTTTTCACTCCCTTTTAATTAATAATGTTTCCTATCGTTTTACAAGTTTGGGTGAAAGATGTCCACGAACCACCTTGAAAGAATCGGTGGTCTCCTAACTGGTCCGCGAACCACACTTTCGGAAGCCCTGCTATAAGTGGACTTTTATAAATTTTCTGAGAAAGCGGCCAGTTCGCCTGACCGCCCGAGATATCCAAACGGAGGAAACGAAAATCGAGGTTTAACGTCCTGAACTGTACCCAGTAACTATTCTCCCTACGAACTTTGTAGGACCATCGAAGGGGCAACTTCTGTAACAGCAGTAGTATTTAGAATTACGACAAACTTACCCATTTCTCATGCGAACCTTATTAAAGGAGCTTTCATTGCAAACAAGTCGCTGTGATTACAAACGGCATCAATGTTGTCGCAGGAGTAACATGAAGTAGCGATTTATTATTAATGATAATATAGATAAGACTTTATAGGATATTTTGTTCTGTATTTATGACATGAAGTTTAGAACTCAAATATGAATCAGCCAGATTCATTCGTGACAAATCTCGGAAATTTTCCAGAAAATCTGCTTTTATTTTTTTATGAAAATTAATTACATGTATGGTAATTTTTTTGACTGTGGGCGTGGCTTAACTGTAGCGTTGTGAAATGATAATCAAGGAATCATAGGGTAAACGGTTCGAATCCCGCCCTTCTGTTCGTTTTATTAATATCATTTACTTTTCGTTGCGTTCGAATACCTACAATATTAAAAATATAATTATTCAGATATATAACATTTTAAGCAAATCTAGTTTAATTTTTTATGTAAACTGTTGCCTCTTGTTTAAAAAACTGAAAGTATATATATTTTTGTCCTTGTATGTAGACACCCAAATGGCTGGAGCGTTATCTTTTTGAAAAATCTCCAGATAATCTCCTGTAATAGATTTCATTCGTTGCTATGTTCTACCTCAATATTATTCAACGCAACTAATGCAATGCTTATACAATTCTCAGCGTATTTAATCCATATTTAAATACTAATATGGCAGTCTTTAGGCTATACTGATATAAAGCTTATATCTGACTACTGGAGCGACTATAGCGCCCTTATCGGAGAGATACCCTAAGAATAATTTTTGTTTTAAATAATATTACAACTTAATTAAAGTAATTATAATTATGTCTTTGCTCTACATGTGGCATTAAATTGTCGAGAAAGCTGTAAATAATCAGAAAATTAATGTAAAAAGTAACGAATATCACTGACTCTACAACATATCCATGGAGTTCTCGTTATTTCAAAGACCGTTAATAAGGCTCAGGGACAGTCACTAGCAGTGTGCAGACTACCTTCTCACATGAACAACTGTATTAGGTTTGCTCACGCGTCGGGAAACCGTACGATTAATCGTGTACACATAAAATGGAAAAATGAAAAAAATATTACTTTTCACATTATCAAACCAAAAACTTTTTATTCCTGACCGTTTCAACTCATGCCAAGTAAAGCTCGTATTATATAACAGTTTGTTAATATGGATTATTTCAATAAAATAAACACCATAAATTAAATATTTTGGGCGATACTGAAAAATTCTTCATAAATTGAACAAGCGAACGCAACTGTCATTAATAGTGAAGTATGCACTGTAAGAAAATTTAAATTGTGATTAAAAAAGTTTGAACTATCGTTATTAAAAACCTTTCATACAACGGTGAAATTGATAAATAAAGAACAGATGCACATTTTTCATACAAAAATTTCGATTATGCATGTGTTAATTACAAAATATTAGATGAATTTTAAAACTGAATCCTGCAGGTTCTTGTAAACAAAGGAATGACATTGTTGGTTATCAACTGTCCAGCTTCTTTTATTTTTATTTAATTCTTTTTTCTATGAGATACAGCTACTGACGGATGGTTTGCTCATACGTTATGTACTTAAAGTCCCTAAAGTCTCTAGAATGTTTGAGAGTTGCAGTGAATGACTTTGGCTAATTGTTATTTGAGTTTCGAATTTAAGTACCATAAACACAAATACGTAGTCCGATAACTATGCGGTCTCTCTGTGAATGATCAACATTTTGATGAAATAAAAGGTTTTAGCTTCGTAGGGGATGTGAGATGTTTATTTTATAAAATTCAAAACATATCGATTTCGTCCCTATGATGGGACATCATCAGTGCGTGCGGAATTGCAAGTCATGATGACCTATTTGCTCTGCTTAATTTTTTCGTCATACTTGTGACTTGTACCGGCAAGACATTTTAATTGTATTTTATGACATGACGAAAAAATGTTTTAAGCAGAGCAAATAGGTAATCATGACTTGCAATTCTGCACGCACATGAGGATGTTCCATCATAGGGACGAAATCGATATGTTGTGAATTTTATAAAATAAACATCTCGCATCGCCTACGAAGCTGAAACCTTTTATTTCATTATAATTCTGTGGTGGGCTGGCACAAAATGGAATCTAATTACATCAACATTTTGTTTCGCTGTTCCATACGGCGTAGTGGCAAAACCTAAACCATACATTCTTCTATCAAATTTTCAGCGGCGTAGTCAATGCATTATTTCACTTTTTATATGAAAAGTATTTACGGAATTACAAATATTTCACGAAGTGCGAACGAGAAACAGGAGTAATGCGGAACACTAAAGTAACTTTAATGGTAATATCTACGAAAAGATTCTGACTACTACAGCCGGTTCACATATTACAAAGTAATAAATATGTTTTGGAAACTGTAACAGTACATCCAAATAAAACATAACATTACACAAGTCCTTAGATAAGCATTAACAGATGAGCTACAGGAAATGGAGTAAACTAGTGAAAATAGGGAGTAGAAGAAGGAGGAGATGATAGGGAGTAACATTAGGACAAAGAGAGGGGAACGAGGAAAGAGAAGAGAATGGACGACACAAATAAGGGGAGCTTGGAGTGTAGGCTGAATATCCAATTATATCATTAAGAAATTACAGATATTCGAAATGTGTGCAATCTATTTTTCCTTCCTTTTCTATTTAATGTAAAACTAGCGAGAATTTTTAATAAAATTTTTCTCACTGCAAACTATTGGTAAATCAGAAAGTATTAATTATACTTGCATTGTCTACGTAATACGATTTTACCTCTGCCAAATCATTAAAATTCCGTGGATTATTTTACTTATTATCAAGCAGTACAGCACAGTTCTGCTACGATGAATAAAAGGTGCACCGAAGGGGGCCATCGGACTAGCAAAACAACCAGAAACATACTCCAAAGTCGAAGTACGTGAGACACCACAATTTTTGACAGCACAGAGATTCACCCTGAAATTCTGGTAGTGCATACTTGCCCACATCATTTCCTCTCATCATAGTAAACGCAAAAATTGAAGTACCGGTTTTTAATACTCATGATATAAAGAGGTTAGTGAAACAAACATATTTCCATAGCTACTTTCTCGCAATTATACATATTAAAAACAATTTATTACGTATCCGTTTCATAACTCTGGTGTTACTTTCTCCATCACACATTTAAATATTCAATAATGACATGTGAACAACGAAAATCGAAGTGCTGTCAGATCTGATATATATATATATATATATATATATATATATATATATATATATATATATATATATATATATATATATATATATATATATTCGGAAAAGTTTTCAGTGTCAACTATTCATAAGGACTGAAATTATGAAACAGAGGTATAAGCATATGTTCCAAATTATTACTGCAGTTTTGAGTATTGTATGTTCAAAATTATTACTGCAGTATTCTCAAATACAGTAATCAATATACAAATAATATTAATTAATCAATTTAAAAATTGACTGTAAACAAAAGTCTCTGTTACTTCACCAGGAGCTAATGTAAATAAAATCGTGAGTCCACCATTGAGCAAGAGACATAAATTTTTCCGTTTGGGAAACATGTAGATGTCAAATACACTCCGCAGTATATAATAGACTTATCTCTCCGATTTGTTAATCGTAATAGAAATGTCTTATTGAAAACAGCAGTCTCTTGAAGTTAAAAGGAAGATCTGGGGGAATATTTGTCAAATGTGCACTGATGTACATCCTTGTAGGATGACAGTCTCAATTGCATTACCCATCATCTTCCTAACAGTCGTCTACTATTGCAAAGTTTCGACGGATCCAGGTTTCGCAGTGAAGCAACTGGCGATGCAACTTTCAATAAAAGTCGATATCATGGAAAACTAGTAAGGTCAAGTGAGTTCAGAAACTTTGTTGGAAAATTGATGGCGTCGACAACATCTACCGTTGTATCGATGGACTTGTATTCAGTGACCACGTGGCAATGAGACAAGTAATTTGAGTGTCTATTTTGTATATGTCTGTCATCCTCGCAACCAGTTCAGAGTTTTGTGAAACTGCTGGATAGGCTTCATCTATTATCTCTGTGATAGCCAAAACCACACTGCAAAATCTGATGTAAAGTTCGTCCTGCGAGACGACAAAACGGCTTCTCTGCCCTCTCCACTTTCTAGTAGTTTCTTGGAGAGCATTTGTAAGCTTACCACCCTCCGCTTTCCTATCAGTTGCCACCCTCTTCCCGGTATAAAAACATGTTAAAGCATATCTTAGCGCTCTGATTAAATAAATGACTCGCAACGGAATTCGCCTTACCACGCAAACTATGGTAACTAATTGAAAGCGACGGCAGTAGCTTACCTCAAGAGATGTGCCTAACATGATTTCCTATCTGAATATTATGCACACAAACAAGGACGGGGAATTAGTATAAAGAAAAGCAATTTCCCTTTTAATAAATTTACATTTATCTTGTCGTTACTCAATTAAGCAAGAAATATTATGGGACATTTCAGTTAAAACACTTAGAACACAATTAATATTTCGTGGAGGGATTAAGAAAAGGAATAAAAGTTTTCATACCCATTGTCTACTGGCTGGATTCAAAATTCTTAGTACCATGATGTACTACCCACGTGCCGACACATACGTAAATTCAAAGTGCCACAGACAAAATGCCCACATGAACTGAGCCTAATCCGCAAAGACCAGAACTCGTCCTAATTCCGTGAAAACGCTCCCAAATTTTAGAAAATGGACTTCTAACATTGTGCATTT
Source organism: Locusta migratoria (assembly GCA_026315105.1). Classification (NCBI taxonomy): domain Eukaryota; kingdom Metazoa; phylum Arthropoda; class Insecta; order Orthoptera; family Acrididae; genus Locusta; species Locusta migratoria. The sequence continues at coordinate 21,312,124 of CM048751.1, forward strand.
ACTGAACCATTTCCCTGCTAATCTGTTGCAAAATTGTCACAAATCACACACACTTCCAAATACATTACCCTCGGAGACCAACATACGGCCGGTCACGGTGGCCGACAGGACTGAGGCACTCCAGTCACTGTCTGCACGGCCACTACGGTCGGGAGTTCGAATCCCCCCTCGGGCATGGATATTTGTGCCGTCATTAGTGTTAGCTAGTTCGCAGTGCTCACTCTACCTGTATGTGGACGGGCTCCACAATTTTATGATGTGACGTTGTTTTTAAATTTTACTTTTTAATCTATTGACATGGAGTCAGCCACATTTTAACAACTTTTTTAATGTGAGCTGTATGTATACTTCGGAAGAAGGCAAAATTAATTTTGCCGAAACCTAGGTAAAGGTTTATACATGTAAACCTTTTTATGCATCTGGTCAGCTGAAACTGTGTCGACTTTTGGATTTAGTTCGTAAGTAGTTTGTAAGCTTAGGGACTGATGACCCCGTAGTTAAGTCCTATAAGCTATAAGTTTGAACCAACATACGCCGCGGTGGAGTAGCCTAGCGGTCTAAGGCGCTTCGCTGCGGAGTGCGCGGTTGCTCGCCCTCGGAGGTTCGAGTCCTCCTTGGGGCATGGGTGTGTGTGTTGTCCTTAGGTTAGTTTACCTTAGTTTAAATAGTTTGTAAGCTGTGGACTGATGACCACGCAGTTTGGTCTGATAGATTTACAAACATTTGAATTTTTGACCAACACTACGTCCGTCCTCAGCCAGCCCAGGAAACATTCTGCCGAAATATGGCTGCTTTCTAGCGTAACCGCCCTTCCCGTTTAACTTGGCCGGAGCCGTCCTGCAATTAGCCAGTCACTAACGGGACCATCCTGCAAACTTTCGAATCGTGAAGGAATCGGAAATGACAGACACTTGTCGACCACGTCCCCCCAGGAGACCTCTCTGTCCAATACAGAAACTAAGTTGGGTAACCTTTTAACTATGAGCATCTCTGCCTTCCCAGCTGTAGCCTCACACACGATGACACACACTCACACTCACACTTGGTAGGATGGGAAGATGGGTGCTGTGGAGCAAAGTTCCTTATGTGAGCGGGACTCACTTATTATGCCTGTAATTAAAATTGCAATAAGAATCATCATGCATTCTTGTCTCCACTGCTCCTAGCATTAGCCCGAAATAAATAATTAAGGTATCACGAAAGGTCAAATACAAAAATAAAATTAGAAAGTAATGTGCACCCAACACTGTGGCTTGCATGAAACACGTATAAATTCAAGTAAGTCAAACGGAATGATACTACAGTATCGTTTCACATTGTCGTTACGCTATATATACTGCTGCAGTATACTCGCTGTGAGACGATCCCAGACTGCTGCAACTGACTGTGCACCGCTGCCTGACGTTTCTAGGAAGCGATTTTGTAATCCTGTCTAAGACAAAGCCTGCAGACGTTTGCACTTAACAGTTCAAATCTGTCGACAGCACATTTAGTTTTCAGGAATTTCTTTCACGTAACAGAAGTAAGGAAGTCTTACAAAGAAAGGATGCCAACTCGTATCGCCGAATTTGTCCAAATTTGTGTCACATGTAGGGTGAGACACGAAAGTGCCCCAAGTGGGAACTCCAGATGGCTAAGCGTTCAGGAAATAAATCTCTAATTCCACGAGTAGCGTCAATTTTTGTTCATGTGCATGTAGACAAGTTGAAAACATAAAACGGTGGTTGAGTAGGGTAGCTTCTTGGAAATTAGTATCTAAGGAGATGAAATTCCAATCACAGTGCCTTAGCTCTACACAAACTGAACAATCAAAAGACTATTGTCGTCAACTAATAGTGAAGCCAAAACCGTAAAAAATTTAACTTACGTTTTTTGATTGACTATCATGATTAAAACCTTCAAAAAATATAGAAAAATACGAATAAACAAAAACACGTGCACGTTTCGTAAAAATTAACATTAGATATTACAATTGTATAAGTATTCGAACGCAACAGAAAAAAGTATTTGCCATGCCAGGATTCTAACCACTGACCCGGAGGTTGAGAGGCCAGAACGCTACCCCTTTTTTTTTTTTTTTTTTTTTTTTTTTTTCTTTTTTTTTTTTTTTGCCCCCTTTCCACTCCTTCAGTCCCGCCTTACGCTCTTCATAAGTCGCCTTCTTTGGCGCAGGCTTCAATAGCCTTTATGTAAATCAATGTTTTCTTCTATAGTACTTATCGTTCGCCTTCTTCCGCTGTGAGGCTTTCGTTGAATAATATTTCTCCTTTCTTGTTTTCGAAATACTCCCTCATGGGCGTTATTGATTTTAAATTAAGGTAAACTTTAAGTAATTATTTTTATTCTTCTTCTTGTTTTTGTGAAATTTGATTCCATTTGTTGTTGTGGTCCTCAGTCCGGAGACTGGTTTGATGCAGCTCTCCACCCTACTCTATCCTGAGCAAGCTTTTTCATCTCCTCATAAGAACGATAATTGAATCTGCTTACTATACGCGTCTCTTGGTCTCCCTCTGGGATTATTACCCCACGCACTTCCCTCCAATGCTAAATTTACGATTCCTCGATGTCTAAGAATGTGTCCTACTAAGCGATCCCTTATTTTAGTAAGGGTACGCCAAAAAATCCTTTTCTCACCAAGTCAGTTCAGTATCTCTTCATTAGTTATGCGATCTACCCACCTAATCTTCAGCGTTCTTCTGTAGCACCACATTTCAAAAGCCTCTATCTTCTTCCTGTCCGCACTGCTTATCGTCCATGTTTCACTCCCGTACAAGTCAATAATCCACACTTAAATTAATATTTGATGTTAGCAAATTTCTCTTCTTCAAAAATGTCTTTCTTCCCATTGCCATTCTGCATTTTATATCCTCTGTACTGCGACCATCGCATGTTATTTTACTACCCAAGTAACCACCTTCATTGTTTCGTTACCTAATATAATTCTTTCAGCATCACCTGATTTTCTAAGACCGCATTCCATTATTTTTGTTTTGCTCTTGTTAATGTTCATTTTATACGCTCTCTTCAACAAACTGTCCACTCCATTCGACTGCTCTTCCAGGTCCTTTGCTGTCTCTGGCAGAATTACAATGTCATCAGCAAAACGCAATGTTTTTATTTTTCCCCCCTGAACTTTAATCCCTATTCCAAATTTTTTCTTGCTTTCCTTCACCGCCTGCTCGATGTACAAATTGAATAGCATCGGAGAAAGGCTACAACCCTGTCTTACTCCCTTCCCGACTGATGCTTCCCTTTCATGCCCTTCGAGTCTAATAACTGCGGTCTGGCTTTGTACAAGTTGTAGATAACTCTCCTTTCCCTGTATTTTACCATTGCTGACTTCAGAATTTGAAAGTATTCCAGTCAACATTGTCAAAAGCTTTATCCAAATCTACAAAAGCTAAAAATGTAGGTTTGCCTTTCCTTAATCTATCTTCTAAGATAAGACGTAAAGTGAGTATTGCCTCCCGGGTACCTACGTTCCTCTTGAATCCAAACTGATCTTCCCCGAGGTCAGCTTCTACCAGCTTTTCCATTCTCCTGTAGATAATTCTTGTTAAAATTTTGCAAACATGACCTATCAAACTGATGGTTCTGTAATTTTCCCACGTATCTGCGCCTGATTCTTTGGAATGGGGATTATTACATTTTTCTTAAAGTCTGAGGGAATTTCGCCTGTCTCATACATCCTACATACCAGTTCAAATAGAGACTTTAGTAGCTCTGAGGGTATGTCATCTACTCCTGGCGCCTTGTTCCGACCTAGGTGTTTCAGGACTCTGTCAAATTCATATCTCAGTATAGTATCTCCTATTTCATCTTGATCTACTTCCTCTTCCCTTCCTACAACATCGTCTCTAAGTTCATTTCCTTTGTAGAGCTGCTCTATGTACTCTTTCCACCTTCAGCTTTCCCTTCTTTGCTGAGAACTGGTTTCCCATATGAGTTCTTTACATTCATAGAGTTACTTTTTTGTTTGTCCCCAAATGTCTCTTTTATTTTCCTGTAGGCGGTATCTACTTTTCCCCTTGTTATACATTCTTCTAGAGATTTGCATTTGGCTTCTAGCCACTCCTGCTTAGCCATTTTGCACTTCCTGTCAATCTCATTTTTTAGTCGTCTGTACTCCATTTTGCCTGTTTCATTTACTGCATTTTTATATTCTCTCATCAATTAAATTTAGTATTTCCTGTGATATCCAATGATTTTTGTAGGTCTTGCCTTTCTACCTATTTTGTACTCCACTGCCTTCACTATTTCATCTCTCAATGCTGCCCATTCCTCTTCTACTTTTTTATTTCTCCCTGTTTCTGTCAATTGATGCCTAAATCTCCCTCTGAATTTCTCGAGAACTTTACGTTACAACATTCTTTTGTGATTCTTAAACCATGTGTTTGTTACGATTACATCATGTTCCATGCAAAATTCTACCAGGCGACTTCCTCTTTCATTTCTTCTGCCCAGTCCATATTCACCTACTATTTTTCCTTCTCTTCCTTTTCCTACTACCGAATTCCAGTCTCCCATCACAATTAAGTTTTCCTCACCCTTAACTGTCTGAATAATTTCCTATATTTCTTTGATCTCCTCATCATCGGCAGAGGTAGTTGGCATATAAACGTGTACTACTGTTATCGGTATTGGCTTCGTATCTATCTTGACAATGATAATGCGATCACTGTGCTGCTCATAGTAGTTTACCCGCATTCCTATTTTCTTATTCATTATCAGTCCTACTCCTGTAATACCCCCAACTGATTTTGTATTTATAATCCTGTACTCACCTGACCAGAAATCATGTTCATCCTGCCACCGAACTTCACTAATCCCCACTATATCTAACTTCAACCTATCCATTTCCTTTTTTAAATTTTCTAATTTTCCTACCCGATTAAGGGATCTATCATTCCACGCTCCGACCCGTAGAATGCCAGTATTGTCTTTCCTGATGACAACATCCTCCTGAGTAGTCCCCGCCCGGAGAGCCGAATGGGGCACAATTTTACCTCCGGAATATTTTACCCGAGAGGATGCCATCATCATATTTTCATACAGTAGAGCTGCGTGTCCCCGGAAAAAGTAACGGCTGTAGTTTCCCCTTGCTTTCAGCCGTTCGCAGTAACTGTGTGGCAAAGCCACATTAGTTGATGTTACAAGGCCAGCTCAGTCAATCATCCAGACTGTTGCCCCTCTTCAGGAACCACATGTTTGTCTGGCCTCTCCACAGATACCCCTCCGCTGTGGTTGAACCTACGGTACGGCTACCTGCATCGTTGAGGCACGCAAGCCACCCCACCTTGGCAATTTCTGTGGTTCATGGGGGTGTGATACCACTTATAAGTTCCAAACTGAAGTAGAATAGAAATATAAAAAATAATTCTGAAAATAATGAGTTAATATCTTTTTCGCATTTCGTCGCATAACGTAGTTTGTCGTATTGTCATTTCAAGTCGATAACAGCACAATAAGGATTCTTTGAAACAAATCTCCGAGTCTTGGTCGACTTAGAAACTTGTGATGTTCCGTTGATAACAATTGTAAAAAGTCAGGAAAGGATTTCTTTTTACAGTTGATGCTGTGGTACACATAATATCCAGTGAGCCAGGCGTAACTGTTGTTTTTGGCGTTAGGAAAGAATTTCCAGTCTGGATGCAATATATGTGTAGTCGTGATATTCACTATACCAGTTCGTGTTATAAGAGACAAGTTTTCCGTTGTCCTCCTGAGCTACACGAATAGATACAGCAACCGTTTTAATGATTGGTACTTAGTACTTACGTGTACTTTGCGAAACTTTAAAGTCGATTATCTAATGTTTTTGCCTGATTGTTATTTTAGTTCAGAACTAAAATAACTATCAGCCATAAACATTAGACGCAACTCTCAAAAAGTTTCTAGATAATCGACTTTAAAGCCAGAAACAAGAAGAATTCTATAATCTGATACACATGTGGTCTCCTGGTCGGTCATGGATTAAGCTACGTCTTCCTCAGATTACGGTGTCTTCTAAGTGGATGCAACCCCCCCCCCCCCCCGTCAGTGGATTATCAATGAATGTCTTCTCGATTTATTTGGTTACCGGTTATAGTTCATTCTTTCAGTACTTCTGTCGTTATTGGGCCAACTTCTCCTTCCATCGATATTCCAGCTGCGAGAAAAATAACCACCTGAGCTACACGTACAGGTTTGGTTGGTACTTAGTACTTACGTGTACCTTGCGAAACGTTAAAGTCGATTTTCTCGAAAACTTTTGAGAGTTGCGTTTAACGGCTTTGGCTGATCTGATTGTTATTTAAGTTATGGACTTCGCGTACTATAAATATAAAACATTCTACAATATGATACCCATGTGATCGCCTTGTCAGTCATGGACTAAGCTACGTCTTCCACAGATTACGGCGCTTCCGTCTTCTAAGTGGGTGCAACCCCCTGCAGACGCGTTCCACCGCCTACAGCCGGCAGCCAGTGGTGGTAACGGACGGACGCCCGCCACCATCCATCACAGGCTGCGCTCCGCCCGTCAGCGGGGACAAGCAGCCAGGCTGGTTGCGGCAGCCGTGTCCGGCTTAGCTGACAGCCGAGGGAGGAGGGAGGCTGACAAAACGGCCGCTAATCCCCACAGTCGCGCCCTCCTCGCCACCGCCATTACTGGCTGCTCTCCGAATGTCCGCCACCGTCTCGTGACATTCCTTAATCGTTCCGACGCCAATCATTTCATACTAGCACTTGCTTCCTAAGTCCTCGGTTAGCAGCTTGATTAATTCCAATCTGCGTCCTCCCCTACAGTTTTTACCCTCTGTGGCACCCTCCAGTAGCGCAGAGGGTGGTCCCTAATGCCTAAATACGTGTTCTATCTTACTGTCCCTTCTTTTTGTTAACCACGATGTCGACGGGACATTAAACCTAAGTCTTCCTTCTCATTTTTCTCAGTGTTCATCATTCCATTCTTTCTTTACGATATCGCTCATTCATTATTTTAAAACTTTACCTGATTTACAACTTTCGCTGGACGCTGTGTCTAGAGAGTTCAAGATGCCCAAGCTGCCTCCTGAAACATTTCTGAAAGTGCGAGTCCCATCTATGAACACCATGTGATACCAAATTTGACGACTTTATTCAGCATGCTGTTGTGGTCATCACCTGAACCGCACTATATTGAGTCTAGGTGTCAAACGTGAATCTCGCCGTGGACGCCGCATGTCATCAAACCTATTACGTACTCTTTCAGTCGAATCTCTAGATCAAGCAGAGGAACATCAGACACGATATTCACGACAAATGAAAGAGAAATATTTTGGGCAGCACCAAACTCTTTTTATGGCCTTCGTGGACTTGGTGAAGGCATTTGTCGAACGAGATACCCATTGGAAACACCATGCCCTCCAAGGTTCTCTGAAAAGTTGATAGGGTTCTTAAGATTGCTCCGTGATGGCACGACAATCCAGTGATCACATTTGGAATCACTGGAGAACTATTTGAAGTTTTAACCGGCCCACATTTTTCTCAACGATATTACAGCTTATTGAAGGTAAGATTCCTCCAGGAGTAGATATCACATACGGCATGGATAGTAAATTTTTTAACCTTAGCACGCTGAAGACTAAGACCAAGACGTTAATAAAATCCTTTATGCAGATTCAATATGCAGACGATTATGCTATATTGTCCCAATTCAAATATTAAGAAATCCAAATTTTTGGACTAAACAGCACATGAGACGTCTGCACAAACTCCTAAAATAAAAATCAACAGCCAACCACTTAAGAATATCAGGTGTTTCGCATATCTTGGCAGCCATCTCTCTGCAAAATACAACATCGATGCAGAAATCAATTACCATATGAAATGGGCTGGGACTGCCTTCGCAAGACTGCGACTGAGAATATTCAACAATGGACATCAACTGTTGCACCAAAGTACTTTTATACGTCTGTGGTCATGTCTCTTATATGCGTGCGACACGTGGACAAAATACAGGCGACATGTTAAAATGCTTGAAAAATTGCACGAAAAAAGCCTCAGAAATATCCTTAAAATGACCTGGATGGTAAATGCACGAATAATAGCATTCTGAGGAAGGCTGTAACCACAAGGATTGAAACAACGTTAGCTAAATGACGCTGATGCGTATGCCAGACCATCGCATTCCCCAAGAAATGCTGGGTATCAAGCGTAGGTAATCGTCATCATGGACGTCATAGAAAAAGGTACAGACAATGTATATATTTTACAATGAAAAGTGGCCAACCAGTTGCGTTAAAATGGGTTTAACCCTTCAGAGGACAAAACTTCTTTTTATGAATATTTGAAAGGTAATGTTTTATTGCATTCCTTTTGACTTATATAGGCTTGTAATATATTCAGCATTTTTTTAATGTTCATTTATCTTTGAACTGAAAGAAAGAAATAGGTGGTTGATGTACAGACCAGTATCCACTTTGGTTGGGGCTTAGACTACTGTGGTTGGTGGTAATTCAAAGGACCACCTTCTTATACGTGGAATAGAAAACTAAAAAATAGCATTTGTACTGCAAATAAGATACAATTTATTAACTAATTTACTGAAATACAAAAATTAAACACATTACAATATGCAAACACTTGCTATTTAGAATGAAACGGGTGAAAAAAAGGAAGGCAAAGAGAACATTTTTGTGCTACAATGAGCACACCTTCTGCTGGTACCCTTCTGTGGATCCACGTTTGAAACATTTGCCCCTCATCACTTTCAGGGGTTATACATAATTGTTGAAGTGATGCAGAAAGGATATCACTGCAAGAGTCATGGAATGAGTTATCTCCCCTGCTTGTATTTGGGGGATGAGTGTTTGGCAGTAGGTCGTCGGCATCTGAATCACCTCCACTTCATACAAATGTTCTAATGAAGCGCATCATTACTCCACGACAAACAGTTATCATGCAATAAGTTAAACATGATAAATATTTGACATGGAGTAATGATGAGCTTCATTAGAGCATTTGTTTTTCTAACAGTAACTTTTACATGATTATTGAATACATTCGCATCAGTGCTGTATTTTATCATCAATAGTTATTGTCATATTTTCCTAACAATTGTATATTTTTTCTGGCATATTACTGTTCTTAGATCCGACGTCTGAAGGAGACAAAATTAATTTTTTCGAAACCTAGGTAAAAGTTTTAATTAAACCAATTCTTATGCAATTGGTTGGCTACAATTTATTGTTAGATTTACACGTTCTACCATTGCTAAACTGCAGCCATGTTCAAGGTACAGAGACTGCATTGAAGTCACCCCTAAGGAAATGCAGTATCGGTACAGTAAACTGGGATTCACACACGGTGGATCGTCCGACCTGGAGAAACATGGTGCTGCGGTCTTCAAAGACCAGAGATGTCGCAGTCCTAAGGATTTATCACCAGGTGCTTCACCATAGGTCTGACATCACTGCGGCAGAGATTGTAACGCGCGTATTGTACGGATGAGCCATTTGAGGAGCCCTCAATGGGACAAGGAGAGTATTTATTTATTTATTTCTCATTTACAATCCTACTACTTTTTAATATAAAGCAGGACGTACATTTGTAGTTTTACATGTTATACATTAGTTCATTAATGTTATATAATTTGAGTATTTAAGATAAACAGAGATAAGAAGAAAAATAAAATAAAAGCAAAGAGAAAATACATATATACAATTTCTTACAGATGTCGCTACAATTATAATATAACAAATACATTGCATTTTACAATAATTAGATGTATTGGAGAACATAAAAAAATGATTTGTTATATGGTTGTTATACATATGTCGAAATTCAATGTATTCTGAAATTTGTTAATTTTAATTTTGGGCTAACAATGTAATAGGAAGGAAAGAAATTATATCTAAAAAAATATAGGGGGTTTTCTGTCCTTATGGTTAGCTGCATAGTACTATGCTGGGCATTGAGTACCTTGTAATGTTTCCTTCAAGCCACTGATCACCCAGAACAGATTCCATGATTTCGATGATATTAGTCTCTTTTCTTTACATTGTTTTTTCTTTCTTGTGTCTCAGGTGTTAGTATCCATGTTAATGTAAAGAAGGTCTAGTTTGGGTTCTGACAATGGAAGATTGCTCCCCTGTCAATCTTGAGTCTCATCGGTGTCACTTCCGTCATTCATGAAAGTTTCATCGCCTTCTTCCTCGTCTGTTTGTTCCCAACTATACCTGTCATCTTTGTGGGGCATATGCGCACGCCTCTTGTAGGGCCTTGTCCTGCCGGCCGCGGTGGCCGAGGGGACTGAGGCGCTTCAGCCACGGTCTGCACGGCCGCTATGGTCGGGGGTTCGAATCCCCCCTCGGGCATGGATATTTGTGCCGTTCTCAGTATTAGCTAGTTCGTAAGTAGTTTGTAAGTTTAGGGACTGATGGCCCTGTAGTTAAGTCCCATAAGCTATACAAACAATTGAACATTTTTGGGCCTTGTCCATTTGTATTCTTCGTAATTTGTATTGGATATCTTGTCTGGTAGTGTGTTGTGTCCAGTTTTGTTCGTCTCTTATTATGTCACATATCGTATCGTCTGTTGTAAAGTCAAGCTGCTGTGTGTCTCTGACATGAGTGTATCGTCCGCAGAGTAAGACGATGTGTTCAGGGGAGCCTTCGGTGTTTCAGCATGTGCAAGTGTTGGTGTCGCCCAGTCCCATTCGGAACAGGTGAGTGAGATATGCACCATGTCCAGTGAGGAAGTAAACCATACCGCGGCTGGAGAGTACCATGCTCGCGAATGATTGCACAAGATGAGGACACCTACTTGCTGCGTCCGTCTGTTAACCACAATGTATCTACAGGTTTCAGTTACTCGCTCGCTAGTGTTTGCCATATATAATGACACCTACTTGCTGCATCCGTTTGTTGATCACAATGTGTCTACAGGCTGCAGCTGCCGCAGCTTCTGGTGACCGTCACGCTGCGTTAAAAAGGTGTGAGGGCAGGTGCCACAGCCGGTGGGAAAGAACACAAGTGTGTGGTGACGGGGACAGCGGCTCATGAATATATGCAGCAGCAGCGGGGACCGTCCCGTAAAGAATGCCGGCCGTAACGGAAGAACGCCGCGCCCCAAATGAATCAGCCGCTAATGAACTTATTAGGCGGCCTTCCGTCTCGCCTCGCCGGATGGAGGGTGTCCATCTGCGGAGCATCACACTTGTCGCATCAGCGTCTGGAGGCACACGCTGTGAAGATTTCACCTGTTTATCTGTATGTCAACGCTACCTTACTAGGCTAACATCTCCTACAATTAAATAAAATAATCCAAAAACACGGTCGAACGAGATGAAAATAATGTCCGAACAATTTGACTAACTCATGGAGTGTGTCAAAATTATGACCACTGCATATAAACACTACCGGGCTAATTTGAATCTCCTGTTTATACCGAGCCCAGATCAACATCGAGTAGTCGTTGGGTTTTTGACATGATTGGACTAAGAAATTTACGTTTACCGGTGTCAAAGGCTGCACTTTTCAAATGTGCTAGTAGTGACAGTTGCAGAAGTGGGGCCTGAAGGCCGCGACGGATTAGCTGTGCTTGATTTGATTTTTTCAGGGAAGCCAAAACAGTCTTGGTCCAACCAGCCACTGCCCGCAGCGAAACTAAGTTTATTGTGCGGTATCGCTCCCTGTATATCTAGTAAAGCCAACCAATGTCCTTGAACAGTGCAAGGAGTCCCTTTATCAGTTCTTTATTAGACACAATTTCTTCGGGTCTGGTTGTCCCAAATGTTCTGTGCCTTTTACTCTCCAATGCAATGCATTCGAAGATTATATGTGATGCAGTTTCATCACCGTCACCACAGATCCTACATTTAGGGTCCTCTTCTGTTATTCCCATTGTATGTAGGTGTTTTTTCGAAATTCCCATGGCCTATCAGCAATCCAACCATGAGTCTAATCTCTCTGCTGTTCAGGCCCAGGATTGCAGAGCTTCTTTTAAAACATGGCTTTGGCATCATTACCTTGCCATGTTTTTGTTGGTAGACTTTGGTCCCATATTCTACGTGCTGTCTTCTGAGCCAGTTACGTAACTCCAATTCATTGCCTTGGTGATTGTCAGGACAGGTTCCGTTCCAATAAATGGAGTCTCTGCCCCCATCCTGGCTAATATGTCGGCATGTTCGTTGCCACTGTTCCCCGAGTGGCCAGGGACCCACAATAGGTTTACTCTATTGCTTTCCCTTTGCACTACCAGAACCCTGTGACATTCTGCAACAATTTTAGACCTTGTTGCAGGAGCTGCCAGTGATCTCAGGGCTGCCTGGCTGTCTGAATAGATATAGATGCTACGATCTTTGTAGCACCTACGCAAATTCTCCCCCACACACGCCCTGATGGCAGTGATTTCGGCCTGGAATACTTAGGCCAGTTTCCCCAGAGAGATGACGCCCTCCAGTCTTGGCTGCACCCCGTATACCCCGGCTCCAACGCCTCTGTCTAATTTCGACCCGTCAGTGAACCAGACAATATCCTCCGTACGGTGTCGAACTACTTTCTCCCACTGCGCCCTACTTCCGAATGTTATATTGAAAGGCTTGTTGAAGCAATATGGGGTTATAATATAGGCGGCTGGCATTTCCCCAACCTTTCCTATATTTAACACACTCACAATTTTAGTGTGTGATTCTGGATATACCATAGAGTTCCATTTGTTGCCAGTTTTGAGTCTGTATGCACCAGCCGCTGCCTCCATCTTGATCCAAAGGTGTAATGGGGGCATATCCAGCAGTTGGTGTGCTGCTAATTCCGCCTGTTATGGTTAAGCAAGCTAATTTCTGCACCTTACCAAGCTCCTTAGCAGCAACCTGCTGTTCTACCTTCTTCCACCACACGACCGCCCCATAAGTGATCCTGGGTCTAATCACTGTGTTGTATATCCAGTGCATACCCTTGGGGCTCAGGCCCCAATTTTTGACACAAGCTCTCCTGGTACTCACCAGAGTACCTTTTGCTTTGGAGCAAATATTCCTAATGTGAGGGGTCCATGTCAGTTTCTCATCTAGGGTAACCCCTAGATATTTCACTGTCCCCTTCACAGGTAGCGCTTCATTGAAAAGCTTTAGATTCCAACTTGGATGTGCTTCTTTGTGAATGGCACAACAACAGTATTCTTGGGACTAACCCCCAGATCCTGTTTTCTGCACCAGTCTTCCACAATGTCCAATGCACCTTGTCCCTGTGTCAGCAAATTTGACAAGTATTACTATGACAAGATCATCTGCGTATCCTTGGCAAATGTACTGCCTAGAGTTTAATTCTCCAATGAGATCATTCACCACTAGATTCCACAATAAAGGGGAAAGAACTCCTCCTTGCGGGCAACCCCTAGTGGTGTTGATTACCATTTTTTCATTCATCATGGTAGCCTCTACCTTTCTTCCACTGAGCATGGCCTTAGTCCACCTACATATAGTGGTCCCTAGGTCATGCACTTCTGCTGCCCTAACCATGGAATCGAAGGTCGTGTTGCTAAAAGGCCCCTCGATGTCCAGGAAGATACAAAGGACTATTTCCTGAAAGAGTAGTGCTTTCTCCACCTTCCCAACGAGTTGGTGGAGAGCTGTCTCACATGATTTACCTGGTTGATATGCATGTTGGTTTGAATGTAGAGGAGCCCTAGTTAACCTCCTTTCTTCAACAAGCACATTAACCAGCTTTTCCAATGTCTTAACAGTGAAGGAAGAAAGGCTGATTGGTCTCATATCCTAGGCCTTGGTATGAACAATTCTCCCTGGTTTTGGAATGAAGACAATCTTCACTGCCCTCCAGGCATTGGGAATGATTCCTGCTGCTAACCCTGAATAACCTGCATAGGAATCTAATAAGATTTTCTCCCGCTTGTTGCAGGAGAGCTGGAAAGATTCCATCGGGGCCAGGTGACTTGAACGGTTGAAATGTTCCCACCGCCCATCGGAACTTACTGAAATCGACACACTCATTGGCCAAATCTCAGTCCTCTTTTCGAATACCTGAGAACCGTTGTCGCTCAGGAATCGCATTCTGGTCTGAGTTATCCCCCAGAGTATATTGAGGAACGTGAGTCCTGAGGAGCAGTTCCAACGTTTCCTGTGCTGTCTTTGTATACTCCCCATCCTCCTGCCTCAATGTTCCTCCTGGATTAGTTGGTACCCTAGCGAGGATTTTATGAAGTCTCGCTTGAGCAGCTGTGCCCTCCACTTCCTCACAGAATACCTTCCACGATGTCTCCTTTGCCCGTCTGATGGCAAGGTTGTAATTGACAAGGACCTCACGATACTTTGCCCATTGTCCTTTGCGCCCCGCAAGGTTAAACAGTCTTCGTACCTGTTTCCTTTGCATTTCCAGGTTATTATTCCACCAAGGCACACTCCTATTTGTGCACTTGTTGGTGATTGAGCAGTTTTCCTGGTATGAGGTCAACATAGCAGAGGTTAGGGCCTCTGCTACTTCCTCAAACTCTGCTGGATTCCTTATCGAAGTTTTAATTTCCGATAGGCTGAAGTCAAGGTCTCTCCTATATGTCTCCCAGTCCATTTTCCTGGGATTCCTACAGGCCATGGTCTGTCTGGTTCCCATTTCAACCTTGAAGTTAATATACATGTGATCTGATGAAGATGGCTCCAGGACCACATGCCACTGTTTGATGTAACTTCCCATCATCATGGAACCAAAAGTTATGTCAATTACTTCTTCCCTTCTACTATTCCTGAATGTAGGTTCATCACCCCTATTCAGGATCTCCAAGTTGTTAGATAGGAGAAATTCCAGAAGGTGCTCACCTCTACTGTTGGTGTCCTTGCTGCCCCATGTTAGATTGTGGGCATTGGGATTACATCCCACCAACAGTTCGTCACCTTGCCGATGGCAGGCTTCTCTCAGTCTTCTCACTTCCAAAGAAGGAGGAGAACTGTCTTCGTAAGGAAGGTATGCTGAGGCCAAAACAATTTCCCTCGTGATACCTTCCTCACGTTGCTGCATCCTGATGGTCACCAGGTCCCTGGAACAAAAATCCATCATTGGTATGAAAGTTATTCCATTTCTAACATAAAAACATGTTCTGGAGTTTTTTAGATTTCTAGCATAAATCATCTTACCTCCAGTACCACCGAGGCCCTTTGTATAAACAGGGTTCCACCTCCTGTCTCACCAGGCGACGGCTCAGGGCAGCAGTGGCCCCTTTACTGTGCTGCAGGTTTATCTGCAGAACTTCCAGTCGCCATCTTGCTGCCATTATCGCCTTTAAGGTCTTTGATTACCCTGACGGCGACCTGCGAGAACCCTAAAAACAGTTTCAGGCCTTGCTCTCGCATTGCCTTCAGGAACTTCTCTCCGACCTCCACCACCAGGGTTCATCCTTCTGGAACGACCTTTCGGTTAATTACCCTCCAATCCTCTGTCAAGGCTTTTAAGTTCTGGAACCTTATTTTCTCGAACTGAGTCTTTGGAGGGACATCCTTAAGGATCTTTGGAACCCATATTGATACCTTTGTGGTCTTCAGGAGTTTGGTTGCTGTCTTGACCAGCAGCTTTGCATCCTCCCACGGGGATATCATGGGCACCTTGTCCTTAAGCCATTCTGCTGAATGCTCCCCCTCACAGACAAAAATGAGGGCACCGTGATTTAGATCGACCCTCCTGAATTTGGGTCCTGGACCAGCTCCCCCCCAATCTCTTCAAAGAGGGCCATCTGCACGAGCTCCTCCTGCTGCGAGGTGAAGGTCACCAGTGGGTGTCCTTCTTGGACAACCGCCATTCTAAAGACCGAGACTGCAGTACTATAGGTCTGTTTCCCTATTTCCTGCCTCAGCCCTTCAGGATCATGCCTGTCCAGAGAGGATGTCGAGGGGGTCTGTCTATCCCCTTCGACCTGAGGCAGTTTCTTTTTGGGGGTCTTGGGCTCAAGCCCTTTTGATTCCCTCCACTTATGCTTAGGAAGCCATTCTTTTCCGTCCTTTTGCTTCTGTTCCTTGAGAAGTTTCCCTCTCTGAGCCCCAGACAAGGCCTTAATACTAATCTGTTTCAATTTCTCTGTTACAGTTCCCACTTCTTTGTCAGGTCTAGACCCTGATTCAGAAGTAGGAGTGCACTCCATTGGTCCTGATCCCGATGTCTGAGTATCTGAGGTCTCAGATTGCCCCTCAGATTCTTTTAAAATACTTTCTTTCTCTGCGTTCATGTTAGTCCCACGAGATTTGGGGATTTATATGGTCCACAACACGATACCCCCGCGTGGTGCAAGGCAACTTACTCAGGGAGGTCGCCAGGTATCCCTGAGGCTCCGTTCGAGACACATCCACCCATGTGCCACGCACCCCTCGGCACGGATCGCATCACACCTTGGGTTGGGAAAGGAATTGGGAAAGGACTGGGAGAGGATAAGGAAGACGGGACGTTGTGTGACACGCTTGGTCTGATCCATCAGCTGAGGCCTTCGGTATAGCGCTCAGCTTCACATGGATACGCAAGCCTCTCCACCCTTACGGACAGTGCTTCGTCAATTTGGTGTCCCCGGAGAGGTAGCCGTGTTTACTGGGCGCCGTGCTGCAGTGCGCGTGGCCGTTTGCCGTCGGGGGTTCGAGTCCCCTTTTCGGACATGCGTTTTTGTGTTGTCCTTAGGTTAGTTTACCTTGGTTTAAGTAGTTTGTAAGCTAACGACCATGTAGTTGAGTCTGATAGATTTACAACATTTATATTAAAGAATGTAAGTGATTTGTGGCGGGAGGGATTAAATTATTATTATTATTATCATTATTATTAATCGCTATGGTATGATTATTAAAAGTCATATTGAATTTTCGTGGTCACAGAAAGACCAGTCTGCGGATTAAACGCATTATAATAAATCTATAGGTGACATTAAAATATAAATAATTTTTTTGAGGATGTGACAGTAGATAGTATCAGTATATAGAAAATAGATCAATTGTACCGTCTTGTTAAAAAGCTACATCAACTTTGGCCTTCTGCGTGTCTGTAGTTGCAGAGAGTCTAGGTTTATAAAATATAGAAATTGTTGTCATTGCTGAATGGATTAATGACATGTTAATCCCATGAGATCTTGAACACATTTACTAATATTGATAATACAATATTTCTCATGAAATAAGCCTACACGGGAATTGTAGCTTAATGCTTATGTTTTACAATATTATTTACAAAATGTTTTAATGTTTGTCACTCTATGAGACTTAACTGCTTGGTTATTAGTCCCTAGCTTAGAAACTAATTAAACTAAACTAACCTAAGGACAACACATACACTCATGCCGGAGAGAGGACTCGAACCTCCAACGGCGAACGGTTGCACGCACCGCAGCCCGGCGCCTCAGTGCGCTCGGATTATCTGCCGCGGCAATATTATTTAAGAAGACATATGTAGCGTATTTAAGACAGTGGGGCATAATATCCTTTTCAACATACATCAAATATGGCTGTGAACATGAGTTATACATGTATCATTTATTACGAAAACTGCTCAGTATCCACAAATGCCAAGGTGTAGGTTAAAGGATTTAAAATACCAGAATAAATATTTGCAGTTTATGATGTGGTCGAGTGCCTTGGAATCTGTCTTAATTTTACATATTTTCAAGCTTAAGGTTGCATCAGCTGCTATTTTTGTCTATAAAGGTAGTTATCGACATACAGTTCAATATCTACGTGCTAAATCGTCACATTGACAAGTTATTACAGTATAATAGAATAGAATGTACCAGATACAGCAAGCAATTTTTCTGAGAGCTAAATAGGAGAAAAATTGCAGAAATATGAATCAACTCTCAGTACAACAAACGGAGTAGCAACATTAAAATGCTTGGAATCAATGTCTTCCCTTTCTACTAATTGTATATTGAAGTATGATTCCGTAAATAATCTTCACCTGTAACGTGCTTTTACTACATATTAAAGAAAGTAACCAAGAACTCTCGTATATTCGTTATTAATAGGGACTGTACCACAAGAAAAAGCGTGTAAAATAATTGTGATACCCTCGGACATAGCCTTTAACCCTTCCCCACCCCCCTTCTCCTCCCTTCTGGTTAAAGAGCAAATCGCACCCTGCCAAAATCTAAAATTGAAATGAAGGGATTAAACTAAACAAGAACTCATATAGGCCTATCCCTTTTTATGTGTACTTATAACATTTTAGGTTTTACTTGATAAAATTTTCCCTAGTTACAAAAAAGGCTATTTGCGTGGCGTATCATTTACTCTAACTTTAAATTACATTCATTTATCCTTATTCTAGTTTCTATACCAAGTATATAATCCATTTCAGTGAGTTATTTCCTTTCAGGGTGTCTTGAGGTGCTATAGAATATATGTACGTTTCTGCGGCTTCAGAGTGGTTTTGTTTTTTTATGTAAGTAGCTTTTTCTTTGGTTACAATTTCCCATGTACTCTTTCTGCTTTTCTGAAAAATCTGATTAGTTGTTGTTCTGCAACTTTACTGTAACCGATCATATTTGTTTTATTTTTGTAATCATTATGGGTTCTGGAGGCAAAAACGTCAGCATCAGGTGGATTTATATCAAAAGTTGAACATGATGTTGGAAGCTTAAGCCTCTAAAACGTCTTGGGAATATTGTACTACTACTTGTAATAAACGTGTAATTTTAAGATATGCATATAGATAAAGCCTAAACTGAAAGGCTTTTGCACTTAAAATCTGAGTCGATCTGTGAATGAATGCGTAGTGTAACTGACAATTATTATTAGTTTTGAAGTGTACAGCTATGGTAATGTTAAAAATGTACTGAAATGAAAGATAAATTGTGAATGTCGTGGCATATATTTCTCTTGTCGTAAAGCATCAAGTGGCCTCCCAGATCGTTAGTACAAGCGTACTTCTACCCAGACCGTCCCTGCCCTCTGCTCGTGGACAATGAGCAGAGATTTGGCGCTTAAGAACAGAATTTACGTGCAACCTGTTGAACAGGAACTTTACATTCTACAGTTGTCGTCCGTTGTACACCAACTAGTGGTGATAAATTTCTCTCTCTCTCTCTCTGTCAGTATTTCGCTCGTCGTACAGGTTTACAGACTATTTCAATGTTTTGGCCCACTTTAGGTTACGGTAGTAACATTAAAAGTCTTCTGAAAGCTCGAAATTTAAATGAAAATAACGATTTAACAATTCATCTGACACGAAAACTGAATAACCGATTTGTAGATGAGAAATTTCTCTACACCTTTGGTCTCATGGTTTTATATATATATATATATATATATATATATATATATATATATATATATATATATCATCTTTTCAGAGATGTTGTTGTTGTGGTTTTCAGTCCGGAGACTGGTTTGATGCAGCTCTCCAACCTAATCAATCCTGAGCAAGCCTCTTCATCTCCTCATAAGAACGGCAACCTACATCCATTTTAATTTGCTTACTATATTCATCTCTTGGTCTCCCTCTGCGATTTTTACGCCACACACTTCCCTCCGACGCTAAATTCACAAATCCTTGATGTCCAAAATGTGTCCTACCAATCGATCCCTTCTTTTAGTCAAGGTATGCCAAAAATTCCTTTTCTCCCCAATTCTGTTCAGTACTTCCTCATTAGTTACACGATCCACACACCTAATTTTCAGAATTCTTCTGTAACACCACATTTCAAAAGCCTCTATCCTCTTCCTGTCCGCACTGTTTATCGTCCATGTTTCACTCCCATGCAAAGCAACACTCCACACAAATGCCTTCGGAAAGGACTTCCTTACGCTTAAACTAGTGTTCGATGTTAACAAATTTCTCTTATTCAAAAACGCGTTTCTTACCATTGCCATTCTGCATTTGATATCCCCTGTACTACGACCATGATTTGTTATTTTACTGCCCAAGTAACAAAACCCATCTACCTCCTGTATTGTTTCGTTACCTAATCTAATTCCTTCAGCACTACCTGATTTTCTTAGGCTGCACTCCATTATCCTTGTTTTTCTCTAGTTAATGTTCATCTTATACGCTCCTTTCAACACACTGTCCATTCCGTTCAATTGCTCCTCCAGGTCCTTTGCTGTCTCTGACAGAATTACAATGTCATCGGCGAAACGCAATGTCTTTATTTCTTCACCCTGAACTTTAATTCCTTCTCCAAATTTCTCCTTGCTTTCCTTTATAGCTTGCTCAATGTACAAATTGAACAGCATTGGAGAAAGGCTACAACCCTGTCTTACACCCTTCCCAACCTCTGCATCCCCTTCATGCCCTTCAACTGTGATAACTGCTGTCTGGTTTTTGTACAAGTTGTAAATAACCTTCCGTTCCCTATATTTTAGTCCTGCTGATTTCAATATCTGAAAGAGTGTATTCCAATCTACATTATCAAAAGCTTTCTCAAAATCTACAAAAGCTAGAAACGTAGGTCTGCCTTTTCTTAATCTATCTTCTAAGATAAGCCGTAAAGTCAGGACTGCCTGCCGAGTTCCTACATTTCTCCTGAATCCAAACTGATCTTCCCCAAGGTCGGCTTCTACCAACTTTTCCATCCTTCTGTAAATAATTCATGTTAATATTTTGCAAGCATGACTTATTAAACTGATGGTTCTGTAATTTTCACACCTGTCTGCGCCTGCTTTCTTTGGAATGGGGATTATTACATTTTTCTTAAAGTCTGAGGGTACTTCGCCTGTCTCATACATCTTACACACCAGGTGAAATAGTTTTGTCATGGCTGGTTCTCCCAGAGACTTCAGTAGTCCTGCGGGAATGTCGTCCACTCCAGGCGCCTTGTTTCGACTTAGGTCTTTCAGTGCTCTGTCAAATTCTTCTCTCAGTATAATATCTCCTATTTCATCTTCATCTACATCCTCTTCCCTTCCTACAATATTGTCTCTAAGTTCCTTACCGTTGTATAGTCCCTCTATATATTCTTTCCACCTTTCAGCTTTCCCTTCTTTGCTGAGAACTGGTTTTCCATCTGAGTTCTTTATATTTATACAGCTGCTTTTCTTGTCTCCAAATGTTTCTTTTATTTTCCTGTAGGCGGTATCTATTCTTCCCCTATTTATACATTGTTCTACTGACTTGCATTTGTCTTCTAGCCACTCCTGCTTAGCTATTTTACACTTCCTGTCAATCTCATTTCTTAGTCGTCTGTACTCCATTTTGCCTGTTTCATTTACTGAATTTTTATATTTTCTCCTTTCATCAATTAAATTTAGTATTTCCTGTGATATCCAAGGATTTTTTGCAGGTCTTGATTTTCTACCTATTATGTCCTCTGCTGCCTTCACTATTTCATTTCTCAATGTTACCCATTCTTCTTCTACTGATTTATTTTCCCCCGTTTCTGTCAACTGTTGCCTAAAGCTCCCTCTGAAATTCTCAAGAACTTCAGGTTCCTTCAATTTATCCAGGTCGCATCTCCTTATTTTCCTACCTTTTGGCAGTTTTTTCAGTTTCAGCCTAGAGTTAATGACCAACAAGTTATGGTCAGAGTCTATATCTGCCCCTGGGTATGTTTTACAGTTTAAAACCTGGTTCCGGAATCTATGTCTTACCATTATAAAATCTATCTGGTACCTCCCTGTGTCTCCTGGTCTCTTCCACGTATACAGTCTTCTTTCGAGATTCTTAAACCAGGTGTTTGTTATGATTAAGTTATGTTACGTGCAAAATTCTACCAGACGATCT
The DNA here is from genome assembly GCA_026315105.1 of Locusta migratoria. Lineage (NCBI taxonomy): Eukaryota > Metazoa > Arthropoda > Insecta > Orthoptera > Acrididae > Locusta > Locusta migratoria. The sequence continues at coordinate 21,333,768 of CM048751.1, forward strand.
CCTCTTTCATTTCTTTTGCTCAGTCCATATTCACCTACTATTTTACCTTCCCTTCCTTTTCCTACTACCGAATTCCAGTCTCCCATCACAATTAAGTTTTCCTCTCCCTTAATTGTCTGAATAATTTCCTTTACCTCCTCACATATTTCTTCGATCTTCTCAGCGTCGGCAGAGCTAGTGGGCATATAAACTTGTACTACTGTGGTCGGTGTTGGCTTTGTACCTATCTTGACTATGATAATGCGATCACTGTGCTGCTGATTAACCGCATTCCTATTTTCTTATTCATTATCAGACCTACTCCTGTAATACCCCCAACTGAAATTGTATTTATAATCCTGTACTCGCCTGACCAGAAATCCTGTTCCTCTTTCCATCGAACTTCACTAATCCCCACTATATCTAACTTCAGCCTATCCATTTCCCTTTTTAAATTTTCTAAATTTCCTACCCGATTAAGGGATATAACATTCCACGCTCCGATCCATAGAATGCCAGTATTGTTTTTCCTGATGATCACATCCTCCTGAGTAGTCCCGAATGAGATCCGAATGGGGGACTATTTTACCTCCGGAATATTTTACCCGAGAGGATGCCATCATCATATATTCATACAGTAGAGCTGCATGTCCTCGGGAAAAGTAACGGCTGTAGTTTCCCCTTGCTTTCAGCCGTTCGCAGTAGCTGTGTGGCAAAACCACATTAGCTGATGTTAATTTTCAAATATTTCTGACAAAAAATACGTTAGTAACACCAAGAAGAGCCGTTTTCAATGTAATTGCGAATAAACCGTTCATCTGACACGATAACTGAATAACCGAATTTACAACTTTGCTATCTTATGTTTTTTTTTTTTTTTTTTTTTTTTTTTTTTTTTTTTTTTTTTTTTTTTTTTTTTTCCGTAACTCGCATCGCTACAGTGATATGTGTAAAAATAACGGCGATTTGACAGCGTCACTTGATTTTACGTAAGCCAGGAGTTCGGAGATGACACGTAACATTCCTCGCTTACAGCTCACTCTGGCATACGTCATCTTGCTTTCTGTATTTTACGATTTTCGTATTACACATTGTCATTTCAGAGCAATGACGCACTGTAGAATTCACAACAGCACATAGTTCTTAGTACAATAAATTATAACCTAGTGTCTAAAATGCCAGATTAGTGGTTAACAACTGCCATCAATAATATGAGAATTAAGAAATCGTTTCGTAATTGTCGTCAGTAGTGTTTGGTTCGATACCTGCCACTACCATTCTTTTTTTCCTTTGCTCCTAAATGGGTTTCGGGCACCCTTATTAATGAAAAGGAACTGTGTACTGCAATGTTTAGAATTTTGCATATGTAAGAGTGCGTTTGTTCTATTTCGTGAACATTCCGTGAAATACGTAACAACAAATTGAACATCGGTCTTCCAAAGCATTTTCACAATAATCGGGAGAATACTGTGATAATTAATATTCTAAAAAACGTTCAGATACTGGTAGTTTCACATATGAATGGAGCCTTAGATTTCTGTGGAAATTGTCGTTCCTTAATGAAACGAAAGTGTTTACATTGCAACAAATTACCTGTTTTTTCTTTCCCAGTCTATGTTTACAATTCGTTGGTATGTATTTCATGGTTGTTCTCGAAACAGAACATATACACTTTTCAGAGAAAGCGCTGTTGCCTTTCAACAACTCGGAATCTTGCAGACTATAGTTGTGTTCAGTTAACAACAGAGTGCAGAAATTTGTCAGTGGTGGTTATATATCAGGGAGATCGATGCTTTGCAGTCTGTTGTTCATGTTCGTTGAAAATTTCGCTCAGTTTTTTACTACAGGTGGCGTTCTTTTGCTCCTTTTTCAATGTTTCATTGGTTCTTCGGTTTGATTGGTACTTTGTGGACGTTGGTATGTTTTGTTCTATTTTGATCGTCACGCCGTTCACTCAGTTTTTTCGTTGCAGAGGGCGTCGAGCTACCACGCTGGCAACCCTCTGACCCAGTGCGCTGAGCCACCGTGCTCTAACAAGTTTCTAACCACCGTCTAACATCTTTGTACATCACAAACCAATTCGTCGCCCATTACGCTACGGCGAACAGCTGCGAGCGTAATCCCTACTTCTCGTACCATCGGTGGCAGGTGTTAAATGCTAACATGTCATTTTTAGACATTAGATTATAGTTCATTATCGCATGAACGAAGTATTTTCGATCATGCTTAGTGCGTCATTGCTTTTAAATGACAACGCTTGACCTATAATAAGAAAATCATCAGATACAAAAGAGAGTTTCGGGCGAAGGATGTCACGTGATTGATTTCCGAACGCCAAATGTACACCGTATTTCATCCAGGCCAAAGATAGCAGTACATGCTGGTAGTTGGTAGAGGCAGCTAGGAGATGGAGTCTGGTCGATGCCATACTTCGCACTAACCATCTTCTGGGGAAGATGGTGATCCGCTGTGCTGACGACTTCACAACCTTATGGTGCCTATATATACATGTGGCGTCTGTTCGGAAAGAACAGACGTCACATTCTGATCCTGCAGCTGTTATTACTTAATATTCATAGAATATATGACTTCAACTGCGATTGGGCAAAGCTGAAAATGTGTACCCAGCCGGGATTCGAACCCGGGTCTCCTGCTTTCTAGGCAGTTGCGCTGACCCCTACATCACTGGGGACACAGTGATCACCGCACCTGCAAGGACTACCCATGCACGCCTCCCGTCAGATACAAATTCCCAGCTTATTCTTATGGTGCCTGCCTGAAGCCAGCGCAGTCTTCAGTGGTTGGTTGCCTGTCGTCGAGATAGCACTCTGGTGCTAATCCTGTCAGCCAGCATCCAGAGTCGGGTATCAGCACGGCATCCGACTTCAGAGGGTCCATGCATGGATCCACTGGCAGCTGCATAGACGGGAGAAGCGACAGAACACTTCTCAGTAACAGTCCTTGCGTCGGTTCCCGGACGTCGCAGTGCGGGTACTACCATCAGACAACTCACAGCAGTCGGAACACCGAGGTCGAAGGTGACCACGAGCGGACGCGCCAGAAGGCGACGCCACCTACTGATCTAGCTCCTGACAAGTTAGCGCCTTAATCAGAATTATTGAATGCTACGGAATAAACGTGTAAACTTTAATTCTCTTTTATTATCGTCCTCTGGCGCTCCACCAGGTTCCACGCCTCATCCTGACATAAATCTGGGAACCCACCGCTCGGCCCAAGCAGTATGAAAAGATAAATTGCATAGCCTATTACCCCTTCTTGATTCAATACTAAAACTTAACTGGAATTGATACACACCGTTATGACACTGCCGATCTAATTAGTTTTACTAAGTAAGAATGTCAAGCTCAAACAACAGTGACAATGATCTTGCCGTGTTATGAATTAAACTGGCAAATTTCAAGTTTTTTAGGCCCTAATCCTACCCGCTAGCATGTCACCTTTTTGACACTGATGTAAAGCAGCGATAGGAACCAAGATACGAAGCCAAGATGCCCTCTTGTTACCAAGAAGTGTATAAGTCGCCAGGTTCAGAGCGTCCTCTAAGCCGCTCTCGGGAGATCGCGTCTTCTAACAGAAGACACACGTCCATCACCTTCTGATGATTTCAGACGTGATGTGTGTGTTGTAACTGTGGTGTATGTATGTAACCATATATGCATATATCTTATGCAAACGGAAGAGGTAATGGCTGAAATTCAAGTCACAACCCTGTAAATCTGTTTTAGTATTTGGTAGTGGTTGTTGTCTGTGGTAGCAAGCGGCGTATTTAGTTACACATTCGCTATTCGAAATATCATTCTAGTCTACTGCCGGAATTAACATACTTGATTTTAATATCTGTTCACTTTGTCAAAGTATGTAAATTAATATGGCTACACCAATAATCTGTCCCTTCACTATTGTAGACAATGAATCATTTCGCTACTAATTGCATTGTAGTAAAATTAAAGTGTATTGAACTGAAAACGACATACAACGTAATACAGAACTCTTTTCTTCTTTAACGAAAATGCCCAGTACTCTTTCTTACACTACAATATGTTTCACACCCCAGTCAGAAAACTTTACAAATGTTGCCCACAAAAGTTTCGTATTATTCTTATAGCACACTTAATGATCCGTGTATGTATCTCACAGTCTCCCTTCAGTACTAATTCATTTAGTCCGTTAAATATTATTATTTATTAAGACCCTTGAAATAAAATTTATTACTGCACTTCAAATATTATTATTTCAATCAATATATCTTTTGAGCATGCGGCACTTTTTGAATTTTCCACGTGTGCACTTAATGGCGGCTCCCCATCCAAACTGATTGTTCTTTTATTGCCATATTCTGAAATATACTCAGTTGATTAATCTACATCTCTATACTTATAAGACGCATTTGTTGTCTGTCTGTCTGTTCTCTTGTGACTCAAGATCCGGACAACGAAATAACGTGAAATTTGGTACACATACATAGAATTACATGCGGAAGGTTCTTAAACAGGAAATTTGAGAAAAAGTGAAAGTGCCTTTTTAATGTGTCCGTGAAAATCTACATCTTCGCACTGATATTGATGAAATATTGCGCAACTGGCCTTCAAATCAAGAGGAAGGGCACTGTCTACATAAAATTTCGTTAGGTGCATGGCGGAGAGTACTTAACTTACAGATTTCAATTGCAATCTCTATACATATGCATTTGTTGTCTGTTTGGCCAAAAATGTTGTTTACCACGTTGCTTTATCATAAATGAACCCTTTTATTACATGCAAATAAACGGTTTTGTACGCTTCTACAGCAAACCTTATTTTAAACCCGGGCAAAGCCGACTACTTGCAGCTAGTACGTAACAAAAGGCGTTACAATTTAAATATCCCATTTCGACAAGTAAGCAATATCATTACGCTTTTACAACGGATACAAACCTCTGTTATCCTTCATGTTTAATCAATCGATTATATATATCGTTCTTTTAAAAAAATGGCCTTACCATTCCAAGAACGAATCTAGAAGAATATTAATATTACATTCATTACCCTTTGTTTTCTACGTAAGATAAATACATACAGTATCCCTGCTTCATTGAATTTTTATATTAATAACGTACATCTCTTTGTATCAGGCAAAGGTATATCTTTGTGCAAAAAACCAGCGGATTGCCATTCCAGTGGCGTTTCTAATAAAAATAATAATAAGCCTTCAGGAGGGACGTTACAAGCCACGGCGACAGGGCCCGGAGTCCTGTTACAGCTTTCCACGTCCTCCACATTATCCACGTGGAGTACGCACTCAAAAAAATCAAACTTCCAATACGCCATGTCGTAGCAAAATCATCATCATTCATTTATGTTCTTTTATGTGACTCATATGTCCCACCAAAGCGTCTAAGACCAAGAGAATTTCATACTGCCTTTTACATATGGCTCCAAACCAGTTACACATGAGCATCCCTTAGAGGCTTTTCGGAACAAACAGACTCCAACTTCACAGGGCAGTGAACTCACAAGTTCATGGATGATATCTGCCGTCAGCGAGTCACGGGCACGGAACATATATTTCTTTCCTCCATTGTAACACCACATCGCGATCATATAATTAAATCACCATTTTTCATCATTTCGTAATTTTAATTATTATTACTATTATATTATAATTATTTTTTAAGTGGATGTGATTTCGCATTTTTCCAAATTTTAGTAAATTCAAACTATATCAGTGTAGTTTGGAATAGTAATGTCCAGGGAATAACAGGGTCAGGGATCATTTGTTAGATAGCTGTTATAAATAGTATCCACAACTGGGTTACTCCCTCTCTCTGTGCTTAGTTTCCTTTCTGTAACTAGCTCGATGTGATTAGTACGTTTCTGTTATTAGTTTCGAAGTATTAAACAGGGATCATTTAAAGATAGAAAGCGATCCGATAAATTATTTATTTCTTACAATAAACTTTAGTATCGAGATCATACGCTATTCCGTTGCAAGATCTTTGGACTTTTGATCGGGATAGGCTAGGAAGGAAGAATTAGAAACTTCTGCCTCCCGTTAATAGACTGATTCATATTAGTGATATTTTAACTTGAACTTTTTGCGAGTTTAAAGAATTTACATTAAAAACCTTATCTTGAATAGTTAAAGTTAGAAGGCAATCTAATACGATCCAGAGACTTTCATGTAATGAGATTTTTACGAAATATAGTGACGTATTGTGAACGTTCCAAATGCTTTTTTGTGAAAGTGATTTCATTGTAACTGTGTTAATTTCAGAATATGGAATCAGTGAAAGCTTAAAAAGTGTCTCGAACAGTTATTCAAGTATTTAGATCCCTGATATAGTCCATGATTAATATAAAAGTGAAGCTGAGATAATATGTTTGACTTTCGTAAGAAATCATTTAATATATGTTTGGAAAATATTTTAACAGCTTGGGTTAACTGTCTTAACTATCAGTTTATTAAATATCAGCCCCTGAGTGAGAGAATTTCATGTTCATACACTGCAGAAAGGATTTAAATTTCAATAGATGCACAGAACCAACATTTACGGTGTAAAAATCCAAGAAAAATATAAATCTTATTCATTACGAAAGAAGTACCAGGCCTACCAACCAAAATTTCATACTGGGATGACAAATAAAATTTAGAACCCGTCCATCTCTACGAACAGTAAAAGCAAAGCCGAAATCTACGACTTATAAACTGTCGCCTTGGAAAACATGAGCCACAAAAGAGCTTTACAACTTACAAACTGGCCTAGAACGTGGAAACAAGTCGTCACAAACTGAAACCAAATAGAACATCAACACAAGGCAAGTTACACCATCCACAACCACTTCACATCCACCCATTCTCAGGACTCGGAGCCTCCTCTAGCGTACAAGAAAGTCAATACATTACCTCTTGGCCAGCAACAACTGCGAGCGATGACAGAGAGCCCGCCTGTCCCTTCCGAGAAGGCGACCAGTAACCGATTCGCCAAGGTTCCCGGCTCATTCACTTCGGCTGACCCGGTGTTGTGCTGGCTGGCAAACATTATTTTCTACATGCTCTTCTTGCTAATGACTAACTATATATCGGTACTGTCAAAATCTTATGTACACTGCTACTCATGACATGTTGTTAAGTTTCCGTGGTATGTTGTTGTTGTTGTGGTCTCCAGTCCGGAGACTGGTTTGATGCAGCTCTTCACAATCCCGTATCCTGAGCAAGCCTCTTCACATAAGAACGGCAAGCTACATCTCTCTGAACCTGCTTACTGTATCCATTTCTTGGTCTTTTACCCCACACACTTCCCTCCAACGCTAAATTCACAATTCCTTGATGTACAAAATGTGTCCTAGCAATCGATCCCTTCTTTTAATCAAGGTTTGCCAGAAATTCTTTTTCTCCCCAATTCTGTTCAGTACCTCCTCATTAGTTATGCGATCCACCCACATAGTATTCAGCATTTTCTGTAACACCACATTTCAATAGCCTCTATCCTCTTCCTATCCGCACTGTTTATCGTCAATGTTTCATTCCCATACAAGTCAACACGCCACACAAATGCCTTCAGAAAGGACTTCCTTAGGCTTAAATCAATATTCGATGTTAGCAAATTTCTCTTTTTCAAGAACGCTTTTCTACCCATTGCCATTCTGCATTTTATATCCTCTGTACTGCGACCATCATTTGTTATTTTACTGCCCAAGAAACAAAACGCATCTACCTCCTTTACTGTTTCCTTACCTAATCTAATTCCTTCAGCATCACTTGATTTTCTTAGACTGCACTCCATTAAACTAGTTTTGCTCTAGTTAATGTTCATCTTATTCACTGTCCATTCCATAATAAACAAAACTAAATCATAGTCATTTTAAGTTCCTGTCACCAGATCACATTTTCCTCTCCCCTGTGAACTATTTCTCAACTATATGTTCTAAAAACAGTGGGAAGGTTGCTAGAAGGGAAAGTCTGCAATTGATTTTACGAGATTTTACATATCGAAAATTACTTTGATCAGATTCCCTATTTTTAATTTTTGTCACAATTTCCTTTATAGCTGGGCTTTACTACATAAGTACAGAAGAACATAACGTCACCCATGGCCACAAAAAGTCTGCCCCACCATTTCCCCACGAAATTAATTTTTTTTTCAGACAGACTAGTAAGTTTAAAAATTACCGCGCTTTGTCGACTCCGCAAACACTGTATACGGGTTCGCCTGGCTGAGCAGATCAACAACAGATTCAATCAACCTTTATGGCCGCCTAATGAGAGACTTTTCGGAGAGTCAAAAATGTTGAAATGGTATGTAAATTTTTCAGCTGTGATAACTACTAAATATCTCTTCGACGTAACTAGACACTGCAAGATAAAATTCAACAACGTACGTCTATAAATGTATGGCGATTCGTTATAAAGCTTATCATGTTCGACAAATAGATTGTGGAAAGGCAGTTAAATCGTTGGAAAACGGTATCTGCGATAAATAGTGACACCTCTTTGACAAGTACGTATCTCTCTTGCGAAAAATAGGGAATGGGTATAATTGAAGATTAAAAGATTTCGAAAATAAAGAGACCTTAATAAATATATTTCAAAATTCTTTTTCGACTAAGGTTGAAGACTTACAGATGGAATTGATTGAACTTGAAAGTTTCTGAAAGCCTGAAAATCGGTATTAAAGTTGCCTTAACAATCGACTGCTAAAATTATGTAAAATTTGAAAAAATTAAGATAATTAAAGCCACTTTTCTGTCCTTACAGCTAACAGATTTGAGTTTCATAAAATTCTACTCTTTGTCTAAGCTATTCTGGTTTTTCATCGCCCATGCCTAATCAGTTATTCCCCAATTTATCTCGTAGCTTAACCATCAAATGGTGATAATAATTTTAGTGGTAATGCTATTTCTGTGGTTCCTTGGTACTATCATTGTCTCTTTCCTTGCTTTATTCAACCATAATTACGTTGCCCGCCTTTCTTCGTAGTTTGGGTGTATGCGTTTCAATCCATTTATACGTCAATTTTAGCCAAAATCTAATAGCTCTCAGGCGATCAGATTACAGAATAATTGGCTGCGCTAATATTGGCGATTGTCCTTTTGAAATTACGATTAAGCCACAGCAGTAATTACGCTCAACACATGGAACTGTTAGTCTGATTCATTAGGCCAATTAGACTTTGAAACTCACGTTCATTTATCCTCACTTCTATTCGAGTTGTATGTACCAATTTACAAAATACAGTCACTAAAGCTTTATCGTTTAATGGGTAGAGTTTCAAAGCTGCATATGTCCGATTGAGTTTTGGTATCCTCTGTTGCGTGCTGAGTACTTCTAGCAACAGTCGAACTTCTACACTTTATGACTATATGTTGTAAGGTTGTTGTTTTTTTTTGACTGATTTTTCCGGCGGTTCTTGGTGAAACATCATCATACTAAATTAAAAATCACAATTATGAGGATGTGAGGTTGTTCAACAAATTTACCGGTTTTCGTCTTATAAGGCCATTTCCAGACATTACTCTTTATCTCAAAGAAGTTACAATATTTTGAAATAAACCTGAAAGGTATTCTACTCGTTGCAATTATATTTAAGCAGATAACTTCTATCATTTTTGGCTCTACTGTGGCGGTAAAATTAAATGTTCCAATAAGACAACCATTAAGAAATATACAGTATAAGGAACAAAGAATGAACTTAATTATAATCTCGGAAATCTATGGGTAAAATATTTTAAACAATTAACTATTCTAATGCATAAATTACTTGAGATGCTGCTTGTTCACTTACTAGTTTAAAGATTTAATTCTGTTTCCGGTTTACTCCCCAAATTTCTAAAATATCCATCGTGAATTTGGTCAGTAATTTATAAACTGAAATTGTTAATGAATATGTAAAGGCGTTCATTTCACAGCTATAGCTTTATTCCATGATATCCTTATAACAATGTAAGTTATTTTAAATATTTTAAGCAGTCTCTCAAGTAATTTACTCATCAGAATTGTTAATTGTTTAAAATGTTTTCATATAGATTTTCATGATCAAAATGAAGTTTATTCTTGGTCCCTGTCCTATATATTTATTAACTATTCTTTTATCAGTACAGTAGCAGAATGTGATTGGCGCGCCGCAATCCGCTCGGCCACCGCGGCCGGCATCTGATTGCACGTTTAAGAGTACGCCATCACAGAATGCTTGGACTATTACCACGCCACGCGCGCTTTGTACCATTCCGTCTCATATTCGTACAACGTGCGTCTGAAAAGTTTGAAGAATGGTCCCATATTTTATAAACTGCGCTGGTGCGAAATGAGTTGCTTGTACATATACATTGTGGCACATACAGGGCGTCCAGAAAAGGGCTCCCTGATTTCAAAATTAAATACCTCGAAAACAAAGATCGATAGACGAATGCAGTAAACGGTATGTTTATTGTGAAAGCTTTAAGAAGTTTATACAGCAGTTTGAAATAATAGTTACAAAAGCTGCATTCCTCTATCTATCTTTGTTTTCTAGATATTTAATTTTGAAACCAGGATGTCCTTTTCTGGACACCCTGTACCAACAAGTGCCCCCTATTATGTAAAGTACTACAGTGTGAATGACCTCAAGTATTTTTATTGTACTATTATTATTATTATTATTATTATTATTTTAATTAATTAATTTATTTATTTATTTACTGGGAGTCAGCAGCCGGCCGTGGTGGCCGAGGGGACTGAGGCGCTCCAGTCACGGTCTGCGCGGCCACTACGGTCGGGGGTTCGAATCCCCCCTCGGGCGTGGATATTTGTGCCGTCCTTAGTCTTAACTAGTTCATAAGTAGTTTGTAAGCTTAGGGACTGATGACCCCGTAGTCAAGTCCCATAAGTTCTACAAACATTTGTACATTTGGAGTCAGCTAGCGGATTATTTTTGCGTCGTGCACTTTATAGTTTGGCGAATAATTTTCACAGGGGATGAAGACCTGGGTCACTGTATGTGTGGGCCGTAACGGCGAGTGCGGGAACATATCTCATTTCGTTTTCACAGAAATGTCTGGGTCTGTACTAAATCAGATTCTCGCAACTGTGTTGGTGACGAGCTAGCGAGGGAAGAAAAGCCAGGATGATAAAACTTATGTTCTTGAATATAAGTGTAAGGAGTGAAACATGTTTCAAGTTTGTATCAAAAGGCTCTAACTTCTGTGAGATAAAAAGTAAGTCTGAAGTTGGCCTTACATGCCGAAAACCGAACCACGAATTAAAACTGTAATTTTTAATTTAGTAAGATTTTCATAAAAAGTGTCGGTTTTCGAGAAAAAGACAGTCAGCACATTTCACAGGGTATTACTTCAGATGTAACAGTTGTCTTAAACTTCAGTGATCACGTAGTGTGTACTCTGCTCCATGGATCACGCATAATTTCAAAATAATTCGTTTTTCCCCTGCTTCTCTCACTTAGTCTCGCGATGATATAATCTGCATCTACGTCTACAGACAAACTCTGCAGGCCATCTCAAGGTGTGCGGCGAAGAGCACCTTATGGTTCATGGTCCTTTCTTCCTACTATTACCCTCGCGTATGGTTCGCGGAAGAACGGCTTACCGTCAGTACGGTAAGCTTCCGTATGGGTACTAACCTCTCTACCTTTGTGGTCGTTTCGCGAGATTTACATTGTAGAGCTAAGGAAACTTGTATAGCCTTACGTATAAGAAAAAAAAAGAGAGAGATTTGTAAACACTAAGGGGAAGGCGCTCCGGCCGCCAACGCCTGTATAAGACAACACTTGTCTGGCGTAGGTTCCTTCTGCAACTGTGGCAGGTTACAACATTAATATACATATTCAAAATTGTTTTAGAATTTTAATTCGTGATGTCGTAAGTAATCGATTTATCTGATCCTTGTACACTCCTGTTATGAAGTATAATACGTAATTTTATAAAACTTGTCCACTGAAACATGGTTTTTGATATTAACTCTTGACAAATTTGTAATAATATTGGTTTTTATGTTAAAAGTCGATCACTATACGTTACAAGAGTTTTGTTTTATCACTAAAATTAGTAAAATGAAGTACGTGTGAACTACTGGTTACTCCCTGCTATAAAACCTTGATTCCTGGCCCAAACTCAGAACTGACTCGTTTCAAATTACTTCAATAACAGGAAGTTAATACTACTTAGGTCAATACATAGCAGCTCACACGTTATTACATACAGACATTAATAAGCAAGGCACCACAATTACAGTTATCTTAGAAAGGTGGCTATACCAACTTTTATGGCACATCGGTGTTTACACATAAAAAAAAATCACCAAAAACAGCGTGCTGAGACGGAAGCAGGCGCCGCTATAATAGACGAAATTCAGGAAGCCAGACGTAGCACAAAACACAATATAGAAAAACACTTTGAAGCTGGCTCTGGTCAGTCGTGCCTGTTTTGAGATGGTGCGCATGTATAGCCAAATTAAATTACATCTGAAATGGACCGCGAGCAAACACGCTAACGGTGACACACGTTACGTTACATGAACTCGCGACACTGAAGGCGAAGTGGTTTAAAATCGGATTCATTATAAAAAATCACGGTGGATTCTTAAGTTGCAGTCTATCAGAAATCGAGTTAGGTACTGGTTTTATAAGAGAAGTGGCGTGAACTCAGGCGACTAGCTGCATACCCCGGAAATCGGAACTCGGACCCACGTGGTTCCGAAAACCGATAAAACAGAATAAATTCGGTTTCCGAAAAATAAAGAAAATTAACTACAGCATGCAACCCATAGAAATGCTTAGAATTATATAAGGAAGCGAATGAAATACAGCTACACGCGTTAGGGGGGCGATTACAGAGACAGATGAAGTCCAGTCTCATAAAAACCAAAAAAATTAAAAAACTACAAAGTCGAAAAAATAAAATTAAGAATTACAACATGTAACCCATTGAAATGTTTAGAATTATATAAGGAAGTTATTGAAGGAGGTTGTACAAGGCTCAGAGAGAATTACTGACACAGACAGAGTTCGTACTATAAGACGGAGAAGATACAGCTACATTAAAACAGGCGGGGAGAGAAGATTGCGAAATTTAATGAAAATCAGAAGGATACCCGCATAGTTACTTGCCTGATGGGCATGGAACAAACAAGAGTGGAAACTGAAGGCTTTGTCCTATTAACCAACCACGTGGAAACATATCACTCACGGAAGGAAACGATGAGACGATTTTTACATGCACTGTACACAACTGAACATATCATCTATTAGAAATCGGGCCCCAACAAAGCTAGAAAGTATTTACACAGAGTTCATACACCGCCACATGATCACAAAATGTTTTAACATACCGAGCCGTTATGAAACAGCAACTAGAATCACACAGACCGCGTTCATCTATTGGAAACCACTGAATTGAAAAACGAGAACACATTTCCGCACACGATCGGAGAAAATATTCCAAAAAAGAGTTCTGAGTTCATGAATCTAAGTTAAACGTGCTAGTTAATGAAACACTACCATCTCCAGAAACAGGAGTAGAACCAACCTTACCTCACCAGACGACCAGCCGAGAGTGATTCGCCGTGCGGCCACCGGGGCACGGGAAGACGCAGGGAGCCCCTGGAAGCTGGAAAATCCACGAAAACAGCGGTGGTGGGGACCGAGAGACTCGCCAACCAGCTAGCAACCAAAGGGCGTGGAAACCTCTTTGGTAGTATCAGCAGCTATCGATCCTGAGCCAGAGAAAATGTTCAAATGTTTGTAGAGCTTATGAGCCTTAACTACGAGGTCATCAGTCCCTGAACTTACAAACTACTTATGAACTAGCTAATACTAATGACGGCACAAATATCCATGCCCGAGGGGGGATTCGAACCCCCGACCGTAGTGGCCGTGCAGACCGTGAGTGGCGCGCCTCAGTCCCCTCGGCCACCGCGGCCGGCTGACCCAGAGAGATCGATGCAAAGCGAGCTGCCACTCACCACATTCAAACAGCCATAGATTCACGCAAACACTTAAAGCACCTGCACATTCTCACAGGGACAGTGGTGTTGCAGAGAAGCCATCTTATGCCATATTAATTAATATAATATTAAATTATTAACATAACAAAATAAGAAAAACCTTGAAATATAAACTAATATTCTAAGACATGAAATAAAAATGTTATTCATCAAGGTTTAAAGGGAGTGGGGTTCAAGTTTTAACAATATGACAATCTAGCGACATTAATTAAATAATTACTTTCCAGAAATATACAAAAAATATATGAGAGACGACAGACGGTCGTCTTTCAATATATGTATAAATGTATAAACTGGTTCAAAGGTAGGATTTATTAGGTCTTTGTAAACAAAAGATTCATTCCCGTTTCTGACATGGAACGTGCAAAGTTTTGGCGCCCAAGGGAAGTTTCTGATGCAAGGAGCGTAGCGAGTGCGAGTCAGTGTGTGTGGCGAGATGGACTTGAAGCAGCACTGTCTAGATATATGGAGATACCCAACTGCAGCAAGTGCGCCAGGAGTTACGCCGTGATGCAACAATGCACATTAAGGGTGGCATGGCACCCTAATTAGAATGCAACTTATCAGTACGTCGCTGAGAAGAGGATGTTGTGCCATTTAGCAATGTGGTGCTATAGAAGAATGCTAATGATTAGGTCGGTGGATCGCGTAACTTAATGATGAGGCATTGAACAGAAACTGAAGGAATTTCTGGCATACCTTGACTAAAAGAAGAGCTCGGCTAGTAGACGACATTCTTAGACATCAAGGAATCGTATATTTAATATTGTGGGGGATGGGGGGGAATCGCAGAGGGAGACCAAGAAATGAACACAGTAAGCTCAGAATAGAGTAGAGTTAAGAGCTACATCAAACCAGTCTCCGGACTGAAGACCACAACAACAACAACAACAGCATGTTAAATAAATAATCTTTTTACCCTCGTCAGATATCGTATTGAGAAATGTACCTTACCAGCCGCTTGGAGAGCTGTTGTGGTGTATAACAAAAACCAGTGGGAGTGTCTTGACTCTATATACCTTATACTGTGACAATACGTTTTCTCTCAAAAGATTCACCAACACGATACAGTGGCTAACCTTTCTGACTAGCCCAACGAGTCTACTACATTATTCGTTTCACTAAATTATATAAATTGAATACGTTACATTCATACTTTTGAAAACGATGAAAGTTAATGAAAGAAATTATTTACCAGGGAGCAAATACATCATAATTGTGCCAAAAAATGTTGGACAGTTATCTAACGATTGACCACCTCACGCGTTGTCACAGTACAGCGTACCATCCTACACACTTTCTCATTATGTTTAGATGTAGCGATAGACCTATAATTTCAATTTTATTACTGTTGACGGTTAGACTAAGGAGATTCAGGAATAATTTAACAAGTTACGTAACATTTCAGTATACCGCTGGATATATTTCGTAAACCACGTCAAATACCGACGAACCGATTCCACAGACCGAACGTCAGGAGAGGGGCTAGTGTAATTGGTTAATGCAAACCATAAAAAAATGCACGGAAGTATGTTTTTTAACACAAACCTACGTTTTTAAAAATGGAACCCCGTTAGTTTTGTTAGCACATGTGGACATATAAAAATACGTAATCATTGCCGTTTGTTGCATTGTAAAATGTTAATTAAATACGGAGATATTGTTACCTAAAGCTGACGCTTGAGTACCACTCCTCCGCTGTTCGATCGTGTGTATCGGAGAGCACCGAATTAAGTAGGGATACAAATGGAACGGTGATGTACCTTAGGTACAGAAGAGACTATAACAGCCCATTACGTCCACATGCTAACACCTTTATTGGTCGTTTTCACTGACGCACATGTACAGTACCATGAGGGTTGAGGTCCACGTACAGACGTGGTTTCCGTTTCCAATTACGAAGTGGAATAGAGAGTGGCCCGACATGTCAGTCCAGTAGATGTTCAAAGTGTTGGCCATCATTTAATTCACACAATTGCAATCTATGGCGTAATGAACGTCGTACACGCCGCAGTACATCTGGTGTAATGTCGCCTCAGGCTGCCACAATACATTGCTTCATATTCTCTGGTTGTAGGCACATCATGGTACACATTCTCCTTTAACGTACCCCACAGAAAGAAGTCCAGAGGTGTAAGATCAGGAGAACGGGCTGGCCAATTTATGCGTCCTCCACGTCCTATGAAACGCCCTTCGAATATCCTGTCAAGGGTCAGCCTAGTGTTAATTGCGGAATGTGCAGGTGAACAATCATGCTGATACCACATACGTCGACCCGTTTCCAGTGGTACATTTTCGAGCAACGTTGGCAGATCATTCTGTAGAAACGCGATGTATGTTGCAGCTGTTTGGGCCCCTGCAATGAAGTGAGGACCAATGAGGTGGTCGCCAATGATTGCGCATCATACATTTACAGTCCACGGTCGCTGTCGCTCTACCTGTCGGAGCCAGCGAGGATTGTCCATGGACCAGTAATGCATGTTCCGTAGATTCACTGCCCCGTGGTTTGTGAAACCCGCTTCATCGGTAAACAGGTAGAAATGGAACGCCTTGTCTGTTAATGCCCATTGACAGAATTGATCTCGATTATTAAAGTCATCACCATGTAATTGCTAACGCAGCGACACATGAAACGGGTGAAAGCAGTGAAGATGCAGTATGCGCATGACACTACTTTGACACAGTCCACCGGCTCTCGCAATGTCCAGTATTCACCTGTGTGGGTTCACGGCAACAGCAGCTAACATACCAACTGCACCCGCTTCTCCTGTGACGGGCCTGTTACGGACCCGTTTGCATGCTACGACCATACCTGTTGCATACAGTTGGCGGTAGTTGTTTTGAAATGTGTGGCACGTTGGATGCTCTCTGTCCGGGTACCGTTCTGCATACACCCTGCAGGCTTCAGCTGCATTTTGTCGACACTCGCCATAGATGAGTATCATCTCCGCCTTTTCAGAGATCGAATACACCATGGTCACAGTTCCTACAACACTACACTATCACAGACGTCTGGTAACGCAGTGTACAACAGTTAGTCTGCGTGCAAAGACGAATGCAGAATAACAATAGCAGCAAGCGCTACATGCGGACACTGCGACAGCTAGACCGAACCATAACAGTGCACTACAGCCACACTCGTAAATACGGTCGTCATCGTAAACATGTTCCTGCAGATGCTGCTCGCCGACCGTGGCCCGTGTTTGTTACAACGCGCAACTGAACGTCGGAGGTTTCAAGCGTCAAATTTTGGTTACTATATATCCGGATGTAATTAACATTTTACAATGCAACAAACGGCACTGATTTGTTTATATGTTCAGATGTGCTAAAAAAACTAACGGGGTTCCATTTAAATAAAAACTAGGTTTGTGTTAAAAAACATACTTCCGTGCATTTTTATGGTTTGTATTAGCCCCTGTCCTCACGTTCGATCTGCGGAATCGGTTCGTCGGTATTTGACGTGGTTTACGAAATATATCCAGCGGTAATGATAGGTGACTCATATCACCAGTGGCAAAACCACACCGATGCTACTTATCTGTTTATCTTGGCGAAGAAACAATTTCGCTAACGTTCGTAGGAGTCGATTGAGACGTTCCTTAAAATCTTTCCTCAGCTGTCGGAGGACAAATATAAATTGTCAGCAGCGGGCGGTATGGTACGGCACGCGCTGTCGTTCCACCTTGCAATGGGCCGTAACGGAGGCTTTCAGCTCTCATAACAAACAAGACCCACTCGTATACCTTCACAATGATGTTGCCGTGCCAACATCTGACCCTGGCGTCGGGCCATAACTCTCCGGACAGGCGTGGCGTTCGAGACCGCGTATCTCTAGCCGTTACCCGGAGTATGCGTCATGGCACTTGTCGACTGCCCATAATGCTCCCAGCCGGCGCGGTCGGCGCTACGCCTACAACCGCGCTGGAACCTGTTTGGTGCGACGTGTGATCGATAACCAGGCGCTCGCCGAAAAAGGTGCGCCGCGAAGGAGCCGCCCAACCAAAATTTCCCGACGATTATTTCGGCGTCAGGTCTCGCTGTCTCCCTCCAGAATCCTCTTGTACCGCTCCGGGAACCTTACGGCAGCAAACGAAATAATGGCTTCCACCAATTCGATAGCCGAACGGGTCATAGCTCTTCCGAGTACTGTGCGACGCCCTTCGTTTGAAGCGGCTCTCCCAGGTAGAGAATAAGACGACGATTGGAGCTGGAGGGCGAGTGAATAAGTAACCGGCGAAAGACAGCCACAGAGAGAGAGAGAGAGAGAGATAGAAAGATTTGCTGCTTAGTCGTTACCACACCTCTGCCCTTACTACTGCATCTACGTCCTTTGTTACTCGAGTGAGAAGTTAAATGTAAAATACCCCTACACAAGAACAGCAAGAGTGAATATGGCTTTCGGCAGCTCCTTTACATAGGAAATGCACTGCCATAAATAAATTAAAAAAGGGTACACCCTCTTAAAGTTTTCCAATTCACTCAAGATTTGTTTATGAAACAGTCCACATGGAATACATGCCATGAATATACGATGGTGAGTCAGTAAACTGAGGTAGACACGCCAGTACTGCGCTCTGTGTAGGGCTATTTCTCTATCAGTACGACATCCATATTGTGGGTTGCAACGCTTTAAGGAACCAAATAAAGGTACAGCTCAGGAGCGTCACTTACAGGATTCAAACGCTACCACAAAAGTCCAATCTCCAGGCTTTTCTCGAACAATGGGACGAGTGTATAAATTTACAGGTGGACTCATCTGAAAAGTAAAGCAGTTTTCAAGTTTGTACACGCAGTACTGGCGTGTCTACCTCAGTTTGCGACTTATTTAATGACTCACCCTCGTGTTTACAGATCAGTTGCTGAAACGGTAATGATCCGCACTGAAACACCCATATTGTACTATAGTGTAGCCTCTACAGGAGACGATTCGGAAGGTGATTCTGGAATACATTCGAACATACAGATGTGTATCTAGAGATACACATTCCACGCCTGTTCGACCTAAGCCCGTAGGTGTGAAAGAGGTGTGGGTTGACAAATGGTACCTGTGAGTTGTAGTTCCTGCAGATCCCAAACAATCACACGATTGAAGAAAAGTCTGAAGATCGTGATGGGCAGGGAGGTTGTTGCTTGTCTTGCACGTCATGATGAGTTTCAGCCTGCACAATGTATAGAATGAACAACATCGAGAATGGCTACTGCCCTCTCTTACTCCCTTCTCAACCAGTACATGCCCTTCGACTCATAATTTCTGCCTTAATTTCGTGTCTGTTCTAAGTAACGTACCTTTTCTTATATTTAACCCTTTGACTTAAGAATTTGAAAGAGTCTATTCCAGTCATCAATATCAAAAACTTTCTCCAGATTTAAAAAAGCCACAAATGTAGGTTTGCTTCTTCGTAAGCTATCTTGTAAGATAAGTCAAATGTATTGCCTCATACTTTCCTATATTTCTCTTAAATCCAAACCGATGTTCACCAAGATTGGGTTCTACCAGCTTTTCCATTCTTTTGCAAATAATTCGTGTTCGAATTCTTCAGTAATGAATTATAAAACTTATGGTTCTGTAATTTTCATTTCGACCTTCGTGTTGGAGGTTACGTTCATACTGACCAGTATGAACGTAACATCCAACATGAAGGTCGAAATGTGTCACATGTTTTAACTGTTTGTTTTAAGCATTGATAATGACCACATAGTGGTCGAAATCTAGATCTGAATAAACAAAACATTTGCAACTGCTTGCTGAAAAAAATTTACAAATCAACCAAACATTCGTTGAGCAGAAGTACCACAATGGAATCAAGTCTGAAAAAGTTAGTTATTCATCATCATCATCATCATCATCATCGTCATTAGAGACTGATTATGCCCTTCAGCGTTCAGTCTGGAGCATAGTACCTCTAATAAAATTCCTCTATGATCCCCTATCCAATGCTAACATTGATGCTGCGTCTGATGTTATGCCTTTTAGTTCAAAATCATTCTTCACCGAATCTAAATACTTTCTTCTTGGTCTGCCTCGACTCCTCTTACCCTCCGCTGCCGAATTCATGAGTCTCTTAGGTAACCTTGCTTCTCCCATGCGTGTAACATGACTCCACCATCTGTCTGTTCGCTCTAACTACTTCATCTATTTTAAATGTGTTTATTTCCGTCAACAGTTGCTATAAAATTGTTTCATAACATGTTTCGATCACTTGGATCATCTTCAGATCTTATAGTTGCGTCCGCAACTGGTCTGGCTGAGTACGAATTGGTATAGTGTTCAATCCCACTTTTTCTTTGATTTCCTCATTATGGACACCCTCCTGCTATTGTTCCCATCTATTGGCACCTGCAATAATTCTTGCTACTTTCATATCTGTAACCTCTACTTTATGAATAAGGTAACGTGTATGCACCCAACTTTCACTCCCATACACGCCGGTCGCGGTGGCCGAGGGGACTGAGGCGCTTCAGTCACGGTCTGCACGGCCACTACGGTCGGGGGGTTCGAATCCCCCCTCGGGCATCGATATTTGTGACTTCCTTAGTTGTAGCTAGTTAATAAGTAGTTTGTAAGTTTAGGGACTGATGACCCCGTAGTTAAGTCCCATAAGCTCTACAAACATTTGAAGATTTGAACACTACCATACAGCAAAGTAAAATTGCAGTGGGAAGGTTAGCGTGGAAAGCTGCATCAAACCAGTAGTCTGAAGACGATAACACACACACAAACGTAGAGATTTTAACATTTTTTGCCCGACGCTAACCTTCCTACGCCACCTCAGCAATATGCCTCACAACACCCCCTCTCTCCCGCCGTCTTTGGTAGGTCCGGGTCTACAGTCCCAGTACCACCTTCCCCTCCCCCGCTACATCCCCTCTCCTTAATCCGGCTGCGGATAACAGCGCGCCATAACGACACCGCCCCCACTGCGTCCCCGCCCTCGCCGCAGCGTTTGTTTCAGAGCGAGATAACACCCTGCAACAAGAGGTAAATGAACGGAATGAGTGAGGGAGAGGGGCGGAGGGTTCATTTGGCGGGCGAGGTCGCGCTGCGGTGGGCGTTCGCGACGCCTGTCCCCGCACGGCCTAATGAGAGCTATCGCGGCGCGGGCCGCGTATTTCACGGCAACGCGACCGCCGATAGCCGCGGTCGCCTGGGCGTCGGCCGGTCCTAATTAACGGCCGCCGACGGACGGCCAGCCTAATTGTTTCTTTACTGCGCATGCGCGGGGGCGGCGCGTCACGCCAGCGATACCGAGATTAGCCGGCAGCTGCCGATATTTACTGCCGAGCGGTGCGCTATGGCCGCGGCCGCGCCGAAACCACAAACGACGAGCGGCGGAGGATTCGACTAACACCGTTCGGCGTCGCGATAGCGTCTCGCAAGAGGAACGAAATGAATTGGGCGGGAGAGGCTAGGAAATTCGGCTGGGAGTAAATATCACTACGTCCTTAACAATTAAAGGATCAACTCAGTACACTGTGGACTTGTAGCGTAGGGCATGTTGGAGTGAGGCTGTAACTGTGGCAAATTACCATTCAAAGAGTCTCCGACTATCACTGTTCCCTTGTATGACGTCGCGTCAAAAAATGGGAGGGATAACCCCACCGAGTGGATATATTTTTCCTCGTGCAATTTTCAAAGTCAGCGATTCGCTGCAGGCGGATATCTTGGAAAACTAAATTCCCACAAACGCTGACTCAACCCAGAAGAGCGAATAAGATCTTCAGGCCATCTCTGAAAGAAGACGTCCGAACTAGCTGGTGCCTACACGAGGAGTCCCCACTCTTCGTCCGCCCACGGGAAAAACTGGGCGTCACCATCTCCCTAAATTCGATATACCAATCACTGGAGAGATCTAACCCTCCGGCCAATAAGATGGACAGTGTCGCTTCCACTCTGGGACTACAATACCTTGCTTTTTGGCAACAAACCACAGAATGTCATTTGGTGCAGGATGTGGCGGCTCCCCTGTTACATCAATGTGTGCCACAGTTACATTTCGTAGACCTCCTTTCATTGTAATGTATGCTTCTAGTGGAATAGTTCCGAGTTTTCCGGTTTCATCTGATGTAGGCATTGTTTTTAATCTTGGTGTTTCTGAACTTCTTTGAACATGTGTGGACGGAGTAACACTTTGATGCCCCCCATAGTGTGGAAGGTATTCTGTTCGTCTAAGGTACAAACACTGAAATCCATTTTATCAAAAACAATTTTTTGAATGTAGCTGAATTGTAGGTTATCTGTGCGTGGACAATCACAAATAATTCCAGTTTTGTGCTACATAGTAGGATGAGCTGACACCCAGACTTGCTAGAAGAT
Source organism: Locusta migratoria (assembly GCA_026315105.1). NCBI lineage: Eukaryota > Metazoa > Arthropoda > Insecta > Orthoptera > Acrididae > Locusta > Locusta migratoria. Next base: position 21,356,056 of record CM048751.1, read on the forward strand.
CAGTCAAGTTCTTTTCTTCGAGGCATATGTCAATATTGGTGACAAGAAGGTTCGTGGCCTGACAACTGATGTGATGGCATGTCCAATAACAACGCACTTCCTCCATGATTCCTCAGTTGTTTTTTTTTTTTTTGTTTTTTTTTTTGTTTTTTTTGTTTTTTTGTTTTTTTGTTTTTTTTTTTTTTTGTTTTTTTTTTTTTTCTTCAATATAACGTCCTCAGGAAAGGTTCGGAGTTTTGGAGGGATTGTGGGAGAGAATTTGAATCCTTCAGGAAGTTATCCCTTTGAGGGTATATAACTGTACACTTCATTTTGAATATCTTACCTTATTATCTCAGCAGCTTTCTGGACAATTCTAAGTCACTCTTCTTTCTCATCCTTTTCCTTGTTATCATACCAGGCGTTGGTTAGCAATTTGTACCCAGTGTCCCTAAAACAAATTATTGAAACCTTAAACCTGCTGGAGCCTCCGATCATGGTTATGCGATCCCCATACTTCTACAACAGTTCTATTTAGATAGTTATCTACTCAGGTTTCCTCCCAGTAATAACACCCATAATTTCGTTTACAGTGAACTGACTCACTGTTCCCCTCCAGTAAGACACTAACCTTTCCACCGCATTTGAAACGTAGTCTTCAGACGTGGATGTTAAGAGTTTCTGGTACAACGACCTCACAAAGTCCAACCAACATTCATCATCATACACAGCCTCCTCCCCATTAAATTATTTGAGGTGGAAAGATGCCTCATCACTTCCTCTCCCCACTAATAATGTCTAGCTCGAGAAGCACCCGTAGTCGTCACTTTTATGTCAGTTCTGTTGCGTCCTTTCGTGAGAAATTACTAAAAATATCTTCCTTGGGCTCACCATTAACATTTTCGGCTTGTTTGTAGCTCAAATCTGAAGGCTGAACTACTTCAGAGGACGATGAGAGAGCCTGTCTCTTTAAATGAGCGTTGATGGATTGCGGCCGGGTATAATTTTTTCGACATTCATTATGAATCCCAAGGATGTCCAAACCTTCTAAAGATGAGCCATTGCTATCTCCCCTTTCTCTAATTGCTTTGATGAGTGATAGTATTCCTTTTTTGTCACTGTAAAAACACCAACATCTGGCCCATCTATTGTTTCATCACAACACCGAGTAGCCATTGTGCGCAGTACACAGTCAACAGTTTCATAAATAAATATCACGAGAAGCCAACATACAAACTTTTCTTTGCCCGGAGAACTTTTGAAGTGAACTGAAGTAAGAAGTGAGTGAAAACACTTCATTCCACCCCTCTGTCCAGTCTCTTGGAAGGAGCCAGTGTCACGCCTTCGATGATCGTCGCGGGGCTTCCCCATAATTAACCCTCTCCCGGGCGTTAGGTAACGGCGACCTTGAAGGTGTGTCTACTGCAGGTGACAATAAATGAGCATCGACCATTGCTCCTCATAAAAATGAAAATGTTGATTTCAATGCACTTATTTTTCATTTTGAATCACTATCAGTGCTTGTAAATAGTTTCATTGTATGATTCATAATTTTATAATAAAAGCTATAATTATAAAAAGGTGTTCTCTTACAATTGCAGTTACCTTCTTGTTATTGTTTAAAAGTTGTTATTTACAATGCTAGCACTTTTCATAAGATAAAAACATTTCAGCCCTCAAAACACTCATTTCTAGAAGGCCCTCGAAACTGAGCGCACATCTTACAAATGATGTAACTTCTGATTGGCTGAAGATAAGGTAATATATGTGCATATCAAATTAAAGGAAATTTAATGCTCTACAACTTTCTTTCTGACAAATTTTCTGAGAAACGCTCGAGTGAGTCACTAGAAATAAATGTTTGACAAAATTAGTGAGGTAAAAATGATTTTTTCCGAAATTGTCGATTTTCAGTAACGTATATCTCGAAAACCGTTGCAAATTCGACTAATATGTATTGAAACAATTTTATAGAAAATTCAATTATCTTTCATTTTTATTTGGAACATTTTCTTCCTAAAGCGGACCGCTTTCGAGATATAAGCGAAAAACCAAAAAATGGTACCTTTTCACCCCCCTCCCCGCTTTAGCTCACCCCTAACTATCCCTAACAACGTCCTGAAGTCAAAAATTCCCGCATATTCCAGGCACTCTACACCCTTCTTTTGAGCACTCATTGACTGGACTAAATTTAAAGTCTTATCTAGCGAGCTTGTAGCCCAAATAGCCACAGATAAAAGAGCAAAGTGGAAAGGGGACATGAAACACAAGAGAAGTCTCCATTGCACTCCAAAATTGCACAGGACCGAATAGCAGTATATCACGTTGAAAAAACATGGTCTGAGTCACCCCCTGGCTGTAATTCTGCTGAAGGAATGCTAACGGATACTTAGGAGATAACCTCCCCAAAGGCATACAGTAAGAGGCTCCATGACGATAACCCCACACTGCCCACTATCTAAAATTGATGCGATAAATTATCGAGTGTTTACTAGAGAGTGCAACCACCTCAGGTAGTGAGCCTACCGACCGATAGGTCCCGCCTCGCAAATTGCCGCCATAAAAGTGTCGCCAGTGACCAGCCTCTCTCGACAAGGGCAGCCCAGCTCTGCCTTCCGCAGGCAGGGACAGCGCCTAACAGCTAACGAATACAGTTCCCAAGAACAACGAGAAAATTATCATCCAAGACACATACTGCAGATTAACCAAACAATACATTCTGAGGCACACCCTTATGACATGCAAGAATAAATAAAAATAAAAGGACTATCAAATTACTCCCACTATACACAGCACACAAAAGAGCTCTAGGAAGAGAGAAAAAAAAAATGAACAAATAATTGACAACCCTACACCCTGACAGGCAACTCACCCACACAATCTTCTGTCCCAGGCAGTCTGTCTCTTACAGCAGGGGTTTCAGCGTGTGGTAAAAGGTTTACAAAAAGGGACAGTAAGGGAAGCTACAGACGTTGGAAGTCGGGATAGCCAGTCGAACATATATTAAAATCAAAGCTCATAGAGGCGAGGTAGCTCTGTCACAAATTTTCATAAACCCTCACATACTGAATGAAGCCACTGGGCATGGAATAGGCTTGCTGTAGGCCAAGTTGCAAAATATACACAAGAGGTAGAATTTAAATAAGAACCAGTCCTCAGGAAAAGACGAAAAAAGGAAGTGTTCAAATGTTTGTAACTCTGTCGGACTCTGAATGCGCTCAGCCGCCACCACCCTGCGCAAAAACGCGGCGTTCTGAACACACTAGTTCACCACGCAGAAGTCGTTTCAGACGCTGAGAGTCCGCCACAAGAGCTAACACATCTCCGAAGGATCTTCAGGGATAACGGCTATTGTCACCAACAGAACAAGCAATTTCTGGCGGTAAATGAAGGTAAAGTACGTCAGAAGGAGAAAGCAACGATCTAGCTTTTTTTTCCTTTTTGTGAAACTGTATCGGGAAAGAATAGCCGGATCCTGAAGAGATATAACATCGCTTCTGTGTTCAGGCCCACAGCAAATATTCGACAGATGATGTGGCCAGTAAAAGACGACCTCTGTCTCAAAACACAAGGAGTATATAAAATACCATGTGAGTGTGGCTGCTATTATATTGGACAAACTGTACGCACTGTGGAGCAACGCCGGACAGAATGCGAGAAGTGCTTACGTCTTCGCTACCCTGAAAAAGCAGCCGTGGCAGAACATTCTTTAGAAAATCGACACCTAATTCTGTTCAACGAAACATCTGTCATTGCTAAAACGAATGGATATTGGGATAGCATTACAAAGGAAGCTATTGAAATCAAAATATCTGAGAACATCATTAATAAGGACGTCGGTTTGCAGCTCAGCACAGCCTGGGACCCGGCCGTAGCGAGGTTGAAGCAGACGCGACGAACACGGGACGAGGAAGCGAGCCCCAGTGACGTCACAGCCGGCAGCCAAAAGTGCACGCAGCCAACTTCGGATGTAAACGTTGCCTTATATGGCGAAATGGCGAAGCAGAAGGCTCCTGTGACGTCACAGCCAGCAGCGCGGCTATATAACGGCAAGGCGACGGCGATACAGCAGTCATTTTACCACGTGACAATGGACGAGGACAACTTGGTCGAAAGCTCGTGGGTTCACAACCACTTGACGCGGCTGGAAGCTCCAGAAGATTTTATTAATTACTTAAACTAAGGTAAACTAACCTAAGGACAACACAAACACCCATGCTTGTGGAGCCAATCGAACCCCTGACGGCGAACGGCCGCGCGCACCGCAGTACGGCGACCAGTATGCACGGCTAATCCGCCGCGCCATGAAAGGAAAGAAACTGGACAATTTAAAGGGTCGGACCTAGGCATCGAACATGCTACATACTTGAGTAGCAGCACCAGATCTGATAGACGACGCTAATGCAGAAGTAAGGCGATCGCGTCCACGGGAGATGAGAAGCATGTCGTATCGGTGATTACGTCGAGTCCGGCGTGGAAGTCTAGGACAGAGGCTGCTTGCTCCCAAAGTAATGAAAAGCACGTATCACTAAAGGACGGTAACTGGCGCACGCTGATCTGCCGATGTCGATACTTCCAGGAACTGCTACGGAATGGGCTCGGGAGCTGCTTTCCCATGCTACTTAAAGAAGTGACCAACGCATTCATGTGCATCTCCGCGGTTGGCGAAAAGGTCCCTGTAGCCAACCTAACAGAGAAGGAAGGAATCACCGTTACCTATCTGGTGGCCGCAGGCAGCGGCGGAGTTCCAACCGTCATGTTGGGTGGCTTGAACTGGTGCGGATTGTCAGAAAGTGTAAACTTGTCTCCCTCCGCCACCGCGTGCTACAGCGACGGTTTGAAATAACGGCCGAAGGGAAACTAAACAAGATTTCGCCATTTTCTGTAATAATTAAATGTCCAGTGCCAAAAGTATGCTGCTGCCTCCAACCGGTGCTCCGCTATGCAGAGAATACATCGGTATTATCTGTGGTCCTGGGAAAATTAGTTTTATGCCTACAGCCGTGTGATGAAATTGTAATGATTATTAATTAACTAATTAACCGGTTTGCGTTTGTAATCAATCAACTTGGGATTATATCTGAATGCAGAATTTGTAATTAAATTTGATGTACTGTTTTTTACAAATCACACTTCCTTTTGTCTGAGGACTGGCCTGACAGATTCTGTGGCTTTGACACGAGTCTTTTAGCATTACCGGAATTCAGTGCTTTACAGACTGGACAAGAAATCCTCTTGGAAACCTGAAACGTAAAAAAAGGGCAAAGAAATCCTCTCAACCTAAAAGTTATTAAATCTCATGTCCACATACATCTAGAATTGCATAAATACTCCGGAAATCACATTTAAGTGCACGGCAGAGGGTATATCGTGCCGCTTTTATTATATTTATATACAGTTCCATTCGCTGATAGCCAGCGGGAAAAAGGAACAACAGAATCTTTTCGTTTTCGATCTGATTTCACTTATTTTATTATGATGATAATGTCTCCCTATGTAGGTGGGTCCTAACAAAATTCGTTCGCATTCGGAAGAGAAAGTTGGTGAAATAAATATCACAAATAAATCTCCCCCCCCCCCAATGAGTAATGCCTTTCTTTTAATGATTCGCACCTCAACTCGTGCATTATTTCTTTGATACTCTCTCCCCGATATCGCGATAATACGAAACGAGCTACCCTTCTCTGAACTTTCTGTAATTCTTCAGGCCTACTTGGCTGGGATCCCACAATGGGTACCAACACTACAAAATAGGACGCACACGTATAGTGCAGGCTGTTTCTTTAGTAGAACAGTTGCATCTTCTAAGTTTTCTACCAATGAAACGTAGCCTTTGGATCACCTTCCCTACGATATTTTCTATATGCTATTTCAAATTAAAGCTTAACCAATCTCTTTTAGTTCTCATACGGATAACTTCACACATTTTAATTGCCAATATTTGCACCATGCAGGTACCTTATCTAAATCAGTATGCATCTGCTTGTGGTAATCTGGTGATTTGACTAACTGATAAGTGACTGCATCATCTGCGAACAGTCTAAGAGAGTTACTCACATCGTTTCCTAAATCGTTTATATTGATAAGAAACAATAGAACCCCTATAACACTTCACTGGGGAACGCCAGATATTAATTCTGTTTTACTCGAATAATTTCCGTCAATTACAACCCACTGTGTCCTTTCTGACAACAAATCACGAAACTAATCGTACAAATGTAGCGATATTGCATAAGCATGCAATTTGCTTAGAATACTCTTGTGAGAAATCGATATCGACAAATATGGAATCGACCTGAGATCATTTGTCTATAGCATTTATGTGAGTGGAAAGATGGCTGTGTGTCACAAGAACGATACTTTCTGAATTCGTATTGACTATGGGTCACTAGGTTGTTCCCTTCGAGTAGTTCATAATGTCTGAAGAATGTTATATTCCTTCAGTAAACCGGCGGCAATGATATAGACTTGTAATTTTGCGGATTACTCCTGTTGCTTTTCTTGAATATTGGAGTGACATATACAACTTTCCAGCCTTTGTGTACGGAACTTTCGCTGACCGAGCCGTTGTGTACTACATATAGGTATGGAGCTATTGCATCAGTATACTATGAAAGGAACCGAATTGTTATACAATCCGGATCGAAATACTTGTTTTGTTACGTGATGTAATTTGGTTTAATACTCCAGGGATATCTAATTCTAAATCACGCATGCCGATGGCTGTTCTTTACTCGAATTCTGGATCTATTACAGTATCATCGGATGGTCATATTTAACGACTTTGTTATAAATCATTTTTAATTAGATACCTACGAATATTTAGAGTGACCATATCAGACATCAGTATTTTTATAGTAAACTAGCTTCTACCAGCGACTTCGAATGCGTTCATAACCTTGCATACGTGCCAAGCACCATCAAAAGTACAATAATTTCTAAACTTTGTTCTTAAGTAAAGACCCCTGTCATCAGGACAAAAAAAGGGATCCCAATTATTGAAATATAAAACGTGCTGACAATGACGGCAAATACTGCCCTTCCTTATATTGTTGGAAATACAGATACTATTCAATACGAAAAGAAATTCTACTACATCGTAGAATCTAGACGTTAAATACAACGTTCCACTTATGAAGGATTCATATGTCATCGACATCGGTTCGGTTTTTTAAACACGTTGACGTTTATGTAAGCATTGTATTCATTAACTTGAATCATATTACCATTAACTTCAATTAAGAGAACTTTAATGAATGTTCTAAATTTCAAATATTAAAGAAAAAATAGCTTTTCTAAGGAGTCTTCGAACGTCTCAGATGCAATAAGAGAAACGTTGAGGCCCAAATGTTCCATATTTCGGTTTATATACTTAAAATCAAAAACTATCTAGAATTACACTATAATGTAGCCTTTGTTCTCATTCGGCGTTCAACAAAATCAGTTAAGCGGCTTAATTGTGAAAGCGTCACAGACGAGCTTCTGTCGCATTTATAATGTTAGTATGAATACAATGACTTGCCAACTGAACGTATCTACGGATAAATAAAAACTTTTGTTAATAGTGGATACGGATTACGAATAGTCTGAAAAAGATGTTCATATTTAAACTTTTAATTTCAGTATTACAGAGTAATACTAGGAGATTCAAGATTTTAAACGAGTGCAAATTAGTATATATGTCCTTTTTTGCATTATGACTTTCACTCGTGTCTCGTGTCTAGCTATTCATTTATCGTACTGCGTTTGATTACGAATTGTCACCTATTGTGAAAATTTGTTTTGTTGTCTCAAAATATAAGATTACATAACAATTCCCTGCATTGTACGTAGCTATAATAATACCTGATCGTGGCCTCTTAGTTGGCCTCTTACAAAATACTGTATTTTTTAAGCTGTCGTGCTTTTAACTTGTGTATTCAAATATTATGAATTATCTCGAACACAACGATCTATTGACCCAAGGTCAACACGGATTTAGAAAATATCGTTCATGCGAAACACAACTAGCTCTATATTCACACGAAGTGATGGGTGCTATCGACAAAGGTTCGCAAATCGATTCCGTATTTCTTGATTTCCAGAAAGCTTTTGACACCGTACCTCACAAACGGCTTTTAATCAAATTGCGTGGTTATGGTATATCGCCCCAAATTTGCAATTGGATAGGGGATTTCTTGTCTGAGAGGACACAGTTCGTGGTAATCGATGGCAAGGCATCGACTAAAACAGAGGTGATATCGGGCGTTCCACAAGGTAGTGTTATTGGTCCTCTGCTATTCCTTATTTACATAAACGATTTAGGGGAAAATCTAAGTAGCTCTCTTAGGTTGTTTGCAGATGACGCCGTCATTTACCGTCTAGTAAAATCATCTGAAGATCAAAACCAACTGCAGAACGATCTGAATAAGATATCAGTATGGTGTAAAAATTGGCAATTGACTCTAAATAATGAGAAGTGTGAAGTCGTCCACATGAGTACGAAAAGAAATCCGTTAAACTTTGTTTACAACATAAATCAATCAAATGTGAAGGCCGTAAACTCCACAAAATACCTAGGAATCACTATTACTTCAGACTTAAACTGGAAAGAACACGTAGATAATATCGTGGGAAAGGCGAACCAGAGACTGCGTTTTATTGGCAGAATCCTTAAAAGATGCAACAGAACTACTAAAGAAACTGCATACACTGCGCTTGTCCGTCCATTTTTGGAGTATTGCAGCCCAGTGTGGGATCCTTATCAGGTGGGCATGACGGAGGACATCGAGAGAGTCCAAAGAAGGGCAGCTCGTTTTGTATTGTCACGATACAGGGGAGACAGCGTTACGGAAATGATACAGGATCTGGGATGGGAATCATTAGAACAACGGCGCTTATCGCTGAGGCGTGGGTTACTTGCGAAACTCCAATCGCCAACATTCTCCTCCGAATGCGAAGATATATTGTTGACTCCCACTTACATAGGTAGAAATGATCATCAGAATAAAATAAGAGAAATCAGAGCTCGAACAGAGAGATTCAGGTGTTCTTTCTTCCCGCGCGCTATTCGAGAATGGAATGGGAGATAAATAGTATAATTGTGGTTCGATGAACCCTCTGCCAGGCACTTAAATGTGATTTGCAGAGTATCCCATGTAGATGTAGATGTAGATGTATTTTTTTATATAGTAACTAAGTGCAATGTCGTACTTATTATTTTATACCTTTTTTTTAACAAGATGACCAGCTTGTGAACTACATATGTGACCAGATAATGGTAACACAGTTCACTGAAAACGGTCGTCGTTGAGTAAATTATTAATGTGCGATCTTGGCATTTTATTTTGAAAACCGTTAAACTAAACTGGACTGAGCACACGGTCGCAGTGTGTAAGAAGGCATCAGCATCTCATCGTGCCCTACAGAAAAATAAGAAATTATTTCCTCTCGCTCTTAAAATGGAACTTGCACAAACACTAGTAATCCCAGTTATTGATTACAGTGATGTTATCTTACTAGGTCTTTCGTCCGTCTCTTCGATCATATTTTACCATCTTATACTGGCTATACTGGCTAAGTGCTCATATGCGTAGAGACTTTCATATACTCAGTTTCCTCTACTCTCTAATCAACGTAGACCGTTCCTCGTATCTTTCCTCGACCTTAAGACTCTTGTCTGAACAATATAACATAAATACACGTTCCTATTAGAGCAAAACTCTTTTTCAACACTCAGCCATTTTCTCAAAATCCTTTTCAATAGCAGGATCCAGACTCTGGAACAATCTACCTTACTATATCAAATAACTGAATAATATTGCCAGCTTCAAACGACAGTTAATGGATTATCTACTAAAGCAATAATTACGCCATTCTTTGTCCCCCTAAGCTTCCTATTAACATCTCCGATTGGCATTGCACTCGCCAGGTGCAGCTTTCCTAACTTCCTTCTGTCAGAATTCACCAAGCCTTAATAAGTTTCTGCATATTCAAAAGTAAATTTTGTATCTGCTAATGTCAATGTTGTTATTTCTGTTATTACATTATCATCAGCAGAAGGTGTCTCAATAGTACTGCTATTACTAATTCTATTAGAGTTAAGTCAATAATATTTATTTAAATCCCTTTTGCTTGTATTCAATCTGTATAAATTATGTTATTAACTTCTAATTAATCATTTACCTATTGAACTGATTCTTATTTTATACGTGACTCAGATGTGAGAAGTACTGTACGTGTAAAATCCAGATCAGGCTAAACAAAGAAAGAAGGAAATATTCTTTTCCATTCTACAACAGAGCGTGGAAAATATGACTATAAGCTTTCGTACGAGTCCTAATGTCTCTTAAATGCCTGCGCTCTAAATTTCATCTTACGGCATTATATTTAAGTCTTAGTATGCAACTACAATACTTCCTTATTTAATTTTTAAGACGCTACCACTTTTAAGTTAGAAGTTAGTCCAGGGAATATGAGGACGAAATTTTAAGTATGTTTCTCCTCGGTTTTCTATGTTAACTCTACAAACAATGACGATTGCAAGCAAGCAATGGAAACAGTAATATTATGAAAAATAGAACTCTGTTGTCGTGATCGACTACGATACTGCCAACATTAGCTGGTTGATATGTTCTTCTTTAAGGAGACACAACACAGTATTCTCTAGAAGAATAAACATTCAAAAGATATTTCTGAATGTTAAACACTGCGTAATCTTTTCCTACATACAGTATTCATATGAAGTTGCACTTCGATGCTAACTCAATGCGTACATGAGCTTGGAGATTCGATACTTGTTGCATGCTGCATTCACACCTTGCTAATTTAATGGGCAGTAAAGTACATCGCAGAACCATCACTTGCTCCCTCCCTCCATTTCAGTGTCATAAATTGCGATAAGAAGTGTACATCACCCTACCAAATTTCGTATATGCACGAGCATTTAAACACTGTACCAACTTTCCTCGAATGGAATGTAACACGGACACACTCTGTACACAGTAAGCTTAGTCACATGGAGTCCACTCTACACATTGCAGTATAGCCTATAAGAATTTTCGAAGCAAAAAACTGCTTCGAATACAGTTCCAGGACAAGATCTTATCTTGCAGACTACACAGAATCCCTGTAATAATTTAAGCCTGTTCTAGCGCCTTGCTCCACGTATTTAAAGAATAAAATAAATGACGCCAACAAGCAACGTTCAACACCGTGTCTGCGGGATGCTGGAGTGAAAATTCGTTGGTCCGTGACGACCCTGCCCGTACTATGAGCGCAGGTATAAAAACGTCTGCATCAGAGCGCGGACATAACTTTCTCGCGCGTGCGGCCGGTGTTTCTCGTGTTCTCCGGCAGAGGTCGCGAAACACATTTGGAGAACGGCGGTCCGTAAATCTCAGACGAAGGCAACACCGGCGGCGGGTGCAGCCACCGAACGCCGTAACGGCCCTTCATATATCTCCCGCGCACGACGCCCGATCTTTGTGTCCGCGGTCGGCCTGGGCGGCGGTTTGCGGACCTGGGACAGTTTTCTAAGTGAAACTAGCGCGCGAGGGCGTGTTATTTCCTTCTGGCCTGATCGTCAAGTACGTATGTAGGACAAGCTTGAGTGTTATGAAGGACATGCTGCAACCAGCATCTAGCACAAGTGTCACTTGTTTAGATCCGGGTTCATACGTACAGCCAGACATTGCTGCCGATTTTGGTCTAGTCGCTGGTCAACTGGCATTGTCTTAATGCAAAACGGAATTTGATTTGTTTTTCGCCAATTGCTATAACCGTCGAGATCAAATTATTTTGGGGCGAACATATTGGGAAACGGGTAGTCAGGGCCGTGTCAAAAGATATTGGGCGCCAGGGTGCGAAAAATAAGCTATCGCTTTCTCCCCTCTGTCTCGCCAAAGGAAAAAAAGCACTAAATTGAATTATTATGTTCCATTTTCTTATTTTATACTTACATAAAAATACAGAAACATTTCAAGACGCTGAATTAAATTTTTCTGTCTTTTAAATCGATAAAGAAATTTATGATATCATCTGTTTTGAAATCTATTTTTGATTCGATACTTATTATGACCAAATATATTATTTTATCTTGGGTCAAGATTGATCGTATATAGTTGTTTTTATTATTTTCAGTCTGGGTAATGACCTTTTCGCATTCTGGATATGTTAAAATATGTGTAAATATTTTGAAACATTTGGGAACACACACATGATATTATTGTAATAAAATTTAACACCACAAGTGGAGTTGTGTTTTACTTTACAAAAGTAATGGATGCAATTTGAACTCATTAAAGAGCTCTTCCCCATCAATACCTGATCTATTTTCATGTGTATATTTCTGTTCACAGCAATTATTTGAGTCAAAGGGCATGAAAGGGTCGTAGTGGTTGGTTTGGGAGTAATACAGGGTTGCAGCCTTTCCCAAAGTTGTTCAATCTGTACAGTGAACAAGCTGTAAGGGAATGGAAGAAGAAATGTCGAGATATGGAATTAGAGTACAGGGAGAGGGAATAAAAACTTTGCGGTTTGCTAATGATGTGATAATTCTGTCAGGAAAAAGTGTATTCCAGTTAATAATGTCAAAAGCTCTCTTCAAATCTAAAAAGCCAGAAATGTAGATTTGCCTTTCCTTAATCTGTCTTGTAAGATAAATCGTAAAGTGAGTATTGCCTCTGCTATTCCTATATTTCTCGTGAATCCAAAGTGATCTTCCCCGATGTCAGCTTGTAGCAGATTTTTCATTCATCTTTAAACAAATTCTGTTAGTATTTTGCAGCTATGATTAAACTGAAGGTCCTGTAACTTCGAACCTGTCTGCGTCTCCTTTCTTTGGAATTGGGATTAAAGTCAAGGGATATATCCACTGTCTCATACATCTTTTTCTTCAATAGCTCTGAGGTAAATCCTCTAATCTAATCTTCTACTTAGGTAATTGATTTGTGAAATTCATCTCTCAACATCCTATCTTACCACCTATCAGCTTTCCATTCTTTGCTCAGTTCTAGATATTTACACAGCTGCTTTTCTTGCCTCCAAATGATCTTTTATTTTCCTGTAGGTATGATAAATTTTTCACTTAGTTATAAATTCTTCTACAGACTTGCATTTGGCCTCTAGCCACTCCTCCTTAGACTTTTTGCATTTCCTTTCAGTCTCATTTCTTAGTCGTTTGTACTCCATTTTACCTGCTTTATTTACTGCATTTTTAAATCTTCTTCTTTCATCAATTCAATTCAGTATCTTTTGTAACATCTAAAGATTTTTGTAGGTCTTGCCTTTCTATCTTTTTTTCGTCTACTCCCTACACTGTTTCCTATTTCAAAGCTACCCATTCACGATTTACTATGTTATTTCGCCACGTTTCCGTCAGTTGTGTCCCAAAGCTCCCTCTTAAAACTTTCAAGAACTTCAAGTTACTGTAATTTATCCAGATGTCATCTATTTTCCTACCTTTCTGCAGTTTTTTCAGTTTCAGTGTACAGTTCGTAATCAGTAAGATATGGTCGGAGTTGGTATCTGCCCTGGTTACGTCTAACAGTGTAAAACCTGGTTTCGAAACGTACGTTGTACCATTATAACATCTATTCGGTACAACCGTTTCTCATAATTCTGAAATTATATACCTTCGAAAATTCTACCAGGCGGCTTCCTCTTTGATTCCTTTTCCCTAGTCCCTATTCACCTATTCTTTGTTACCTTCATTTGCCTACTACCGAGTTCCAGTCCGTCGTCAGAATGAAGTTTTCCTCTCTTTTAACTGAATAATTCCTCTACTCGTACATTCTTTTGGTTTCATCATAGGCATATCTAGTTAGCATGTTAAGTTGTATCAATGTCGTCCATGTTTGCTTTGTATCTATATTGACTACGATAATGAGATCGATGGGCTGCTCATAGTAGTTTACTCGCATTCCAATTTTCCTATTCATTATTAAACCTAATCCCCAACTTACTTGGTATTTATAATCCTCACCTGATTAGAAATCTTTCCACCGAACTTCACTAATCCCATCTGTATCTAGTTTAAACGTTTACATATACCTTTTTTTTAAATTACTAAGCATCCAAATCGATTTACATATCTAATATGTCACGCTCCTAACTGTAGAACGGCAGTGATGTCTTTACTGAAGACAATATCCCACTGGGTAGTCCCATCCAGAGATCCGAATGTGGGACTATTTTACCTCCGGAATATTTTACCCGAGAGATGCCCTCATACGGCAGAGCTAATGTCCTCGGGAAAAGGAAGGACTGTAGCTCCCCCTTGCTGTCAGCCATTCAGAGTTACTGTATGCCAGCCGCAGTGGCCGAGCGTTCTGCGGCGCGCCAGTCACGGTCTGCACGGTCACTACAGTCGGTGGTTCGAATCCCCCTCGGGTATGGATATTTGTGCCGTCCTTAGTATTAGCTAGTTCATAAGTAGTTTGTAAGTTTAGGGACTGATGACCCTGTAGTTAAGTCCCATAAGCTCTACAAACATTTGAACATTTAGTTACTGTATGGCAAAGCGACATTAGCTGATGTTACAAGGCCAGATCAGTCAATCAACCAGTCTGTTGTTCCTGTAAATACTGAGAAAGCAGCGGCCCCTTTTTCAGAACCACATGTTTGTTTGGCCTCTCCACAGATACTCCTCTGCGGTGCTTGCGGTGATAGCACGGTACGACTATCTATATCGTTGACGCACGCATGGCACCCCACCTCGCAATGTCTGTGGTTCATCGGGGTAGAACATACGAGTATGAGACGTATAACAGGTAAAATACAAGGTGCTTCTGAAAAGTTCGGTTTAATTATCTCAGGCAATATAGGAAACAAGAGCCACGAACAAAATAACTTCATTGGCCTTCAAAGTAATCGTCATTGGCTACAATACACTTCTGAAATCAGTTGTACACCTCTCTATCAGGAAACGCTCCTTGTGGAATCGCTCAAAGCATGGATTGTTGGATCTCCGGAACCGTTGCGAAGCGTAAGCCTCGCAGGGCTAATTTGAGGCGGGGAAACAGAAAGAAGTCTTCCGACGCTAAATCTGGCGAATAAGAGGGTGTGGAAGCACAGTGACCTTGCGTTTAGTGAGAAAGTTGAGCACGTGGGTCGCAGACTGCGCACGGGCATTGTCGTGCAGGAAATTCCACTGTCCACTCCACCACAGCTCTGGCGGAACCCGATAATTAAGGTTTTACAAGGTTAATACAGAACCTACGGAAATGACTGGAAACTCAGGTTAAACCGCGGACATTTACAAGTAAATCAACAAAATTATCAAATCCAGCTTGGGTAAGATCGCGGAGATTAATCCCACGCACCATACCTCTGCGTCAGTCCACAGCCAGCCTTGGCGCCAAACACCCACTGCCTGCATCTGCTTTTCCCGAAGAGACTAGAGACGCCTCAGAGGATACAATGCTCCTCCTTCTGCCCCGCTGGCTGCAACCCCTGTACGGGTCTGGCCGACAAAGACCCCACACACCGGCTGTCCGGTCCCGTTCTTCCCTCGCTAGCTCGTCACCAGCACAGTTGGGAGAATCTGATTTAGTACAGACCCAGACATTTCTGTGAAAACGAAATGAGATATGTTCCCGCACTCGCCGTTACGGCCCACACACACAGTGACCCAGGTCTTCATCCCCTGTGAAAATTATTCGCCAAACTCTAAAGTGCACGACGCAAAAATAATCCGCTAGCTGACTCCAAATGTACAAATGTTTGTAGAACTTATGGGACTTGACTACGGGGTCATCAGTCCCTAAGCTTACAAACTACTTATGAACTAGTTAAGACTATGGACGGCACAAATATCCACGCCCGAGGGGGAATTCGAACCCCCGACGGTAGTGGCGGCGCAGACCGTGACTGGAGCGCCTCAGTCCCCTCGGCCACCACGGCAGGCTGCTGACTCCCAGTAAATAAATAAATTAATTAATTAATTAAAATAAAATAATAATAATAATAATAGTACAATAAAAATACTTGAAGTCATTCACACTGTAGTACTTTACATAATAGGCGGCACTTGTTGGTACAGGGTGTGAAAAGGACATCCTGGTTTCAAAATTAAATATCTAGAAAACAAAGATCGATAGAGGAATGCAGCTTTTGTAACTATTATTTCAAACTGCTGTATAAACTTGTTAAAGCTTTCACAATAAACATACCGTTTACTGCATTCGTCTATCGATCTTTGTTTTCGAGGTATTTAATTTTGAAATCAGGGAGCCCTTTTCTGGACACCCTGTATGTGCCACAATGTCTATGTACAAGCAACTCATTTCGCACCAGCGCAGTTTATAAAATATGGGACCATTCTTCAAACTTTTCAGACGCACGTTGTACGAATATGAGACGGAATGGTACAAAGCGCGCGTGGCGTGGTAATAGTCCAAGCATTCTGTGATGGCGTACTCTTAAACGTGCAATCAGATGCCGGCCGCGGTGGCCGAGCGGATTGCGGCGCGCCAATCACATTCTGCACGACTACTGCGGTCGGGGGTTCGAATACCGCCTCGGGCATGGATATTTGTGCCGTCCTTAGTATTAGCTATTTCGTAAGTAGTTTCTAAGTTTAGAGACTGATGACCCCGTAGTTAAGTGCCATAAGCTGTACAAACATTTGAACAATTTTTAAGCTACCCGTCACTTCCATGCTTTCATCCATTTCAAATCTATAGTAGAGATATGCACATCCACGCAACACAGACATCGGTCAAGACTTTATCGTAAGGGCGGCAGTGTCCGACTATGCAACTAGCAGGTGATAGAGAACAGACGAGAAGTTTCATCACGAATGGTTGCAAAGCGGTTACCAACAGTGTGACTATGGTCACACATACCTATAGCCCGTCTTTCAGCATCAATTTGGCCAGCCGCGGTGGCCGAGGGGACTGAGGCGCTCCAGTCACGGTCTGCACGGCCATTACGGTCGGAGGCTCGAATCCCCCCTCGGGCATGGATATTTGTGCCGTCATTAGTATAAGCTAGTTCGTAAGTTGTTTGTAAGTTTAGGGACTGATGACCCCGTAGTTAAGTGCCATAAGCTGTACAAACATTTGAACAATTTTTAAGCTACCCGTCACTTCCATGCTTTCATCCATTTCAAATCTATAGTAGAGATATGCACATCCACGCAACACAGACATCGGCCAAGACTTTATCGTAAGGGCGGCAGTGTCCGACTATGCAAGTAGCAGGTGATAGAGAACAGACGAGAAGTTTCATCACGAATGGTTGCAAAGCGGTTACCAACAGTGTGACTATGGTCACACATACCTATAGCCCGTATTTCAGCATCGATTTGGCCAGCCGCGGTGGCCGAGGGGCCTGAGGCGCTCCAGTCACGGTCTGCACGGCCACTACGGTCGGAGGCTCGAATCCCCCCCTCGGGCATGGATATTTGTGCCGTCATTAGTATAAGCTAGTTCGTAAGTTGTTTGTAAGTTTAGGGACTGATGACCCCGTGGTTAAGTGCCATAAGCTGTACAAACATTTGAACAATTTTTAAGCCACCCGTCACTTCCATGCTTTCATCCATTTCATATCTATAG
Organism: Locusta migratoria; assembly: GCA_026315105.1. Lineage (NCBI taxonomy): Eukaryota > Metazoa > Arthropoda > Insecta > Orthoptera > Acrididae > Locusta > Locusta migratoria. The sequence continues at coordinate 21,373,572 of CM048751.1, forward strand.
TAGAGATATGCACATCCACGCAACTCAGACATCGGCCAAGACTTTATCGTAAGGGCGGCAGTGTCCGACTATGCAACTAGCAGGTGATAGAGAACAGACGAGAAGTTTCATCACGAATGGTTGCAAAGCGGTTACCAACAGTGTGACTATGGTCACACATACCTATAGCCCGTCTTTCAGCATCGATTTGGCCAGCCGCGGTGGCCGAGGGGACTGAGGCGCTCCAGTCACGGTCTGCACGGCCACTACGGTCGGAGGCTCGAATCCCCCCTCGGGCATGGATATTTGTGCCGTCATTAGTATAAGCTAGTTCGTAAGTTGTTTGTAAGTTTAGGGACTGATGACCCCGTAGTTAAGTGCCATAAGCTGTACAAACATTGAACAATTTTTAAGCTACCCGTCACTTCCATGCTTTCATCCATTTCAAATCTATAGTAGAGATATGCACATCCACGCAACACAGACATCGGCCAAGACTTTATCGTAAGGGCGGCAGTGTCCGACTATGCAACTAGCGGGTGATAGAGAACAGACGAGAAGTTTCATCACGAATGGTTGCAAAGCGGTTACCAACAGTGTGACTATGGTCACACATACCTATAGCCCGTCTTTCAGCATCAATTTGGCCAGCCGCGGTGGCCGAGGGGCCTGAGGCGCTCCAGGCACGGTCAGCACGGCCACTACGGTCGGGGGATCGAATCCCCCGTCGGGCATGGATATTTGTGCCGTCATTAGTATAAGCTAGTTCGTAAGTTGTTTGTAAGTTTAGGGACTGATGACCCCGTAGTTATGTCCCGTAAGCTCTACAAACATTAGAACATTTTGCAATTAGATTCATGAAATTTAGATGTTTGCTAAAACTTATAAAACTACAAATCTAAAGTGGGCCATAAAACATGTCCTTGCGATTTTTTGTTTTTTTGTTTCTCTCTCTCTCTCTCTTGCCGGCCGCGGTGGCCGAGGGGACTGAGGCGCTCCAGTCACGGTCTGCACGGCCATTACGGTCGGAGGCTCGAATCCCCCCTCGGACATGGATATTTGTGCCGTCCTTAGTATAAGGTAGTTGATAAGTAGTTTGTAAGTTTAGGGACTGATGACTACGGGGTCAAGTCCCATAAGCTTAACAAACATTTGAACATTTTTTTCTCTCTCTCTCTCTCTCTGTCTCTCTCTCTCTCTCTCAGTCTCTCATTTTTTTTTTCCGGTGTTAATTTTTGCACCTACTTGTGCCTAATGCCTGGACTATAAGCTGATAGGCGGGCACTGGGCGAGTGAGGCGGAGCGCCTGGAATGCGGTGCCGCGCCACCAGTGCTGACCGGGTGTCAGCTGTGTCAGCAGGCAGCGGCCGGCACAATGCGCGCCGTGCCGTGCCGCCCACTCTTCAGCGACGTTTGCTGCGCGCTGAATCACCGCCACTCACGCTCGACTTTCAAACTGCGCGCCGTCTTTTACTGCCGCCTCACCTGCGAGCCGCCGCCAGTGAATACGGCGCCGCGTGGGCGAAACGGCGGCTGGTTCCCAGGGGGAGGACGGGCAGGTGGCCCGCAGCTGCCGAGAGGTCGCCCTGCTGGCCGAGGAGCGCGTCTGGCTTTGGTCGTGGCGAAATAGCGATATATCATTTGACCTAAGGAATTCTGACATTTATGTGTGATGCTGAATTAACCACTCGAATATAACGAGAGGTATACCCGCAGATTTATGGGTGGGAAGTATTGTCAACAGACTAGCAGTAACAGCACAAATGACCGGTCAGAAGAAATCAGTGTGTAAATATATAATACACAGCAACTAAAATTGTGGTGCTGCGTTCACGAGAGTTCACACTACGATCGCTACTACCTCTTCTTCTTCATTTTCCGTTTTAGTCATCTAAGGACGAGGGAATAATTCCAATGCATCTTCCTATTTCGTTTTCCTCCAGTATTCTTTCATATTTTCACTGTGTTCCTTTTCCTCTCGTCATATCATAAAGACCCTGTCTTCTTCTCCCTCCTGTCTGTAAATCCTTCCATTCTTAACACTTTCTTTTTTGTAAAGCTATCCCCTCGCCCCTCTCTCTGTTGCATCTTCTTCACTTGTTTCTTTCCAAATTCATCCTAACTTACTGCATCCAAATTATTGTTGACTTGTTGTTCCAAAGATATCTAAATACACTCCTGGCCATAATTTTGGTACACCACGAAGATGACGTGCTACAGACGTGAAAATTAACCGACAGGAAGAACATGCTGTGATATGCAGATTATTAGCTTTTCGGAGCATTCACGCAAGGTTGGCGCCGGTGGCGACACCTACAACGTGCTGACATGAGGAAAGTTTCCAACCAATTTCTCACACAGAATCAGCAGTTAACCGGCGTTGCCTGGTGAAACGTTGCTGTGATGCCTCGTGTACGGAAGAGAAGTATCTAATAGTACGTTTCCGACTTTGATAAATGTCGGATTGTAGGCTATCGCGATTGCGGTTTATCGTCTCGCGACATTGCTGCTCGCGTTGGTCGCGATCCAATGACTGTTACCACAATATGGAATCGGTGGGCTCAGGAGGGCAGTACGGAACGCCGTGCTGTATCCCAACAGCCTCGTAACACTATCAGTCGAGATGACAGGCATCTGTCATGGCTGTAACGGATCGTGCAGCTACGTCTCGATTCATGAGTCAACAGACGGGGACGTCTCCAAGACAACAACCATCTGCAGGAACAGTTCGACGACGTTTGCAGCATCATGGACTATCAGCTCGGAGAACATAGCTGCGGTTACCCTTAACGCTACATCACAGACAGGGGCGTCTTCGATGGTGTACGCAACGTCGAACCTAGCTGCACGAATGGCAAAACGTCATGTTTTCGGATGAATCCAGGTTCTGTTTACAGCATCACCATCGTCGCATCCGTGTTTGTCGACATCGCGGTGAACGCACATTGGAAGTGTGTATTCATTCATCATCGCCATAGTGGTTTATCACTCAGCGTGATAGTATGAGGCGCCATTGGTTACACGTCTCGGTCACCTCTTGTTCGCATCGACGGCACTTTGAACAGCGGCCGCTATATTTAAGATATGTTACGATCCGTGGCTCTACCCTTCATTCGATCCGTGCGAAACCGTACATTTCAGCAGAATAATGCACGACCGCATGTTGCAGGTCCTGTACTGGCCTTCCTGGATTCTGGCCCAGACCAGCAGATTCTCCAGATCTCTCACCAAGTGAAAACGTCTGCTCAGTGGTGGCCGAGCAACTGGCTAATCACAATACGCCAGTCACTACTCTTGATGAACTATGGTATCGTGTTGAAGCTGCATGGGTATCTGTACCTGTACACGCCATCCAAGCTCTGTGTGACTCATTGCCCGGTCATATGAAGGCCTTTATTGCCCTATACCCCTATCTGGGGTATTTTTTATCTACAGATAATCTTAAACCTGCTTTATTGGCTGTTACTTCTGTGATATTGTATTTAGGCATTTACTAGATTTCAGAAATAACAACCAAATCATCTGCAAATGCTAGACACTGACACTCAATACCTTTGTTGTTAGTACCAAGTCTGGCCGCGCGGCAGTAGCCGAACGGTCTGGAGCAACATGTTACGGACCGCGCAGCCTCTCGCGTCGGATGTTCAAATCCGTCCTCCGGCATGGATGTGTGTGTTGTCCTTAGGTTAGTTCAACTTAGTTTAAGTAATTTCTAAATCTACGGACTGATGACCAAAATAGTTTGGTCTCATAGAAATTTGATTTTTAGTACCAACTAACCAAGTAATTTTTCTATCACTCTCGACACGACGTATAAAGCAACACGATCAAAACACTGAAACGAGCGAAGAACTGGACCAATCACCAGACCTCGTCAAATACTTACGCAACACATCAAGGTGCCCCTCGTAGCTGGGTCGACACGGGTAATAGATGACAATTAAAGCGAACACTAATTCGGAGCAAAATAGAACATGGAGGAAGAATTATTTAGGCGAAGAGTCGGACCCGAAGAACGTTTATTTCTGATACCTGAAGAGGACGTCACTCTTCTGTCATCCTTCCAGAAGCATATATTAAGTTCGGTTTATTATGTTTCCAATTTTATTTATATGCTCCAAAGACAATACAAAACAAAACAAAAACCGTCTTCATCAAAAAAATTTTTCCCATTTTTTTTTCTGAAATGTTTTCTATCATTCTTATTAATTAAATAGAGCTATGTTCTGCAATATTTAATATTATCTAATAAAAAGAGTGAAGGCCGAAGGGTCTCGAGTTCGAAACCCCGTCGGACCTCGGATTTTTTTCGTTCTGCACTTTAACTCATCCTTCACCTCTGAACGATGTGAGCAGTCCCCAGACACGACACATGGTTCGGATTCCACGTAAGCTGTAGGTCCCCTTTCCCCGGTTTTATAAATGGGGTAGGCTAGGGACACGCAAGGCACACGAAATTACAGACACTACAGGTCTTACTACCTCCAGATACCGTCTGTAGCTAACGCTACGTTTCCTGAACACTTTCTTCAGCGATCTATTTTGAATTCAAATAATAGTCTGTCCTCGATCGCAGAGATCGACAACTACTAGGAGTGCCTTAACCATAAATTAGTAAAAGCAAATGGCACATGATAAAAGAACGTGTAAGTGGTAAATAAAAAGTCATGTTACTTCTAAACTAAAAAAAAATAATAGGCTAGCCACTAAAAACTGCCCACATGCGTGAAGGAAGCATCACAAATAAAAAAGCTGTAAACAGACAATACACGTAACTGAATATTAATCACGCTTGTCGATGTTCTACTGCAAAATAAGGCAATAAAAGGGTTTACAAATATCAGAATATTAACCAATAGGTACTTAAAAATCTAACAAAAAATTGACACGACGGAGGTTCAATACTGAATTCAAGGTTTGACAGTGGAAGCTCTCGACCCCTCTACCGGGGACGTAGCTTAGAAGTGGCTTCTGTTTTCCAATACCCAAGCTACAGCACGAAAACACAAAAAAACGTGAATTACTCGAACGTCATTAACTTTTGAGACCATACATGTCAATAAAACGCGATTTTCCATCATCGACTGTGACCTAGATTATGTTAGTTGCAACTGAGTGCTCATAAAAAAGCCAAAACACGTGTCTCTTTATATTCAATATAGAACGTCCATGTAAAATTCGATCGAAATCCATGGCACACATGTCAGACCCTCTCCTTGTGAGCTCAAATATACTGAACATCCAAACAACCTGAGAGTTATTATGGAGATATTTCTCAAGCACAACCTCCAAAACACAATACAGAAGATAAATACTAAGATTAACATCTCACTCCACTTAGCTGGATCAACTTAGGGAACATAAGTAGAAGTTCTCCAAACAAATGCTTTGACTTTAGTCTGCTCTGCTGCTGAATACTGTGCTCCCGTCTCGCTGAACTTTGTTAATGAAAGAGATGTCGACGAGCAACTAAACAGAGCAGTGATGGTGATCGGTTGCACTCTAAAGATCGGCCCATTGAAAGAAGGCTGTCTGCCATCTTCCCTAGGTTTTTAACTTTGTAAATTATCTAAGTTCACTAGACGCCCTTTTTTGCTAAACGAAAACCCCTTTCGTTCGGAGACATGAGGAACAGCATTTCATTTCATGTTTCAAATGTTATTTTCTGTAATATTGTGTTAATATTGTTGGGATTTTATTGTGCTAATAATTTATCATTGTGCCTATGAATGTGGCAAGATGAACGCTTTCTCCGTGACGCCACGGTCCCTGTGAGAAAGTGTACTTGCTTTATTTGTATGTGCATGTATGATTATTTTCTATCATGGCAGTCTGAGAGGTTTTGTTGTCAACTGCTGGCTGCGTGTTTTGCATGTCTGGCTTCGAGTCGATAGTTAGTTGTTACCAACCTCTGCTTTTGATGCTACCGAAGAGGTTCCTCCACCCTTTGGTTACAAGTTTGGTTAGCAATGCCCGCTAGCGAGCCTCGGTCGGACGCGCAAGTTTACGCCCCCCACCAACGCGGTTTTTCCAGTGGGATTTTAACGATTTTCGGTGGATTTCCGCTGGTGGAGGGGGTCTCGCGGGCGGATGGGGCATTCGGTGGCTGCACTTCGACCTGGTAAGACGTTCTGTTTTTCTTTTCCTCCATTGAGATGGTAGCGATATGTTGTCTGGTTTGTCTGATTTTTTTCAGATCTTAAGTTCATTTTTCGCGATAAGTTTCCCCGATCATGTAAGAAAATTTATTCAATTCCATTTTGGTGTTTTTGCATAGGTAAATTCGGTGTGAATATGCAACTAATTCGGTTTGATAACGGCTGGGAATCGGTAACCTGTGTGAGACTAGCTGGCGGTGTATGAACTCTGTTCAATTTCTTTCTAGCTTTGTGGAACGTGACTTACATACGGGAATATTTTTATTTTGTGTAGTCATGTGAAATATTCCTTTCCGCTTCCTCCTTCCGTGAGTGATATGTGCTCCACGTAGTGTGTTCTTAAAACGAAGCCTTCAGCTACCCCTGTGTCTGTTTCTAGGCCCTTCAGGCAAGAAATGTATGTATCTTTCTGATTTTCCTTATTACATTGCGATCTCCTCTCCGTCTATTTTAAATTGCTGTTTCGTTTCCTAATTTGCACTTGGCATTCAGACTCTGCCAGTAAATTCTCTTCTAGCCTTGTACTACCCGATTTATTAGCTTGCTTATGAAATACTACATATTTCTAGGGGCTGCATACCTTTTTTTTTTTTTTTTTTTTTTTTTTTTTTTTTTTTTTTTTTAGTTGCTTTACTCCGACGTTGAATTTATTCCACTTTTCTGATTTTTGAAGACGTTTCCGTTTAAAACCTTCCCAATCGCGTGTAACTGTATTTCTTTAGATTCCTTATGATATCCTGCACATTTTTAAGGGTTGCATGGCGTAGCTATTTATCTTTATTTTTCAGAAATTGTTTTTTTTTACTGGTTTTCGGAAATACGTGGTTCCGAACTCCGACTTTAATGGTTTATAGCTAGTCACTTGAGTTCTCGCCACTGCTCACACACCAGTGCCTTCCTATTGAGTAATTTTGCTTCGTAATCTGTGATTCCGTTGGTTTTTGTTGAAATCAATACAATCTTTAAGCACTTCGCCCTCAGTGGGGTGCGAATATGTAATTTAGCAGACACGTGCCGTGTGTCTCAGTAAGTCTGCATGTTCACCGTTTGATTTAAATGGAAATTAATCTCGCTATCATCGCGTACCATCTCAAGTAAAGAAAGACAGACCAGACCCACCTACGATGTTTACCTTTCTTGTGTTGTGTGGTACATCCTGGATCGCTGAATTTTGCCTACGATAGCGACGCCTGCTTCTGCTTCGTATCAGCACGCTGAGTTGGGTGTGAATGGCTGACTGTTTGTTGATTGTAATTTCCTCCCCCGACGATGTTCAGTTCAGATTACTTTAAGTTAGTAGTTCAATGAGATGCATTTTTAGTGTTTAACAAAATTGGTTCCCCCATTTGCTTATGTTTGAACTGAATAAATAATTGATTGTCAGTAAAATTTTATCCTACTTATGAATATACCTTCCCTTTTTTATTCAATGTTGTTTTTCACCAGTGCTGAGAACAAATCCAGATGCATATTATCATATTTTTAATTCCGTTGCGCCATAAATGTTCTCAATGCCACCTTCATGAATTGGTTTAGTTCGGGATGGCTTGTATATTAATGATTGTGTCTAATTTTCGTGATCTACGACGTATGTTGGCCACCGTCTCCTGGTCTTCCTGTTGCTAAAGTAAAGTTTGATTTAGTTATAAATTCAGTTCTAGTAAAAACGTCACACACTCATTTAAATATTCCGAAGATTTCATCAAAATTGATACAGGAAGTGTACTAGTATCAAATACTATCATTAATGTGGAAAAGAAATTTCTAGAAAAGTACGTATAGCCGTAACATATGGACACTGGGAAATCGAAACAGAAGAGAATCGAAAAATTTGAGATGTGCTGCTACTGACGAATGTCGAGAATTAGGTGGTGTGATCAGAAAACGAATGAGGGGAATCTCTGTGGAATCAGCGGAGAAAGAAATATGTGAACAGCATTAAAAAGGAGAGGGCTAGGATGATAGGATATATGTTGGTAGTTGACGGGACTGTACAGTGTATAGGTAGAAATTATATTCATAGATTCAGCAAAGAAATTTGATGTAAATGCTAAAGTGATTGTCACGAGAGATAAATCCATGGCCGACTATTTCAAACAAGTATTAGGTTATTCATTATTCACAGGTTGTTGAGTACATTATCACCAATTTGCAGAATGGAGGTTAAAATGTACAGTCAACAAGTTAATTCAAGAGATGATGAGAGCAGTTCTTCACGTTATGAAAGATGTGATTTCAGCTACACATGTAAGTTATGAAGAATTATTCTATAATGAGGTACATATGATTCATTTAATGGATATCATAATCATACTTTGCGATAAAATCCTACAATTTTACTATTAGAGCAAAATTGTGGAAAATACGAGTGACATAATATATTACGAATAACCGGGGCGACGTCTCGTTCGGAGAGTCCAAACACGCGCCTCCGTATCATTCCAGCGGTGCTTTATGAGCTCGATACGATCTCTTCTCGGTCCGTATTCAATCGATCGGCGATAAACTGGGCCGGCCGCAAGGATGACTACTTAATATGCATTGCCAACCCACACTCGCTTAAACACCGTCATTTCGCTACGTCCATCGCCGCAGTAATAGAATGTCGACTCGAGCCTGACCCGTAATAGGAGCGAGAGACATAAGGCAGCGTTTTAGGCGCGCCGGTACCTTCTCCCCCTTCGCGTATCGAACTCGTCAATCTGGCCGTAATAACAGTTCTTCGTTACAGGGGCCGATTAGTGGTAGTAATGGGAGGCAGATAAATTCGGCGCTGGGCGTAGTCGGCGCGGCTGCGTTGGGAGTCCTGCTAATGGCTCGCTTAGGAAGCCGCCCTGTCCAGGGCCGGGGGCGGCGGTTCCGAGCGGGCACTCTGCTGGGGCCGTATTAACGTCGCAGGCAGCGCGCCCACGCAGCGCAAAGTGGCCGGTAGCGCTCGCGGTTCGAAAACAGGTGATTCACTTTAGAGGGGCTGGTCTACTTTGAACGCAGGAAAAATGTTCAAATGTTTGTTAAGCTTATGGGATTTAACTACGGGGTCATCAGTCCCTAAGCTTACAAACTACTTATGAACTACTTACGAACTAGGACAGCACAAATATCCATGGCCGAGAGGGGGTTCGAGCCCCCGACCGTAGTGGCCGTGCAGACCGTGACTGGAGCGCCTCAGTCCCCTCGTCCACCGCGGCCGGCTGCACGCAGGAGTAGAGAGGGGGGGGGGGAGGAGGGGAGGATACAGAATTTTGGACCACAGTTAATGTTAGAATAACTGGAAATGACTTTCATGTCTTTTGTAGGTTTTTTTAGATGACATAGTAATCCTAGAACGAAACTTTCACTCTGCAGCGGTGTGTGCGCTGATATGAAACTTCCTGGCAGATTAAAATTGTGTGCCGGAACCGGGACTCGAACCTGGGACCTTTGCCTTTCGTGGGCAAGCGCACTACCGATTTTTTTCTTTTTTTTCCTTTAATAAATAATAGTTGCTGCTGTCCGATACTTAAAAATAAAAGTCTTCCCATGTGTGCATCTTCGACAGCAGAGAAAAAGAAAATGCAGAAGTGGTCGTATTTCCGTCTTGGAAATAAGGATTTCTGAAAATAAACAGATAAAGTAACGTTGACTGGCAGGTTTTGCACTTTTAGCCTCTTCTGTGGCATTTCCTTTCTTCTTCTTTGACATTGGATGAACGAAAATATTTTTTTTTTTTTTTTTTTTTTTTATGCGATGTGATGAACAGAAAGGTTTCTCCTAACTAAATAAATAATAATAATAAAAATAATTAAAATATTCTGTGATCATCCTTTTTCTTCGTTTTCTCTTGATCGCTTATGAAATGGTTTTTTTTTTTTTTTCTGGTGTAAAAGGAGTGTGGTCCGACATCCGTTGCAGCATGCTGTTTCAGGGTTCTGCTGAGGCCTTCACGGCTACCGTAGCGGCCACGGGGCCCACGATGTCCCCACCGTACTTCACCCTCAGAAGCGATCCCCTACTTTGGCGTGCCTCTATTTGCGTTGTTAATTGACTGTAGTAATCATCCTACACCCTCTTTCTCGAAGAGAATCTTCAACATACTTCCATAATTCTTTTTCAAATTTCTTTTCCGGAATATTTTGTAATAACCTTGTAGTTCAAATTTTTTAAATTCCTGGACAGTGCCAGTCCCTTTGTTGTTAATAACGTAATGAATAAAATGCCCCAGTAGCCACAAAATGGCATTATTTTTTTGGGCAGGAAAATACATCTCGTCTGGGAAGAAGATAAGATTTAAAGATATTTCTCTCCCGTCGCTTCTCTTAAGGAACGATATTTGTTTCCTAAGTTCCTGCCATACTGCACTGTATTCTGAACAAGTGAATCTATGGTCCAAGGTATCAATAGCGTCGCATTTAGGGCATCTGTTTGTATCGCAAACTCCGAGTGCATATAATCTCTCATTGGTACTAACTATATTGTTGATAACTCTATACCACGCTACCTGTACGTCTAATGGAAGCAAATTATTACTGATGTTTTTCCAAATGACTTTCCAATTTCTGTTTGGAAACTTAATCTCCATTCTGTTTTTGTTTTCCTTAGATTTTAATCTCTCGATAACATAGTGGTAGTTCCTCTTCTTTTTGTCCAAGACAATACTCCTCATGTAGCTTAATTCGAGATAATAAAATCTAATGTACTTCAGTTTATAATTTATTTTGGTGATGTCGACTGGCGGCTGCAAGCTTTCAGGTTCAAATAATTTGAATAACTGCGCTGTTATGCTGTCTGGGTGATCGTCAATAAGTTGCAGAGACCTTTTTATGAATAATGCTGTTGTTTTCCGCTGAATGTCAGTAAGCGCGAGTCCACCCTCTTCTGTTTTCAGAGTTATTGTATCTAAAGATACTCTAAAAATCTGGCCTTGCCAGATATATCGACATACAGTTGTCATGATTGCCTTTGCTATTTGTTTTGGAATAGGCAAAACCTGCCCTATGTATGTCGCTTTTGAGAGGACCTCACAGTTTGTGATCTTGACTTTCTGCTTCAGATTTAGATCTCTCATGTCGTGTAATTGAAGGGTGCCTCAAATCTTAGCTAATACTGTTTTCCAGTTAGCGGCAATCATTTGAAGGGGGCAGCTGTATAGGGTCACACCCAAAGCTGTATGATTCTCCACACGTTGTGCCCAAGAGACCTGTATATTTGTGAGGCCACTCAGATTCAAAAAAGCATTATTTGTTTCATTAATTTCAGCGCCTGTCGCACTACAGTATAGTTTTAAGTTAGCCGTAAGTTTTTTAATGTCATCGGTGCTTCTTATTATGACACCTACATCATCGGCGTAAGCATTAATAACTGTTTTCATTCCTGATATTAAGATACCCTCTAATTCCTTATTCAATCTTCTTAAAAGTGGTTCGATTGCCACAACAAACAGCATCATTGATAAGGGGCTCCCCTGGGGTACTCCATTGTCAATGGGAATGTCCTTAGTGTAGTGACCATTAATAGTTACTTTCGTCTTTATACCTTTTAAAATGTTGTAGAAAATCCTCACATTATTCTCGCTAACACCCAAATACGTCAGTGTTTTAAAAAGGTAGTCGTGGTTAACTTTATCGAAAGCCTTTGCAAAATCTACAAATGCAAGACCGCCATATGCCGAAGAGTTTGAAAATATGCCGACAATGTCCCTGTACTCGCTAACTGTCTTCAAAATAATGCGCCCAGGGAGACACGTCTGGTGGCATCCGATTATTTTATCTAGGACTGGCCGCAGTCGCTCTTTCAGAACTCTAGCTATTATTTTATAGTCTGAATTCATTAGAGTAATAGGCATCATTTTCTTAATATCTTTTGTTTCCGTGTTCTTGCCTTTGGGAAGTAACACGGTGAAACACTGTTTTTTAATCTGCTGGGATCGCCTCTCCCTATAAGGTTTCGTTAATAATGTCTGTGAAAGTACTGCCTGTAACATGCCAAAACGATTTATAAAACTCGAGAGGCAGACCGTCGGGTCCTGGTGACTTTTTTGAAGGGGAAGTCTTTATTATATCCCAAACTTCTTCTTCGCTTATTTCTGCGTTAATATGTTCATTATCCTCGTCGGTGATGGTGTCCTGAAGTTCAGATCCAGATAAAAAGTCATTGATGACCTGTTCCTCGTTACTATTTTTGGTATAGAGTGCAGTATAAAATCGGTAGGCTTCATTGATAATGTCTTTTTGAGTTGACAGGACGCTGTTATCCTCTGCTCGAAGAGACGCCAGAAAAGTTCTCCTCCTTTGTTGCGCATGTTTGATGAGATGGTATATCGACGTATTTTCCTCCTCAGCTACAGTCTGAGTGTGGGATTTTATTTTCAGACCATCAATCTGTGATCTCTTGAGCTTTATCAGTTCGGCTTTGGTCCTCTTTATTTGTAGTAAGATGTCTTGTGACATGGGTTGCTCATAGAGTTCACGTAAGCATGTGTAATGAAACTCTATAGAGTGCCGCAACCACCTCGCCCTCTCTTTCCCGTATTCTATCAACGTGCCTCTTAACCGTTTCTTAGCAACAGCGCTCCACCATTCCATAGTAGATCTGTACTTGTAGCGTGTTCCTAAATACGCCCGCCAAGTCTCTGCAATGTGGTCAGCGAGAGAATTTTCTAGCAACATGTTAATATTCAGTTTCCATACCGACCTCCCCCAGTACGTCCTCTGTCTCATTAGCCTTATACTGCACCTGACTGCTTGATGGTCAGAAAAGATGGCGGGTATCACTTCAATGGCCTGAACATTATTTTCTAATGTCGAGGATACGTAAATTCTATCTAATCGACTTTGAGAAGAGTTAGTGATATAAGTAAACTTCACGATGGTGGGATACTTTATCTCCCAAGCATCCTTCCATTTCATATTTTTAACTAGGCCTTCTAGTTCTCTGGATTTATTAAAATACGGTCCTTGATCCTTTTCTTGTAGAACACAATTTCAGTCACCGCCAATTAAAAAGTCAACAGGGTTATTATAAAGTAATGGTAAAATGCCAGTTTTGTAAAATGCGGCTCTTTCCAGTTTAGCGTTGTTTCCAGAAGGGGCATAGATATTGATGAAAGTTTTATTAAGAATTTTGCATTTTATGCCTCTCCCAGATTCTAAAAGAGCAGTGTCTGTTATTTCGATCCCGTCTCTTACTAGGATTGCAGTCCCGCAACTGCTCTCATGGGCAATGTTTACAATTTCTTGGTAACCAGCCACGTAAAGGTTTTTGACTTTTACCTCTTGCAGCAAAGCTATATCGGTGTCTGATTGATATAAAAAATCTCTAAGCGCTGCAACTTTAACTTCACTTTGAATTTTGTTTACGTTTAATGTGGTCACATTATATGTCTGTTCCATGAATAAGTGAGATTTAGAAATGTACGAGACTTCGTTAAGGACAAAAGTTTTCTTTCATTCCGTGTACCTCCTTTCATTTTGTACACCTTGTGTGCTGTTGTTACACTGTCGAACACTATCTTAATAAAATAAATCTTCTTCTGGTAAATTTTCCTCTTCCATGTTCTCATCGGCACCTTCGTTGATATCTTCGCTCCATTCAGATCTTGCCACTGCAGCACTTCGTCCAAGGAGGGATGCTTCGTCTTTGTAACAAATTGGATGGTCGGCCTCGGTATGTGATGTCTGCATTGAACATTCGACTTCTTCTTTTGTTCTACTTCCTATACAAGACTCATCGGATGTTGGGTCCGCTTTGTTCTTGTCTTTGTCCCGCATGCTTCTCAATTTCTCCTTTAAAATGGGAGCAGCTTTCTCCGCAGCCTCATGAGCCAGTCTACGTTTCTTGTTGCGTTTCCTCTTGAGGTTTGCCTGCGCTGGATTAGCGAGACGCTCGGTCGCACCGTGTATGTTGTTTGTTTCCTGCTTTGCCGGGCCCGCGTCATCACTACGTACGTCATCGGCCACGCTCGGCCCCGTGCTGTTTGCTGGTAGCGGCTGTTCCGGCGCGACTCCCTCCTGCCCCGCTGTTGACGGCCCCGCTGAGCGGCGCGGGTACGTGGCGGCGGCGTAAGTCAGCCTGAGGCTGACCGCCTGGCCCGGGACAACGGGCTCTGTAGCCGACAGCTGCGCGACGCGATTCCTGCTGCACTCACTGCGAATGTGCTCTGTTGAGTTACACGGAGCACATGTTCTTGGCTGCCCGTCATATATAACTATAGCTCGATAGCCGAGCACATTTATGTAAGAAGGAATGTCTCTGAAGGTCAATCTTAAGCTGCCGAACGCCGTTCAATACAGGGAACATATGAGCCTCCGACCACTTTTTGGCGACATTGGTGAGAATGGTACCATAGGGGCTGAGAACAGAATTTATTTCTTCCGCTGGCATCTCAAAAGGTAACTCAAAAACCCTCACTGTCCGGATGCCTAAACCTGCGTGAGTGACGATTACATCACTCACAGTTCCGTTTGAATGGTGAAACTTCATAACACCGCCACACTTGTCAACTATTGCGTAACATAGTTCAGGACTCGTCAATTTAACAAAAGCAGCATTTGAAACAAAAGATAAGTGTACGCCTATTATATCATTCCCAGAAATCTTGACTTTTTCGGTAAACCACTGTTCAATCTCGTAAGCTTTCGGTCTTTCAAAGTTTCTGTCAAAAGTAAATTTGATCGTATCTTTCCTCATCTCTTTTGTCGTATTCATTCTGTCTTATCAATCGGTGTAACTAAGGCCACAATCGCAAAGATGCAGTTGAGGCTAACCTTGTAAGGCGCGACACAGCCGTTGTTTACAACAGGACCGCCAGTGAGGCCGCCACACGTCCTTCCTCCACCACGGCTGCGACTCGAATGATTGTGCTATGCTGACACGACTCACGATGCCACCTCACAACTTTACTTCCGCCAGTACCTCGCCTCCTACTTTCCAAACTTCACAGAAGCTCTCCTGCGAACCATGCAAGAACAGCACTCCTGGCAGAAAGGATGTGGTGGAGACATGGCTTAGCCACAGCCTAAGGGATGTTTCCAGAATGAAACTTTCACTCTGCGCTGATATGAAACTTCCTGGCAGATTAAAATTGTGTGCCGAACCGAGACTCGAACCTAGGACCTTTGCCTTTCGCGGGCAAGCGCACTACCGATTGTGTTATCCCGACACGACTCACGATGCCACCTCACAACTTTACTTCCGCCAGTACCTCGCCTCCTACTTTCCAAACTTCACAGAAGCTCTCCTGCGAACCATGCAAGAACAGCACTCCTGGCAGAAAGGATGTGGTGGAGACATGGCTTAGCCACAGCCTAAGGGATGTTTCCAGAATGAAACTTTCACTCTGCGCTGATATGAAACTTCCTGGCAGATTAAAATTGTGTGCCGAACCGAGACTCGAACCTAGGACCTTTGCCTTTCGCGGGCAAGCGCACTACCGATTGTGTTATCCCGACACGACTCACGATGCCACCTCACAACTTTACTTCCGCCAGTACCTCGCCTCCTACTGTGAAGTTTGGAAAGTAGGAGGCATCGTGAGTCGTGTCGGGATAGCACAATCGGTAGTGCGCTTGCCCGCGAAAGGCAAAGGTCCCAGGTTCGAGTCCCGGTTCCGGCACACAATTTTAATCTGCCAGGAAGTTTCATAGTAATCTTGTCAGAGACCGCAAAAGATCCGAAAGAACAATTGAATGGAATGGACAATGTCATGAAAAGAGGTTATAAGATGAACATCAACAAGAGTAAAACAAAGATAATGGAATGTAGCGTCAGAAAATTTATTTATGAAGACTGGAAAGCTCTTTTGTAGGTTTGCCGATGACATAGTAAGCCTGTAAGAGACCGCAAAGGATCTGGAAGCCGCGTTAGAGTAGCCGAGCGGTCTAAAGCGCCTCGCTGCGGAGCGCGCGGTAGCTCGCCGTGGAGGTTCGCGTCCTCCCTGGGGCATGGGTGTGTGTGTTGTTCTTAGGTTAGTTTACCTAGGTTTTAGTTTGTAAGTTACGGACTGAAGACCACGCAGTTTGGTCCGATAGATTTACAAACATTTGAACATTTTTGGATCTAGAAGAACAATTGAATAGAATGGACAATGTCATGAAAAGAGGTTATAAGACGAACATCAACAAGAGAAAACAAGGATAATGAAATGTAGCGTCAGAAAATTTATTTCTCGAGACTGAAATGTCTTTTGTAGGTTTGCCGATGACATAGTAATCCTGTCAGAGACCGCAAAGAATCTGGAAGAACAACTGAATGGAATGGACAATGTCTTGAAAAGAGATTATAGGATGAATATCAACAAGTGTAAAACAAGGATAATGGAATGAAGCGTCAGAAAATCAGGCGATGCTGAAGAAATTAAATTAGGTAATGAGTCAATAAAAGTAGTAGACGAGTTTTATTCCTTGGGTAACAAGATAACTTCTGATGGCCGAAGTAAAGAAGATATAAAATGTAGAATGGCTATGGGAAGAAAAGCGTTTCTGTAGATGAGAAACTTGTTGACATTCAATGTTAGTTTAAATGTTAGGAAGTCCTTTCTGAAAACATTTGTCTGGAGTCTACCATTGCATGGAAGTGAAGCGTGGACAATAAGGAGTGCAGACAGAAAGATGACAGAAGCTTTTGAAATGTGGTGCTACAGACGAATGATGAAAATTAGATGGGCAGATCACGTAACTAATGAGGAGGTGCTCAACAGAATTGGGGAGAAAGGGAATTTCTGGCGTATTCTAAGAGAAGGGACAGGTTGGTGGGACACATCCTGAGACATCAAGGAATCGTCAACTTAGCATTAGAAGGAAGTGTGTGGAGTAAAAATTGTAGAGGGAAACTGAGGGACGAATACAGTAAGCAGATTCAAAGGGATGTAGGTTGCTGAAAGTATTCTCAGATGAAGGGACTTGCACAGGACAGCTTAGCGTGGAGAGCTGCATCAAACCAGTCTGCGGACTGAAAACCACAACAACAACAGATTTCAATATAGTTTCCGAAAGCAACGATCATATGAAACACAACTCGCCAACTCTCGCAGCAGAAAAGGATCGCAAGTAGATGCCGTGTTAAGAAATTTTCTGGCAGATTAAAATTGTGTGCCGGAACCGGGATTCGAACCTGGACCCTTGCCTATCGCGGGCAAGTGCTCTACCGACTAAGCTACCGCGGTACGCTTCAGGGCCCGTCATCACAACTTTACTTATGCCAGTACATTGCCCTCGGCTTCCCAAACTTCACAGAAGTTCGAAAAACGTACGAGTATGCAGCCAGGTATCAAATTCGACGTCGGCCGATATTTCGGCAGGAGACCACCCTGCCATTATCAAGGCGTTTAGATTACATTAGTTGGTTCGTTACATAGATGTTGAGGTGATCCTCGTGGATGTGGAACATGTCAAACATGCATCATTGGGTTCTGTTTAAGTATTCCTCAGTGGAGTAGAAGGTGTTGGCCACTAGAAAGTATTTTAGGCTTCTCTTAAACTGATATTTATTTGTAGCTAAATTTCTGATAGTTGTTGATAAATTATTGAAAATGTATGTTCCTGAGTAGTGGACTCCTATTTGAACTAAAGTAAGTGCTTTTAAGTCCTTGTGTAGATCATTTTTATTCCTAGTATTTTCGGTATGAACTGAGATGTTTGTTGGGAAAATGGATATATCATTTATGACAAATATCATTGGAGAATAAATATACTGTGAGGCAGTAATTAATATAACCAGTTCTTTGAAGAGGCTTCTGCAGGATGTTCGTGATTTTACACCACAAATAATACGTATTACACGGTTTTGGACTCAAAACTTTTGCTTCATTAACCACAAGATATTATACCAAATGACATTATGGAATGAAAGTAAGCAAAGTATGCAATTTTTATTTTTATTTTTACGTCTCCTATGTCTGATACCAGCTGTAATCCCAGGAATTTTATACTGTCAACCTCTTCCATCTGATCTTATTCGTACTTTATGCATATACTGTATGGGAAATCTCTTACATGTTTTTAACTGCATGTAGTGAGTCTTTTCAAAGTTTAATGTCAATGAGTTGGCTTTAAACCATTTCTTAATAGTAATGAAAATATCATTAGCAGACCTTTCTAAGATTAAGCTCGACATACTTGCTTTTTCAGACATGTAGACGACAGTTTTGTTGTTTGGCCTCTTGGTAGTGAGAACCTAAATTATTTTTTGGAACATCTAAGTTCAATCCACCCCACCCCAATCCGTTTCACAATGGAAATGGAAAAGAATGGTTGCCTTCGCTAGCTTCATGTGTTGGTCAGGAGGAAGGCAGATGGTATGTTGGGACATGCTGTTTATTGGAAGCCACCTCATACGGATTTGTATCTGCAAGCTGATAGTTGTCACCCCCAGCCCAAAGTGAAGGGGTTGTTCGAAACTTAGTACATAGTCATTTCAGAGACGGAAAATTTGGCCACTGAGCTGTCCCATCTGGAGGTCATTTTTCGTTCAAATGTTCAAATGTTTGTTAAGCTTATGGACTTAACTACGGGGTCATCAGTCCCTAAACTTACAAAATACTTATGAACTACTTACGAACTAGGACGGCACAAATATCCATGCCCGAGGGGGGATTCGAACCCCCGACCGTAGTGGCCGTGCAGACCGTAACTGAAGCGCCTCAGTCCCTTCGGTCACCGCGGCCGGTGTCATTTTTCGTCAGAATGGCTATAATGAAGGGCAGATTGAAAGAGCGTTGCGCTGTCGACCACATGTACAACGTTGGCAGCACTTTCAACAAGATTTGCCGCATTTTGCGTAAAAACAATGTGAGATGTGTGTTTGATCCACCATCTAAAATAAAGGCACTGTGGGGATCCATTAAGGACTATCGCGTTTTGCGCAAGGCGGGTGTCTATTGCATCCCATGTAGCTGTGGCAAACTATTAGGACTGTTGAGGACCGTTGTATTGAGCATAAACGTCACTCACGTTTACAACAGCCAAAAATATCTGCTGTGGCCGAACACAGGTCACCTTATGGTACACAACAAACCGGTAAGTTTGGCATGCACTTCCAGCTCCTGAGACTGTTATCAAGGAAACGATTGAAAATAAAACTGCCGGCCGCGATGGCCTAGGGGACTGCGGCGCTCAAGCGCTCAGGCGAACCAAAGACTGCGTTTTATTGGCAGAACCCTTAAAAGATGCAACAGAACTACTAAAGAAACTGCGTACACTACGCTTGTCCGTCCATTTTTGGGGTATTGCTGCCCAGTGTAGGATCCTTATCAGGTGGGTTTCACGGAGGACATCGAAAGACTCCAAAGATTGTCAAGATACAGGGGCGACAGCGTTACGGAAATGATA
Source organism: Locusta migratoria (assembly GCA_026315105.1). Lineage (NCBI taxonomy): Eukaryota > Metazoa > Arthropoda > Insecta > Orthoptera > Acrididae > Locusta > Locusta migratoria. Next base: position 21,393,010 of record CM048751.1, read on the forward strand.
TACGATGTGGGATGGGAATCATTACAACAACGGTGCTTATCGCTGCGGCGTGAGCTACTTACGAAACTCCAATCACCAATATTCTAGTCCGAATGCGAAAATATATTGTTGACTCCCACTTACATAGGTAGGAAAGATCATCAGCATAAAATACAAGAAATCAGACCTCGAACAGAGAGAGTCAGGTGTCCTTTCTCCCCGCGCGCTATTCCAGAATGGAATTGTAATGTCGCGTTTTCTACATGATTCTGTAGATTATCGAGTAGTCGCATCACTGGAAAAGGTTAGCGATATGCAGAATCATGGGTCGCGTATTAACGCTTGGTGCACGGAATGACAATTGATCTTCGTCATAAACAAGTGTAACTATGCAGTAGGAAGACAAACTCTGGAAGCAGTTAATTCCATAAATTAAATTACTGTATGGTGATTATTTTCATCATATATATATATATATATATATATATATATATATATATATATATATACTGTAATTAGTTACCATATATATATATATATATATATATATATATCCCGCAATAGTGAATTTCACTCTGCGTCACTGCGAGTAGACATAAGGGGCGATATGTAATGGATCGGGCATATAAAATCTGGGATAGTAATAATTTCGTGTGGCTCATTGGCCTGGTGCAAGGTTTTCAATTGGACGCCACTTCGGCGACTTTCGTGTCCCTAACTTATCCCAGTTATCCAACCGGGGAAAGGGGACCTACATCTTAACGTGGAATCCGAACCACGCGTCGTTTCTGGAGACTCCTCAAATCGTTGAGAGGTGAAGGATGGACTAAAGTGCAGACTGAAAAAAATCTGAGGCCGACGGGGTTTCTAACCCGCGACGCTTCGGTTTCCAGGCGAGCGCTTTATCCCAAGAATACCGGGCCCGACAAAATCAGGGATGACTAGGAGACTCCAGTGGCAGCACTGGAAGAGCGACGCTGGCATCACGGTACGGCCTTCTGTCACAGTTCGAAGAACGTACGTTCCATGAAAGGTAAACAATACATCGCTTCCTCCCACATATATCTCGCGAAGCGAGCACGAGGATAAGATCAGACTGGGGCCCTTACGGCGGCGTACGGGCAATTACTTTTCCCGGGGACAATACGTGGCTGGCGTAAGAGAACGTAACAGTGGTACGCACAGTGCCCTCCGGCACACAGAGTGCGGTGGCTTGCGGAGTGTGGATGTTGATGTATATCACCGAAGCACTACACATATCCATTCCAAATACGGTATAGCAAACCCGTTGGGACTCAAAGTAGCTCTCAGTTATCTCGGAATAGATTAGTTACCCCACTCATCGATATGTTTCCGTATGAGCGTGCGAAAATTTAACGGAACATAAGAGGATGGTACACTGAACGTTTTGAGGTATGGAACGCGGTGTAGGAGATGCGGAAGTAAAATTGTCTACCGCTATGTCTCGCGTAACTGTTTATCCACCTTATTTACATCTAACATGCGTAAAAGTTCCACACGTACTGTGCTGTTTACTTACATGTACATTTGACTGTTTCTTGTGGAGAAAGAACGAGGACGAGCCTGATTATTAGGAAGGTTTTGTATATCATATTTGCGTTGTCCCCATGACATATCTTTCTTTGAATCAATGACAGACCCATGCATTACTAACAAGGAAACCACATGGGGAAAGGATTTTAGAATTTTTCGATATTTGTGGTACGTAAAGTTCAGAACACAAGTAACAATTAGCCAAAGCCATTCGACGAGAAACTTCAATCGAGAAAATCTAGATTGAAGTTTTGCAAGTACAAAAATGTTCAAATGTTTGTTAAGTTTATGGGACGTAACTGCTGGGTCTTCAGTCCTTAAACTTACAAACTACTTATGAACTAACTAATACTAAAGACAGCACAAACATCCAATAATCATAACACAAGCAGCACCTGTCGGTGTAACTCAGGTGGTAGCGGTATGACCTTTCAGCCATAAGGTCGGTGACAGATCTTTTTTCTCCGTTTTGTTCGAATACTTACACAGTTTTAATATCTAATGGTAACTTTTACGAAAAATGAACATATTTTACGAAAGGTTGTTATTAATTATGACTTCAATAAAAAATATTAAGTTACAATATTGGCTTCACTTTTAGTTGACGACGGTTGTCTTTGATTGTTCAGAGTGTGAAGAGCTACGACGCTGTTTTCGGAATGTCATCTATGTAGCTACTAATGGCTTCCCAAGCAGCTAATCCACTAGACCTTCGTTTTAGGTGATGACAAAGGGTTCAGCTCGTCTACCTACATATAAACAAAAACTGACACAACACGTGGAATTAAAGATGCCAAAATGGTTCATATAACTGAATTAGAAAACAACGAAAAAAAAATAATAGCCACAGCAGAATTACAGCCACCAACTCTATGGTTCTGAGGCCAGGAAACTACCACCTGACCTACACCGACAGATGCTGCAGCTCTTTTAACCCTCCGTCGGGCGCAGTCGGCCTCACAGGCCAGCAAAACACTTTTTTGATTCCCGTGCCCAGAGGCCCTCCTCTCCGTTTACTCGCGTAACTTTGGGAACCTCACACAGTGCCGATCCGCAGGCTGCCATCGATTTCCACGCGGGTCAATGGGAACTCCTTGGGTCTCACAGGCCGTCTGCGCCCGATTACGTTATAGTATTGAAGGTGAGATTTTTCGAGATATTTTTACTTTAGTACTTCGTTTCAATCAAACTAAGTCTGTCCTCTGTGATTTTTACCGTTACTTTCGTAAAAAAGAAGACTTTGACGACCCTGGCCCTTCAGACTGAGTGCGCCTGATCGAGTTCTAATTTCAGTTTTCCTTTCTTTTCCTACGTTATCACATCCATATTTTCTGCTGAAATGTCCAGAAAAGTATATTATGCCTCTAAGCCAATGATCTTGTGGAAATAATGCGCCTCCTCGAGGACGAAACTGCTGAAGATCGAGCCGCACTCGAAGATTTAGTCGATGAGAGACACCCACTCTCAGGATGAGGTAGGAGAAGGCAAGGAGGACTCAGCAACTGAACAGGAAGTTTAGGGAACAGCTTGGTAATACGAAGAAGAGAAGAAAATATGTGAGGAGTTTTTATTTTGGAAACGATAAGACGACGAACTAGTCTAAGTAGATACCTTCTACTATTCATAGTGTGAAGAGTCACATCATTATTACACAACATCCAGTGTAAAAGATATTGCTACAAATGACGCCACCAATTGCAAAACCTTGTGTCATCAACTTCTAACTGGACAATTTAGCCATTGCATGCTATGAATAAATGTGGAATGTCGATTCGGCTGCAAACTCGACTGAAAAAAATTTTACCCCACAAGGAACGGGTAAGTACTCCCACATTACCTCCCAAATGGCTAAAACGTCGACCAAGCGTGGCTGAAACAAGAGTTAGGAGGATGAAGAATCACGAATGTTCAGCTTGTCATCAACCAATCTGCTTGAGCGACGTATACGTTCTACATCTACATCTACATCTACATCTACATGGGATACTCTGCAAATCACATTTAAGTGCCTGGCAGAGGGTTCATCGAACCACAATTATACTATTTATCTCCCATTCCATTCTCGAATAGCGCGCGGGAAGAAAGAACACCTGAATCTCTCTGTTCGAGCTCTGATTTCTCTTATTTTATTCTGATGATCATTTCTACCTATGTAAGTGGGAGTCAACAATATATTTTCGCATTCGGAGGAGAATGTTGGCGATTGGAGTTTCGCAAGTAACCCACGCCTCAGCGATAAGCGCCGTTGTTGTAATGATTCCCATCCCAGATCCTGTATCATTTCCGTAACGCTGTCTCCCCTGTATCGTGACAATACGAAACGAGCTGCCCTTCTTTGGACACTTTCGATGTCCTCCGTCAAACCCACCTGATAAGGATCCCACACTGGGCTGCAATACTCCAAAAATGGACGGACAAGCGCAGTGTATGCAGTTTCTTTAGTAGTTCTGTTGCATCTTTTAAGGATTCTGCCAATAAAACGCAGTCTCTGGTTCGCCTTTCCCACGATATTATCTACGTGTTCTTTCCAGTTTAAGTCTGAAGTAATAGTGATTCCTAGGTATTTTGTGGAGTTTACGGCCTTCACATTTGATTGATTTATGTTGTAAACAAAGTTTAACGGATTTCTTTTCGTACTCATGTGGACGACTTCACACTTCTCATTATTTAGAGTCAATTGCCAATTTTTACACCATATACCATAACCACGCAATTTGATTAAAAGCCGTTTGTGATGTACGGTGTCAAAAGCTTTCTGGAAATCAAGAAATACGGAATCGATTTGCGAACCTTTGCCGATAGCACCCATCACTACGTGTGAATATAGAGCTAGTTGTGTTTCGCATGAACGATATTTTCTAAATCCGTGTTGACCTTGGGTCAATAGATCGTTCTGTTCGAGATAATTCATAATATTTGAATACAGGATATGTTCCAAAACCCTGCTGCAAATTGACGTCAATGAAATAGGCCTGTAGTTTAGTGGGTTACTCCTACTGCCTTTCTTGAATATAGGTGTGACCTGTGCAACTTTCCAATCTTTTGGTACAGATCCTTCTATGAGAGATCGGTTGTATATGACTGTTAAGTAAGGTGCTATTGCTTCAGCATAATCAGATAGAAATCTAATGGGTATACAATCCGGACCAGAAGACTTGTTCTTATTAAGTGATTTTAGTTGCTGCACTACTCCGATGATATCTACTTCTATGTTACTCATTACGGCATCTGTTCGTAATTCGAAATCTGGAATATTGGTTTCGTCTTCTTTAGTGAATGAGTTTCTAAAAGCTAAGTTTAGTAACTCTGCTTTAGTAGCGCTGTCATCGGCAGGATCGCCATTACTATCACGTAGTGAAGGTATTGTTTGTTACTTTCTCCGAGTATATTTAACATATGACCAAAATCTCTTTGGGTTTTCAGTCAAATTACGAGAAAGAGTTTCGTTGTGATAAATGTTGTAGGCATCTCGCATTGAAATCCTCGCTAAATTTCGCGCTTCTGAGTACAATCGCAAATCCTGGGGATTTCGTGTTCGTTTAAATTTAGTATGCCTTTTCCTTTGCTTTTGCAACAGTGTCTTAACCTGTTTTGTGTACCAAGGGGGATCGCCTCCTTCTTTTATTAATTTATTAGGTATAAAACTTTCAATTGCTGTCGATACCACTTCTTTGAATTTGAGCCACATCTGGTCTACACCTGTGCCATACTTGTGTTTCAGCTGTTGATTTGGGAGCTATAGCATCGGTTTTTGGCTGCAAATGTGGCGAGAAAAGATGATTCCATGTCGGAATAGACTGTCCTTTAAAAATAACTTCATTACTTTTATGGATGTCTGTTCGACCAATTTTTAATGCTCTTTGTGGGAAATTGGTAATTTTGGTCACTTTAGTTTAAGGTGTATTGTGTTCAATAAATCCATTATTATGCTTTAAGTTTGCTGTAATTCCTTCCTTTAGATCCTCTTCAAGACTAGCCAACACGCATTTTGAATTTGATTTAACATGGCGGAGCTAGTCCACAATATATGTGGGTGGCCTCTCAGGCCGGGTGCGCCTGATTTTGTTTCATCTGGAGGTGCGCCCGACGGAGGGTTAATAATTGGTACTCAAGTGTACTTGTAAAACTTCAAAGTCGATTTTCTGGGGAATATTTGAGAGTTTCGTTGATTTGCTTGGGCCGATTGTTATTTAAGTTCTGAACTTCACGTACCATAAACGTAAGGAAATTCTGCAATCCGATACCCATGTGGTCTTCTTGTAAGTGCTATTTTAAGAAGTACAGTACAATACGATGGAGTGGTACCGGTACAGTTTCGAAGAACTCACTGAAACACATTTTATGTAGAAGAACGTCGCAGTGCTCTTGCTTCCGAATGACTGTGGAGGAAAAGATTTATTAACAAACCTCATCCGTCAAAGGGAGTGTGTATTTCTCTCGAACGTGGTATACTGGTACATTTGAAAGAAAAAACCGAGCTACCTTGTAGCACGCGGAGCGAACGCACTTCTCACATTAAAGAGGACGTGCTGGAACTTGTTGCAACGGACCCCATTTTAGTATTATTCGTATTGCACTTGAGAAAAAAGCACTGACACACTAGGGTATGGTGAATACTGAATGAACACCCATCACACCATTATCACTTGCAACGCGACCATGCAATACTCATGACTGCATAGAGGGTTGCATTGTGTTAGTGGTTGCTCAAAATGACTTCAGGCAAATGCCGTGACGCTTCCTTTGAAAGGGAAAGGCCGATTTTCTTCGCGATCTTTAGACAAACAGTCTGAGCGTGAGATGCGGCTCTACTGACCACGCTGTTGACAGGGTGATAACCCTGATTGTCGGATGCAAGATGTGAGAAGACACGTGTCTCACCACACGTGCCATCCGATACCTGGTCTCTGCGAATAATGTCTGCAACACTATCTTCAGAGATTGGTACTGAAGATGATCTTTACCATTGTTCGAAACTGGTGACCGTAAAAAAATGTATTGCGACGTAGACTATCAAAAATTTTCAAATGTTTGTCAAGCGTATGGGACTTAACTGCAGGGTCATCAGTCCCTAAACTTACAAACTACTTATGAACTACCACATACTAAAGACAGCACAGACATCCTTGCCCGAGGGGGATTCCAACCTCCGACGGGGAAAGGCTTCGCGCATCGCAGCATAGCGCCTCAATGCGCTCGGCCGCGGCAGACTATCCGTACAAATATTATGTGTAATAAAAATGCGGTGTTTTCCACGACTAAACCGTTTTACCGATATAGATAACTAGCTGCAAGTACCAGGCTTTGTCCGGGTTTAAAATAAGGTTTTCAGTAGAAGCGTACAAAACCGTTTATTTGTATGTAATGAAAGGGTACATTTATGTTAAAGCTATGTGATAAACAACATTTTTGGCCGTTCCATTTGGCGTATGTACAAAAAGATTTTCGTCTTTGCCCACTCTGCAGCAGGCCACATACAACTGTCCATGAGACACGCATGGTATCTGCAAGTCTGTACCAGCAATCCCAAAATTTCATCAGAATCGGAGCAAAACTGTGGATTTTGGCGAAATCCATAAGTTCCGTTCACAATGCACTGAACTAAATTTTATGTAGACAGTGCCCTTCCTCTTATTTTGAAGGTCAATTGTGCAAAATTTCATCAAGACCAGTGCGAATATATACATTTACACGGAAAAATTGTAAACGCACTTTCACTTTTTCTCAAATTTTCGGTTGGTTTTCAAAAAAATGGAACAACATCTGATTAAGAACCTTCCCCATGTAATTTTGTGTACGGGTACCAAATTTCACGATATTTGGTTGTCTGTATCTTGAGTTATAAGAGAACAGACAGACAACAAATGCGTCTTAAAAGTATAGAGATATTTTGTATGGGAGTACCGTTGCTTGAACGCTGAATAAGGACATACACTACTTTTAGAAAGTGTGTAAAGCATATAACTCGATATATGGAACTGCTGAACGTCAAAGTTTCTCTTTTAGTTTCTTGTAACTTGATAAAACTATTTATTCTTGGTCTTTTGTAATATATCACATTTATTAAAATATTTTTAATGATTGATATGCTGCAAGTAATACGATCCCTCTTGATTTCTTGTCCCCTATCTCATGAGTCTTCTGTGGAATCCTGCCATCTTCCATTATCTTGAAATGTCCATACCATCTCTTGACTGCTCAATTGTCCCTCACATCTTGTTTATGATTCTATCCATTCTAGTTATTCCAATCCTGCTTCTGTGGAATTTCATTTCACACGCCTGTATTCTGCTCACGTGCCTTATATTAATAACCAGCTCTTCTTATGCATACGTGAGTATTGGAGCATAATGTTGTTGATATCTCACCTGCTTACTCTTCTGGGATACGTCTTTGCTCCATAACAGACTTGACACACATTGCAGCAATCTGTGAGCTTGCTTTCGTCTTACACTGATCTCCATATCATTTGTCCTACTTGCTTCAACCATACTTGCCAGATACTTAAAACTATCCATCTTCGTTACTATTTTCCAAATTTTAAATCTGCTGCTGTTATTTTTTTACTCCTTGTTGTCACCCTAATTTCACACTTGTAAGCATTAAATTTCCTTCCACACAGGACCACGCGCTCCTCCCATGCATTTAGTCTCTCTTGTACTTTCCCTTCTCAATTTCCTCACACCATTATGTCATCTGCAAACACTATCACTTTCATATCCCTGCCATTATTTCATCCATTACAATGATAAAGCCGGCCGCGGTGGCCGAGGGGACTGAGGCGTTTCTGTCACGGTCTGCACGGCCACTACGGTCGGGGTTCGAATCCCCCCTTGGGCATGGATATTTGTGCCGTTCTTAGTCTTAGTTAGTTCATAAGTAGTTTGTAAATTTAGGGACTGATGACGCCGTAGTTAAGTCCCATAGACTATACAAACATTCGAACATTTTTGAACAATGATAAATAGGAGAGAGCACTCGCTTGTTTCATTCCATTCATCTGCTCAAATCAATTCGACCTCTATCCTCCTAGTTTTACGCATCCTTCCTACAACCAGACCACCAAACCGATGTCGATGACATTTGAATCCTGCATCATTTGGACGTAGCATAATGTACAGCTTCTTCAGTCAGCATATTAGTCACGATGTAACAGACAGAGTTTGTTTTCGTATTCAGTAATATCTTTACTTTCATCTAGATATAAACGACTGTATCTACCGACATTCTACGCACAGTTTATATTTAAACCGGAAATCGGAAACTTTTCTTTTATCCTAATGATCCCGGTCATAACTTAGGAGCAAAGTTGTCAAATTATTATACTCTCGATGCTTTTTGACACGTACGCAACGCAAGCGAAGCCGCGGCTAAGCGCTAGATATTAATAAGTTACCATAGATCACGGCTTAAAAAAAAATCATGGTCTGTTGTATATGTTGCTAGATAATAAGGTACGACTTTCAGAGACGTCAGATGTTGTTGTGGTCAGTACTACACTTACGTTAGTAGTAGGCTATTTTCAGGGCTCATGCCATTGAGTGACTATAAATTATGACTTTATACGTGTCTCTCATGTGTTATCTCATTTACGCAAATATTCAAATATTTGCAAAGCTATTGGACTAAACTGCATTGTCATCAGTCCCTACAAACTACTTAGAATAATTTACACTAAAGACAATAAACTCACCCATGCCAGAGGGAGGGCTCAAACTCATAAGAGATTTCCTAAGCACTCTTTCAAATTGTTAAGATAACCTAACATAGTCGGGTTTGGAGGCGATGTGATCGTTTTATAGTTTTCAAATTGAAATTCCAAGCTCGCACATTAATTATTTATTCAATTACGACCGGTTTCGGCGAACTGTACCACCATCATCTGGTCACATATATATTTTACGAGCTAGTCATATTGTTAAAAAGAAATTGTAAAATATATATGTGACCAGATGATGGTGGCACATTTCACCAAAACAGGTAGTCATTGAATAAATTAATAATGTGCGATCTTGGCCTTTCATTTTGAAAACAATATCTTTTAACTTGGTTTCCCATTACACAAGTGCTATAAAATCACGAACTGAATTAGTTGGGACGTAAGTTTCATTACGACAAGATGCAGATCCCCAATTTAATGGCTCTACCTGTACTAGAAACTCACCTGGTAAACAATGTGCAGCCGTGCTCCGCGTAGCTTTTACTGGCATCTTTTAGAAACACGGGAATAATCTCCAGATGATCACAAAAATTGAGTACTGCTGGTGTGCAAAACGCACCACTTATCGGCATTATAAGGTACGAAAACACGTCTTCTTCATATTCAATTGACCACTCGACTGTCCAGTGTAGCACAGTTATTGGTAGGTAGGATGAGGTGTCCGCTCTCCAGAGGCACAGTACAAGTTATTTAGGAACTACGAATTCAGTCAAGTTTTCCGTTCGATGCTTCCTCGTGCCACCTTTAGGCCGGATTACGGCAGTAAAATACTCCCCTCAAACTGGGGAGCGCACCGCCCGCTCTCGCTGATTACAGCAGTGACTCAGACTGGCGACCGTAAACCTCACCAAACCACCGGCCAAGTGCCTGAGCACCGGCCAGGCTCCTGTTGACCCCTGACAGCTCGCATAGTGGGCAGAGCCGGCACCGCGTCAGCCGCCGCCGCCGGCCGCCGCGGCTCCTGTGATCTGGGGCCACGCCGCCCACCTGCCGCCGGTCACGGGCCGTCATACGGCAGGCCTGCCGGCTCATTAGAGGCCCGTCGCTGCCCACCGCAATCGCAGCCGCATCGCGTGCGCTAATGGAGCGCCGAGCCGAGCCGAGCCAAGCCGCCCACCATCGGCCGCGGGCAGGGCCAGTCTGACCAAGGCGTGGGCCACAGAGAGTCGCTTCCCAGAAGGATCGTCTGGATGCTGCTTCTCCAGTGCTAAAACACGGACCTGTCAGAAGTTTCTGATGGCAACTCGAAGGCTACTAGTATACCTTAAGAGTGTCAAGAGGTCCAACAGCGCACTATCTACATCTACATCCATATGCCACAAGCCACTCCACGGTGGGTGGCGGAGGGTACTTTTGGTAGACTGCACGCAGGATAAATTGGCCGATAGATGCGCAGACGGCAAGGCAAGTGTGAAGAAAGCGGTAGTGGTAGGGATAGCAGCCAGAGCTGTGAGCGAGCACTGGAGGGGAAGTGCCTGGCTCACTGGCCGGCAGGCGGAAGTGGACTGATGCGTCCTCCTTTTCCGAACAAAGGGATGAACTCGCCCGGCGCTTCGAACGGAAACTCTGCGCACCGTGTACCTTATTCTCTCCGGTCTCTACCATTGTAACTTCCTCCTATTGCAGCTGCGTATGGTTAGTGGGAAAAATTATTGCCTACATTCCTTTGGACCCTAATCTCTCTGATCTCATCCTTGTAGTTGCTTTGCGAGACAGCAGGAAGCTACATATTGGTTGACTTTCATAAAACGTTTGGTCTTGGAACTTTGACAAAGACGCATATCGCGATACAGAACACCGCTCTGAAGGTTACTTAATAATCTTCGTGAAGTTTTCAAGCTTACTAAAAGGGCCCATGACGAAGTATGCTGCTCCACATTAGATCCTCTTTATGTCTTCTATTACCCCTATCTGGTATGGATTCCACACTGAAAAAAAAAAAAAAAAACATTAAAGCGACTGCAGAGCGAGCATTTTGTAACCCAATTCCTTTGTTGACGCACTTCCTAAGGATTCTTCACGATTGATTTTATTTGTTTGTTTCATTCCAGATCGTCCCTTAGCGAGGTCCCCGAGCGAGGTGACGCAGTGGTAGCACACTGGACTTGCATTCAGAAGGATAGTGGTACAAATCCACCTCCTGCCATCCAGATTTACGTTTTCCGTGATTTTCCTAACTCACTCCAGGCAAATGCCGGGGCGATTCCTTTGAAAGGACACCGCCGATGTCCTTCCTCACCCAAAAATCCGGGCGTAAGCGTAATGACCACGCTGTCGATGGGTCCTTAAACGCCAATCTTCCTTCCTTATATATACTGTCAGATAGTTTGTAGAAGTAACTGCTTTCAATGTGTGCCCTGCTAGTACATCGATATATAATAGATTATCGTGAGCCGTGCCGGCTCTGTATCACGGAGTGCAATTCCATCGATCTTGTTTTGATTTCTCCCCTCGGTGGAGCACCGAAATGCGCTTCTCGCTTGGCTTCCTTGGGCTATCTTCGCTCCCCGCGAGAGGACCTTATCAACGAGGCAGTACGAGGATTGAGACAGTGTGTCCTCAGCCGGCAAATAGCGTGTGTTTGGCTGTTGTACTGTGCGCGGGCGTGGGCCAGGCGTGCTGACTAGATGTTTACTGATGTGCCACTTGCCGAACGATCGGTGTCGCCTAGTGCGACCTGATGCGCACTTGAACCTCCCGGGGTCCAGCTGTTTCTTGCACTTGGATTAAACGGACTTACTTCCGTCTCCGAGTAATCTATCCAGGAGCCCTGGCATGTCATGTACAACTGTTAATGTATTTTTGAAGTAAGTAGCTGCTCCGCTTGGCTAAGTCGTTTTGCATTAGTGTGTTTAAGGTGGTTACCTGAGCCTCAGGGATTTCCTGTGCCTAATGTCCTTGTGAATGCATGTATTTTGATGAACGATAGTGGTTGGTTGTCGTGCTTTGATAGAAACTTGGTCTTCGATTATTTGAAAGGGTACTCGACCGTGAAGTTTGATCTTATATGGTTTCTTTACTTAACAAGAGTGCTCACACTCAAGCTTGGAGCTGCGGTGGTGGGCCAAGCTGTCGTCACACACGCCAATACTCGGCGGGCATAAGGAAACAGACTCGTGTGTTCAGTTCTCGTCAATGGGTAGTTGTGACAACAGCAAAAAGATCTAATCGGGAAAGATTAGGGCCTGATTCTGTAGATGAGCTGTATCCCTTCACTAACAGAGACATACATCCACAATGTCTAATGTCACAAAACTCATTGCTTTGAACAGTGGCCGTTATATTTCAGATGTGCTACGACCCGTGGCTCTAACCTTCATTCGATCCCTGCGAAACCCTACTCTTTAGCAGAATAATGCACGACCGCATGTTGCACGTCCTGTACGGGCCTTTCTGGATACGGAAAATGTTCGACTACTGCCCTCGCCAGAACATTCTCCAGATCTCTCACCAATTGAAAACGTCTGGACAATGGTGGCCGAGCAAGTGACTCATCACAATATGCCAGTCACTACTCTTGATGAACTGTGGTATCGTGTTGAAGCTGCATGGGCATCTGTACCTGTACACGCCATCCGAGCTCTGACTCAATGCCCAGGCGTATCGAGGCCGTTATTGCGGCCTGAGGTGGTTGTTGTGGGTACTGGTTGCTCAGGATCTATGCACCCAAATTGCGTGAAAATGTAATCACATGTCAGTTCTAGTATAATATATTTGTCCAATGAATATCTGTTTATCATCTGCATTTGTTCTTGGTGTAACAATTTTAATGGCCAGTAGTGTATATATACATGTGGCGTCTGTTCCAAAAGAACAGATGTCACTTCTGAGCCTGCAGTTGTTATTCTTTCTTATTCACAGAATATATGACATTAACTGCAAATGGGCAAAGCTGAAAATGTTTACCCAGCCGGTATTCGCACTCGGGTCTCCTGCTTTCTAGGCAGTTGCACTAGGAATTCGTATCTGATGGAAGGCGTACTTAGGTAGTCCTTTCAGGTGTGGTGATGACTGTGTCCCCATTGGTGTAGTGGTCAGCGCAATTGCGTAGAAAGCAGGAGACCCAGGTTCGTATTCAGGCTGGGTACAAAAAATGTTCTTATGTTTGTATAGCTTATGGGACTTAATTATGCGGTCATCAGTCCCTAAACTTACGAACTACTTAGGAACTAACTAATACTAAGGACGGCACAAATATCCATACCCGAGGGGAATTCGAACCCCCGACCGTAGTGGCCGCGCAGACCGTGACTGGAGCGCCTCAGACCCTCGGCCACCGCGCCCGGCGGGTGGGTACACACTTTAGCTTTGCCCATTTGCAGTTCATGTGATATACTTTGTGAATGTGAAAGACTAACAACTGCAGGATCAGAAGTGACATCTGTTCTTTTTGAACAGACGCCATATATTAGCTATTGTACCAGTCGCGGGATTTGGAATGTATCTGGCAGTTTCTCGTGGCGTCACAGCTGATCCGGCTGTCTCTCTTGCACATACGCTCGCCGCAGCCGTGTGCCCCACGCGACATTGGCTCACGGCCGAGAAGCGGTGCATGGCGAGCAAGAGAGCGCTCCCTAGCTCACAGGCGAACGCGCAAGCGGGAACAGCCCAACACCGCCTAGAAGACAACGCCTGACAACTGACCGTGCCTACGACACACCGAGAGGCGGCGGACGCAAGCTGACTGGCCAGCCGCTATGAGGAGGTGGGCTAGCCCCAGCGGTCAACCAGTCAACTGGCAGCCGCCGCCTCTTGGTGTGACGTAGGACTAGTCTTCTAGGCGGCGTAGAATAGCCTGCCCTGGTTGTTTGGAGCAGTGCAGTTGCCGGCCGCGCCGCTCGCTCGCTCTGGTGGCGCACACAGCAAGTGGCCGCTGCCCCATCCACAGGTCAGCCCGTCGCGCCAGCTCGGCGCCTCCGACTCCTCAGCCGCGCTCCGCGGTCCGCGGCGGTTCCGCTGATTGCAGACCCGGGTTCGCCCGCGGCGGGGTCGGCGCCGGCCGCTCTGTGAGGCGTGGTCGAGGCGCGGCGCGCGAGCGAACGCCGCCTCTGACCTGCCGTGCCGTTCCTGGGTCCGCTCTTCAGTTCCCGTCACCGGCAGACAGGCTGTTGCGGAAGCAAAGAAAGCTGCACTGTTGTTTAAGGAGAACCGATTGGCAACCTGGGACAAGGGCGACAGTAAAACAGCGGTTTAATCGACAGTAACATTAATGGAATATTCTTACAACCAGAATGCCAGTGGAGAGTGTGTGCGTATTGTCACGCACGGCACTGGCGGCTCGCTGACGAAACCGCTGACTCCGCTCTGCCCCACTGGAGGCGGGAACTGACGCCTCAGCTCGCGGGCCGCAGCTTACGTAAGCCCAGCAGAGTCCGCACTAACAAGGGGAGGCCGCCAATTGTGAAATTCAGATTCGATTCATACCGCGCATAATAAAAGCTCACGGCCAGAGGTGTAATGTGGCAAAGCACCAAGATGCACTTCTCAGCCGTTGTCCAGAAAATCGACAGTTAAAAGAAAACGTTGCGGTGAATTACTCTCTAAGATTAATAAATTTCTTTTTTTTATTATTATTTGTGTAACAAAACTCTCACGTATGCACCGATTTTCGACGATGTTATAAGTTGCGCTAGGGACCGCATCTTCCTTCTTTCGAAGTTAGCAAGCAACTACGCTGTTATGCGGCGGCTCGTTTCGGCCCATTCAACATATGTCCTTCAAGTGTAACGAGCGAGTAACGGAGTTTATGTTTCATACCTGCCACAGCAAATTTGTGTTCGGGGAATCTCTATTCCAATACGAACGTTTGGCTTGCAGTATACGTATTCGTTTCGGAATATCGTTTATACTTCTTCCGTTAACGATACGTGGTAAACATTATGAAGACAATTAATAACACTTGTGAAATACAAATTTATTTGCGGAAAACATAATGATGTTCGAAGTCGCCAGTTTTTCCACGACAAACAACATATTATGTGTGTGTGTGTGTGTGTGTGTGTGTGTGTGTGTGTGTGTGTGTGTGTACATTTTAATTACAAAAAACAAATAATAAAAAAAGTTGCATGCCGCGAGATTCGATCCGGCGACCTTCGGATTACGAACCCGAGCTCTTACCGCTGCGCCACGACGCCGTAGAAAATTATTAATCGTAGAGAGTATTTCACCGCAACGGTTTTTTTATTATTATTTTTAAACTGTCGAATTTCTGGACAACGGCTGGGAAGTGCATCTTCGTGCTTTCCCACATTACACCTCTGGCCATGAACTTTTATTATGCGCAGTATGAATCGAATCTGAATTTCAAAATTGGCGGCCTCCCCTTGTAAGTGACGTCGCCTC
Organism: Locusta migratoria; assembly: GCA_026315105.1. Taxonomy (NCBI): domain Eukaryota; kingdom Metazoa; phylum Arthropoda; class Insecta; order Orthoptera; family Acrididae; genus Locusta; species Locusta migratoria. Next base: position 21,408,605 of record CM048751.1, read on the forward strand.
TTCGCCTGCCGTGCGCCGCGCTGCACCGCGCCTTGCTTCGCCGACCTCGTAGCCAGTCGACGATCGTAGAACAGGGGTGTGGTTCGGGCGTTGTACCCCGGTCGCCTTTCACCTCCAGCTGTTGCTCCGCCCTTGGACAGGTCACGAGAGCGCTCCTAGTACGGCCGCGTCCTTGTGTACGTACTGCGCTCTTGGGTCAATGCTGTGCTGCTTGCTGCCTCCTCACTGCACCCGGTGCTGGTTCGATGCCCGGCAGCACACTTTTGAGTTCGAGGTCCCGCTGCTTGCCGTCCTCGTAGACTCTAGACTCTACTTCCCGCCAGGGAAGCCGTGTAGACCGCAGAACTCGCAACCTACGTCCAACTCAAGATTAACATTAGCAGCGACGAGTGGCGCAGTCCGGGTGGCAGGTATCTGCTCAGCCGTGGCTGACACTCTGACTCTGACACTGCCTAGCTTGCCTATTCCTCCAATATTTATATGCCGGAGTTGACCCCGTTGGTTTGCGTTTCACCGATGTAGGCTAGCTGACATGCTACATGTGATCGAGTCCTATATTTCGGTTACGTAGACCATGGCTGCTTCTTCCCTTAAGCAACACTGCTGTTCGGAGTTTCGGAGTTGTTGCGTAGCTCGCGCGGCTGCCGTCACACTAGCGACACTTAGAGTTTGCTTTGAGCTACTTAATTTTACTGAGCGCCCGACCCACTCTGCTTCGCGACACTACCGGCTTACGCCATCGTAACACTTCTCTGTTCGACTGCCGAATTCCACTCACCACTTGTTCGATTTATTACATTACATTAAATATCTAAACTTTTCCTTGCCCCTACACTCCTCCACAATATTGCCGGGGGAAAAAAAGTACAACCTACAAGGTGGCATAAATTTTCATCCAATGACGGCACATGCTACCTGATGGATAATACAAGGTGTACAACTCTGCTTCCGCCGTTTGCCGACAGTTGGCGACAACGGGAAGTAGCGGTCGAAAGAAACAGATCGCAGACGTAAGGCAGTTAGCTTGGACCTTCGTCAACATAACCTCATTCAAGCATTAGTCGATTTATTCAAAATGTTTGTTAATCTTATGGGACTTAACGGCGGGGTCATCAGTCCCTAAACTTACGTACTAGTTATAAACTAACTTATACTAAAGACAGCACAAATATCCATGCCCGAGGGAGAATTCGAACCCTCGACGGGGAACGGCCTCGCACATCGGAGCATAGTGCCTCAATGCGCTCGGCCACTCAGCCACGGCAATCGATTTGTGCCTGCATCATAAAGTCGTTCTTGATTGAAAATGTCAGTTTACGGGCCTAATTCCCGTCATTTGCGGGAGGCGTGCTTACTTTGGTTCAATATGAAGAAAGCAGTTGCTGTGGCTCATGGAATGCTCTCAAGTACGTATGGTATGGACGCTATTAGTGAAAGAGCATGGATGAGCCATGCTTACTCGTCGACGGCCAAACCGACTATTCACGGCTCCAATATCATGGTCTGCATTTGGTTGCACCAGCTCGGCGTCGCGTACTATTAGGTGTTAAAACCAAGTGAAACAATTACAGGTGCTCGTTATCGAATGCAATCAAAGCGTTTGAGCATAGCATTAAAAGACAAGCCGCCGCAATACAGAAAGAGGCTCGATGAAGTGATTTTGCAGCACGTCAACTCTCAACCCCAAGTTGTAAAAGAGGTAAAAACGTACTTGTTAAATTGGAAAGTGCTACCACACCCGCCGTGTTCTCCAGACATTGCTCTCTCTATCACCTGTTCAGACCTATTGCGCAAGGCCTGACTGACCAATACTTCCGATCTCAAAATGGATCTATTTGTGGATTGTTTCAAAAGATGAACAACTTTTTCTACTAGAGATTCAAACACTGCCCAAAACATGATAGGAAGTAGTTACCAGCGATGGAAAATACTTTGAATGAAAGTCGTCCGCCAACAAATAGCGACGTGACTAAGGCTCTCGCAAGCAGTTGATAATATAACACACATATTTTATATTTTGAATAAGTGCTATGTTGCACGTTCAGTTTAACCTCCACTTTTAAATAACATTAGCACATTGTAGAATTGTACAGGACTAGATGACGGTGGCATAGCCCATTGAAACCAGTCATCAGTCAATTAAATAATCATATAGCGAGCTTGACATTTTACTTTTGAAGATAAATGTGCCTTAATGTTTAGTCTTGAGTTTGTTTCTGAGAGTGGTGCTGAAAGTGATACTTTTACTAGTGCTGTAGGTAGCGGAGAGTGATGAGAGTGTTGTTTTCCCGTTGTTTCAAAGTGACAGCTGCTGTCGTAGAATAGGATCAGGATTATCAAAGTGGACCAATAAAAATGATTTAAATAATTACTGAATAGAAGGGATTCTTCCAACCACCTATCATGAGTGTAGGTAAATATTTTTAGCTTGCATAAAATAAACGTGCTGGTCTCTCTTCAAATATTCGTGAATCCAATCTAAATTTGTACATGTCAGGACGTTTATGAACTATGCACTGAAACGCGCTAGCCTTGAGAAACTCTTCGTGTCTGAAGTGTCATATCTATTTCAAGTTATGTATGAAACAACCTAATATGAAGTGCCACGAAACACGTAATAAAAACTCTTCTGCAACCTCAGCTTAAGTGACCAAAGTGGGTGCGGATTTTCATAAGGAAACCAATGTGGATGCGCAGTAAGGCAAAGAAATTGTGATACGTACCAAAGTGGAAGGAGCACTGACTAAAGGTATTAAACTGATGAAGTGCACACTGTCCTAGTCCTAATTAGAGAGGACCAAAAAGCTGCAAATTAACGAAAGGAACACACTATGAAAGGTGACCTTTAAATCTAAATAAAACTGTAACCACACATAAGAAAAAGAAAGAAGAAAGTGAAGTGCAAACATTAGAAATCCATAAGCATTCACCTTAAATGGACGCAAAACGTTTAAAAATTGCATGTGATACAGTCAGTCGACCGAAAGACGACTCTGTAATGAACATCAAGAAAGACAGGATAACCAGCGGTAACTAAACCAATACTTAATACTGCCCCTTATGGCCGGGTGAGGGGGTGCAGTAAACAATACAATGTCCTGATCTTCAAACTAATTTATTGATAATAAATGAAAAAACAGACGTTAAAAGTTTGCCGGCCACGGTGGTCGAGGGGACTGAGGCGCTCCAGTCACGGTCTGCACGGCCGCTACGTTCGGGGGTTCGAATCCCCCCTCGGGCATGGATATTTGTGCCGTCATTAGTCTTAGCTACTTCATAAGTAGTTTGTAAGCTTAGGGACTGATGACCCCGTAAGTTCTATAAACATTTGCACATTTTTTTTTGTTAAAAGTTTACATGGGAAAAATGATACATGAATACAAGAGGTAGTTTTTAACGTGCGTGATTTCTGGACGTCATCCGGGCGTCTGGGAATAATTAGGGAGGTACGAGGTGGTGGAAATTGTCTTGGGATAGGAGATGGAGGTGTGAAGTTGCAGGGCCCGAGGGATACAGTGGTAGTGACTTGGTTATGTTAGGCGACACCAAGGGGTTGTGGGAGTGTTTTTAGGTTGATTTATCGGACACGGTTGTGTTCAAGGAATTAGTAAAGCCGGCCACGGTGCCCGAGCGTTCTACGGCGCGCCAGTCACAGTCTGCACGGCCGTTACGGTCGGGGGTTCAAAAAATTTTGGTAGAAAAATGTTTGTAGAACTTATGGTACTTAACTACGGGGTCTTCAGTCCCTAAGCTTACAAACTACTTATGAACTAGCTAAGACTAAGGACGGCACAAATATCCATGCCCTAGGGGGGATTCGAACCCCCGACCGTAGTGGCCGTGCAGACTGTGATTCGAGCGCCTCAGTTCCCTCAGCCACCGCGGCCGGCGTCGGGGGTTCGAATCCCCCTCGGGCATGGATATTTGTGCCGTCCTTAGTATTAGCTAGTTCATAAGTAGTTTGTAAGTTTAGGTATTGATGACCACGTAGTTAAGTCCCATAAGCTTGTAGTATTACATTAAAAAAATTTCATTCGATAAATAATTTGTTTACGATGCTTATCGCTGACCAGAGTTTTCTCTGACAGCTAATTACGTTATTCATGTATTTCTGTTTTTCATCTGTCTTTTACGAGCTGACCAGAACGCATTTGTGCACTTCGTCTTTTATGTTTTACCCTTCGCTATGATTAGACGTACGCCAGGGACTTCCTTACTACCAAATGTAAGTATGGTAAGTGTGTGATTTCGTTTTCCTCTATAAATATGAACATATAGTTGATACAACTAAAATCTTTTACTTATTTAAAATGACCTACCTTTTAATAATTCAGCAGTAATCTTGATTATGTAACATGATGCTTGGAGCCATTGTTGGACTTGTATCTATAATTTACTAGATTTACTCCGAGATCTCATTTTTTGTAATTTTCATGAATGTGACTTTCTAGTAATGCCTGCAAAGAAATCTTCGGAATTAAGCGAAATCCGATCGATTTAAAGAGCCTTTTGTCACGAAAGTTAACATTTTTTTAAACGGTCATTCAGTTAGTACAATCTACTCCAAGCCAACCAAGCATCATATTACACAATGCAGCAAGAGTTTTTACAGCTTCATCTGCTACATCCAGTCAACATAATCATCATGGTAAGAAAGGTCATCGCGGAATCTGCTAGTTTCTTTGTGTAATATTGTGCTCAGGTGTTGCTTTCATTCGAAATTACTACTGCCGCTAAACTTTAAAGTCAGGTTCCGCTACTTTTTTGATTCTTATAATTATAAAGTTACCTAAATGTGTCAGATCCACCAAATTATTTTCTTGTATTATTGTAGTATTGTAGCGGCTACGAACAGTAACTACTCCTCCAACACCTGATCGGAAGAAAGAAAACGCAATATTACAAGCTCTACAAACATTTGATTTGATTTTGAATTGGTGAACATGGGTAAAAGCGTTGAGGACACACAGGATCCGCATCGATGACGGGTGGCAGATGCGGTATGCGACGCAGAGGGTGTGGCGTTCGAGGATGTGGAGGGCTTTATAGAAGGAGTCGGTGCGGCGGACATGCAGGCGTGATTGAAGCCGCACAGGACGGGACGTATGAGGGAGCGGTAGGCGTGGACGATCATGGGAGGATGGAAGCCCCATGTTCGACCGGAATGGAGTTTAAGGAGACGAATACGGGCCTTGTGGATAGGCTTGAGCTGAGGGTGAGGACGAGTCATTGGAGGGTGGCGGTCATGTGGATTGGGCGGCTGTATAAGATAAGATGTGGAGGCGGGGGGAAGTGGTGGTGCGACGAGGACACAATTATTGGGGTTGCCGGTGAGGAACCACTAGTTACACCAGGAGGAAAATTGGGCTGCATAGGCTTTTCCTTTCTTTATTGTTATTTTATGCTAGGCATACATATAGCCAGAAGGGCTGGCAGCAACTTAGGCGCTGTTCTTGAACCGAAAGAGTTTATAAAACAATGGACATGATGAGACTAAATTAACAATGACATGGCGTGACGTGTAGAAGTAATATACGAAGATACACAGTAGAAATATGATAAAAACGATTAGTCAGTTAAAATTATGGTGAACGTTGGCGTTAAAAACACAGTGAGATATGAGGTCACTGGTTGCAGAACATTAGGAGACTGGTTGAAATATATGGCGGCGACACTTGTTTGTGCGCGGTGGACGCACTGATTATAACACTATGAACCACTAAAGACTCTGGACGTAGCACTGTTTAAAACAACGGCATTCAGGACACTGCAGGGGAGGTGACAGGATAGCAATTGCGGGAGGAAGGGGTGCGAGAGTGTCGGGAAGAAGTGTAGGAATAAGGTTGGGAGGGGAGATAGCCAAGTGGTGGGAAGGAAAAAGGAGAGGAGGGACAGAGGGGGGAGAGGGATAGATATCGGGACACATGACAGCATCCGGGGAGGGGGAGGTGGTGGAAATTAACCTTGAAGAGGATGGGGGCGTGTGCGTGTTGAGGGAGAGGGGAATGAAGTGGTGGAGGCGTAGAAGAGTCCCAGGGTTGGCGAGACCAGAGAATTATGGGAATCTATATTACGATTGGTGAAAAGGATCCGGATATGTTCAAGGTAGTTCAGGAGATGAGGGAACGGTATGAGTTTGTAGAGGATCCGCATGGGGGAAGCGGGTCGGTTATGGTAGGTGAGATGGAGGGTGTCGCATTCAAGGATTTGGAGGGTCTTATAATAGGTAGGGGGAGCGAAACAGGCGGAAAGGAAGCTACAAAAGTATGGGAAGTATAAGGGATCGATAGGTGTACAGGATGGCGGAGTTTGACGAGATTGAGGCGGGTCATGGCTTTGTGATGGATGGTGCAGAGGTGGGATGTCCATGAAAGGGGGCGATCGAGGTTGAGGCCGAGGTATATTAGGGTGGGGATGATAATGGAGGATGAGGTAGAAGTTGTGGAGGCAGGAGGAGGATTAAGGACCACCTACGATGATTTCCTGGGATTTGTTAGGATTGACGGAGAGGAGCCACAAGTTGCACCATACAGCAACTTCAGTGAGGTGAGACTGGAGTAATGCTGGGAGCGGGCTTGGATGGACGGTAGGCTGTGGTTGGGGCATATCTGCGGAGTAAATATAAGGGAGAGAGGATGGAGCGTCGAGGCACCCTGGCGGAGGGGTAGAACAAACGATAGAGACAGTGCCGTAGGAGGGGCGGTGGGGCATGTAGCTAGCTATGGGAGGGACGAAGTTAACCCTAGCACCGCTAAGGGGGGCAAAAATTGCCCACGGTATTTGTTTTATTCGTTTAATATATCTAGTTGTTGGAGTAAATATGAAAGAATTTAAGTAGTTGTAGAAAAATATCTAGAGTACATGCTGTCACGGTTTTATAAATTTTGTTAATTATTTCAATCTGCCTATGACATTTAATTTAAGTTCCAGCAGTTTTTGCCCTCCCCCCTCCCCCCTTTGACATCGGTGAGACAACTTTTCTCATTAAAATATTTCTCAGTACGACAGAAAGAAATGCAGTTTCTGATTGTTGGTACCGCTGTATTACGTTCTCACTGTTTTGAAATAAATCTCCTTTGCTGTTAAAGCAGTTCTACATTACTCGCAGTTCTAATAAAATGTCTTGTCAGTATCAGATTTACTGCTACTGTTCAAGCTGTTGACTTTTATTCAAGACGACTAAAAACTCTACAAGGGAAAAGGACAAGATGACAAAAGTGTATTGTTTGTTGCAGGTATTCCAAGTATGTGTGGTCCACTCATTCAACAAAAACAATCATATGCACAAATTGTGAAATTGAAAGTGGAAATGAGTAGGAAGGAAAACCTAAATTGTAATTTTTTACTTTGATTTTCTGTTATCGTATTTGTGGTTTGGTAATGACAAAAGTGTATTGTTTGTTGCAGGTGTTCCAAGTATGTGTGGTCCACTCATTCTACAAAAACAATCATATGCACAAATTGTGAATATGAAAGTGAAAGCGAGTAGGAAAGAAAACCTAAATTGTAATTTTTACTTGACTATAATATTTCTCATATTCATTACTTTATTTGTTGTGTTGTGTCTGTTATAATGTTCCTGATAACTATGGAAAGGGTGTTGCAACCTAATAAAGTAATTCCTAGTTCATTAAATAATAATAAATAAATAAATAAACAAAAATAAATTGTTAAAAAGTGGAAAGAACGTGAGGGCAGTTTTTGCCCCCCCCCCCCCCCCCTTAGACATCCATCTGACAGATTCGAGCTTAGTGGTGCTAGGGTTAATGGGAAGGCTGCTTAGGCTCGGCAGGTTGCTTATTGGTCAGACCAGTAGATCGTTTAAAGTTAGGTACAAGAAACATATGGACGCCTTCCGACTTAATAATTTTGACAAGTCCGCTGTAGCTACACATATCCGCGAAACTGGCCACTCATTAAAGCAGATTGAAGATGACCTTAAGATTTTACATAAACAGGATAAGGGAAGAAAGTTAGATCTGCTAGAACAGCTGGAGATTACAATTTTTAACACAAAAAGCGACGTTTCATTAAATGAGCAAGTTCAATGCAATACATACAGCTTTTTTAAAAACTTTGTGGACCTATTATAACAAAAGTCATTTATTTTAAATTTCAACCTCTGTCTCACTGCGCAAACGATTTCGCGACACCTGAATGTAGCCACTACCTTGCGGATGATCTTTGGTATTTAGAGGTCTTTGTTTTTCATGTGTATACGTGTGCCCCCACTCGTGTTGTTGACTCCGTGCATTTCAGTGGTGTTATGCGCCGCCAGTGCTGGGGTCTATTTTCAATTTTGACGAAGCACAGTATGTTGAGGAGCTTTCTGCGGAGACACGGATACAAGGGAAGTAACCACGTTTTCTTTTATTATGTTTTAGATTTTTATTGTCTCGGGTTTTAAAGATTCCTGTATATTTTATCTGATGATGAGGGCTTGACCCTTGAAACGCGTCTTATTTTAGCGTTTTATACACGATTTATGTGGTTGAGGTTGACAAAATAATTAAATTAAGCATATTTTGTGTCCCAGCCTCGTCGCCGCTCTTGTGTCTCGTTTCCGTCGTAGGTGTCGGTGGACGAGTGGAATGAGACCGACACAGGAATAAAGATAGCACGCTGGTGCAGGTACGGAGGGGAGCAGCCAGAAACTAGAAACACTAAAGTAGAACGAGATATATATTGCACAGAATTTATACAATACTTAACTTTTACATAGCTCAGTACTGCTGAGTGCTGATAGCTAGCTGAGCTAGAGGCCTGCCTAGTGCCTAACTGATAGCCAAGTCTTCACTGGTGCCTATCTGATTCCGAAGGTCTTAACTGGTTCCCATCTCAGTCCCAAGTGAACGACGTCGTTCAGTGGTGGCCACGAGCGGAGTTGTAACAGAGGGCGCTCGTGGCTGACGTCGTAAGAACGCCGCGCCGTGCGTGCATGGCGGCGCGCGGCGAAAGTAGGTGGCGCGCACTTTGGACTTGTGCGACACCACAGCATACAACCGCGATTTACATCCATTATGGATATAATTAAGTCTGCAGGTTGCTTTTAAGACAGAGTGGCAGAGCTAAGAATATGGAGGGAACGAAACAGGGAGAGAGGTCTTCGCCGCCTGGTGGCGCCACGCACCGGGCTACCGCGGCCAGCCCCGCCGCTGGTAGCCAGCCCACGCGCGGAACACCTGCTGGTCCGCCCACGCAGAGTCCGCCATGTTGACAAATGACGGCCGCGCCGATACGCCGCTCGGCTGGGCCGGGCCACGCCGCAGGCAGCCGCGGTGACGGCCCGCAGTGGGCGGACAGAGCGGCTACAGCGCGCGCGCAACCGGCTTACCGGCCCAGTGTGTGAGTGGAGCAGAGTGCCGCTGCCGCCGTGGCGCGCGCCGCGGGTAATGCGCCGGCGAGGCGGCCGTGTCGAAACCGGGAAAGCAGGCCGGATTTACTGGCCGGCGCCGGGCCGGTCCGGTCCGGCCCGAAACGGTCTCGTTAATGCCGGGGCGCGGCCGGCGGCTGCCGCGGGGCCGCATTCGTCTCGGGCGCGTGGCGGCGGCTTTTAAAGTGAATCGACCGCCCACCCGCCGGAGCCAGTGACGCTAAGCGACGCCCAATGAGGGGACATTACGTTTTATGGGGTCATTTTGTTGCTGCAGTGTCACAGTGATACGTTCCGTGACTGTCCACCTTCAGGCGCTATGATTGTAAAGTGCATTTACTGCGCTTTTTCTGAATTTTATTGACAGTTGAGCGTTGGCGCGGATCCGTGTTTGGGTCCGAAGGGTATCGTAATTTTCATATATTATCTTCTTCGACGTCTCGGCTTCGTATTGGCATGAGGTGGGCGTATCAGAATCCGGATTTTGCGGCTAACGGTAGCCGGAAGTTCTCACTGTAGACAACCTCACTGTCGTCACCCCACACCTCCCATTTCCTCCCCCTCTCTTTCCCCTGTCCACTTCCGTGGTGACAAATTGTGTGTGTCCCATGGACTAAGCCTACTTGATGTGGGGTAACGTTTACCGACTTCATCAGAAAGGAGGAAGTGACAGAAAGTGTTCTGAGTTTGATTGGTCTCATGAGGAAGAAGAAATAGAATAACTCTGAATCAGAAACAGGAGTTCCTTTAGTGGTAAGAGGACATATACATCTTGATGAAGAGCAAATGCAATGTCATTAAGTTGAAGAAGATGGTGATGACCATTTTGATTTTATATATGGGTGTTTTGTTGATAAAAAAGGCAAAACTAAGTTGTCCAAGGTCGATATAAAAGCCTAAAACACGAAAATCTCTCAAAATAATCTACCTGGACCACAGAGGTCTGTTAAGGATAATACACAAGACGCGACAGCCTTCAGTTAAGATTGTTAGAAAAAAATTAAGGTCAAATGTTAAAATTTGTATTTCTATTAACCAGAACCAGATATACTTAGCATTTAAGAGCACTGAAAAGTAACAGTTCCCTCTCAACCTTTGCAGACCATCTCATATCAGTTTGAAAGTGAATCGGCCGCCCACCCACCGGAGCCAGTGACGCTAAGCGGCGCCCAAATAGGAGACATTAAGTTTTACGGGGTCACAGTGCCACAGTGAAACGTTCCGTGACTGTCCACCTGGAGGCGCTATGATTGTAAAATGAATTTATTGTGCTTTTTCTGAATTTTATTGACAGTTGAGCGATGGCGCGGATCCGTGTTTAGGTCCGAAGGGTACCGTAATTTTCATATATTATCTTCTTCGATGTCTTGGCATGAGGTGGGCGTATCAGATTCCGCATTTTGTGGCTAACGGTAGCCGGAAGTTCTCATTGCAGACAACCTTACTGTGGTCATCCCATACCTCCCACGAGACTACGCCCCAGATGTAGACATAAGACTGGTACTTCGAGATCCTAACGCATATACGAAGCTCAATGACCTGACAGACAAAATACCGACGAAATTGTTTGAAGAATACACACAAAACACACAATACAGACGCATCAACACAAGAGAGGCTTACACAGAGGATAGCACTGACACTGAAAACAGCACACAAACTGACAGTAGTACCGGCACTGCAGAACGTTCGTAACACACTAAGCCTATACCAAATAAGACGACTTATTAATGTATCAGAACAATGAAAACTCACTGAATTCATGTAAAGTAATAACAACAAATTGATATTTGAAATGGTAATTTTGGTGTTGGAATATATCAAGATATTTGTTGAACACTTCGATAACATATTATTCATGTAAAGAAATAAAATATATCGATATTTGTAATGGTGAAATTGGTGATGGAATATTGTAGTATAATTGTTTATTATTTGTTTTTGTAACCTTGTAAATTCTACTAGTGTCGGTGAATTCAATTGCTACTCACAGCTACTCACTAGTCTATAGCTGCTATTGTCTAATGTTAAATATACTCAATGTTGCTTATTACTCTTCTATGTAAATGTCAATGGACCATAGCAGTGTAAAAGTTATGGATTTTACCACTCTCTGATCTATAATTATTTCACGTAATGGAATGTAAAACTGAACAGGGCTGACGGGCTCGATGTATATTCCGAGCCGCTCAGGCCGGTCCAGTTTAACTAGCGGGAATCCAAATTGTTATCGGTTTGTAACTATCCCCTCTAATACTTTATATTCCCCTGATTTGTTACACCATCTTTCTCTCTTACTATTCTTTTTTGATTGTATTTCTCCTTTCTATTATTTCTTTTTGTTCACACATTTTTCCAAAGCTGTATAAGAATAATGTAAAATAAAAAATACTATAGTGCAAAAAGGAATGGCCAGCCTCCACGTGGCGGGATACGGGCAACGGTGCGAGTGGAATGGCAACTGGAAGATGCCAACCACAGCGTTCTTCGGGGCCCGTGTCCAGTCGCAGCGGCTAAGAGACCATTCCAGGACCCACCTTATTTCTTAGGCGGTGGGTCAAAGTAGGACAGCAAAGGAAAAAAAAATAAAAAAACACTTCCCATTCCCCCCCCCCCCCTCTCTTTCCCCAATCCACTTCCGTGGTGAGAAATTGTGTGCGTCCCATGCACTAAGCCTTCTTGGTGTGGGGTAAAGTTTACCGCCTTTGTCAGAAAGGAGAAAGTGACACAAAGTGTTCTGAATTGGATTGTTCTGATGAGGAAGAAGAAATAGAATAACAGTGAATCAGAAATATGAGTTTCTTTAGAGGGAAGAGGAGATGAAATGCAGTGTCATGAAAATGGTGACGATGATTTTGATTTTATATATGGGTGTTTTTTGGTGGAAAAGGCATAACTAAGTTGTCCAAGGCCGATATAAAAGCCTAAAACACGAAAATCTCTCAAAATTGTCTACCTGGACCACAGAGGTCTGCTAAGGGTAATACAAAACACGTGACAGCATTCAATTAAGATCGTTAGAAAGGAAGGTATATTTATAAAAAGGCAAAATAAATTTATTATTTTTCAATACCCACTATATTAAGGCACCAGGTACGCATCTAAAGAAAAAGATGGCTGGTTCACAGAGCAAGCCATGCGATGATTGATGTTACAGAAATTGATGTGACCATTCGAGGGCTAATATTCCCCAGAAGAAGAATCGGTAGATATGGGCATTAAGTCTACAAATAAAAAGTACACACCAGAGCCGATTTCATTGTTCGGATTATGAATAGTACAACCTTCATAAAAGAATGCAAAGATGACTTCTGTAGGTATTAACAATTAACGTGAAAAGTGCATTGAAGAAAGTGGTGCAATTTTTTAAAATCAACTTTAAACGTCCTAATTTGCCTTTTCAGTAAGTTTGTTAGGGTTATATATTAACAGCTTTCTATGAGCAATAAAAATTGGTCTCAGGTTGTATGGTATTTTTATAGAAGTCTGTATACACTACTGCCATCTTCAAAATTATTGTTCAATGTTCGGATATTTATAAAGCTATGGAACAAAACTTACCAAACTAGACTTACAATGTACTTCTTACACATATCCAACGGAGGTCTCGAACCTCCGACGGGGAGCAACAGAGCGCTAGGCGCCTTAGAGCGCACGACCATTACAACGCGGCTATTACTTTTTATTTCTGTATTTATGCCTAAATGGAAACCTAGCGTTGCTCGGGTATTTATCCCGCAGTCTTCTCTCCCTCATCTTTCTTTCTGCTTATCTTCGTATACCCTCGCTCTGTTCGTGCTCCCACTCTCTCGGCCTCCCTCTTCACTCCAACCCCTGTCAATCGTCTCACCCTTCTTCTGTTCAACTCTGCCTTCCCAGTTCACTTCCTCTCCCATCTTCTTATCTTTTCCATGTGCCCTTTCACGCTTATGGTTCACTATGGAACTGGATGCATTTTCTGTGTTATGTCTTTCACCGTCTTTCTATGGAGAACCACATGTTCGTATCAACTTTCGTGATGAACAGTAAAACAGTGTAAAATGTATTGCAATGTACCCTCTGCAATATATGGTAGCTGCCGGCCGCGGTGGCCGAGGGGACTGAGGCGCTCCAGTCACGGTCTGCACGGCCACTATGGTCCGAATCCCCCCTCGGGCATGGATATTCGTGCCGTCCTTAGTGTCAGCTAGATCATAAGTAGTTTGTAAGTTTAGGTACTCATGACCCCGTAGTTAAATTCAAAATGTTCAAATGTTTGTAAAGCTTATGGGACTTAACTACGGGGTCATCAGTCCCTAAACTTACAAACTACTTATGAACTACTTACGAACTAGGACGGCACAAATATCCATGCCCGAGGGGGGATTCGAACCCCCGACCGTAGTGGCCGTGCTGACCGTGACTGGAGCGCCTCAGTCACCTCGGCCACCGCGGCCGGCCCGTAGTTAAGTTCCATAAGCTATACAAACATTTGAATATATGGTAGCTGGCTGACTGTCAAGTTTGCAAAATGTCAACAAGCGCCACGGTGGAGTAGCCGAGCGGTCTAAGGCGCCTCGCCGCGGGGCGCGGGGTTGCTCTCCGTCGGAGGTTCGAGTCTTCCCCGTGGCATGGGTCTGTGTGTTGTCCTTAGGTTAGTTTATCTTAGTTTAAGTAGTTTGTAAGCTACTGGCTGATGACCACTTAGTTTAATCCGATAGATTTACAAACATTTGAACAATTTTTATCATCAAGATCGGTGCAAAACTATGGATTTTGTCAAGGTCCTTTGGTAAATTACCCACCACCATGCACCATAGACGCCTTACCTCCTTAACTCTGTGTCATAGGTGGTCATCACCCTTACAGCAACTGCTACCTTCTCGTAAGGAATATGGTTGTAGTTGAAATCGGTCCTTCGGTTTAGGAGGAATGTGCAACATTGTTGCATGATGCGGTAGTTGTTCGGAATTTCATTTTTTATGGTGTCATATCTCCTGAACTATATCTTGTAGGTGATCCTTACACCATCAGTGATCTCTTTCTTGGTTTGATGGTCATGTATGCAACTTTTCATAAAGACTGGAACAAAACTATAGAAACCTACGGACGCACTATGTATAAAGATTCTTCCGGAAACAACCTGTAAATAAAGAGCGAAATACAGTGCTGAAGAGCAAAGAGATTTATGTTAACAAAAGCAAATAGTTTCGAAAATGCATATTGCCAACTGTCACATGTTTGTTATTGTTACAACTTTACCGTTTTCGGTTATGAAGCATCATCAGGAGAGTAAATTAAACAGTCTGGTGACGTTGGCACATTTTCTGTCACTATATCCATGTCAAAAAAAAAAAAAAAAAAAAAAAAAAAAAAAAAAAAAAAAAAAAAACATACGTAAAATGTCACTTTCCATTGGGTATTGTTGATAAATCAAAGAATGCCAGGCTGCATTATAGTGAGCCAGGAACGAAGAATACAAAGATTATCTAACTAAATAATAAATAAATAAAAACCAAAAAATAAGAAATTTTTTGTTAGATACTCTTTGAATTCTTAGACCCTGGTTTACTATAATGCAGCCTGACATAATTTATCATCAAGACCTAATGTCAAGTGACATTTTACGTATATTTTATTTTATAGTTTGACATTGATATGTTGACAGAAAGTGTACAAACGTACTCAGACTGTTTAATTTAATATTTCGATGATGCTTTATAATCGAAACCGGTAAAGTTGTAAATCTAATAAACAGCAGATGGATAGCATTATGCATTTTTAAAGAAAGATTAATTTAATCGTCCCTCGTCAGTATGGCCATTAGAGACGAGGCAGAAGCTCAGACTCTTATCATAGTTATGACGAGTGAAAACGGTCGTGCCATTACAAAGGAACCATTCCGCGTTTGACTGGAGCGTTTTACGAAAGATACGGAAAGAATAAAATCTGAGTGCCGGAAGCGGATTTGAACCGCCGTCCTCTCTTCTGTAGTGACATTCCGTACGGGGAGTTGAATCACAATAGTGAGGGAATGCGTTTATCACATAAAATCTCTGAAACGGTCTCTACATACACTAACTCTATATGGGACACCGTATCGAAACGAGAAGAAAAATAGCACTGTGTGGAATTTACGTGAGTGGTGACCGAGTACGATGCTCCGGAAACTTGTTTTTGTAACACCACAGTCTACGCATTCTCAGGAACGAACGTGGGTCGAAACCGCTTTGGGTATTGTTCGCTGTCGAGTAGCTCACTTGCATTTGTAGGTTAATGGCACGACACTTTTCTGCGCGTATTTTTGTAGACGCGCCCAGTAAAACACGTCTAGTTGAGCGGCACAGCGCGAGGCGGAAAAACAGAGCAATAATTCGATAGGTCGCGCGCGCTCGACCGATCGCCTGCGATATCTCGCGAAATCTGGGCTGATGCCGGCTCCGCGTGGAGGCGTTCGTTTTGTTTTCTCTCTTCTGGGGACGGCGCGAGGAATCTCGCGTGAAATACGCCTCCCCGTGCTGAATAATGAGGGCGTACGCGCATTTCGTTGTATTCGGTACAACTTCTCAGAGACAGAGAGATCCTTTGTTTACGCCGGTGCGAAACTATTTTTTGGTCGAGACTATAAAAAAAGGGCAGATTATCTCGCAACCAAATGCGGCTAGGGGTGCGATTACGAGTGTCAGATAGGCTAACCTGAGTTATAATGGGCCGCTGGAATTTACCGTCGTTTGCAGTTTGTCGAGGGCGACGGCGTTTTGTCTCTGAAAACAGCACAGTATATTGTAATAATGTACATTCAAGACGACCATCTCTCGTAATTTTCATACGCTAGAGCGAACCAATTACGTTAGTCACATTCACGATCTCTCGGTGATGCGCGGTTATAACAATACCTCAAAAACGTTAATGTGTCGGTAGCTATGTGTACTTCATCTCATGAGTCTTAAAGAAGTCCCATGAGCGTAATAGTAGCCTATATTTGCGCAAGACTTTAATCACATTTTCTAATAACGAACGGCGGGTGACAGAAACAATTAAAGGAAAATTTACATATCTCGCCCAGAAAACGTTATATATATTTCATCTGTCTGGAAAATCGAATTACTTCATACCCAGTTTCTTACAGAAATACTATATTGCGCCTTTACTCGAAGAAACATTGTGTATTAGTTTTCAATGAAAGTTGTTCGGTTGATTTTTATTAATTTCTCTGATTATTTGCCGACCGAGGTGTCCGAGGGGACTGAGGCGCTGCAGTCACGGTCTGCACGGCCACTACTTCCGGGGGTTCGAATCCCCCCTGGGGCATGGATATTTGTGCCGTCCTTAGGATTAGCTAGTTCATAAGTAGTTTGTAAGTTTAGGGACTGATGACCCCGTAGTTAAGTCCCATAAGCTACACAAACATTTGAACATTTATGATTATTTGTTCGTGCGGTCTGAGGCGTCACGTTACTGTTCGCACGGCCGCTAATGTAAGAGGTTCGAGTGCTTCCTTGGGCATCTGTTTGTGTGGCTGTGATGTTCTTAGAATAAGTGAATTTAAGTAGTTTGTAAGTCTAGAGACCGATGACCAGTAGTTTGGTCCCTTTTACTGTCAAAGATTTGAACACTTTTCTAAATATATGTCACATTTATTTTAATTTCATTTAATATATAAGATTTTTACGAAAAGTCTTCCTATAAAATAAAACTCCTTTTGTAAATAGTATATACTGTTCAACACATTCACACATCCCTCTTCACTATGAAAATAAGAATTTTTTGTCTGCACTCTATTATACCCACAAGCTTTATCACATTTCTATATTTTTATCTTTCATCAATTAAATTCAGGACCTTCTATGACAGTGTGAGTAATAATCTGCGGCTGTTTGTTGATGATGGTTTGAGGGTGGTTTGATAAGTCTGGTAAATTTGAATGAAAGAGCGGGAAATTTTCGTAACCTACACTGTTGTTGGTAAGCCAGATATTTCAACAGATGTTACAGCCAGTTTCGAACGGCAGCTGTTATTAGTAGATTGTTGGCTGCCAGCTGAAGTGGTAACTGCGTAGTTAGTTTCCTAGGATGGAGAAAAACGAATTTCGTACGGTCATTAAACATTTTCATTTGAAAGGTTGGACAGCTGAACAATCAAATCTGAGTTGGATGAGGTCCATGTGGGTTCTTCGATTAATGAGTTTAAACGTGGTCAGAGAAGCAAGGAAGATGGAGCACGCTCTGGTCGGCCCGTTGAAGTCATTACACAAGAAACCATCTATAGCCGGCCGCGGTGGACGAGTGGACTGCAGCGCGCCAGTCACGGTCTGCACGGCCACTATGATCGGGGGTTCGAATCCCCCTCGGGCATGGATATTTGTGCCGTCCTTAGTGTTAGCTAGTTCATAAGTAGTTTGTAAGTTTAGGAACTGATGACCCTCTAGTTAAGTTCCACAAGCTATACAAACATTTGAACATTTGAAACCATCGATAAGAAGCATGAAATGGTAATGGAAGATCGAAGATTGAAGGTTAGTAGGATAACTAACGAAGTAGGAATGTCAACTGGACAAGTGCATAACATCCTCCATGAAAAACTGGCCATGAAGAAGCTCTGTGTGCGATGAAAACGCGCCGGCTCACTTTGGACCAAAAACGAAAGAACATATCTGCTCGGAATCTCACACCGTTCAGGGCGAAAACCACAGGACTCTTTGCGCAGATTCATAACTGTGGATGAAACTTGTTTCCAACATTACACTTCAGAGACCAAACAACACTCCAAACAATGGACGAAGTGTGAAGAGGGTGTACTAAAGAAGGTGGAGACTGTCAACTGGAAAGGTGAAGACCACTGTCTATTGGGATTGCCAGGATATAATCCTGATAGATTATTTGAAAAAAAGACAGATCCCTGAACTGGCCCTATTATGCTGCTCTGCTGAACCGTTTGAAACAGGAACTAATTGAAATCCGTTCAAGATTGACACAGAAGAACGTGCTATTTCATCAGGACAATGCTCCGGCAAATACAGCAGCTATCGCAATGGCAAAATTGCACGAATAAAGATTCTAATTGATTCCACAACCATCCTATTCACCAAACTTGGCTCCGAGAGACTTTTACTTATTCCCAAACTTGAAAATTTGGCTTGGTGGGAAGAAATTTTCATCGAATGAGGAAGTGTCCGCCACTGTGACGGACATTTGGCAGAGTTTGACAAAGCTTACTTTGCCGATGGGTCGAAAAAATTGGAAACTCGCTGGACCAATTGTATTACAAGTTTATATTCTATTTTTACCAGAATTATCAAACCGCCCTCGCAGTGAATTTCAGTATGATGCAAAATGACTCAGACAAAATTGCTAGTTCGAGTGAAGAATGGCATAAGCTCTTAACGAAGAAAAATGTAAGGTGATGCATATGAGTAGGAAAAACAATCCCGTTATGTCTGAATACAGTATTTGCAATTTGACGCGCTCGCACTGAATAAATACCTACGCGTAACGTTGCAGAGCCATATGAAATGGAATGAGTCGGCTATGTAAGGATTGCCGTCGAAAAAATGTTCAAATGTTTGTAAGACTATCGGACTCAACTGCTTGGTTATAGTCCGTAGCTAACAACCTACATAAACTGAGGTAAACTAACCTAAGGACAACACAAACACGCATGCCCGAGGGGGGATTCGAACCCCCGACGGCGATTGACAGCGCGCACCACAGCACGACGCCCCAGTAAGCACGGCTAACACGCCGCGGCGATTGTCGACGGGAAGGCGAATGGTCGACTTAAATTTTTTTGAGGAGTTTTTAAAAGATGTCGTTGGTGTGTAAGGGAGACCACGTATAAAGCATTTCTGCGACCCCCGTCTTGAACATTGCTCAAGGTTTGGGATCCACACCAGATGTTGCTTAAAGAATGTCAAAGAAGCAATTCAGAGACAAGGTGTTAGGTTTGTTACAGAGATGCCTAGTGAACCGAAACGATAATCACTGAAGGAAAGGCTACATTCATTTCTAAGAAACAGTACTGAAGGAATTTAGAGCACTTGAATTCAATGCCGACTGCAGAACGATTCACTTGCTACCTATATTTCACGTAAAGACCCTAAGAAAAATTCGAGATCGTTCAGTGGCAAATAGTCATTTTCCATCATTGTATTTGGAAGTGAAAACATAAGTAACTGACTAGTAATGTGCCCTCCAACACGCTCCTTACAATGGATTGCTGAGTATGTATGACAGCCAAGGACACCTACTAGGTCTGTCTTTTTACGTCACTGGTCGTCCGCTACCTTGAATATAGCACCTTCCGAAGCCCATTCTTCGCCTACTCTATTACGTTTCATAGTTTCAGTCACTCGCTGTCTGGTTCACCCTCTGAAACTCCTTATAACATCGGGTTACTTCAATTTATCCAGTTCTATTTTGTTTACAACTTTTTTGCAGTGTCTTCAGTTTTATTTACAGTCCATGAGAAATAAAATATTGTCAGAATCTATATCGGCCCCGGCCTATGTTTTAAAGATCCATTTCCAATGAAAATCGAATTACGTAATACCCAGTAAAATTGAAATATCGCAATTTCAGGTGACAGCAGTATCATATATCATTCTTTCGTGAAATTAGTCTCCATTGAGGAAGCTGTTATTTGTTAACAACAATTACGTATCATGTAAAATGTGCGAACTGATGTTTCACTTCACTTTCCACTAAAGGACATTATACAAAACCATGATATTCGGTCGTCAGATGTTAAGGATGTAAGAGACACTATGTTGTTAGTAGTAGCAGGTGTGATGTCACTACCTAATTTTATTTTCTTGATCTTTAGTGGCAATTGACGGATGATCATGTAGTCAACAAACTAGTTTATCCTAGCCAAGAAGTCGACTATGAATTAATACCTATCGAAAGAAGCAATTACATTTCTCTAGTGTCTTATACACAAACTGAAATAAATAAAACTGTTAATCCAAGTAAAGTAATTTCAATATTAGTTTGTATTGGTAAGGATTGTAATGCTCAATTCTGTCACCATAAACAAAACAAATGTAAAGACGCCTTCTGTTGGTTTTGCCATGAACAATTATAAGATAAGAAGTAGGCCAAGAATATAAGCAAGTTACAAAATAATGAAGAATTTGTAAAAATGTTAGTCTTAAATATGTTAAATGTACTAATATTTTAATTAGTCTTTAATAATTAATGACGAAGTTTCAATAATTATGTTTGCTTTTAAGATAAATATTTATGAAATGGTTCGATAATTTCAAATGTTTGTGAAGCTTATGGGACTTAACTACGGGGTCATCAGTCCCTAAACTTACTTATCAACTACCTTATACTAAGGTCGGCACAAATATCCATGCCCGAGGGGGGATAACCGTGTAAGGGTATGTTGATCTGAAGAGAGTACAGCAAAATTTCCTTAAGAATAATATGCACTCTATGGTAAATTGAAAAAAAGTCTCGCCAAGACTAAATTATTCCACTGGGATAAGAATAGATATGATGTACATGTTCAGACAAAACAATGATTTCTAAATTTTAAGAATAGTGACACATTTACTCGAGGGAATTATCAGCACACATAGTGCAAATTGTTTTTCGTTCTAGCATTAATTGTTACTAACGTTGGATGTCCTCTTGCGCGACCGAGTAGCATTGGCGAGTTAGTTTGTCAAATTGCCGAGCTTCTTGGAAAGTCTCGTCTGTGATGCTCCAAACATTCTCCAGTGGTGAGAGATCTACGACACTGAAGGTAGTGTTCTGGCAATAACGAATAAAAGTTTTAGGAAAACTCGCCTTGCACTGCGGCTTTCTGCAAATGATTGCAAAACGAGGTGTACAAGGTTGTGTGTTGTAAGGGAGCTTGGATGGCAACTAATTGGGACGCTTCAACGAATTTACATTAAGTGCTAATGGGCAAAGTTGAAAATGTAACGCACCCTGGATACGAACACGGGTCTCCTGCCACCTAGGCACTGTGGACAGAGTGATTATAACAACTGCAAGGATTACTAGCACGCCTCCCGCCATATACATATTTCCTACCTTTCCCTATTACTCAAATTCGTGGTTTCCCCTAAGAATGAGGATCAATTTTCCTCATTGGCTAAGTATATACGTTATGAATATGTGGCGGGCATTAAAATACACAGAATTTATCAAACAAACAATCGTTAGTACTCTCCACTGCTGCTATCAAATTATATCCAAGTTCGGTCTGTCTCTTTTCTATACAGATGCGATTAGTATGTTGAAAAAGTTATGCCGCGGTGTAGTGGCCGAGCGTTCTAAGGCGGCTTGCTGCGGAGCGCTCGGTTGCTCGCCTTAGAGGGTTCGAGTCCTCCCTCGGGCATGTGTGTTTGTGTTTTCCTTAGCATAAGTTACTTTATATTAGTGTAAGTAATTTGTAACCCTGGGGACTGATGACCAACGTAGTTAAGTTCCTTAGATTTACAAACATTAGAATTTTATCCAGAATGAAACTTCACTCTGCAGCGGAGTGTGCGCTGATATTAAACTTCCTGGCAGATTAAAATTGTGTGTCGGAACCGGGACTCGAATCTGGGACCTTTGCCTTTCGCGGGCAAGCGCACTACCGACTGTGCTATCCCGACACGACTCACGATGCCGCCCCACAACTTTACTCCTGCCAGTACCTCGCCTCCAACTTTCCAAACTTCACAGAAGCTCTCCTGCAAACACGCAAGACTAGCACTCCTGGAAGAAAGGATATGGTGGAGACATGGCTTAGCCACAGCCTAAGGGATGTTTCCAGAATGAAACTTCACTCTGCAGCGGAGTGTGCGCTCATATGAAACTTCCTGGCA
This sequence comes from Locusta migratoria, assembly GCA_026315105.1. Taxonomy (NCBI): domain Eukaryota; kingdom Metazoa; phylum Arthropoda; class Insecta; order Orthoptera; family Acrididae; genus Locusta; species Locusta migratoria. The sequence continues at coordinate 21,430,783 of CM048751.1, forward strand.
GATTAAAATTGTGTGCCGGAAACGGGACTCGAACCTGGGTCCTTTGCCTTTCGCGGGCAAGCGCACTACCGACTGTGCTATCCCGACACGACTCACGATGCCGTCCCTCAACTTTACTCCTGCCAGTACCTCGCCTCCTACTTTCCAAACTTGCGTGTTTGCAGGAGAGCTTCTGCGAAGTTTGGAAAGTAGGAGGCGAGGTACTGGCAGGAGTAAAGTTGTGGGGCGGCATCGTGAGTCGTGTCGGGATAGCACAGTCGGTAGTGCGCTTGCCCGCGAAAGGCAAAGGTCCCAGGTTCGAGTCCCGGTTCCGGCACACAATTTTAATCTGCCAGGAAGTTTCATTAGAATTTTATTTTTATTAATTTTTTAAGTTACGGCTGTGACTCATTACAAAATAAAAACGTCCCTTGAGGTCTTCAGTTTTCGACTTCTTCATTGCCTTCTCTATTACATTTTCCATTTGACTTTACCGCTTATTAAAACACTGAACGCAGACTTCGGAATTCATTACAGACATTGAAGTGACACGACTTAAACTATTTTGAAAACGGCAGGTTTTGAACTGTAATAACTCATAACCGGGGACGTTTCTGCCGTACCTGCTTAGAACAAATCATTAATCTTGAGGATTGGTTACATGAATGGGCTGGAATCGCAAAAACAAGGAACACTAAAGATTGTTTTTGCTATGAAGCACTATTTCTATTCTACTTCAATTAGGTTCCAAGCCGAATGCGTCCAGCACCTCTGCAAACGGATTTGTAAGTGTACAGAGACAGTTCCTCGAGACATCTATAAAAAGGCTTTGTGGTCTGTGAAGCACGACTTCCACGTCACATCGGTGATACTAATGAGTACGGCAGCTCGGAGTGCCACTCTGGTGATTGGTCGGTATCCACGATTTTTCGTCCCACTTGATCGACCACTTTACTCTTAATGCTGTGTTCGGCCATGGTCCACTGGTTTCTGATAACGCCGTGAATAGTGCCGTCGCTTCTATTCAAATGTCGGTCAATTTGTCGATAACTATGAATGTCTTCTTTCAGCAGACATACACGCCTGCAATCGTATTTGCGAAGCATGCTACAGTTAAAGTGAATCTATGCTCCGGTGTCTCTGTATCTCACTTTACTATTGTTGCTGGCTGGACACTGAAATTGCGTTGCAGCCATCGGTTGTCGAAATTTACGCATAAGCCGCATTAATATTAGTTTGTGACCAGTTTTTATAACTTCCGTAACTCATCGCCACCTTGGAGATGCTGTGTCTCGTATCTCGTGCACCGAGTATAACACCACATTGATACTCACTTAAATCGTGATAACTTACCATTGTAGCAACGGTAACCGATGTAACGCATGCTCCAGACACCGGTTGCCTTATATGGGCGTTGACGACCGCAGTGCCGTCCACTGAGTGTTTACGTGTCTCTGTTTGTTTATTTGTTTGTTTTGCGTACGCATGCCTTTGCCAGTTTCTTTGGCCCTACGGTATATTTTACACCTTATAGCTTACGAAATATTGCCAGTTGATATTCAAATGTCTGAAGTCTATCAGAATAACTTCTCTGGTCATCAGTCCCTAGACTTACAGACTACTTAAGCCAAATTTTGCTAAAGACAACAAATACACCCATGCCCGATGGAAGACTTGAACTTCCGACGGCGAACAACGGCGCGCTCTGCAGGTAGGCACCTTGGAACACTCGGCCACTCCACCGCGTCATTGCCAGTTGAATACCGTTAATTTTGTCACTCACTTCCAATCATCAACATAGCCAGTAATGGAAGAAAAATATCAAATATCCCTTAATTTCAGACCAGTTTTCACGCACGTCGCGAAGTTGTGAAGTAAAGGTAAAGTCTACATCTACATCTACATGGGATACTCTGCAAATCACATTTAAGCGCCTGTCAGAGGGTTCATCGAACCACAATTATACTATCTATCTCTCATTCCATTCTCGAATAGCGCGCGGGAAGTGGGAGTCAACAATATATTTTCGCATTCGGAGGAGAATGTTGGCGATTGGAGTTTCGCAAGTAGCCCACGCCGCAGCAATAAGCGCCGTTGTTGTAATGATTCCCATCCCAGATCCTTTATCATTTCCGTAACGCTGTCTTCCCTGTATCGTGACAATACGACACGAGCGGCCCTTCATTAGACTCTTTCGATGTCCTCCGTCAAACCCACCTGATAAGGATCCCACACTGGGCTGCAATACTCCAAAAATATACGGACAAGCGCAGTGTATGTAGTTTCTTTAGTAGTTCTGTAGCATCTTTTAAGGGTTCTGCCAATAAAACGCAGTCTCTGGTTCGCCTTTCCCACGATATTATCTACGTGTTCTTTCCAGTTTAAGTCTGAAGTAATAGTAATTCCTAGGTATTTTGTGGAGTTTACCGCCTTCACATTTGATTGATTTATGTAGTAAACAAAGTTTAACGGATTTCTTTTCGTACTCATGTGGACGACTTCACATTTCTCATTATTTAGAGTCAATTGCCAATTTTTACACCATACTGATATCTTATTCAGATCGTTCTGCAGTTGGTTTTGATCTTCAGATGATTTTACTAGACGGCGTCATCTGCAAACAACCTAAGAGAACTACTTAGATTTTCCCTTAAATCGTTTATGTAAATAAGGAATAACAGAGGACCAATAACACTACCCTGTGGAACGCCCGATATCACCTCTGTTTTAGTCGATGCCTTACCATCGATTACTACGAACTGTGTCCTCTCTGACAAGAAATCCCCTATCCAATCGCAAATTTGGGGCGATATACCATAACCACGCAATTTGATTAAAAGCCGTTTGTGAGGTACGGTGTCAAAAGCTTTCTGGAAATCAAGAAATACGGAATCGATTTGCGAACCTTTGTCGATAGCACCCATCACTTCGTGTGAATAAAGAGCTAGTTGTGTTTCGCATGAACGATATTTTCTAAATCCGTGTTGACCTTGGGTCAATAGATCGTTCTGTTCGAGATAATGCATGATATTTGAATACAGGAAATGTTCGAAAACCCTGCTGCAAATTGACGTCAATGAAATAGGCCTGTAGTTTAGAGGGTTACTCCTACTGCCTTTCTTGAATATAGGTGTGACCTGTGCAACTTTCCAATCTTTTGGTACAGATCCTTCTATGAGAGAGCGGTTGTATATGACTGTTAAGTAAGGAGCTATCGCTTCAGCATAATCAGATAGAAATCTAATGGGTATACAATACGGACCAGAAGACTTGTTCTTGTTAAGTGATTTTAGTTGCTGCACTACTCCGATTATATCTACTTCTATGTTACTCATTACGGCATCTGTTCGTAATTCGAAATCTGGAATATTGGTTTCGTCTTCTTTGGTGAATGAGTTTCTAAAAGCTAAGTTTAGTAACTCTGCTTTAGTTGCTCTGTCATCGGCAGGATCGCCATTACTATCACGTAGTGAAGGTATTGTTTGTGACTTGCCCCGAGTATATTTAACATATGACCAAAATCTCTTTGGGTTTTCAGTCAAATTACGAGAAAGAGTTTCGTTGTGATAAATATTGTAGGCATCTCGCATTGAAATCCTCGCTAAATTTCGAGCTTCTGGGTACGATCGCAAATCCTGGGGATTTCGTGTTCGTTTAAATTTAGTATGCCTTTTCCTTTGCTTTTGCAACAGTGTCCTGGCCTGTTTTGTGTACCAAGGGGAATCGCCTCCTTCTTTTATTAATTTATTAGGTATAAAACTTTCAATTGCTGTCGATACCACTTCTTTGAATTTGAGCCACATCTGGTCTACACCTACGTTTAGTGTTAGAAACGAGTGGAAGCTGTCTTTCAAGAAGCATTGTGTTTAGTTTCTATCTGCTTTCCTGAACAAATATACTTTGCGTTTATTTTTGGTAACTTTGGAACTTTCGATATTCAATTTCGCTACGACAGCTCTGTGTTCACTAATACCTGTATCCGTTTTGATGCTCGTTATGAGCTCAGGATTATTTGTTGCTAAGAGATCAAGTGTGTTTTCACATTCATTTACAATTCTAGTTGGCTCATGAACTAATTGTTCGAAGTAATTCTCAGAGAATGCGTTGAGTACAATTTCGGACGATGTTTTATGCCTACCTGCTGATCTGAAAATATAATTTCGCCAACAGATCGAGGGTAAATTAAAATCACTACCTACTATTATCGTTTAAGTCGGGTACGTTTTTGTAATTAGATTCAGGTTTTCTTTGAACCTTTCTGCTATTGTATCGACAGAGTCGGGAGGCCGGTAAAAGGAACCGATTATTAACTTCTTACGATTTTCGGGTACAACCTCTACCCATAATAGCTCCACGAACTATCAACTTCAACTTCGCTACATGAAATACTACTTTTGACGGCGACAAACACGCCCCCACCTATTTTGTTTAATCTATCCTTTCTGAACACCGATAGATCTTTTGAAAATACTTCTTCTGAACTTATTTCCGGCTTGGGCCAACTTTCGCTGCCTATAATGATGTGTGTTTCGCTGCTTTCTATTAACGCTTGCAGTTCTGGAACTTTCCCGACACAGCTACGACAATTTACACCTGTTATACCGATAGTTTCCGGATCTATATTTCTCCTGTGATCCACCTGAACCCTTTGAGATTGCCCATTTTCTATTTCCCCGAAGCTCTTTATCCTAAAAAAAAAAACCATTCCACGCCACACAGCCCCGGCTACCCGTGTAGCCGCTTCCTGCGTATAGTGGACTCCTGACCTATTCAGCGGAACCCGGAAACCCACCACCCGATGGCTCAAGTCAAGGGATCTGCAGCCTACACGGTCGCAGAACCGTCTGAGCCTCTGATTCAGACCCTCCACTCGGCTGTGTGCCAGAGGTCCACAGTCGGTCCTGTCAACTATGCTGCAGATGGTGAGCTCTGCTTTCATCTTGCAAGCAAGACTGGCAATCTTTACCACCTGAGTTAGCCGCTCGAAACCTGAGAGGATCTCTTCAGATCCGAAACGAAACACATCATTGGTACCGACGTGAGCCACCACCTGCAGTTGGCAGCACCCCGTACCCTACATGGCATCCGGAAGGAACGGTTCCACATCTGGAATGACTCCACCCGGTATGCACACGGAGTGCATGTTGGCCTTCTTTCCCTCCTTGGCAGCCATCTCTCTAAGGGGCTCCATCACCCGCCTAACGTTGGAGCTCCCAAAAGTGATGGGCTCGCACACAAAAATCCCATGCTACACTATAGGTGTAAATCGTGCAGTAATGTACACCTAGTTTTCAGTGTTCACTTACCATTAAGTCTACGTAGGACACTCTAGAGTGAAAGTCTGGGCGGATTGCATTTAACTAATGTCAACCTGTGTAGTATCAAGGCTAGATTGTTCGCAAACGCTGAATACAATCACTGAGATGCACTTATCGTCCAGATTTGTCAAAAATTGTTACAAAGAAACCTCTGAGAATTTCTCCGTTTGCATGAAGCCTCCAAACCGAAGGAAAGTTCACGCAGAGTGCCGGGCCGGGCCGAGATGAAAAAAAGGGGGAAATCCACTTTTCCGATTTTCACGTTGCAAAAAATGTTGAAGGTATATAAGAGTACCCAACATCGTTTTATCACATAACTTTTTCTTTGCAAACTTTATCTTCCCTGTGAAAAAAAACAGGTCTACATTTCGTTCCGCGCGAGTGTTTGGTTTCGTAACGCTCTTTACTCGATTTTGATAAAGTACGCGCTTAAAAAAAAAAAAAAAAAAAAAAAAAAAAAAAAAAAAAAATTAGTTTAGAATGTTAGCAAATCTATCAGACCAAACTGCGTGATCATCAGTCCGTAGCTTACAAACTACTTAAACTAAGGTAAACTGACCTAAGGACAACACACACACCCAAGCCCCAGAAAGGACGCGAACCTCCGACGGCGAGCAACCGCGCGAGCCGCAGCGAGACGTCTTAGACCTCTCGGCTACTCCACCGTGGCAAATAAAACCTATTTGTGGACATGCGGTAGCACAGTATCTTATCTTTCGAATATATAGTTCACCTTTTCATAATTCGTAACAGTCGTTTTCAAATGACGCTATTTGTCAAGTACGTGCACATAATTAACAAATCGTATATTGAAAAGTTCGATAGCAGCTCGCTTCCTGTTCTATGCATTTTTGGCAATACATTACGGTGAGCGACTGGAACTATAAGTACAGAAAATTTTTTGAAATGGTAGTCCCATTGTCTACTACCTTTCGCAAGTAATTATGTGATATCTGAGCGGCGTCAGTGCCACGATCGCAAGCCTACGAACTCGGCGGGTGTTGGGTGCAAAAAAATCAAATGTTTGTATAGTCTATGGGACTTAACTACGGGGTCATCAGTCCCTAAACTTACAAGCTACTTATGAACTACTTACGAACTAGGACGGCACAAATATCCATGCCCGAGGGGGGATTCGAACCCCCGACCGTAGTGGCCGTGCAGACCGTGATTGGAGCGCCTTAGTCCCCTCGGCCACCGCGGCCGGCTGTTGGGTGCAGCGTTAAGCACTGCGACGACGAATAAATGAATTGCTGATCACGTGTGTAGGTCCTTCGTGTTATGTTAATGATCCATAGTCTGAGTGTATGCGATCTTGGTTCAACGTGAACTTCCCTCCGTACATGCGGACAGCTTCCTTATTTTCGCGCGGCGCAGCCGGCAAGCAACCTTTCTCCTACTGGCTCTTACTGTTGCAACGACAACCCTTTTTATTGTACAAAAGTATTGATATCTCTGTACGTTTATTTGCAAATACAAAGGATTGAAATGAATATTCAATAACATTTTCAAATAACTTGGGGATTTTGACTTGTAGAATTTTTGATATGGCAACCACGAATTAACTTCCAGTAATTTTTTTTTTTCGAGCTTCCTGTAATCTAGCACAGTTTCAGCTTATTGCTTACTGAATAAAGCGGTGTAGACTAATCCTGTAGCATAATTCTAAAAGGCATTTAATTTACAACGTTTCAATTCTTTACCGGACCAAACTTAATCTTTTTTGGGTTTATAATTTGTGAAGTCAGTAAAACCTATTATGAAACATTTCTTCTAGTATTATACATCAACAGAGACTTAAATCAAAAGTTTTTACTTTTGTAGCATTAACATTCTGGGACCGAAAACCATAAACAATAATGCACATCTTCATAAATGCGGCTATTCTCTAGCTCTGAAGTTGTGCTGCCGCGAAAGTCATGCGCAGTTGCGCAAACATTCGTTAAGTACGCCTGATATGATCGTATGGTATTTTTTGCATGAAGATCCTGCGTGGGGCTGTTCAGCCGCTTAGTGCATCCCTTTTCTTTTTTTTTTTTTTTTTTTTTTTTTTTTTTTTTTTTTTTTTTTTTTTTTTTTTTTACGCGCATTCGGCGAATTCCATGTCAGTGATGATGAATACAACCACTCTGTGGTACAACCGCAGACAAATATATGTTACTCTGTGGTACAACGCACAACACCCAGTCACCCAACCAGAAATCGGCAGTCAGCGAAACTCCCGTCTGAGCTACAGTGCGACAATAGAGCAGGCAAACAACCCGTTATTTTTTTACTAGTTCGGCATATACAAAGGCAAATATTCTTTGGTTAATTACAATATACTTATACAACTGTTCTGACAAGGCAAGGCTCTTACACTACTAAACTGCATTACATATTCTCTCAAGCCACTTTAAGGCCTAGTCACTGAATCTGTGATATCAGGTGACACGGGAGAAAGACGTGAAAGCTTGCTTCCCTACATCCTAATATCCGCAAACCTATACAACTCCTATCAACGATGTGGAGACATTAGAGGTTCGCGTCTTCAATGCGTGCCAACAAGTACAACAAAAACAACCGAGTATACTTAAAACGGTGCGAAATTCCTTACGCTGAAGGGTGTGTGTGATGAGAGAATTTCCGTTCGATGTGACCCGCCACAGTTTCGTTTCCTGTAACAGTTTCTTTTACCTCATATTACTCTTTACAGCCAACTTCCTAACTCTGTTGAAAATATTCTGATTCGTGTCACATACTACTATTAATGATCTATTTTCTTTCACCAAATACTGACTGATCATTAGTCGATTTCCGTGTACACTTGTTTGAGTCTGCGAAACACCTTCCGATTAGTTATTTTACGACTCTGCGTGTATTTTGAATCATTTGACATCAGGGCAACTGAAAAGCTTAAATTCTCTTATATGCATCTTCCTTACCGACGTTGTTTCAATTGGAAGTTGAAGTACAGTCAACTACGGTCCGAACAAGTTTATAATTATGGATAGGATGTGAAGCATGTCCGAATGACCGAGGAGATTAAAGCAGGAAGCGCTAATTTCGCCCCACTCCGGGACGGCGGAGGAACAGCCAAGTCGTCAACAATATCTACAGAATAATTCACTTCCGTACGATGCTGTGCTCCAAGTTACAATCGTCACGTACTTGCTTCTCAAATTAAAGCCTATGTCAGGTGCTACTATTCCCACTTCTCTTTGGTACATACCTTCGTCTGATGGTCGCACTAACTCTCAAGTGGAGGACAAAGTAATAAGCATTGATGGTGTTGTGAAGCAGCTGAGAGAGTTGAAAACAAACTAGTCGCCAGGCCCAGATGGGATATCGATCCGGTATTACAAAGAATACTCAGCGGCATTGGCCCCTTACTTACCTTGCAATTATCGCAAATCTTTGATCCAGCGCAAAGTACCAAGACACTGGAAAAAGGCACAGATAACTCCCGTGTATAAGAAAGGCAACAGAATGCACCTACGAAATTACAGACCTTTATCATTAATATCAGTTTGATGAAGAATTCTTAAACAGTTTCTCAGTTCTAATATAGTAAGTTTCCTTCAGACAAAAAAACTTCGGTCCATGCTTCAGCGCGGCTTTAGGAAGCATCCATCGTGCGAAACCCAGCTTGCCTCTTTTATCTGATGACCTCTTGCTTTCTATGTATGGCAACAGGCAGTCTGCATATTTCTCGATTTTCGAAAGTAATTTTACACGGTACCGCACTAGAGACTACTAACGAAGGTACGTACGAAAATATGTTAGGGGGTCGAAGGTTACTTAATTAATAGAACCAAGTAGTCATGGATGGTGAGTGTTCATCATCGACTATGGTATCATCAGGGGATCCCCACGAAAGTGTGACAGGATCGCATTTATTTTCTACCTATATAAATGAACTCATGGATAGAGTGAGTTGTGTTCTGCGGTTGTTTGCTGATTGCTGATGATGCTGTGGTGTACAAGAGGGTGTCGTCACTGAATGACTGTAGTAGCATGCACGATGACTTGGAGCAAATTTCTAGGTGGTGTGAGGAATGGCAACTAGCGCTAAATGCAGATAAATGTAAGGTGATACAGATGAGTAGTAGAGAGAACCCCGTAATATTAGGATATTGCATTAGTAGTGTGTTGCTTGACAGAGTCACGTCAATTAATTGTCTAGGTGTAACGCTACACAACGATATGAAATGAAACGAGCATATGAGGACAGTCGTGAGGAAGGAAATGGTCGACTTCGGTTTATTGGGAGAATTTTGGTACGGTGTGATTCATCTGTAAAGGAGACCGGACATGAAACGCTTGTACGACGCCGTCTTGAGTATTCCTCAAGTGTTCGGGATCCCCACCAGATCGGTTTAAAAGTGACATAGAGGCAGTTGAGAGGCGGGCGGCGACGTTTGTAACTGGTAAATTCGATCAATGCGCGAAGGTCACCGAAATGCTTCGAGATCTCAACTGGGAGTCACTGGAGGGGAGGAGACGTTCTTTTCGAGAAGCACTGTTGAAGAAATGTTCAGGGCCGGAATTTGTGGTGGACTGCAGAACGATTCTATTGCTGCCAACCTACATTTCGCGTAAAGACGAGAAGGATGACTTTAGGGCTGGTACGGATGCGTATAAGTATTCGTTTCTCCCTCGTTCAATATGGGAGTGGAACAGGAAAACAAGTAACTAGTAGAGATATTGAGTTCGCTCCGCCACGCGCCTTTGGGTGGATTGCGGAGTATATGGTAGTTCAACTCCAATTTCCTTTGTGGTTCCTTACCGACTTGAAACATTCTAATTGTTCAATTGTTTGAATTAACCCATAGTTTGGAAACGTTGCTCTCACGCAACATCAAAACTGTGTAGGTTTTCTGCAATATGTTCCAGGTTTCGTCCTTGGATGAGCATTGGTGATTGAAACCAATAGTTGAGCTCACAGATACAGAGATATTTCGTAGTCTTTTGCAAAAAGTTTGGAATTATCTGAATCTTTAGCAGACACTGCAAGCATAAATTGTTGGGGTACTAGTTACATTCAATTTTGTGACGATATTTTTTTCTGATACATGGAAAACTCCTTATAAATGGAATAAGGAAGCCTTGCAAATGATTTACTTTGCAAAAGTGTTGGCGAATTCTTATCTCAGACACTTAAAATGGAATGATATTTATTAGGAAGAGACGGCCTCGTAGGTTACTACTAAATGTAAAACCAATCATCCAGAACAAGAGCCTCGGCGGAGTGGCCGAGCGCATTGAGGCGCTATGCTCCGATGCAAAAGTGCGTTCACCGGCGGGTGTTCTAATCTCCCCCCTCGGGCATGGATGTTTGTGTTGTCTTTAGTTGTTGTTGTTATGGTCTTCAGTCCGGAGACTGGTTTGATGCAGCTCTCCACCCTACTCTATCCTGAGCAATCCTTTTCATCTCCTCATAAGAACGACAACCCACATCTATTTGAATCTGCTTACTATACGCGTCTCTTGGCCTCCCTCTGCGATTTTTACCCCACACACTTCCCTCCAATGCTAAATTTACGATTCCTCGATGTCTAAGAATGTGTCCTACCAAGCGATCCCTTCTTTTAGTCAGGGTATGCCAAAAACTCCTTTTCTCGCCAATTCTGTTCAGTACCTCTTCATTAGTTATGTGATCTACCCACCTAATCTTCAGCATTCTTCTGTAGCACCACATTTCAAAAGCCTCTATTCTCTTCCTGTCCACACAGCTTATCGTCCATGTTTCACTCCCGTACAAGGCAACACTCCACACAAATGCCTTCAGAAAAGACTTCCTTACACTTAAATTAATATTCGATGTTAGCAAATTTCTCTTTTTCAAAAATGCTTTTCTTCCCATTGCCATTCTGCATTTTATATCCTCTGTACTGCGACCATCGCATGTTATTTTACTACCCAAGTAACAAAACTCATCTACCACCTTCATTGTTTCGTTACCTAATCTAATTCCTTCACCATCGCCTGATTTTCTAAGACCGCATTCCATTATTTTTGTTTTGCTCTTGTTAATGTTCATTTTGTACGCTCTCTTCAACACACTGTCCATTCCATTCAACTGCTCTTCCAGGTCGTTCGCTGTCTCTGACAGAATTACAATGTCATCAGCAAAACGCAATGTTTTTATTTCTTCCCCCTGAACTTTAATCCCTATTCCAAATTTTTCCTTGCTTTCCTTCATCGCCTGCTCAATGTACAAATTGAATAACATCGGAGAAAGGCTACAACCCTGTCTTACTCCCTTCCCAACTGATGCTTCCCTTTCATGCCCTTCGAGTCTAATAACTGCGGTCTGGCTTTTGTACAAGTTGTAGATAACTCTCCTTTCCCTGTATTTTACCCCTGCTGACTTCAGAATTTGAAAGAGTGTAGTCCAGTCAACATTGTCAAACGCTTTCTCCAAATCTACAAAGGCTAAAAATGTAGATTTGCCTTTCCTTAATCTATCTTCTAAGATAAGCCGTAAAGTGAGTATTGCCTCCCGTGTTCCTACGTTCCTCCTGAATCCAAACTGATCTTCCCCTAGGTCAGCTTCTACCAGCTTTTCCATTCTCCTGTAGATAATTCGTGTTAAAATTTTGCAACCATGACTTATCAAACTGATGGTTCTGTAATTTTCACACCTGTCTGCACCTGATTTCTTTGGAATGGGGATTATTACATTTTTCTTAAAGTCTGAGGGTATTTTGCCTGTCTCGTACATCCTACACACCAGTTCAAATAGTTTTGTCATGGCTGGCTCTCCCAGAGACTTTAGTAGCTCTGAGGGTATGTCATCTACTCCTGGGGCCTTGTTCCGACCTAGGTCTTTCAGGGCTCTGTCAAATTCATCTCTCAGTATAATATCTCCTATTTCATCTTGATCTACTTCCTCTTCCCTTCCTACAACATCGTCTCTCAGTTCATTTCCTTTGTAGAGCTGCTCTATGTACTCTTTCCAACTTTCAGCCTTCCCTTCTTTGCTGAGAACTGGTTTCCCATCTGAGTTCTTGATATTTGTAGAATTGCTTTTCTTGTCCCCAAATGTCTCTCTGATTTTCCTGTAGGCGGTATCTACTTTTCCCCTTCTTATACATTCTTCTACAGAATTGCATTTGGCTTCTAGCCACTCCTGCTTAGCCATTTTGCACTTCCTATCAATCTCATTTCTTAGTCGTCTGTACTCCATTTTGCCTGTTTCATTTACTGCATTTTTATATTTTCTCCTTTCATCAATTAAATTTAGTATTTCCTGTGTTATCCAAGGATTTTTTGCAGGTCTTGCCTTTCTACCTATTTTGTCCTCTGCTGCCTTCACTATTTCATCTCTCAATGCTACCCATTCCTCTTCTACTGTTTTATTTCCCCCTGTTTCTGTCAATTGTTGCCTCAATCTCCCTCTGAAATTCTCCAGAACTTCACTTTCCTTCAATTTATCTAGGTCCCATCTCCTTATTTTCCTACCTTTCTGCAGTTTTTTCAGTTTCAGCCTACAGTTCATGACTAACAAGTTATGGTCAGAGTCTATATCTGCCCCTGGGTATGTCTTGCAGTTAATAACCTGATTCCGGAATCTATGTTTTACCATTATAAAATCTATCTGATACCTTCCAGTGTCTCCTGGTCTCTTCCACGTATACAACCTTCTTTTGTGATTCTTAAACCACGTGTTTGTTATGATTAAATTATGTTCCGTGCAAAATTCTACCAGGCGACTTCCTCTTTCATTCCTTCTGCCCAGTCCATATTCACCTACTATTTTTCCTTCTCTTCCTTTTCCTACTACCGAATTCCAGTCTCCCATCACAATTAAGTTTTCCTCTCCCTTAACTGTCTGAATAATTTCCTTTAGCTCCTCATATATTTCTTCTATATCCTCATCATCAGCAGAGCTAGTTGGCATATAAACGTGTACTACTGTTGTCGGTGTTGGCTTCGTATCTATCTTGACAATGATAATGCGATCACTGCGCTGCTCATAGTAGTTTACCCGCATTCCTATTTTCTTATTCATTATCAGTCCTACTCCTGTGATACCCCCAACTGATTTTGTATTTATAATCCTGTACTCACCTGACCAGAAATCCTGTTCATCCTGCCACCGAACTTCACTAATCCCCACTATATCTAACTTCAACCTATCCATTTCCCTTTTTAAATTTTCTAATTTTCCTACCCGATTAAGGGATCTAACATTCCACGCTCCGATCCGTAGAATGCCAGTATTGTCTTTCCTGATGATAACATCCTCCTGAGTAGTCCCCGCCCGGAGATCCGAATGGGGGACTATTTTACCTCCGGAATATTTTACCCTAGAGGATGCCATCATCATATTTTCATACAGTAGAGCTGCATGTCCTCGGGAAAAGTAACGGCTGTAGTTTCCCCTTGCTTTCAGCCGTTCGCAGTAACCGTGTGGCAAAGCCACATTAGCTGATGTTACAAGGCCAGCTCAGTCAATCATCCAGACTGTTGCCCCTGTAACTACTGAAAAGGCTGCTGCCCCTCTTCAGGAACCACACGTTTGTCTGGCCTCTCCACAGATACCCCTCCGCTGTGGTTACACCTACGGTACGGCTATCTGCATCGTTGAGGCACGCAAGCCACCCCACCTCGGCAATGTCTGTGGTTCATGGGGGTGGTCTTTAGTATAAGGCACTTTATAAGTAGATTGTAAGTTTAGAGACTGATGCCTCCGCAGTTAAGTACCATAAGCTTAACAAACATTTGAAAATTTGAAGAAGAAGAAAACAGCATCCCCTGTACCAATGAACCATGCGCGATATGACAATTATTGTCATTTGCTGCCAATAATGGACCAAAAGAAAAACACAAATTTTGTCTTCACGGGTACTTGACTCTAAAAACTTGGAATATGTGGGATTGTTCTGGAGTTTGTACCAAATCTAACTTGTTTTCACACATGAAATAATCCAAGACACAATAATTTCTACAGGCATAGGAACACTTCCTTGGGCAATATTACTTACAGGGAAATTCATATAAAATAGTTCACATGGCCCTACACATTAAAGTAAGTTAATATTTTTTCTTCGCATGATTTTTATATGCGCCAAGTAAGGGGGGGGGGGGCATAAAATGAACCGGGTGTTCTAATTATTTGAACAGCGTTTTTGAAAAAGAGAAATTTGCTATCTCGTATATTAATTTAAGGAAGTCTTTTCTGAAGAGTGAAAGTTGCCTTGAGTGAAAGTTGGGCGCTAAATAGTCCAGACAGAAAGAGGATAGAGGCTTTTGAAATATGGTGCTACAGAAGAATGCTGAAGATTAGGTGGATAGATCGCGTAACTAATGAAGAGGTACTGAACAGAATTGGGGAGAAAAGGAATTTTCGACATACCTTGGCTAAAAGAAGGGATCGATAGGTAGGACATATACATCGAGTAATCGTAAATTTAGCGTGGGAGTGAGGTGTGTGGGGGAAAAGCGCGCAGAGGGCGACCAAGAGACGCATATAGTAAGCAGATTCATTTGGATGTGGTTGCCGTTCTTATGAGGAGATGAAGAGGCTTGCTCAGGATAGAGTAGGCCGGAGAGCTGCATCAAACCAGTATCCGGACTGAAGACCACAACAACAACAATTATTGGAATATGCTGCCTTTTTTCAGTATACACTGTTAGTCAGAACACTGTTTTTCAAAAACAAATTTCTTTCATACAAACATCCTGATTTGGATATTGTAGAAACATGGCTCTCAGGAAGAGGCCAGATAAATTGAATATAGGAATCTCTAAGCATGATGACATATGTTGCATATCCGATCGGCTGCGTTAAATTGACAACGTTCAAATTACAAGAACGTGAACTTTGCCTTTACTCGTACACTGGCCGACCAAGAATATCTGAAGATAAGGGTCAAAGTTTTCTCTTGATATTGTGCGGTGAAGGAGGTTTATCGTAGATTATCTGCGTTTTTAAATGCCGTCACCACACTAAAGTAGAAATAAGAAAAAAAGTAAAGTCCGTTTGTCGCTACGAAAGACTAACTTATTTTTTTATGACACACCGAATCGCAAATTGTGAATTTATCTACTTCGCGACCGTTCGCGACGGCGTCCATATTTCTTTCTCATCACGCAATTAGGGGCTGTCCCTCGCCGCTGTCGGGAGGTTTAACAGCTGGGCGTTGTTCCCGAAGCTTGCAGGAGAGAGCGACAGACAGTCGATAAATCGGATCGCGTGAGAAAAGGCGAGCGTGCGCAAACAGATACGGCGATTTCTGGCCAACGGATAGGATCTGGCCGAGTCTCAGATGCAGGTGCCACCTATCTGCAGATTCATCTGTCGCCACCCCTCTGTCCTGCTGTAGCGATTGTTACCACGTGAAGGAGATTGCATTTTAATCCAATAACACTGTGAGTCATATCAACAGTTTCTTATCTCCGAGAAGAGTGGCCTCTAATTCGTTTCTTTTATTCCACGCGACGCTCATTAAATTAAATGTTTCTATATAAATGGGTCATCAATACGCAGGCTTAGAAACTACATAAGCTAACTTCAACTGACCTATGAACAATACATACACACCCATGCCCGATGGAAGACTCGAACCCCCGACACCGCACAACCGCATGCTCCACAGCGAAGCGCCTTAGAACGCTCGGTCACTCCACCGCGGCCATGCGACGCTCAGTGAAGAATATTAAAACGTTTGTCAGCAACACTTATGTGCAGAACGAATACACTCTCTATTTATAAAGGGGGCAATTTTTTTCAATAGACCTCATAAAGTTCTCGACTGATTTTGTAAAACACTTTACACTCTGGTCGAATAGAAATTAGTATGTAAACACCAAAACTGAAATATAAATTTGTCATATTCATTATGTAAGCAGACGAATGAAACTTATACAAGATGATTCGAAAACGTTTACAAACCTCAAAAAATTGTAGAGGAAAGCGAGTTGATAATATTTTGAATAGGAACCCATGTTCGGAAATGTCACCCAGTGACACTAGGAGCGTTTAATCTTCTACTTCTTCAAGTTCTTTGCATTTCATGTTTTTGGAGGAGCTCGTATTGAACAAAATAATCAGAATATGTCCAGTAAACGAATTCCAAATACATTTTAGGTTCCACATCGCTGTCTCAGACTTCGTTATACCAGGATATCCTTTGGTCGCAATTCGGCTAGTGTTTACAAAGTAATGAAACTCATATTGGAATTTACCAATTATTCTTAGTTTACAAAACTGCTCAAAAAATTGTAATCATAGGGGATCAAACGTCTCTGATCATTGGTCCCTAGACCTAGAAACTACTTGGTCTAACGTATACTAAGATAGCAGCATACACTGACACACATGCCCCAGGAAGGATTCGACGCTCCGACGCGGCCGGCCGCGGTGGCCGAGGAGACTGAGATGCTCCAGTCACAGTCTGCACGGTCACTACGGTCGGGGGTTCGAATCCCCCCTCGGGCATGGATATTTGTTCCGTCCTAGTTCGTAAGTAGTTCATAAGTAGTTTGTAACTTTAGGGACTGATGACCCCGTAGTTAAGTCCCATAAGCTTAACAAACATTTTTGAACATTTGCTCCGACGCGAACGGCTGCGAAATCTGTAACGTGGCGTCCCACACCGTACTGCCACTTCCGAATGACTGTTCTTACTTCCTGCCTGAACCCTGCAAATGATTAGGTTTTCTCATAACGCTACGAGAAGACGTGTAAGAAAGAGCAAAGAGGAAACGTTAGTGAATAAGGAAGTCGTGGCTATTCAAACTGAAGTAATTAAAATTTAGGAACGTACTTTTAGCAAAAGATGATTATAAGCTTATCCTTTCAGGATAATCCGTGAAAAAGCGTAGCCAAGTAATAAAGTTTTTCCGTTATCGCGAATGTTTCAAATGTTGACAACAATATCTTCTACCGCTAGAAGTGAATAATTGCTTAAAAAAACACAAAGAACGATAATTTGTTGTAATGCACTTCCCTTCCGTTTCATTAAAGAAAGTTACCACAGAAATCTAGGACTTTATTTATATATGAATTTATCAGTATCAGCATGTTGATTATTAGAATATTCATTATTGCAGTACATCCCTCCAGTTTACGCCCATATGTTTCAGAGGACCATTGTTCAGTTCGTTTGTATGTTCACGAAATAGAACAGAGTCACACAGATTCAAATGGATGTAAATTGCTGTTCTTATTTACAGATGAAGTGGCGTTAGCAGGGTAGCAAGGAGAGCTGCAAATAACCTGTATTTGGACTGATGAACACAGTACCAACAACAATGTTCATTTTATACCGTTTCCACCTAATTTTTCTGGGTTACTTGCACAGTCATCCATAAAATTCAAAGTTTATATTTATTCTACACAATTAGCGGCCCAAATTTGTCCTTACTTTCCTTCACTGCTTCCTCAACACACAGACTGAATAACTTGTGGAAAGGTTACAATGCTTACTCCATTTCCACACACTGCATTTCTTCCTTGCTTTTGAAATTTATGGTACGTAAATTTCAGAAATGAAATACCAACCAGACAAAGCCATTCGACTAAACTCGAAAAAATTCTCTAGAAAATCTACTTTTAAATTTAACAGTTAAGCGTAAGTGCCTATCACTAAATCAGTTGCAGTATCGGTCCGTGTTGCTCAGGCGGTATCGCTCTGGTCTTGTAACCGGAGGGTCAGTGGTTCGAATCCGATTGTGACAGATTTATTATTATTATTATTTTCGTTGTGTTCGAATATTTACAAAATTTTAATATCTTGTATATCGCCTCAAATTTGCGACTGGATAGGGGATTTCCTAGCAGAGAGGACACAGTTCGTAGTAATCGATGGTAAGGCATCAACTAAAACAGAGGTGATATCGGGCGTTCCACATGGTAGTGTTCATGGTCCTCTGCTGTTCAATTATTTACATTAACGATTTAGGGGAAAATCTAAGTAGCTCTCTTAGGTTGTTTGCAGATGACGCTGCCATTTACCGTCTAGTATAATCATCTGCAGAACGATCTGAATAAGATATCACTATGGTATAAAATTGGCAATTGACTCTAAATAATAAGAAATGTGAAGTCGTCCACATGAGTACGTAAAGAAATTCGTTGAATTTTGTTTACAAGATAAAACAAATAAAAGTGAAGACCGTAAAGTCCACAAAATACCTGGGAATTACTATTACTTCAGTTCAGCCTTAAACTGGAAAGAACACGTACATAATGTCGTGGGAAAGGCGAACCAGAGACTTCGTTTTATTGGTAAAACCCTTAAAAGAATCGACATAACTACTAAAGAAACTGCATACACTACGCTTGTCCGTCCATTTTTGGAGTATTGCTCCCCAGTGTGGGATCCTTATCAGGTGGGTTTGACGGAGGACATCCAAAGAGTGCAAAGAAGGACAGCTCGTTTTGTTTTGTCACGATACAAGGGAGACAGCGTCACCGAAATGATACAGGGTCTGGGATGGGAATCATTACAACAACGGCGCTTATCGCTGCGGCGTGGGCTACTTACGAAACTCCAATCGCCATCATTCTCCTCCGAATGTGAAAATATATTGTTGACTCCCACTTGCATAGGTACAAAAAATTATCAGAATAATATACGAGAAATCAGAGATCGAACGGAGAGATTCAGGTGTTCTTTCTTCCCGTGCGCTATTCGAGAATGGAATGGGACGGATTATTGTCTCCGCTACATATCTCGTGTCAGCTCAGTTTGTGCAGGATAACTTACTTATATTTGTGTTCTTAAATGATTTTTATGTAAATGTTTAATGTTATGATTCTTAAAAATGTTTTTTGTATATTTTTTTGTTTGTTTCATGTGCTGTGAGGCGAGTCAACCTACGAGGGCAACATCTTCGACGCCGATTCCAAGGAGTAAATATCCGGCCACATCAAGTCGCGGGTCGACGGCCACGAGGCAAGAAGATGTTGATCTCTGCGGTTGTCGTCGCGAGAGTTGACATTATTGTCGACATTTAATGTTAAAAGAACAAATTTTAAAAGTCAGTTCACTTTTGTCTGTCAATGACTACGTATGTAATATCATAGAAAGCAATAAATGTTATCGTGTTTAAACTTGACGAAAGTGTCAGAGTACATCATTTATGAAGAATTATTTTACGATAAATAATATATTAATGAAACGAGGAGAATATTTAATTTATTCTTCAATGTGAAGGAAGAATTTTTTTATGAATTTTTATTAGTGGAAAAGTTACGTCAAGAAGACTTCAATAAATGTTTCTTTTAGAACTTTGATTAATCGATCATACACATTGATCGATAATCATTGAAGAAATATTATTTTTTCTCTGTGGCTATAGCAACGACCACAAACTGAAGAATTTCTTTTGAACGTCTTATCTATGAGAGAACTTAGAAATATTTTAACAAGAGTGACAGTTAAAGACTTCTTCCCTCGGCGCAAGAATCTGATTTTGAAATATTGCAACGTATAAAGATTTTACATGAACATATTTTTATTTATTTTATATAAATTTTTATGGGCGAGTGGACACCTCAAGGATTACGAAGTCTGACACGGCCACATTCAACCCTAATCATACAAGACGAGTGCTTTTGAAGATATGGTTTTAGCACACGTTCCGCCGCACAAAGAGGTCGTTCCGCCGCATGGTTCGATGAACCCTCTTCCAGGCAGTTAAATGTGATTTGTAGAGTATCCCATTTAGATGTAGATGTAATATTAATTTTCAGGAAAAGTGCACTTATTCCTGTTTATTAGTATTTTTTTTATATTTTATAGAAGGTTATTAATAATGACGGTTTCAATCAAGAAAACATGTTGCATGGTTGACGACGGTACTGTTTGATTGTTCAGTTTGTGAAAAAAGTCATCTCCCTAGCTACGAAAGGCTTTCCAAGCAGCTAACATAGTCAATCATCGTTCTACGTGACGACAAGGTTTTCAGCTCGTCTAAATACACATTAACGAAAACTGACACAATACGTGGAGTTGAGATCCCAAAATATAATTTATATCTGAATTGGAGAAAAAAAATCATATATCTGTCACAGTGGGATTCGAACCACCAAATCTATCATTGTGAGGCCAGAATGGTACACCTAAGCTACACCGACACATGGTACAACTGATTAAATTATTGGTACTTATGTGTACTTTCCAATAATTCGAAGTCGGATTTTCTCGAGAATTTTTTGAGTTGCGTCGAATGGCTTTCGCTTGTTGTTACTTATGTTCGGTACTTCACGTACCATAAATATAAAGAAATTCTAAATTCTGATACGCATGTTGTCTCCTTTCAAGCCCTGAAAGCTTCAGAAGAGCGGAAAATTGTGGGTTAACAACATAAGAAACGCCTGCAGCAGCGATACGCCAAATCCGCTTTCATCGTGATCGGTGTAACAACTCGGCATTTTGAAGCAGTCACAAAAAGGACACGGAGAAGGGCCGTGCTGACCAGAATTCGCGGCTTTCGCTGTGTGGGCAGTCCGCGCCTTGGCTACTTGGCTGTGTCCTGTTGCGAGCCGTGAATTGTGCTGGCTAATACGACAGCTCCGGCGTATATCTGCCCCCGACAGCGACAGCTGGTGGGTGGGTGGACAGGACACGGGCAGAGGAAGGGGGTTTCTCGATGACGTACGGCCGCTAAACGCTGCGGTCCCCGGCGTGTCCACATTTATGACGCGGTCCGAAGCCACCGCGTGGGCCTGCGATCCGGAATACGTCCGGCCCATAAAGCCGAGCCGAGCTGAGCACCTGTTAGAAATTATTGTCGACGCCCGACTATCGTACGCCGCCGTGTTCCTCCGGAAAATTTAAAACGCGGCGTAAATCACTGCATTACGAGATCAAATTCCCGATAGACGGGATACATCTGCGCAATGGGAGACACGCGACGGAGCGCTGATCGGGAATACGGCCTCCCAGACAATGGGTGTGGACGGCCGGAGCCGGTGAAAGCGCAGACTGGCAGTCACCGTAATGACTCCATACAGGCGCGCGCGTAGGATATATGCGGACGGCATCTGCCACTGTTTGACAGCTTTAAATACGGCTCGTATGGGAGGCGCTTTTCGAGCGGCTAAAGGATCTGCGTAGAACACTGCTGCTTGCACAGAAGTTATCTTTACTGTAGTCGACATATCGACCTGCGAGAGTCAGCAACTGCGCTAATAATTGTAACTATTTATCTAATCATCAGCCAGCAGTTGAACTTTTCTTATTATTATTTTTTTATTTATTTATTTTTATTTTTACATTAAATGGCCAATAGGGCACAAGAAGTGTTTTTGGAAGTTTTGTTTAAGATTAACAGTTGCGATATTTATTTACATCTACATATCTACATCTACATAGATACTCTACAAATCTCATTCAAGTGCCTGGCAGAGGGTTCATTAACCACTTTCATAACTTTTATCTACCGTTCCATTCTCTAATAGCGCGCGGGAAGAAAGAACACCTAAATCGTTCCGTTTTCGATCTGATTTCTGTTATTTTATTGGGATGGTCATGTCTCCCTAAGTAGTCACATTTAGAACTAAAAGTCGGTGATCGAAACTTCGCAAACAGATCACGCCGCAATGAATAACGTCTTTCTTTTAATGATTTCCACCCCAATTCGTGCAACATTTCCGTGACGCTCCCCCCCCCCCCCGCCCCCCGTAACGTGATAGAACAAAACGAGCTGCCTTTCTCTGAACCTTCTCCATGTCTTCCGTCACTCCCACCTGGTGAGGGTCACACAAGGGGCAACAGTACTCTAGGAGAGGACGCACAAGTGTGATGAAGGCAGTCTCTTTGGTGGAGCTGGTGCATCTTCGAAGCGTTCCGCCGATGAAACGTAACCTTTGGTTCGCCTTCCCCATAATATTTTCTGTGTGTTCTCTCCAGTCAAAGTTGTTCGTAATTGTAACTCCTAGGTATTTGGTAGAATCTACGACCTTAAGGTTTGACTGATTTATCGCGTAATTAAAGTTCAACGGATTTCTTTTAGTGGTCATGTGTATTACTTCACACTTTTCTGTATTTAGTGTCAATTGCCAATTTTCGCACCATGCAGAAATTTTGTCTAAATCACTTTGCAGTTTCTTTTGATCCTCTATTGACTTCACTACCGATAAACGGCAGCATCATTCGCGAACAGTCTAAATCGTTTATAAACACCAGGAAGAGTAGGGGACCTATAACGCTTCCCTGTGGAACTCCAGCTATCACTTCTGTTTTACTCGATGACTTATTTTATTTTTAATAGCAGGCTTAAAAGCTTATTATTATTCTATATCTGATGGTAATAAATTGTAGATTTTTCTTACTACATCCATAAACGAAAGAGCCATCTGCACCACCTGTTGGACTATGAGGTAAACATTTCTACACTCGCGCAGAACTGTCCACATGCTAAGCGCCGACGCCGCCTGCCCCAACGCCCTCTGTTGGTAGCCGCATACTGTGTGTCCATGCTGGCTTCTGTCCATCTCGCCATGGTCAACCGATAAAACTACGTCGTTACCGATGCCTCTTCATCTGCACACGCAGTCGTTTCCTCCTGTGGCCTCCATGATTTTAAAAGATTCAGTGCGGCATCCCAAGTTGTGCTGAGTTGGTAACCGGTGTCCCTGTTGAGCAGATTTGAAGAGCTGCGAATTTGCACTGCCTCTTTAATAACACTGTCCCACTACGAGAACGTCGGCGAAATAATTTGTTTTCGTAATCCATTCTGTGCCCTGTTCGAAGGTAGTGTTCAGCCACTGCAGATCTCCTGGCTGGTTCAGACACGTGTGTCGTCGATGTTCAACGCATCTGTCCTCGACGGTGCGAGACGTTTGTCCGATATAGGATTTCCCGCAGCTACAGGGAATCTTGTAGACACCGGGCATTCTCAGACCATGTCCATCGTTTGGAGATCCTAGAAGAGCTCTTAGTAGTCATGACATTACTGCTTGCTGTTGCGGAAAACTAAAGCCAATTGTAGTGATGAAAGTGTAATAGAAATGCGATAAGACTTTTTAACGTTAAGATCTATACTTAATTTCCATTACAAAGGATAACAAATGCGTCAATTTCACGTTACTCGTAATATTGAAAGTGGTTTCCTGCCCCGAGTCACGTGACTTAGATGTTGGTTTCAGTATAATTATGTCACGCGCAGTCTATATTATCTTTGGTCTATGCTCTGAATCGCCATTTCCCCGGTTGGATAAATGGGATAGACTAGGGACACGCAAGCCGCGCGGGAGTAGCCGAGCGGTCTGGAGCGCCACGTTGCAAGTGGCACGGCCTCCCGCGTAGGTGATTCGAATCTTCCCTCGGGCATGGATGTTTGTGTTTCTTTAATGTGGGTTAATTTGGAAGTTTAGCTCCGGATGGACCCGCAGTTATGTTTACAAACATTTTTTACTTTTTAGGGAGACGCAAGTCGCCGAAATGTTCAATGTTCTAATGTTTGTTAAGCTTATGAGACTTAACTGCCGGGTCATCAGTCCTTAAAATTACAAACTACTTATCAACTAACTTATACTACAGACAACACAAACATCCATGCCCGAGGAAGGATTCGACCCCCCCCCCCCCCGTCCCCACAATGGGGAACAGCATCGCGCATCGGAGCATAGCGCCTCAATGCTTTCGGTCACTGTGCCACGGCTGAAAGACTTGCACCAGGGCAATGAGCCACACGGAATTATTATTACGTACATTAGTATGTTCTACGTCGGCCCCTGGGTTCAAGGTGAACATAGATACCGCGGTGCAACACCATCTAACAAGTTCCTGTGGCTCTCGTAGTTGCTATAAGACGAAGGATTTGTGCAGCCGTGCAGGACGCTTCGGATACATATGTGCCAACCGTATGGTCATCGTCTTGAAAGAGGGCTCGTTATTAGCGTGCGAGAGTGTCATGTATCCGTCCTCGAAATCTCTGCTCGAGAGGGACAAAGTATTTCGAGAGTGTGTGCAGAACAGTCCACGGAAGGCTGTACAACACGAAGAGGAGGATAAGACCGCACCACCCCGACCACCTCATGAGACAACCGACATAGTGCCCGAATCGCATTACAGGACATACCCGTGTCCTCCTCGGTTGGTGGAACAGTGGCTAAAACACAGCGTACACTCTCAGTGGTACGCCGATATTGTGGCCTTTGACTAGTGTGCAGATACATGGTTGACGGGAATGGTGTATGGATCGACGTCACTGGGCAGAGGAATGGCGTCATTATATTCGGACGAATCCACGTTCTGTTTGTCTGAAAAAGATGGCCGCTCTTTTGTCCGTCGCAGACAGGGAAGAGGAGCCGCAGCAGAATGATTGTATTCGCACAAGACCACGGACGCCACCTCAGTGCTCTCTGGTATGGCGTGGTATCCGGTATAAACACAAGACACAGTTGGTATCCAAGGCAATGAGATACGATTTAGGTAGGTGAATTATATCTTCGGACCTTTAGCCCTATCCTTTCTGCGTGTTACCCCAGACAGCAATTTTCAGAAAGACTCTGTGAGATCACATGTTGATGGACGAAGACGCGCATTTTTCGTGTCACATGATGTAAGCTTTTCGCCCTGATAATCCGTATTGACAGCTGTGTCACGATGGCAACTAACACAGGTGAATTTTGGGACTAAATGAATGCAGCAATCGCGGCTGTACCATGGATCGCCGTTGGTGTCTTATATACACATCTATGTCATCAGTCTTGCAAAAAGTTTTCTCAAGGCACATGGCGGAGCTAGTGGCAACTAGGCAACAGGATACAAGCTGACACGAGGTGACTGAAGCTCTAGTCACTTCTTCACAACATGCTGGATGTCGATAAAAAACGTCCAACTTTCAATGTGCTGCACAAAAAGAGCATATGGCATAAGGACCGAAAATTTGAAGTAAAATAACTTGACTCCTTGGCATACACAAAATAATAATAACAATAATAATAATAATAATAATAATAAAAATTTAAAAAAATCTTGTACTTTCCTGACACAGTTATGACAAATTACAACTGTTATACCTATAGTTCCTAGATCTATGTAATTCACCGTGATCGTACACCATGTGGTATTTAGGGATAGTATGCCACTGCCTCCCCACACATGAGTTCGTTCGTTCATAGTATACTTTTAAATTGTGCTTCAAGACATCCGCCATCTCATAAAAATGACGCTGACGCTTCGTTTTGCAACTACTATGAATTGTTCCCAATTGAGTTAGTGTTGTAAGCATAATGCGTAGTGTCTGTGAGTGAATGAGTGTGCTTTCTTTATCCCCTGTGTATTTTTAAATATCCTCCCACGTTCTCTCCATATTCACAAAGGGCAGAAACCATTTTATTACAGTCAGTAACTGTATTGTTTTATTCACTGTTGTTCAAGATGTCTGCTTCATCTTGCTTATTTGGTCTCCCCACATTTGTGCTTGTTTATTTTTTGAATAGATAATAATTTCATGCTCCTCTTCACATATTTATTTATCTATTCCTTCTTGTACATTATTTTTCTGTTTGTTATAACGTTGGCTGCTAGCTTAAGGAGTGAGCAGTTAGATAAATTTCCGTTGCGCAATAACTGTGGCCACTCGCAAAGTAATTTGGAGCATCAGTGAGCGTTTTAACTTGCTTTTTCAGATCTCTATCGCAAGAGAAAATTTAACATACCACTTTCAAGCTTCCTTCCTTTCTTCATTCATTCTGCCCACTGATTCCTTTTGTAATTTATTTTAAAAGTTTAATTTTGAACACTGTACTGTTTAACAAGTACCTTTAATATGAACTTCGAGGTCTGTTTCTTACCTTTTTAAGGAATGTCACTACATTTTTAACTTATCTTTACAGATCTTCATTTCTGCAAGACTTTGTTACCTTATTAATCAATTTCCCGAGACGATTTTAAAATATAAATCTTGGCCGCCCCCTGAAAACTACCACGTTGTGTGGTAGCATGGTTCGTGCTGCTCTTGAGCCACTCCGCGGGATACCAATGAATCACCGCCGTCCCTCCTGCCAGATGCTGGGTGTCGCGCCTGGTGGATATTCTAGTGGTTATTACAACGTATGAACGACAATATTACTGAAGTACGATGTCTATCTTTGCTATGTTGAAACCGCCCCGGCCGTGCGCACAATACGCGAAGCCCACTGCAGAACTAATTCACAAATCGTGCCGCCTGGGTAGTACACGGCCTCTAAGCGACAGTAGACACCGAGAGATAAGTAACAGCCGGAGAGGCCGCCTCACAACTCTGAACACAGTATTTACACGGAGTCCCGTGCCGCAAAGTACACTCGCTGCAAGAGACGACAGTAGCGACAGAGCGAGGGCCGCATATCGGGAGCGATCTGTTGCCATAATCTGCAGAACGGAATGCTCGGGCAGCGTCGCGGTGACGTCGCAGGCGGTGGGCGGCAGAGGACGGCTCCGCAGTGGCGACAGGGCGACTGCGAGCAAAGTGGAAGGTGGCAGCCGCGATGCCGAGACAGATAGGACGGTCCGCCCACGCACACGCCGCCTCGCTGATATTATTGCCGCTCGGGGCTGCGTACGAATCGCGCCTCGGACGCTTGTTAACGGCGCGGGAGCGATGCCGCCGACGATAGCGCAGCCACAGCAGAGTGGCGTAGAGGGGGAGGCGAGGACGCAGAACTGAGGACGGCCGGCTGTCACTCGCGCATGCGCAGTGTCAGGAAGCGTGGCGCGCCCTCACGCAGCGTACCACCCCACACCTACATCTACACGGGATACAAAGCACGTACCCTTTATAGTTTGGTGGTCAATATTTTAACCACACGATATAAGGTTCAAAATCTCTTCTATACCCGGGCCGCAGAAACTTTACACTTGACGTTTAAAAGTAACAAGTGAAGAGCAAGAAGCGCGAGGCGCTAGTCGATAGGAACGATCAAATCAGAGCGCGATAAACACTTCCAGTGATCACGTGCCGTGACGTCAACGTTCCCGCGTTGCCAGCTTTGTTCAGTTCTACCGTAAACAAGTTTTGTATCGTGTTTATCGCGTGTTTACGTTGTGTGTGCCTTTTTCGCAGCGATTTGTTTTACTGTGAGTGGCTTAATCTGACATTCCGAGTTCAAGTAATTAGATACTGTCACGAAAAGACGTTTGTCTAGTGACGTTTTCTGAGCAAGTTCTCAATTTCGTATGAATAAAAACTTCGAAGCTTATTCTCTGAGGAGGAAGTTCATTCTCGATTCAAACGACCGGAAAGAATTTACAGTGCAGTGGTTACAAGAAAGAAATATTGCTGCAGATATGTCAATGTCAAAACTTGTTTTATAATCGCTCGTGAAACAAAATCAGCCTATTACACCCACATATGCATTAGACGAAATCGCAAAGGAGCAGCGTCACAATGAAATAAATCTGCCCCCATTTCACTGCCGTTTTAACCCTATAAAATTGGTATGGAGTGACGTGAAGAATTACTAAAGGAACAATAAGTCTTTCACAATAACAGAGGTGGGAAAGCTGTTGCCAATGTGGATGCTGCATCTCGGAAAAAAAGGGTCGAGCACGTTGCCCGAGGGGGGATTCGAACCCCCGACCGTAGTGGCCTTGCAGACCGTGACTGAAGTGCCTCAGTCCCCTCGGCCACCGCGGCCGGCAAAACTGATTAGGGCAGCGCAAACAATGGAAGGAATCTCCAGTAATCATGAACGGTTAATTATTTGTATTAGTGATGACAACGATTTTGGCAGTGACGACAACAATGAAGATGGGAAACTAGATATAATTGTACCATTATCGCCGTAAATTAGTGAGTGAAAAGCATTCTGATTATAAAACGTAGAGAGAAAAGTTACTATCTTGATTATTGTTTATTTCGTATCTGTCGTGATTCAATGTTTATTTTGTATATTGCTTTGCTCCGTTATTAAAAGCGTGTGCATTGTTGTGCTCTGGTCTTCATTAATATGCCGTTAATTAATTGCTGCTCAAGAACGAATTGTTATATGCACTTTTATTGCTGAATAGCTCACATTTACGAGATGCAACTGAAAACCGCTTCGTCTGCTGTTTGTATAGACGCTAGTGTTGCAACGTCGCTAAAGCAGTGTAGCCAACTTAACTCGCCGTAACGCGAAACGTCAAGTGCAATGTTTCAGCGGGTGTAACTGATGCTTGTCACAGACCCTATCGCATTCAGCCACTGCGCGGGGATGATCTTTGGCTAAGAAAGCGACCACAACGAGCTTACATTGTTTTATCAACAGATGGTAGTACTTGTTATTGTTTATGGTTGATAAAGTAACCATAAGGCGGCGTAAGTTATCGATGACGTAATTTTGCTAGTAAGTATTTACATTTTCAAAATGAAATCAATTTATTATGATTCTATGTTGTAATATAGATATGGTGAGAGTAATTTGCCTCCTGAAGTACCACGTCTAGTGCAAATTCGACTGAAATGATCGTTTTTGTTTCGTGGATGCCAGGAGAGGTGGATAACGTGAATTTTTCTCGACTTTACATAATATTTCGCTTGCAAAAAAATACTTCTGGACAGGTTATATTATGTTATTCTGTTATCTGAGAATTTACTTGACAACTTTATCAAACAGTTTCTGAAATTTAGTATTTCGCTTATATGTTATATGCTGTTGTGAAGAAGCTGCATCTCACATTAGTAAGGAAGATGAACGTTTTGTGAGCAGTGAGCTATATATAGCACGGGAAGCGGAAGTACTAGTTCTCTGTGCAGTGATTACGTTGTAGGTAAGTCTTTACACTTACAAGATTAAATCGATTTATTATGATACTATAGCATACTGTAGATTCAAATAAGCTGCCTCTTACTTGTACTGTAATTGCAGTTTCATAATGAAAGCAACTTTTTTTTAATTTTTATTTTTTATTTTTTTACAAATTGTGTCATACGGAGATATGCATTTTGCAATACACGAAACAAACCTAAGCGTAGTAAGGTGGCATGCACTACCTGCATTGTAGCTTTGTGTAGGCAATGCTTTGGACCCTTCCACCAGCAGAACTAATGAACTGAACAAATGTGATCTGTGATTTTATGTATGACTCTTTTGTATGTGTTTTTATAGTTACCTTGTATCACTTTGACACAGCTATGTATATTTTTCATGTATTTTTATGTATGTATGCAAAATAAAGATTTTATTTCTCTTATTTACTGCTGTCGCCATAAAATACCTCAGTTTCATGAAGTGGTAAAATTATCGACCACAAAAGTAACTGTTCCACAGAATGGATTGTGGTCAATATTTTGCAAAGTATAAAAATTTATACTAATTAATAATAAAAGAATTTTCATGTCTCTCATATTTTTATGTGTTTCGGTACGATAAGTAATTTAACGAATTGCATTACAATTCTCTGTTTTAAAAATAAAGTTTTGCCCTATAAAGGGTTAAGTGTCTGGCAGAGGGTTCATCGAACCATCTCTAAACTATTCATCTACCATTCCATTCTCGAACAGAAGGCGGGAAGAAAGAACATCTGAATCTCTCCGTTCGTATTTTATTCTGAGCGTCATTTCTACCTATGTAGGTGGGAGTTCTCCGTCAAACATACTTGATAAGGATCCCACACTGGGCAGCAATACTCCAAATGAGGACGGACAAGCGTAGTGTATGCAGTCTCTTTAGTACTTCTGATGCATCTTTTAAGGGTTTTGCCAATAAAACACAGTCTCTGGCTCGCCTTTCCTACGACATTACCTACGTGTTCTTTCCAGTTTAAATCTGATGTAATAGTAATTCCTTGGCGTTTCGTCGATTTTACGACCTTCACATTTAATTGGTTTACATTGTAAATAAAGTTTAACGGATATCTTTTCGTACTCATTTGAACGACTTCACACTTCTCATTATTTAGAGTCTATTGCCAATTGTCACACCATACTGATATTTAGAGCGTTCTGCACTTGATCTTCAGATGACTTTACTAGACAATAAATGACGGCGCCATCTGGAAACAACATGAGAGCTACTCAGATTTTCTCCCAGGTCGTTTATGTAAATAAGGAACAAGAGAGGACCAATGACACTAACCTGCGGAACGCCGGATATAACCTCTGTTTTAGTCGATGCCTTACCATCGATTACTACAAACTGTTTCCTCTATGACAGGAAATCCGCTATCCAGTCACAAATCTGTGGCGATATTCCATGACCACGCAATTTGGCTAAAAGTCGTTTGTGAGGTACAATGTCAAAAGTCTTCTGGAAAGCAAGAAATTCGGCATCAATGGGAGATCCTATGTCGATAGCACTCATCACTTCGTGTGAGCCGCGGTGGAGTAGCCGAGCGGTCTAAAGGGCCTCGCTGTGGAGAGCACGGTTGCTCGCTGTCGGAAGTTCGGGTCCTCGCTGGGGCATGGGTGTGTGTGTGTTGTCCTTAGGTTAGTTTACCTTAGTTTAAGTAATTTGTAAGCTGATGACCACACAGTTTAGTCCGATAGATTTACAAACATTTCCATTTCCACTTTATGTGAGTAAAGCGCTAGTTGTGTTTCAAATGAACGATATTTTCTAAATCCGTCTTTACCTTTTGTCAATAGATCATTCTGTTCGAGATAACACATAATACCTGAATACAGGATATGTTCCAAAACCCTGATGCAAATTGACGTCAATTAAATAGGCCTGTGTTAGTGGGTTACTCCTACCGCCTTTCTAGAATATTGTTGTGGACTGTGCAACTTTCCAACTGTCTCCGCATCGCAACGGTCATCGTTCTCGTCAATAAAATTCTTCTGTGCATTGGACAGCATATAGCATCTCAATTTGTCGATGTATAGCCACTTTTCCAAGAGGCCTCCTTCTAGGTTTCGTGTTTACTGATGAATGAGGGGAAACTGGGAATGTAAGTTAGAAGGCAGGATAATTAATGAAACTCTTAACAGGGGAGTGGAAGGGCTGGGATGAGATACCAACCATCTTCGCTATTTCACTGTTTACACAATTCCATTTTTTTTTTCTCAAAGGCAATTCCATACAATTACATTTTCTTGAATTACATTAAGTTAATTAAGACGCAGCTCATTAATCAGATAAATAATTTGACAGAGAAGACGAAAAAATACTCTAGAATTCCTATAAATAACAGCTTCCACCATACGTAATTTAGAAGGTTAACAAAAGTAAGTCTCCCGGTCCTGACTGTATTCCAATTATGTTCCTAGCAGAGTATGCTGATGCAATAGCCCCATACTAATCATCATATACAACGTTGCGTGTCATCCTTTTGTCTTGAGTGTGGTATTGTGCTGATGGTGTTAGTGTGTGTGTTCTTATCAGTTTTTTTTTTAAGTTTTTTGTTCAGTTTCTTTACTAGGTCTTCTTTGTATCCATTGTTTGTGGCTATTTGCACTATGGTATTCATTTCTTTCTGGTAATTGTCTGTGTGTAATGGAACGATATTTAGCCTTTGGATCATGTATCTGTTTCTGTGGGTACGGGTGACTATATGTCTGATGTATAATAGTATCTGTTGCTGTTGGTTTTCTGTATATGTCAAATGTATGTTGGTTGTTCTGAATTTTTATGGTGTTGTGAAAGTAATTTATCTGTCTAATTTGTTCTTTTTGTATTGCAAACTGGGTCTCGTCATGGATGGAGCTTATGACTGAATGTAGTTGGTCAATTTTGTTGCTTGGTTCATCTATGAGGCACAAGATATCATCCATATATCTGCCCCAGTGTATGATTTTATATTTGTTTGGGAGTACTTTGTTAAATATGATCTGTTCAATACGGTTCATAAAGATGTTTGTTATGGTTCCTGATATTGGGAAAACCATTGGTAATTCTTAATTTTACAAGTAAAATTCATTAGTAAACTGGAAATAGTTCTGTTTGGTTATTAATTCTAGCAGTGCGACTAATTGTTTTATGTATTCTTGTGGGTATGTGGTGTATGTCTGCAGATTGTTTTGAATAATATGTATTGTTTCAATAACTGGAATATTTGCAGTCAGAAAAAGACAGTCAAACCAATTATTCATGATCCCCTATTAAAAGTTACACACAGGTGACGCTGTGTCAGTAACATGGAGAGTGTACAACATGTAGGTCACCGATTTCGATCAAATTTTGCATCGACGGTTAATATGTAATATAAAGAGACATGTGTTTGGCTTTTTTCACACTCGGTAATTTCTGAAGGTATGAATGTCAAAGTTGATGATGGAAAATTGAGTTTTCAATGGTATATAGCGAAAGACAGTTTGAAGATGAATATTTTTTACTAGTATATATGGGGTCAAAAATTAGTGACGTTCGATACATTGACGTTTTTGTGTTAAAATTCCGTAGCTTGGTTAGTCTTAAACATGAGCAACATGCCGAGCGGCAATGGCGGTCGAGCGGTCACGATCGAGAAAAGTGTGTGCTTGATTTTTGGACGTTCCTCCAAGATCGCTTTACGTTTCTACTACACAATTCAAGACACCGACAATACTGTGCCAATTTTCTGGGTAGTGTTTCCCTGCATTCTCCCCACAGCTTGGGTGTGCCGGATATGAGACGATAATTTTAATATGAATGCTCCCTCGCAAGAATGACCCTATGTAACGGATGAAAACAGGTTTATTCGAGAAGTCGTGCCTGGAACTCACGTGAGGGAATAAGAATTCAGCTAAAATCTATCCGTATATTGTCGGTGGGCATCATTTATGTTTGTTCCGCCAGGAGGACGGTCTTATTTATGTTCACTACCAGACGCTATTAATGCTGCACTTCATGTAGAGATATTTTACTTCCAGTGGAAGTCCTCACAAAAGAAATATATCTATTTTTATTTTTTTCATTGATTTCATATGTTGTTGTTGTGGTCTTCAGTCCGGAGACTGGTTTGATGCAGCTCTCCACAATACCCTATCGTGAGCAAGTAAGAACGGCAACCTACATCTGTCTGAATCTGCTTACTGTATCCATCTCTTGGTCTTCCTCTGCGATTTTCACCCCACACACTTCCCTCTAATGCTAAATTCACAATTCCTTAATGTCTAAGAATGTGTCCTACCAATCTATCCCTTCTTTTAGTCAAGGTATACCAGAAATTTCTTTTCTTCCCAATTCTGTTCGGTACTTCCTCATTAGTTACGCGATCCACCCACCTAATCTTCAGCATTCTTTTGTAGCACCATATTTCAAAAGCCTCAATCGTCTTCCTGTCCGCACTGTTTATCGTCCATGTCTCACTCCCATACAAGGCAACACTCCATACAAATGCCTTCAGAAAGGACTTCCTTAGGCTTAAATCAATATTAGATGTTAACAAATTTCTCTTTTTCAAAAACGCCTTTCTACCCATTGCCATTCTGCATTTTATATCATCTGTACTGCGACCATCATTTGTTATTTTACTGCCCAAGTAACAAAACTCATCTACCTCCTTTATTGTTTCGTTACCTAATCTAATTCCTTCAGCATCACCTGATTTTCATACACTGCACTCCATTACCCTAGTTTTGCTCTTGTTAATGTTCATCTTATATGCACCTTTCAGCACACTGTCCATTCCGTTCAATTGCTCTTCCAGGTCCTTTGCTGTATCTGACATAATTACTATGTCGTCGGCAAAACGCAATGTTTTTAATTCTTCACCCTGAACTTTAATTCCTCCTCCAAATTTCTCCTTGCTTTCCTTTATAGCTTGCTCAATGTACAAATTGAATAACATTGGAGAAAGACTACAACCCTGTCTTACTCCCTTTCCAACCACTGCATCCCTTTCATGTCCTTCAACTCTGACAACCGCTGTCTGGTTTTTGTACAAGTTGTAAATAACCTTACGCTCCCTATATTTTACTCCTGCTTGCTTCAGAACTTGAAAGAGTTTATTCCAATCAACATTGTCAAAAGCCTTCTCCAAATCTACAATAGCTAGAAATGTAGGTTTGCCTTTTCTTAATCTATCTTCTAGGATAAGCCGTAAAGTGAGTATTGCCTCCCGAGTTCCTACATTTCTCCTGAACCCAAACTGATCTTCCCCGAGGTCGGCTTCTACCAGTTTTTCCATCCTTCTGTATATAATTCGTGTTAATATTTTGCAACCATGACTTATTAAACTGATGGTTCTGAAGTTTTCACACCTGTGTGCACCTGCTTTCTTTGGAATGGGGATTATAACATTTTTCTTAAAGTCTGAGGGTACTTCGCCTGTCTCATACATCTTACACACCAGGTGAAACAGGTTTGTCAGGACTGGTTCTCCCAGAGACTTCAGTAGCTCTGAGAGAATATCATCTACTCCAGGGGCCTTGTTTTGACTTAGGTCTTTCAGGGCTCTGTCAAATTCTTCTCTCAGTACAGTATCTCCTATTTCATCTTCATCTACATCCTCTTCCCTACCTACAATATTGTCTCGAAGTTCATTTCCTTTGTAGAGCCATTCTATATACTCTTTCCACCTTTCAGCTTTCCCTTCTTTGCTGAGAACTGGTTTTCCATCAGTGTCCTTGATATTCATAGAGCTGTTTTTCTTATCTCCAAATGTTTCTTTTATTTTCCTGTAGGCTGTATCTATTTTCCCCCTATTTATAAATTCTTCTACATTCTTGCATTTGCCTTCTAGCCACTCCTGCTTAGCCATTTTGCACTTCCTGTCAATCTCATTTCTTAGTCGTCTGTACTCCATTTTGCCTGTTTCATTTACTGCATTTTTATATTTTCTCCTTTCATCGATTAAATTTAGTGTCTTCTGTGATATCCAAGGATTTGTTGTAGGTCTTGCCTTCCTACCTATTTTGTCCTCTGCTACCTTCACTATTTCATCTCTCAATTTTACCCATTCCTCCTCTACTGATTTATTTTCCCCTGTTTCTGTCAATTGTTGCCTAAAGCTCTATCTGAAATTCTTAAGAACCTCAGGTTCCTTCAATTTATCCAGTTCCCAACTCCGTATTTTCCTACCTTTTTGTAGTTTCTTCAGTTTCAGCCTATAGTTCATAACCAAGAAGTTATGGTCAGAGTCTATATCTGCCCCTGGGTATGTCTTACACTTTAAAACCTGGTTCCGAAATCTATGTCTTACCATTATAAAATCTATCTGGTACCTCCCTGTGTCTCCTGGTCTCTTCCACGTATACAGTCTTCTTTCGAGATTCTTAAACCACGTGTTTGTTATGATTAAGTTATGTTACGTGCAAAATTCTACCAGACGATCTCCTCTTTCATTCCTTTTGCCCAGACCATATTCACCTACTATCTTCCCTTCCCTTCCTTGTCCTACTACCGAATTCCAGTCTCCCATAACAATTAAGTTTTCCTCTCCCTGAATAATTTCCTTTAGCTCCTCATATATTTCTTCAATTTCCTCATCATCGGCAGAGCTAGTTGGCATATAAACCTGTACTACTGTTGTCGGTGTTGGCTTCGTATCTATCTTGACAATGATAATTCGATCACTGTGCTGGTCATAGTAGTTTACCCGCATTCCTATTTTCTTATTCATTATCAATCCTACTCCTGTGATACCCCCAATTGATTTTGTATTTATAATCCTGTACTCACCTGACCAGAAATCCTGTTCATCCTGCCACCGAACTTCACTAATCCCCAGTATATCTAACTTCAACCTATCCATTACCCTTTTTAAATTTTCTAATTTTCCTACCCGATTAAGGAATCTAACATTCCACGCTCCGACCCGTAGAATGTCAGTATTGTCTTTCCTGATGATCACATCCTCCTGAGTAGTCGTCGCCCGGAGATCCGAATGGGGGACTATTTTACCTCCGGAATATTTTACCCGAGAGGATGCCATCATCATATTTTCATAGAGCTGCATGTCCTCGGGAAAGGTAACGGCTGTAGTTTCCCCTTGCTTTCAGCCGTTCGCAGTAGTTGTGTGGCAAAGCCACATTAGCTGATGTTACAAGGCCAGCTCAGTCAATCATCCAGACTGTTGCCCCTGTAACTACTGAAAAGGCTGCTGCCCCTCTTCAGGAACCACACGTTTGTCTGGCCTCTCCACAGATACCCCTCCGCTGTGGTAGCACCTACGGTACGGCTATCTGTATCGTTGAGGCACGCAAACCACCCCACCTCTGCAATGTGGTTCATGGGAGTGATATATATATATATATATATATAATGAAGAGCCTAATACGTTAAATAAATAAAATAAAATAAAGTCAAATCCGCACCTGTATTTTTCCTATAATAAAACAAAAAGAAAAGTGGTTAACGCTACTAAAAAAATTAAAAAAAAAAAATAGTCTCCTGCCACAGAGAGGAGGTTTTGGTCCATGGTTCCGATCTCATTGTAGGAGAATATTTTTTAGCTATTTTCGTGACAGGAACAAAAAAAGAATGGATACCGTCACTGGCTGAGGCACTAGGAAAAAAAGCGGCCTAGGCCTTGGACAGTCAAATCGTGTTATCAGTTCGAACCTCCATCACTGAAATGTTTTGTTATATTTTTTCCGATTTATTCGATGATATTCTCAAATGTAAGATTGAGTTATGATGATGACGACTGGTGTTTTAGGGGCTGAACATCGAGGTCATCAGCGCCCAAATATCCAGTTCAGTGTGTTCTCTGTTGACAGATGTTTTATTTGTGATACACATTGCAAAAACAATAAAAGCAAGAATAAATAAAATATAATAAAACAAAACTTGTAAAGTATATCATAACGTAACTGAGAACTTGGATGCAATAACAGTGTTAGTCTATTTATGCTGTTATTGCAGAAATAAATCCTTGAACCTTTTGCTATTAAACAAGCCTGCTCTTAGTTCCACATGACGGTTCCAGAGGCTCTATGAACAACTCATTGAACTAAGAGCCACGTTGTTTAATAGAAGAAGGTTGTAGGACTTAGAAACTGGTATTTATGCAATAATTCCGTAAAACTACTATTGCTGTTATTGTATGGAAGTCCTCAGTTACATTGGACGTCTATTCCTCAGCTTTCTCACAGTCAGTAACGTGAGACATGCCATAAAAATAATCAAAACACAAATATTTATTTCACCATGCACAAAACACGAGACTTCCTGTTATCCGATAAATCATTCGTGGAAAAAATGCCTGATTTATATTGTCGCACTGAAATGGAGGCAGGCTTGACTTCGAAGGCAGAGCTGTCAACTGAACACAGTACTTATACTGAAAGCAGGTTTATTGCGAACTATAACGTACACGCAGCACTGACTGCCTCTCGGTTAGGATGCTCTGCTATTTATACACAGACAGAATGTACCAGAAATTAGAAGAAGATTTAACATGAGAAACAAGTAGAAATTACAAGTGAACACAAAAACGTGTAGAACATTCTGGAAATGATAATTAGAAATAAATAAATTTTTGCCGATGGACGGGATTGAATCAGCGACCTTCAGTACCACAATTGGTGACGCTATCCCCTGCGCCACGCGCGAGATTCGGTTAATTTGGGGTCTTGCAGCAATGTCGCTGGAGACAGGACTATAAGGTAAAGAAACAGTTACATGATCATTATTACAAAGATTATCCGTTCAGTAGGGTCATTGGTTCGCAGTGATTTGGACCTCACCTTTAACCGTAGGTTCCCCTATAACTTGATGGGTAAGTTCAAGTATCGGAGGAAGGCAACGGCACACCACCTCCAACAAGACATGCATAGTACAATACTGTGGTGTTCATTCTTAGGATTTACGACTACTTCACTTTCAACACATATAAGGCTTACCGACATTACCAATCGCAAATAAAACAAGAAACATTTCGTGGACTAGAAGAATTAAAAAAATGTTCAAATGTTTGTAAAGCTTATGGGACTTAACTACGGGGTCATCAATCCCTAGAAGAATCTTACACGACACTTCAAAAACTACTAAATGTATTAATAGAAGTGCAGTACGATATTCATAAAATCATGTAATCAGCGGGCAGAATTTATCCCATCGATGTTGCCGAAGCCCAGACAACGGAGATAATATGAATCTGCAAATTGCCAATCAAATAGTGGTTGTAGCAAATAATAAAAAATCACGAAAACGAAGTTATCTGAATAGCGCTGCAACCAAATACTTCACATCACACAACATCTCTAAAACTCTTTATGTTTCAAAACAGTCTAGATATCAGTAGGTCAATTTATTCTACCGGTTTCTATCTTATGTTACGTCATCAACAGGTATCGGCGGAGAGATTCAGGTGTTCTTTCTTCCCGCGCGCTATTCGAGAATGGAAACGGAGATAAGTAGTATAATGGTGGTTCGATGAACGCTCTGCCAAGCACTTAAATGTGATTTGCAGAGTATCCCATATAGATGTAGATGTAGAGTCCATGTGGCTGATGCTGACTTCTCCAGTTACCAACATGCAGGTACAGCGTGCAGCCACGGCAGCCCTGGAGAACTCATCACCAGCCACATGATCTGTATATATGTTTTTGAAGATGACCCATAAGGTCGAAACCGGTAGAATAAAATAACCTTCTGCCATCTAGACTGTATCACAGTCTAATAAATACAGTCGCGACACTCACTGCTGTGAAAGCTGTTACCGTCGGACACTTGGAGCGACACTAGCGCTCCAAGCGGTCGTAAAGCCGGCTGTCCTTTAACGCCGTATACGACACATTAATAATGCCCGCTTGTAATTATATTTCTGTGTGTTTTGCTAAATATTGTATATATTCTTGCATTCCAAGCTTTATTTAAGTATCTTGACATAAGTATCTTTAAGTATCTCTAAGTATCTATGACTGAGTGTAAAAAAGAACGTAAACCGAGCAAAAACTCATTGCGATCGGACACAAACTGCAATTGTGCAATATGTTACGAAATAATTCTTTAGAAATTGCTTGCAGTTTACCTTGCTGGTAGTGATAGATAAACATAGTATTTTGTGCAGACAAGCCTATAATAGAACTTCTAAGGGACAGTTAAATATCAACAAATGTAAATTTAGTAAAAACTCGTGAATAAACTGACCTTAACTGCAACATATTTATGACGAAATTCTTCAGACATTGCACCTTACTTTGCTGGTAAACACAGTATTTCGCACATGAGAAGCATGTAATTGGCCTTCCCGGTGTTAAAAGGTGCGAAACAATGTTTTTCCCCCTGCATTTTACTTATAAGAACACCCACTGGCAATGAAACTTTCGTCTAATATAAATTTCCTACGAGGCTATTTGAATTACAAGTTAACCTAATACGAAGATTACACGGCAGTCTAAATGTCATATTATATGAATGATCCTGAGTCATTATCACAGTCTGTCATTATATGTTTCGTAGATGAGGGAGGAGTGGGAGGGGGTGGGGCCACAATCGTCTGTAAAATAAATGGCTCAGTGGTTTCAGATAAATAGGTTTATATGTTAGACTGTGGTTTCCATTAGATAAAATAGATAATATTTAACCTTTCAAACATTAATAACGTTAACAATGAACACTTCTTTTTCATACATTTCTTATACATTTGCCTCAATAGTGAATTACTTTCGAATGTACAGAAAAAA
This sequence comes from Locusta migratoria, assembly GCA_026315105.1. Taxonomy (NCBI): domain Eukaryota; kingdom Metazoa; phylum Arthropoda; class Insecta; order Orthoptera; family Acrididae; genus Locusta; species Locusta migratoria. The sequence goes on from CM048751.1 coordinate 21,470,484, forward strand.
ATGTTTCTAGCTGTGATGTACCAGCAACCACAGTCGTAATACTTTTTTTCAGGACACAGTTTAATTTCTTCCGCCTTTATGTTATCACGACTTTGCGGTAGTTTCCTCTTCATTCCCAGTTCTAAAAAGAAATAATCTTCAATATGTGTCTCTTGCTCACAAGATAATTCTAAATAAGCATTACCGAAACTTGATGTCACATACCTCTCAGGCTCTGTAGGAAACCTAAAGAATGATAAATGAGACTTATTCTTGTAGTTGCTGCTGCAATTTATTGCACTACACCCGCTTCCCTTCGTAAAAACCATTTCTTACACCAAAACACACAACAAACACACGTCTCGTATACGATACAGAGCAACGTGGCTTTACGTCCGCAAGGAGCGCTGCAGTCGCCTAGTATAACAAAAATCAGCGGTAGTGTCGCGACTGTATATATTAGACTGTGACTGTATTCCAAACTAAACATCCCCAAACAAGATAGCTAGTCCCCCTTTACAATGTTGATCAAAGTGTTTATCTCTCGCAGCTGCTTATTAGTAAAGTAACCTACAAATAAGTAATATGGAATGTAATCTATGTTTTGTACTTTTCATGTATTCGATTGTTTCTGTATCGCGTTGTTATAATCAGAGATGTGTAGGGATGATGGATATTTGAGATACTTCGATGTTAACATTGGTTGCTCGAAAGCGAAACACATCGAAAGAGAAACATCAGTTCAGATTTTCTATTCGTCTAGCATCATTAAAAAAAAAAATTGGGGCCACTACCATTTTATTTCTACATTATGCATGCAATAGACTTCGTCACTTCCCTTAACCTATCAATATTATATATTTTATTTTACATATTTAGACTGATAATGGGTATTTCTAAAAGTTCCTCTAATGAACAGACCGGGTTTGTTAACAAGATTCTGTGTAGCTTTTCCTGGGTGTGGAAATAAATGATCCTCCGCAATGTAAAAGTCCAGGCCACTGACAGCGACGTTCTTAACAGAATTGCAAATGATCAGTGTTTCAAAAGAGCACGAAAGTTTAATTTGTGCACGTAAATGAGTCACGTTGTATTCTAGTAGTAATGGCAATTGTAACAAAATTAAAATTTATTGTTGACTTTATTCAACTCCACCCATTTCATTCAATAGCCCGCTGTAACGTCGCAAAAGTATAAAACACTCGCAAATACAACAAACGTGCCAGCCCTGTTTAAATTTTACTAACCATCCCGACGGCTTCGCGTGATATGTTGGCAACAGATTCTGAATTCCGGGAATGATAACACAATTTTTTTTTAATACGAGGGCAATTATTTTTACCGAGTGGACAAGGTTACATACAAGAATGTGTCAACCATAGAGCAGGAATAGCATTATTGATTTACTTCGTGATGTGTGAGATACACTGACAGAGTCATTCTATATGCTTCTATATGCTAAGACTTTCTATCGTGTTACTGTGATTGCCAATATAATCTAGCAAGGCAGGCGAGGTGGTTCGTAAAATTTCACCCCAAAGTTGATATCACAGGCAACGGGGACCATTGGTGGCTGTTCCGTAGAGCGTAAAGGTGGCAACGCACCATATTTCGTGTAGCTAATGGCGTGAAAAGACAGCCGGTAATATTTTACTTTCTAACCCAACGGCCTCGCGCGATTATGTTTGTAACATTGAAAGACGGCTGGCTGCCGTCTTCCCCATGGTTTTTAACTTTTTAAATAATCTATGTTCGCCCGTCTCGTTCGGAGGCATCAGGATTAGCATTTCATTTCATGTTTTTGAATGTTAGTTTCTGTAATATTGCTGGGATTTTATTATGCTAATAATTTAACATTGTGTCTATGAATGTGGCAAGAAGAACGGTTCTCCGTGAGGCCGCTGTACCTGTGAGAATGTGTATTTGCTTTAAGCTGTATGTGCATGTATGAGTATCTTATAGCATGGAGGTTTGAGTGTATGTATGAGAATGGCTGGCTGAGCGCTTTGCATCTCTGGCTTCGTGTCGATAGGTAGTCGTTACCAACCTCTGCTTTTGATGCTACCAAAGAAGTTCCTCCACCCTTTGGTTACAATGCCTAGTTAGCGAGCCTCGGTTTGACGCGCGAGTTTAAGCTGTCCCCCGTACCTCGCTTTTCGTGGGTTTTGCCGATTTCCGGCCTGGTGGCGGGGGCCTCGTGGGCCGAGAGGACATTCTGTGACTGCGCTTCGAGCTGATAAGACGTTCTGATCTTCTTTGCTCCCTTCAGATGAGAGCGATTCTTTGTCTAGTTTCTTAGACTTCAGATCTTAGGTTCATTTTTCTGGATAAGTTTCTCCGATCATGTACGGAGACGTATTCAATTTCATTTCGGTGATTTTGCATAGGTAAACGCTGTGAATATGCAACTAATTCGGTTTAATAACGGTTGGGAATCGGTAATCTGTGTGAGGCTAGCTGGTGGCGTATGAATTCTGCTTAATTTCTTTCTAGGTTTGTGGGATGCAACTAATGTGCGGAATACTTTATTCTGTATAGTGCATGTGAAATATTCTTTTACATTTTCTCCTTTCGCGAGTGATATGTACTCAACGTGGTGTGTCATTAGAACAAAGCCTTCAGTTACCCCTGTGTCTGTTTCTATGCCCTTCAGGCAAGAAATTATGCATCTATCTATATGATTTTCAATAGTCCCTCGGGATCTCCTCCCCATCTATTTTAAATTGCTGTTTCGTTTCCAATCTTGTACGTTTCATTCAGACTCCCCCAGTAAATTCCTTGTCCAACCCCTTTTGTTAGCTTGCTTATGAAATACTACGTATTTCTAGGGGCTACATGCCGTATTCTTAGTTGATTGACTCCGACTTTGAATTTATTCCACTTTTTCTGATTTTTGATGACTGGACTTCGTCCATCCGTGTAAAACCTCCCCAATCGCGTCTAACTGCATTTCTTTAGCTTCGTTATGATATCATACGCATTTCTAAGGTCTTTATCCCGTAGCTATTTTTCTTTATTTTTCGGAAATTGATATTTTGTGTTTTTACTAGTTTTCGGAACCACGTGGGTCCGAACTCCGAATTCAAGACTTTATAGCTAGTCCCTTTTGTTCTCGCGACTGCTCACACACCAATGCTTTACTTTTGTTTATTGCTGCTTCGTAATCTATGATTCCGTTGGTTTTTGTTGAATGAATGCGACCTTCAGTGGGGTGCTAGTATGTAATGTAGCAGGCACGTGCCGTGTGTTTCAGTAATTCTGCGTGCTCGCGGTTTGATTTAAATGGAAATTAATCTCACTATTATCTCGTACCATTTCAAGTAAAGAAAGACCAGTTTATTTTCCTTGTGTTTTGTGGTACATCCTGGTTCGCAGAATTTCGCCTACGATAGCGGCGCCTGCTTCTGCTTCGTGCCAGCACGCTGAGTTGGGTGAGTTTCGCTTTGCTTTGCGCGTGTGAGTGGCTGAATGGTTGTTGATTATAAATCCCTCCCCCGACGATGATCAGTTCAGATTACTTTAATTTAATTTTTCAATATGGGATGCATTTTATTTTTTGACAAAACTGGTTCCCCCATTTGCTCATGTTTGAACTGAATAAATAATTTATTGTCAGTAAAATCTTAATCTTCTTTCTGGATATTTGTTAATGAATACCTTCCGCTTTTATTTTATGTTGTTTTTCACCAGTGTTGAGAACAAATCTAGATGCATATTATCATGTTTTTAATTCTGTTGTGCCATAAATGTTCTCACAGCCATCTTCATGAAATGGTTTAGTTCGGGGTGGCTTGTATATAAATGATAGTGTGTAATTATCGTGATCTACGATGTGTGTTGGCCACCGTCTCTTTGTCTTCCTGATGCTAAAGTAAATTTTGAGCCAGTTATAAATTCTGGACAAGGGAACAAGATTCTGTTGCAGGAACTAGTTAGTAGTTCACGCGAATCCTTTAGCTGGGTTTTTACGGCCAGAATTATATGTTTAAAGTAAGCTTTTAACTGGCTCCTTTCGGCTAGAATTAATTTTACAATTAACGGTGGTCTTTCAACACATGACTCGTAGAAGCTCGAGAAGACACCAAACACATCGCTACCTAACTTCAGAAGGACAATACAAAATCGGCTTCGTTCACTAAAGAGATATCTGGAGAAAGTGGCAATCATTCTTAATGATGCCATTGACTGGGTGCCACCGAAGGAGAAAGGGTTGTGACTTATTAATTTTTTATTTTTTTTTAGGACAGGTTAATCTGGGACGCATGAGAAGGAAGAACTATACTGAGAACGAATGTGGGATGGGACTATTGAACAATTAACAAAGCCCAAATAGCAAGACACTTGCGTGCCCCAGGGGAGTGTGATGGGACCGCTATTATTGTCTATCTATATAAATGATCTGATGTACAGTGTAAGTTGTTATTTTAGGCTGTTTGCTGATGATGCTGTGGTGTATGGGAGGGTGTCGTCTGTAACTGACTGTAATAGCATACAGGGTGACTTAGACAAAATTTCTAGTTGGTGCGAAAAATGTCAGCTAGCTCCCAATGGAGAAAAATGTAAGGTGATGCGCATGAGTAGAAAAAGCAATCCCATAATGTTCGAATACAGCATTATTAGTGAGCTTCTTGATGTTGTCGCGTCGTTCAAATATCTAGGCGTAACAATGCACAGCGATATGAAATGGAACGAGCATGTAAGGAGAGTTGTAAGGCGGACAGCCGACTTCGGTTTATTGGGAGAATTTTGGGAAGATGTACTTCACCTGTAAAGGAGACCGCGTATAAAACGCTTGTACGACCACGTCTTGAGTATTGCTCAAGTGTTTGGGACCAGCAGCAGATCAGTTTAAAGGAAGACATAGAGGCGGTTCAGAGGCGAGCAGCTAGATTTGTTACTGGTAGGTTCGACAAATGCGCGAGTGTCACAGAAATGCTCCGGCAACTCAGTTGGAAAAAAGACGACGTTCTTTTCGTTAATTTCTGTTGAGCAAATTTAGAGGGCCAGAATTTGAAGCCGAGTGTAGTACGATCTTGCTGCCGCCTACTTACATTTCGCGTAAAGATCACAAAGACAAGATAAGAGAAATTAGGGCTCGTACGGATGCATATAGGCATTCTTTTTTTCCTCGTTCAATTTGGGAGTGGAATAGGAAAGGGAATGCCTAGTAGAGGTACAGTGTACCCTCCGCCACGCACCTTACGGTGAATTGCGGAGTATGTATGTAGATGTAGATGTAGAATATCGTGGTCCAAAAGTGATCGATACGATGAATGAATAAAAATGTCATCTACCTCAATTTACATACTAATTATGTTGTGCGATGAAAGAACCTGTATTACAATCAGATTATACTCCACGAAACTGGTTTATGATGTATCCTGCATCTTATTATTGCCTAACACAGCATCAGTCGAGAATTTTCAGAAGTAGTCTAAGAGACGTGTATAACGTTTCTCTTGCGTTCATCAGACGGTATAACGAACAGTCCTGCACTCTGACTGATAAATGTACCGCATTAGATAATGCCTGGTAAGCTTTCAAATGGAACAAAAGATAAATGTTCAGCGACACGAAGTGATAGTAGCTCTCAGGCGAGGTAGATAATTAGGAGAGGAAAAAAAATTGAGAGCGGAGTCCTCTCGGAATGTTGTTCGATGGTATCTGCGGAGGCAGCGTGACGTAACGGGGAAGTGGGGCTCTGAAATATGACGTTTGTCATCGCGCTGATGCGCATGCGCCGGTCTCGCGGCCGTAAGGGATACTTTACGTCGGCTGCCGCTGAGGGCTGCGTTACTCGCGGACAAGTGAGCGCTGACGTACGATAAACCGGCGGCCGCGGCTCTCCGTTACGTTACGTCACGTCCGGACGTTAGCGCCGCCGTCCGTTGAGGGCGCCAGTAGTTCCACGAGAACGTACTGGCGACATATTCGCCACGCTTTACGGTGGACAGCTCCGAGCTGCCCGGGAGTTTATACAGCTCCGAACCTATGTTCGCCGGCCGACCTACTTTACTGTAATGGGCCATCGTGATGAATCGGGACACTGGAGACACCGTGAGCTCCGTTCTCTCCGCGTCGTTACTCCTGGAACAACGTCTCTTCAACTGGGCACTTATGAGTAGCTTTATTGTATGAAATTGCTCTTTAACGTTTACAACTGCATTATGTGATCGTCCTACGGTAACGTTCCTGTAATCTTCGACGTTTCAAGTGGTGTAGACGTTGACGTAAGGTACTGTGCGTATAAAAAGAACGCCGTCTGCTCTAACTTGCTTGGCTAAATGGGGCAGACTGTCCTTTTTAGCACCACGTTTTCACCACCAGTATGGGTGTAATATTACAACGGTAATGAGTTTCAGAAAGACGTGAAACGACGAGAGTCGTCTACCAAATTGTCTCACAGTACATCCGAAATGCGACTGTTTTACAGTTCATGTTTCAGAACAGCAGTAACGAGTTATGTGGGTAATAGAGCTCTTGCAGAAGTTGTCCTCGATAGTTTACACTGAAGGCGGTAATTTAAGCCGATATTTATATTTTACTCAACTGCTGATACGTAATAACGCAGGTAATTGACAGTTAAATCTCTAAACGGAGGAAAATACGGGGTGATTAATATTGTGGGAAGAGAAGGGAAGCGCGATTGGGCCCTTAACTTTAAAAACGATTTAGACTATTTGAGCAGTTCTTAGACTGTTCGCGGCTAATGCTACCATTTATCGACTAGTTAAGGCACCAGAAGAGCAAAACCAACGGTAAAATAATTTAGATGAAATATCTGCATGGTGCAAACATTTGGCAATTGACCCTTAATAAGTGTGAAGTCATCCATATGAATACAAAAAAAAAGTCAGTCAAATGTACAGTCCATCAATTCTACTAAATACCTAGGAGTAACAATTGCGAACAACTTTTAATAGAGACAATACACAGAAAATACCGTAGGGAAGGCGAACCAAATGTTCAAATCTTTGTTAAGCTTAAGGGACTTAACTGCTGGGTCATCAGTCCCTAAACTTACAAACTACTTATGTACTACCTTATACTAAAGACAACATAAACATCAATGCCCGAGCGGGGATGCGAACACCCGACCGGAGCGCCCGTACAGACTGTGACTGGCGCGACGCAGACCGCTCTGCCACTGTGGCCGGCCGAATCAAATGCTACATTTCATTGACTGTATGATTCTACAAAAAAAAAAAAAAAAAAAAAAAAAAAAAAAAAAAAAAAAAAAAAAAAAAAAAAAAAAAAAAAAAAAAAAAACTGCCTATACTACAGTTGTGCGTCGTATTTCGGAGAATTGTTACCCATTCTGGGATTCAAAAATGTTCAAATGTTTGTAAATCTATCGGACCAAACTGCGTGGTCATCAGTCCGTAGCTTACAGACTACTTAAACCTAGGTAAACTAACCTAAGGACAAACACACACACCCATACCCCAGAGAGGACTCGAACCTCCACGGCGAACAACCGTGTGCTCCGCAGCGAGACGCTTTAGACCGCTCAGCTACTCCACCGCGGCTTCTGGGACTCCCACCAAGTCACCTGTCAGACTTTTTATAGAAAGTTCAGAGAAAGACAGCTCGTTTTGTTTTATTGCGATATGGGGGAGAGAGTATCACGGAAATGATGCACGAGTGGATATCATTACAATAAAGGCGTTATTTGTTGCGGCGAGATTAATTTGCGAAATTTCGATCACCAGCTTTTCTTCCCAATGACTACAGGACCCACACCATGAATCATCAGATGATGATGATGATGATTATTAAAAACTTTTTCGTGAAAAATTGCCAAATCCTACTCGAGACGCATCAGCTATTTTATTCAGATACTTTATTTAAGTGGACTACTGGTTACACGCCATTACAGGAGCATCCTCAGGTGGTTATTTTACCACAGATTTAATACAGTCAAATCCGTATTTTCCCGTTCCTTGGTAAAACAATTTGCGGTAGCTTCCCTCTATTTTTGAACTCCTAATCTTTTTGCGATGTATTCGTGGCAGTAGTTTGACAGTAGCCCATGCCGTGACACAAAACGCCTCTCTCTCGATGTCTGCGCCTAGAATTTTCACTGTATACTACTGACAAAAATATGTTTTGTGAACTTATAATAGGCCTATTAATGTACTAATAATTGTATAACGACAAATGTAGTCAATCTTCAGTCTAATTATGAGATATACAGCTATGTGCGTTATATACAAGTTCCGTTAAATAAGTAATAGTAATATCTTCGGCATTCATGAAGTTTGGGACTAATAACCGTTGCAGTTTAGTTCCTTCCAAAACCCAAACAGAATCGTGACGTTCGGCCTATTAAGATCAGTAAATATAATAAGCGTCCCGAGCGTACGAAACCTTACAAGAGACTCTAAGGCTGTCTAAAATGATCGACACAAAAATCCTAGGATGTGCACCTACCACTTGTCACTGCTTTCACCGTTCAGAATGTTTGTATACGTGAAAAATACCGAGCTGCACCGTAGTTCAGAACACATGTTAAAGTAAAATGCCTTGCATTGTCCATCCAAATTGCACCACCTATATCGTTCGGACAGATCATAGCCAAATAAAATACTTTGCATTAATATTGTATAAGTTTGACATTATTAACTTAAATTACAGCCCCAAGTGAAGATGATGAATTCATGATTGCTAGCGCCACTGCTGTTTCAAACCGCTGCTACACTACTCAGCTTTAGATATGTTGCTGGAGTATAATAATGGTGCTTCCACACATAGCCGTAGTTCTTCAAGTAATCAATTTTCTCATATTTTGTAAATAATGCAAAAACAACAAAATAGGAAGGTAATAACTGTTATGGAAGCACTATATTGTTGTCGTCCACTGTTTATAAAGCACTGAAGCTTCCGTAACTTCGTACCTCCCGAAGCCTTGCCCAAATCATTCGACATTTAAGAAAAATACCCTTATGTACGTGGGTTTTGAGAACTTTATTCAATTTAGGAATAAAATATGCGTTGTAGTGTTTTAAAACAAATTACCTACCCGCTAACAAATTTTTGGCAAAACAAAGACGTAAAGTGTAAGGAACGAAATTACTTGAACATATTTTCAACGTTTTATACTGTAATTCAGCATTACATTAATAGTTACATCTCTTGCGGATAGGTGGCATTGGTCGCACGCATCATTAGCTCTATAAAGAAAAAGAAAAAAAATTGCCAGTGACGGTTTTTAATTTATACTAATTTTATTTTATTTACTTTTTTTATTTTATTTATTTATTTATTTATTTGTTATTCAGGTAGTGCGAGGTTTTTCGGACATTTGTTCATGTTCGTTCTTGGTCGTTCGTTCAGAATTTTTCTCAGATTATTTTTTTAATACAGATGGCGTTGAGCCTTCTTTCCTTTTTCTCTCTTTTTCATTGGTTCTTCGTTTTGATCGGACGTTAGATTTTGTTTTATTTTGATCGTTTCGTCATAGACTCAGTTATTTCGTTACATAGGGCGTCGAGCCCCTGACCGAGCGCGCTAAGCCACCGCACCCTCCAAGCTTAGAACAATCGTCTAACATCTACATAGATACTCTGCAAATCCCATTTAACTGCCTGGCAGTGGGTTCATTAACCACTTTCATAACTTTTCTCTACCGTTCCATTCTCTAATAGCGCGCTGGAAGAAACAACACCTAAATCGTTCCGTTTTCGATCTGATTTATTTTATTGGGATGGCCATGTCTCCCTAAGTAGGTGGGTGCTAGCAAAATATTTTCACATTCAGAAGTAAAAGTCGGTGATTGAAACTTCGCAAAGAGATCACGCCGCAATGAATAACGTCTTTTTTTTTAATGATTTCCACCCCAACTCGTGCAACATTTCCTGCCCTTGACTGAACCTTCTCAATATCTTCCGTCAGTCCCACCTAGTGAGGGTTCCACAATGGGAAAGAGTACTCCAGGAGAGGACACACAAGTGTGATGTAGGCAGTCTCTTTTGTGGAGCTGGTGCATCTTCGAAGTGTTCTGCCAATGAAACGTAATCTTTGGTTCGCCTTCCCACAATATTTTCTATGTGTTCTCTTCAGTTTACGTTGTTCGTAAATGTAACTCCTAGGTATTTAGTAGAATTTAGGACCTTAAGGTTTGACTGATTTATAGCGTAATTGAAGTTCAGCGGATTTCTTTTAGTGGTCATGTGTATTACTCCACACTTTTCTATATATCGTGGCAATTGACAATTTTCGCACCATGTAAAAATTTTGTCTAAATCGCTTTGGAGTTGCTATCGATTCTCTGTTGATTTCACTAACCGATAAACGACAGCATCATCCGCGAAAAGTCTAAGGGAGCTATTCAGGTTGTCTGTTAAACCGTTTATAAACACAAGGAAGAGTAAGGGACCTATAACGCTTCCATGTGGAACGCCAGATATCACTTCTGTTTTACTCAATGACTTACCGTCAATTACAACGAACTGTGTCCTTTCTGATAGGAAATCGAGAATCCAATCGCACAATTGAGGAGATATTTCATTAGTACGCAATTTCATTTGCAGCCGCTTGTGGGGTACAGTGTCAAAAGCCATCCAGAAATATGGAATCGAATTGAGATCCCTTGTCGATGGCACTTATCACTTCATGTGAATAAAGGGCAAGCTGTGTTTCGCAAGAGCGATACTTTCTGAATCCGTGTTGACTATTGGTTAGTAGGTCGTTCTCTTTCAGATATTTCATAATCAATGATATTGACCTATAATTCTGGCGATCACTCCAATATCCTATCTTGAGTAACGTGAGCACCTTCACTAATTTAAGAAAAAAAAAAAAAAAAAAAAAAAAAAAAACTTATTCCTTTCATTCTCCACTCCGAGGAGTGGAGCGGGCTGTTTGAGATCCGGCCCATAAAGAGTCGCGGTTCTATTCTGCCAATTATCAGACAAGCTGATAGTGGGGCAAAGGGGGAATCCCAATTGGGAATAAGTGGGAGGGGCTTACCAGTTCCGGCATACGCCTTACAACCAAGGGAAACCTCCCGAAAACCTTGGTCGGAACCGGGGGATTGGGACCAATTTAATTTGTCTCCGGGACTTGCCCCGGACTAAAAATGGATTATCGAGAGAACACGAATGCACTCACGACAATCAAAGATCGCACGCCCGAGTTACTCTCGTAATCTCGTAGAGTTCAGCTCGACCAAAAGTGGACAAGCATCCCCCTACAGGAACCGCACCCGTGGGCACGGTGTCCTGTGCGTCCGCGATGGTATGGATCTTTCACTAATATCTTCCTACATCACAAACAGCTGCGAGAGTAAACCGAATTTCGAGTGCCATCAATGGCAGCTGTTATCTTCCAGCATGGTAATTTTAGACATTTGATTATAATTCATTGTCCTAAGAGCGTCCTGTTTTTCAGTGCGCCATTGCTTTGAAATGACAACGCTTGAGTTATAGTAAGAAAATCATCAAATACATAAAGTAATATGGAGTATGCAAAAGACAGTTTACGAGCGCCAAATGTACGCTACGTCCCCTCCAGACAATAGTCAGTTGTAACCAGTAAGGGCAACGAAAATAGTCGAGTAGGAAAATTAGAAAATTTAAAAAGGGAAATGGATAGGTTGAAGTTAGATATAGTGGGGATTAGTGAAGTTCGGTGGCAGGATGAACAGGATTTCTGGTCAGGTGAGTACAGGATTATAATTACAAAATCAATTGGGGGTATCACAGGAGTAGGATTGATAATGAATAAGAAAATAGGATTGCGGGTAAACTACTATGACCAGCACAGTGATCGCATTATCATTGTCAAGATAGATACGAAGCTAACACCGACAACAGTAGTACAGGTTTATATGCCAACTAGCTCTGCCGATGATGAGGAAATCGAAGAAATATATGAGGAACTAAAGGAAATTATTCAGACAGTTAAGGGAGAGGAAAACTTAATTGTTATGGGAGACTGGAATTCGGTGGTAGGACAAGGAAGGGAAGGGAGGATAGTAGGTGAATATGGTCTGGGCAAAAGGAATGAAAGAGGAAGCCGCCTGGTAGAATTTTGCACAGAACATAATTTAGTTATAGCAAACACGTGGTTTAAGAATCACAAAAGAAGGTTGTATACGTGGAAGAGACCAGGAGACAGCGGGAGATACCAGATAGATTTTTTAATGGTAAGACATAGATATCGGAACCAGATTTTACAGTGTAAGACATACCCAGGGGCAGATATAGACTCTGACCATAACTTCTTGGTTATGAACTGTAGGCTGAAACTGAAGAAACTACAAAAAGGTAGGAAAATACGGAGATGGGACCTGGATAAATTGAAGGAACCTGAGGTTCTTAAGAATTTCAGATGGAGCTTTAGGCAACAATTGACAGAAACAGGGGAAAATAAAACAGTAGAGGAGGAATGGGTAAAATTGAGAGATGAAATAGTGAAGGTAGCAGAGGACAAAATAGGTAGGAAGGCAAGATCTACAAAAAATCCTTGGATATCACAGGAGATACTAAATTTAATCGATGAAAGGAGAAAATATAAAAATGCAGTAAATGAAACAGGCGAAATGGAGTACAGACGACTAAGAAATGAGATTGACAGGAAGTGGAAAATGGCTAAGCAAGAGTGGCTAGAAGGCAAATGCAAGGATGTAGAAGAATGTATAAATAGGGGAAAAATAGACACAGCCTACAGGAAAATAAAAGAAACATTTGGAGATAAGAATAACAGCTCTATGAATATCAAGGTGTGTACCTCGGTTGCACAGTGGTAGCGTGCCAGACTACAAATCCAAAGGTCGCGGGTTTGATCCCCGCCAGGTCCTAGGATTTTTATTTGTCACTTTCCTCTTCTTTCACCTCTGGCAGTATTGCTCATGTGAAAAATACCGAGAAGCACCGTGGTTCGGAACCCACGTTAAACTGTAGGTCCCCCTATAACTGGCTGGGTAAGTCAGTTCGAAGGTCGGAGGAAGGCAACGGTATACCACCTCCAAACAGGACCATGCCTAGTAAAGCACTGTGGTGTTCAAACCAATCTTCAGATTGTTGATTGCTTTTGAATATCAAGGACACTGATGGAAAACCAGTTCTCAGCAAAGAAGGGAAAGCTGAAAGTTGGAAAGAGTATATAGAGGGGCTCTACAAAGGAAAGGAACTTCGAGACAATATTGTAGGAAGGGAAGAGGATGTAGATGAAGATGAAATAGGAGATACTGTACTGAGAGAAGAATTTGACAGAGCCCTGAAAGACCTAAGTCGAAACAAGGCCCCTGGAGTAGATGATATTCCCTCAGAGCTACTGAAGTCTCTGGGAGAACCAGCCATGACAAAATTGTTTCACCTGGTGTGTAAGATGTTTGAGACGGGTGAAATACCCTCAGACTTTAAGAAAAATATTATAATCCCCACCCCTAAGAAAGCAGGTGCAGACAGGGGTGAAAACTACAGAACCATCAGTTTGATAAGTCATGGTTGCAAAATATTAACGCGAATTATATACAGAAGGATGGAAAAGCTGGTAGAAGCCGACCTCGGGGAAGATCAGTTTGGGTTCAGGAGAAATGTAGGAACACGGGAGGCAATACTCACTTTACGGCTTATCCTAGAAGATAGATTAAGAAAAGGCAAACCTACATTTCTAGCTTTTGTAGATTTGGAGAAGGCTTTTGACAATGTTGATTGGAATAAACTCTTTAAGGTTCTGAAGCAAGCAGGAGTAAAATATAGGGAACGTAAGGTTATTTACAATTTGTACAAAAACCAGATAGCGGTTGTCAGAGTTGAAGGGCATCAAAGGGATGCAGTGGTTGGAAAGGGAGTAAGACAGGGTTGTAGTCTTTCTCCATTGTTGTTCAATTTGTACATTGAGCAAGCTATAAAGGAAAGCAAGGAGAAATTTGGTGAAGGAATTAAAGTTCAGGGGGAAGAATTAGAAACATTGCGTTTTGCCGACGACATAGTAATTCTGTCAGATACAGCAAAGGACCTGGAAGAGCAATTGAACGGAATGGATAGTGTGCTGAAAGGTGCATATAAGATGAACATTAACAAGGGCAAAACTAGGGTAATGGAGTGCAGTGTAAGAAAATCAGGTGAGGCTGAAGGAATTAGATTGGGAAACGAAGCAATAAAGGAGGTAGATGAGTTTTGTTACTAGGGCAGTAAAATAACAAATGATGGTCGCAGTACAGAGTATATAAATCGAAGAATGGCAATGGGTAGAAAAGCGTTCTTGAAAAAGAGAAATTTGTTAACATCGAATATTGATTTAAACCTAAGAAAGTCCTTTCTGAAGGCATTTGTATGGAGTGTTGCCTTGTATGGGAGTGAGACATGGACGATGAACAGTGCGGACAGGAAGAGGATTGAGGCTTTTGAAATATGGTGCTACAGAAGAATGCTGAAGATTAGGTGGGTGGATCGCGTAACTAATGAGGAGGTACTGAACAGAATTGGGGAGAAAAGGAATTTCTGACATGCCTTGACTAAAAGAAGGGATAGATTGGTAGGACACATTCTTAGACATCAAGGAATTGTGAATTTAGCGTTGGAGGGAAGTGTATGGGGAAAAAATCGCAGGGGAAGACCAAGAGAGGGATACAGTAAGCAGATTCAGGCAGATGTAAGTTGCCGTTCTTATGTGGAGATGAAGAGGCTTGCTCAGGATAGGGTATTGTGGAGAGCTGCATCAAACCAGTCTCTCGACTGAAGACCACAACAACAAACTATATTTATTCTGTATACATGTATATTGTGGAAAAATGGAAGAAGAACTCTCTGAATATCCCAGAAAAGTGGTGAAAATGTTTGGCTGTAAAATATCAGAAAGAAGTAACAGATTTCAAATATTTATTGCTTCAAAACAACAAAATATAGAAACACAATTTCAATGCTCCCAGAAAGAGAAAAGGTGAAATTTTACACATTAAATATGAGCACTAAATGTTGTTCGTCAAATATCGATGCGGAGGTTTATTTATTGCCGCACAGATAGCAGCTGCTCTCTCGTTATCGAAATCACTGCTGTAGCAATTTTATTTCGCAGAATTTCAACAGTGTTAGGCATTTTAGGATAATAAGGCTGATTTTTATGTAACCCCGCAGTTTAATGTCCCAAAGTGTGCGATCACCAACGATGTAGTTGGTCTTCTGTCCCACTTCGTCTAATCCGACGTTCTGGAACAGTATTATTCAGGTAACATCAGAAGTGCCCAGAGAATTGACGAGGGACATCATTTTTCAGGAAGATGAAGTTATATGCCTCATTTTCACGTTGAAGAAATAATCAGTTATGAAGCATGTCTAGATAGGTTAGTGCCATTATGGTTTTCATCATGAAGAAGAAAGGTCTATCAACTTTTCTCACAGATAGGGCAGACGGATTTTTTTATTTGCGAATCTGCACTGAATTGCCAAATAAATAATTTACACCTGCCAAATATCGTGTAGGTCCCCTGATAGCATGTGGAAGTGCCGCAACACGACATAGCAAAGGCTAAACATAATTATATCCATAATGCATATGAGGTCGTGGTTGTCTAACTTAATTATTTTGTCAAACAAGTAGACTCAACCACAGATATTATGTAAAAACACTAAAATATGACGCGTTTCAAGGGTAAAGCCCTCATCATCAGATAATCTGTACAAGAATCATGACGTAACACTGAAATTTCTCTTCTCGGTTTTTATGTACAAAAAGACGGATTGTCTATGGGTTCAAGCATTTCAGGAACAATAGCAGACATTTTTATTAACAACCTAGAGACCCGGCTTTTCACCCAGTTGATAAAATCTTATATTATAAACGATACGTTGCTATTGATAGACGGAGGACAAACTGAAATTACTGAAATAGTAACAGCCTTCATGAGGAAATCGAATTTACCGTTGAACAAGAGAAGAATGGCACATTTCAGTTCCTTGACCTTAACATTACGAAGCAGGATGGTAGACATTTAAAGTATACAGAAAACCTACAACCACCGACATTCTAATACGTAACAGCTCTTGTCACCCTAATGGCCAAAAACTTTCTTCCCTACGCTGTTTAGTCGATACAGCCTTCAAAGTGTCAATGAACGAAAAAGACAGAACTACTAAATTTAACAATATAAGACAGGTTGCTAGGGTAAATGGTTACCAGGAAAACGTAGTGAATAACTTAATACGAAAGAAACAGAGTGCGAAATCAAATAAAAATTGCACGGAAAATATCAACAGAGTAGTGGTTCCATATTTTGGTAATCTATCTCAGTGGCCAACATACTGAAACCTTTTACAGTTGAAGCTGCTTTTAAAACTAATAATACGTTACGTCATAAATTACGGAATAACTTAAACCAGCGCACTGATAAATATGACAAATCAGGGTTTTATAAGATACAGTGTAATAGTTGAAATGCCAACTGCATCGGTCAGACCGGTAGATCGTTTATAGTTAGGTACAAAGAACATATGGACGCATTCCGACTTAATAATTTTGACAAGTCCGCTGTAGCTACGCATATCCGCGAGACTGGCCACCCTCTAAAGCGGATTGAAGAAGATCTTAAGTTTTTGTATAGAGAGGATAAGGGAAGAAAGTTAGATCTGCTAGAACAGCTGGAGATTATAATGCATAACGCTAAAAGCGACGATTCATTAAATGAACAAGTTCAAGGTAATACATACAGATTTTTTAAAAACTTTGTGGACGTATTATAACAAAAGTCATTTATTTTAAATTTCAACCTCTGTCATACTGTACAAATGATTTCGTGACTCCTGAATGTACATACTAACTTGTGGATGATCTTTGGAATTTGGTCTTTGTTTTCATGTGCATACGTGCGCCCCAGTCGTGTCGTTGACTCGTGCGTTTCGGTTGTGTTATCCGCTGGGGTCTGATTTGAATTCTGATGTAGCACAGTATGCTGAGGACCTTTCTTCGTAGACACGGTTACAAGTGACCACATTTTCTTTTATTTCGTTTTACATTTTTATGGTTTCATGTTTTAAGATTCTTGTACAGATTATCTGATGATGAGGGCTTGATCCTTGAAAAGCGTCATATTTTAGTGTTTTTACACGGTATCTGTGGTTCTACATCTACATCTACATAGATACTCTGCAAATCACATTCAAGTGCCTGGCAGAGGGTTAATTAACCACTTTCATAACTTTTCTCTACCGTTCCATTCTCTAATAGCGCGCGGGAAGAAAGAAAATCTAAATCGTTCCGTTTTCGATCTGATTTCTCTTATTTTATTGGGATGGTCATGTCTCCCTAAGTAGGTGGGTGCTAGCAAAATATTTTCACATTCAGAACTAAAAGTCGGTGAAACAGATCATGCCGCAAAGAATAACGTCTTTCTTTTAATGATTTCCACCCCAATCCGTGCAACATTTCCGTGACGCTTTCCCCCACGTAACGTGATAAAACAAAACGAGCTGCCCTTCTCTGAACCTTCTCAATGTTTTCCGTCAGTCCCACTTGTGAGGGTCCCACAAGGGGCAACAGTACTCCAGGAGAGGACGCATAAGTGTGATGTAGGCAGTCTCTTTGGTGGAGCTGGTGCATCTTCGAAGTGTTCTGCCAATGAAACGTAATCTTTGGTTCGCCTTCCCACAATATTTTCTATGTGTTCTCTTCAGTTTACGTTGTTCATAAATGTAACTCCTAGGTATTTAGTAGAATTTACGACCTTAAGGTTTGACTGATCTATCGCGTAATTAAAGTTCAGCGGATTTCTTTTAGTAGTCATGTATATTACTTTACACTTTTCTTTATTTAGTGTCAATTGCCAATTTTCGCACAATGTAGAAATTTTGTCTAAATCGGTTTGCAGTTGCTTTTGATCCTCTGTTGACTTCACTAACCGGTAAACGACAGCATCATCAGATTGTCTCCTAAATCGTTTACAAACACGAGGAAGAGTAGGGGACCTATAACGCTTCCCTGTGGAATGCCAGATATCACTTCTGTTTTACTCGATGATTTACCGTCAATTACAACGAACTGTGTTCTTTCTGACAGAAAATCGTGAATCCAGTAGCACAATTGGGGAGATATTCCATAAGCACGCAATTTCATAAGAAGCCGCTTGTGGGGTACAGTGTCAAAAGCCTTCCGGAATTCAGAAATATGGAATCGATTTTAGATCCCTTGTCGATGGCACTTAACACTTCATGTGAATAAAGGGCAAGCTGTGTTTCGCAAGAGTGATACTTTCTGAATCCGTGTTGTCTACTGGTTAATAGGTCGTTCTCTTCGAGGTACTTCATAATATTTGAACAAAGTATATGTTCCAAAATCCTATTGCAAATCGACGACAATGAGATAGGCCTGTAATTTTGGGTATCACTCCTATTGCCTTTCTTGAATATTGGAGTAACTTGGGCACCTTTCCAGTCTGGGTACGGATCTTTCACTGAGTGATCGGTTGTAAATTATAGCTAAGTACGGAGCTATTGCATCAGCATACTCTGAGAGGAATTTAGTTGGTATACAGTCTGGGCCGGAAGATTTATTTTTGTTTAGTGACGTAAGTTGTTTTACTACTCCAGGAACATCTACTTCTAAGTTTCGCATGCTGGCAGCTGTTCTTGGATTGAATACTGGAGTGTTCACTTCGTCTTCTTTGGTGAAAGAATTTCGGAAAGCTGTGTTTAGTAATTCTGTCTTAGCAGTACTGTCGTCGGTAGTACTACCTTTGCTATCGCGTAGTGAAGGTATTGTTTGAGTTTTGCCGCTAGTGTACTTCACATATGACTTCGGATTTTCTGCAAGATTACGAGACTGGATTTCGTTGTGGTAACTACTGTAGACTTCTCGCATTGAAGTCCGCGCTGGGTTGCGAATAACAGTAAAAGATTTCAGTCTTGTGGATTCTGTGTCTTTTTGAATTTTGCATCGGTTTTCCTTTGTTTCTGCAACAGTGATCTGACCTGTTTTGTGTACCACGGGGGGTCAGCCCCCTCCTTTATTAATTTATTTGGTATAAATCTCTCGAATGCTACTGATATTATGTCTCTGAAAGTAAGTCACAACTGATCTACACTCGCATTTTTAGTTTTGAAAGACTGGAGACTATTACTCAGGAAAGCGTGAAGCGAATTTTTATCTGCTTTATTGAATAGATATATTTTTCGTTTATTTTTGGTGCATTTGCGCATTTCGACATTCAGTGTCGCTACTACAACTCGATGTTCGCGATGCTCTATACTAGCTCAGGATTATTTGTTGCTAGGAGATCAAGGGTATTTTCGCAACCACTTACTATTCTTGTGGGTCCATGAACTAACTGTTCTAAGTAGTTTTCAGAAAAAGCATTCAGAACTAGTTCGGACGATGTTTTATATTTGCCGCCGGTTTTGAATACGTAATTATGCCAACATATCGAAGGTAAATTAAAGTCGCCACCGATTATAACAGTATGCTTCGGATACCTATTTGAAATGTGATTCAAGCTTTCTTTGAACATTTCGGCCACCGCATCGTCTGAGTCAGGGGGCCGATAAAAAGATCCAATTATTAATTTATTCCGGTTGTCAGGAATAACCTCTACCAACACCAACTCACAGGATGTATCTGTCTCAATTTCGCTGCAGGATAAACCGTTAGTAACAGCAATAAACACGCCATCTCCTTTTTTTATTTATTCTATCCTTTCTGAAGACCATTTGGCCCTTGGCAAAAATTTTGGCCGAACTTATCTCAGGCGTTAGCCAGCTTTCAGAACCTATAACGATTTGTGCCTCAGTACTTCCTATCAGCGCTTGGAGCTCTGGAACATTCCCAATACAGCTACGACAATTTACAACTGTTGTACCAATGGTTTCTGGTTTTGCTTTCTTCCTGTGTCTGACCTGCCCCCTTTGAGACTGAAACCCATTTTGTGTATTCCTGAGGCCCTCTAACCTAAAAAACCGCCCAGTCCACGCCACACAGCCCCCGCTACCCGTGTAGCCGCTTTTTGAGTATAGTGGACTCCTGACCTATTTAGCGGAACCCGAAAACCCACCACCCTTTGACGCAAGTCGAGGAATCTGCAGCCCACACGGTCGCAGAACCGTCTGAGCCTCTGATTCAGACCCTCCACTCGGCTCTGAACCAAAGGTCCGCATTCAGTCCTGTCGACAATGCTGCAGATGGTGAGCTCCGCTTTCATCTTGCAAGTAAGACTGGCAGTTTTTACCAGTTCTGATAGCCGCTCAAAACCAGAGAGGATCTCTTCCGATCCAAAGCGACACACATCATTGGTCCCAACATGAGCCTACACCTGTAGCTGGCTGCACCTTGTGCTCTTCATGGCATCCGGAAGGACCCGTTCCACATCTGGAATGACTCCCCCGGTATGCACACGGAGTGCACATTGGAATTCTTCCCCTCCCTAGCAGCCATTTCCCTAAGGGGCTCCATCACCCGCCTAACGTTGGAGCTCCCAACTACCAACAAACCCACCCTCTGTGAGTGTCCGGATCTTGAAGGCAGCGGGGCGAGTACACGATAAGCGACACCATCTGCGTCAGGAACATCCCCTGCCACAGACAGCACCTCGAATCTGTTAGCAAAACTAACCGGGGAGGCCTCCACTTCGGTCCCCCGGGAAGTCTTACGCCTCCTGACACGCGCTGAGGGGACCTCCCAATCCACCACGGATTGGGGGGCGACCTCCTCGCGGGCAGTGAGCGGGCTGGCCACAGCCGCAGGCCGATCGGAGAGCACAACAGACGCGTCTGCTGCACCCCCGCGAGCGGCCCACAACAGCGGCGCCCACCCACCGCAGTCTCAAGCGTTGCCAGCGAAGCCAACGCCGTCTGAAGCTGCGAGCGAAGTGTCACCAACTCTGCCTCCATCCGTTCGCAGCAGTCACAGTTCCTAGCCATTTTAAAAATCTGTGTGTTTTCCAAGTAAGTACGTCTGAGGACACAGAAGTTTGATAAACAGTGAGCTTCGAAAACTATGAACCTAACACTAAATTGTTTATTACCGGCGAATCTGAAAAATATATATGCGAGTTAATAAATCAAAATATCAACAACTGAACTGACAACTAAACGCGATTCTTAATAAGTAAACACGCGAGCACACTAAAGATTTAAGAACTGTAAAAGAAAGCACACACCAAATGAAAATAAGTCGCTTCTATTAAGAAGCCGGTTACTGTACAATGTAGAGCTGCTGCTGGTCACGTGTGCACTGGCCGCCGGTCACTGAGCAACTGAGCCTACTTGTTTGACAAAATATAGGCTAAACAAATGTCTGAAGTAGTGCTGTAGATAATTGGTACCTTGCATCCTGCAGGGCTATTCAGAATTCCGTAACTAGATACGCTCAATAACGTTCGTGTGTGGTGAGTTTGGTGGCCAGCAGACGTGTTCAAACTCAGAAGAAAGTTCCTGGAGTCACTCCGTAACAATTCTGGGCGTGTGGGGCGTCCCATTTCTCGTGCCACCGACTGTAGCACCATGTTCAGACTTAGTTAATTCGTGGTAACTTGACATTGTAGCAGCAGCAATCGATGTAAAGCAAGTTCCGACCGCAGGGTCGTCCTCTTAGTGTTTACATTATGCTTGTTTTTACATGCGCGCGCCTACGCCAGTTTCTTCAGCTCTACAGTGTATTTCTTGTTCGATAATTGATGAGAATTTCATTTGCCTAAACTCTAACGTTATGCCCATTTTTATGAAGAGTAAAATACAGAATTTTGTGTTTGTTCTACGGTTTTGTTTATTTTGTGAATCGGTTATTATTGAGTTATTTACCGACGTATAAAGTAGGACCACCTCCGCGTTTCATGTCTATTAAGAGCAATAAACTCCATTTATAAAGAATTACTTCGTGAGCGAATCACTTCTTTATCTTAGAATCCATTTTATTGGTAATTCAGAGGTTTAATTTATGTTTGTTAAATATATTTTCACGTCATCATATGCAGATTGATAGACTGGCTAAACTACAGATTATTTATTGATCTTGTGTAAACAGATTGGGCTTAGGAGCTGACGTACATAACTCACCCCTATGAACAGAGGCAACAAGCCATAAACTTTTACTACCCAGTGTTGTGTATCGCCCAAGTATTACTGGTGAGAACCGATAGGAAGGTCGCAGAGAGCTGGTAAGGAACGAAGTCCAGTAGTAACACCAATTGCCAAAAATTGTTGCAAGTTCATGGCTCACTTTCATTGCAGCTGTTTCTAGTGTTGTTTCCCAAAGAGAATGGTCTATTCAGAAATATGCGACATCCAAGGAAAGTGACAGGATAGTTCGATTTTGCAACGTCGTTGTAAGGATGATCTTCTAGACTCTACAGCCCCTACCGGTTGACAGCAAAACTCTGAAAAGGCCGGAGCGTGAGAACGTGAGAGTGGTACCGACAGGCAGCGGGGAGAATGCGGACAATGAGTCATTACAGGCGGGGGCCGTAGCTAATTAATTTGGTGTTGCCAGTCGCGGCGCAGAACAATGGCCGCGTTTTGACGTCTGCTGTAAGCACGGGGCGCAGTTGCCACTACCAAATGCTGCCGAGGACAGCGGAGCAAGTCGCCGCGGTCACCGAGGAGGACTCACTGTGCAGGCAGCGGCGTGGCCATGTCTGTCCTAGAGCTCCTGTTGCTAAGGTCGGTATTACACTATCAGATTGTTGGACAAAGAAATATTGTAAATCAATTCTATAAAGTAATATCAACAATCAGGATGTCTTTCTATGAATAATTGCAGTCCGCCTTAGCTGTTTTTGTTGTTGTTGTTATGGTCTTCAGTCCGGAGACTGGTTTGATGCAGCTCTCCACCCTACTCTATCCTGAGCAAGCCTTTTCATCTCCTCATAAGAACGGCAACCCACATCCACTTGAATCTGCTTACTATACGCATCTCGTGGTCTCCCTCTGCGATTTTTACCCCACACACTTCCCTCAAATGCTAAATTTACGATTCCTCGATGTCTAAGTATGTGTCCTACCAAACGATCCCTTCTTTTAGTCAGGGTATGCCAAAAATTCCTTTTCTCACCAATTCTATTCAGTACCTCTTCACCCACCTAATCTTCAGCATTCTTCTGTAGCACCACATTTCAAAAGCCTCTATTCTCTTCCTGTCCGCACTGCTTATCGTCCATGTTTCACTCCCGTACAAGGCAACACTCCACACAAATGCCTTCAGAAACGACTTCCTTACACTTAAATTAATATTCGATGTTAGCAAATTTCTCTTTTTCAAAAATGCTTTTCTTCCCATTGCCATTCTGCATTTTATATCCTCTGTACTGCGACCATCGCATGTTATTTTACTACCCAAGTAACAAGACTCATCTACCACCTTCATTGTTTCGTTACCTAATCTAATTCCTTCAGCATCGCCTGATTTTCTAAGACTGCATTCCATTATTTTTGTTTTGCTCTTGTTAATGTTCATTTTATACGCTCTCTTCAACACACTGTCCATTCCCTTCAACTGCTCTTTCAGGTCCTTTGCTGTCTCTGACAGAATTACAATGTCATCAGCAAAACGCAATGTTTTTATTTCTTCCCCCTGAACTTTAATTGCCATATCAAAATTTTCCTTGCTTTCCTTCACCGCCTGCTCGATGTACAAATTGAATAACATCGGAGAAAGGCTACAGCCCTGTCTTACTCCCTTCCCAACTGATGCTTCCCTTTCATGCCCTTCGAGTCTAATAATTGCGGTCTGGCTTTTGTACAAGTTATAAATAACTCTCCTTTCCCTATATTTTACCCCTGCTGACTTCAGAATTTGAAAGAGTGTATTCCAGTCAACATTGTCAAATGCTTTCTCCAAATCTACAAAAGCTAAAAATGTAGCTTTGCCTTTCCTTAATCTATCTTCTAAGATAAAACGTAAAGTGAGTATTGCCTCCCGGGTTCCTACGTTCCGCCTGAATCCAAACTGATCTCCTCCAAGGTCAGCTTCTACCAGCTTTTCCATTCTCCCATAGATAATTCGTGTTAAAATTTTGCAACCATGACTTATCAAGCTGATGGTTCTGTTATTTTCACACCTGTCTGCGCCTGATTTCTTTGGAATGGGGATTATTACATTTTTTTGAAGTCTGAGGGTATTTCGCCTGTCTCATACATCCCTCAAACCAGTTCAAATAGTCTTGTCATGGCTGGCTCTCCCAGAAACTTTAGTAGCTCTGAGGGTATGTCATCTACTCCTGGGGCCTTGTTCCGCCCTAGGTCTTTCAGGGCTCTGTCAAATTCATCTCTCAGTACAGTATCTCCTATTTCATCTTGATCTACTTCCTCTTCCCTTCCTACAATATCGTCTCTAAGTTCATTTCCTTTGTAGAGCTGCTCTATGTACTCTTTCCACCTTTCAGCTTTCCCTTCATTGCTGAGAACTGGTTTCCCATCTGAGTTCTTGATATTCGTAGAGTTGCTTTTCTTGTCCCCAAATGTCTCTTTTATTTTCCTGTAGGCGGTATCTACTTTTCCCCTTCTTATACATTCTTCTACAGATTTGCATTTGGCTTCTAGCCACTCCTGCTTAGCCATTTTGCACTTCCTGTCAATCTCATTTTTAGTCGTCTGTACTCCATTTTGCCTGTTTCATTTACTGCATTTTTATATTTTCTCCTTTCATCAATTAAATTTAGTATTTCCTGTGATATCCAAGGATTTTTTGTAGGTCTTGCCTTTCTACCTATTTTGTCCTCTGCTGCCTTCACTATTTCATCTCTCAATGCTACCCATTCCTCTTCTACTGTTTTATTTCTCCCTGTTTCTGTCAATTGTTGCCTAAATCTCCCTCTGAAATTCTCCAGAACGTCACTTTCCTTCAATTTATCTAAGTCCCATCTCCTTATTTTCTTACCTTTCTGCAGTTTTTTCAGTTTCAGCCTACAGTTCATGACTAACAAGTTATGGTCAGAGTCTATATCTGCCCCTGGGTACGTCTTACAGTTTATAACCTGGTTCCGGTATCTATGTCTTATCATTATAAAATCTATCAGATACCTTCCCGTGTCTCCTGGTCTCTTCCACGTATACAACCTTCTTTTGTGATTTTTAAACCACGTGTTTGTTACGATTAAATCATGTTCTGTGCAAAATTCTACCAGGCGACTTCCTCTTTCATTCCTCCTGCCCAGTCCATATTCACCTACTATTTTTCCTTCTCTTCCTTTTCCTACTACCGAATTCCAGTCTCCCATCACAATTAAGTTTTCCTCTCCCTTAACTGTCTGAATAATTTCCTTTAGCTCCTCATATATTTCTTCGATCTCCTCATCATCGGCAGAGCTAGTTGGCATATAAACCTGTACTACTGTTGTCGGTGTTGGCTTCGTATCTATCTTGACAATGATAATGCGATCACTATGCTGCTCATAGTAGTTTACCCGCATTCCTATTTTCTTATTCATTATCAGTCCTACTCCTGTGATACCCGCAACTGATTTTGTACTTATAATCCTGTACTCACCTGACCAGAAATCCTGTTCATCCTGCCACCGGACTTCACTAATCCCCACTATATCTAACTTCAACCTATCCATTTCCCTTTTTAAATTTTCTAATTTTCCTACCCGATTAAGGGATCTGACATTCCACGCTCCGATCCGTAGAATGCCAGTATTGTCTTTCCTGATGACAACATCCTCCTGAGTAGTCCCCGCCCGGAGATCCGAATGGGGGACTATTTTACCTCCGGAATATTTTACCCGAGAGGATGCCATCATCATATTTCCATACAGTAGAGCTGCATGTCCTCGGGAAAAATAACGGCTGTAGTTTCCCCTTGCTTTCAGCCGTTCGCAGTAACTGTGGCAAAACCACATTAGCTGATGTTACAAGGCCAGCTCAGTCAATCATCCAGACTGTTGCCCCTGTAACTACTGAAAAGGCTGCTGCCCCTCTTCAGGAACCACAAGTTTGTCTGGCCTCTCCACAGATACCCCTCCGCTGTGGTTGCACCTACGGTACGGCTATCTGTATCGTTGAGGCACGCAAGCCACCCCACCTCGGCAATGTCTGTAGTTCATGGGGCTGTTTTTATACGCCTTTATTGCGTTACTACCGGTTTCGTACCGTTAAAGGTGCATCTTCAGGTATCTTTTAATTTACATGGGGTGGTTTGACTTGTTGCGGGTCCCAACGTTCATGATGGTTTGCCGGGTTTCATGGGGATTTTCTTCAAAGTTGTTAATTAATTTTACAAGGCAATCCCTTTAGTAAACGTCTATGCGGGCAACGGTTGCGTATACCAAGTTTACTGCTTAAAATTTTAAATAAATATTGGACGTAGTGTATTGGGAACAATATTTCATCAAATCTAAGGCCTCTGCTCCTAGATTGAAACTTTTCAGTGTAGTGTGCGCTGATATGAAATTTCCTGGGAGATTAAAATATGTTTACCGAAACCGGGACTCGAACCTTTGACCTTTGCCCAGGTTCGAGTCCCGGGTACGGCGCACAATTTTAATCTGCCTGGAAGTTTCATATCAGCGTACACTCCGCTGCAGAGTGAAAGTTTCATGCTGTAAACATCCCTTTGGTTGTGGCTAAGCAATGCCTCCTCCATATCCTTTCTTCCAGAAGTGCTAGTCTTGCAAGTTTCGCAGGAGAACTTCTGTGAAGTTTTTTGGTGCGGTACCGTGAGTCGTGTCTGGATAGCTCAGTGGTAGAGCGCTTGCCCGCGAAAGGCAAAGGTCCCAGGTTCGAGTCCCGGTTCCGGTATACAATTTTAATCTGCCAGGAAATTTCGGTTGCCTTCTGTTTCCTGCAGTGAGAAATGTGACCGCTCGAAGTGCTAGTAGTAGCACAGCCTCCTCGCTTATTTGGAGGCAAATGTTTGACAAAGTGTTCGTATTCGTAAACATGGCTACTATTGGCAAGTTTGTGTAGCGTCTTCCAGCAACAACAAAATTGATAGGAAATTCTTCCCATTCCATTTCTGCGTGGTATGGTATAGCAACCGTGCTAAGTCGAACTCTTGAATAAAAGAAATTGATAGGAATGTATAAATCAGATGGGACGTTGTATAACACGCGACAAGGCCAATTTGCACTGTCACGTCTAATCGCTTAGCCCAATACCCTGCTTTGAAAGTCAGATTTTGAGTTACAATCCATGGTGTAAAAAGTCATAATATACTATTGGAATTGAAGATATAACACACGTAAATTTTATTCACGGCTAAAGCAGACTTCTAACATTTTTGTCAACTTAGTGTGCTAAGTGTTGGGAAGTGAAACAACATCAAAATATCGACAGTTGTTTTCAAGGGAAAATATATACATATAAACATCTCAGACAATTCATGTAATGAAATAAATAGAGCCTATTTACTTTATCAGTCATGCCCCTCTCTTACATTGTTAATATCGTCATAAAAAACTTAGATTTTTCCTCTTTGTCAGTGCTGACAACTTCCATTTAAAACGTTATTTATGAAACTTGCTTTATCAGCTTACAATCTCGTTTATATACACCATTTGCGTCAGCCTTTTCTGTTACTCCATTGCAAATACTGAAGAGAGCTACAGAATAATTAGCCGACGATATAATTAGCGTTTCATCCAATATCTTTGTCAAAGAACAGGAGCAACATTTCATCCAATTTTTTCGTCCAAATCTTTGCCCAGTAATTTGATAGACTAATACCGACCTAAGGACTGACAGTACTTGATGATTGCAGAAAGCGCGAATATAATGAATATCAGTAGGTAAACAAATGCGTCTGTAACCATACTTTACACTGAGAAGACAGAAGTCATGGAACACCTCTTACTATCATAGTGTAGAAATCTCTTTGATAGTATCAGCAGTTATCGACACTGAGCCAGAGGTAAACAAATGCGTCTGTAACCATACTTTACACTGAGAAGACAGAAGTCATGGAGCACCTCTTACTATCATAGTGTAGAAATCTCTTTGATAGTATCAGCAGTTATCAACACTGAGCCAGAGAGAACGATGCAAAGCGAGCTATCACTCCCCACATTCAGACAGCCATAGATTCTCGCATATCTACTTAAAAGTAAAACAACTGCACATTCTCACAGGGACAGTGGCGTAGCGGAGAAGCCGTACTTATGCCACATTAATTGATATAATAATAAATTATTAATATAACAAAATAAGAAAAACCTAGCAATATTAACTAATATTTTAACACACGAAATAAAAATGCTATCCCTCAAGCCTTGAGAAGAGTGGGGTTCAAGTTTTAACAAAATGATAATCTAGCGACATTAAATAAATTATAACTTTACAGAAATATATAAAAAATATATGGAAGACGACAGACGATCGTCTTTCAAAATGTATCTGTCTATCACAAACGCAGGTGCAAAGTATGGCTAGGTTTTCTTATTTATAGTAGTTTATTAATTTTTAATTCCTTGCCTTTCAAATACTGACGTCTCTGAATCATTTGTTAAACTCTTGCTCTCCACCGAACTGGTATCTTATTAATTAATAAAATAGTAATTATAGTTTTTATATGTATTTCAGTCTGGTGGTAGCGATACGATGTAGTCTGTGTATGCTCACACTGCCTGCTGGTATATACCAAGACAATTAACATTAATTCATTTTCCAATAAAATTTCAATTAGAATCACTGAGACGCTGCTTTAACCCTCCGCCGCCAAAGAATAAATAAAGGATAGGGGAAAGTCTTACACTTATCGACCACGGCGCGTCAGCCTGAAATTTTTAAGTGATGTGATTTATTTTTCGTAACAGCTGACACATTTTAATACCATGTCTTATAATGAATGACGTCGAAACGAGTTAACAAAGAACTAGTTATAAAGGCAATTGAATCAACGTTAAAATTATTAAAGGAACGGAATACCAAGTTGCGGGTGCTCAAGCCGACATCTTGGAGCTCGACAGAAGCGAACCTGAAGCACTGCTAAGAGGGAACGGCTGTTTCCTTCTTTCCCCCCTTTTTCCCATCGGCGTGTGCCCGACCAAGAACGGAGGTAATCAGAAAATCTGTCGGCCATGTAACCACAGATTTCGCGACACTGGCTGACTCCGAATTCGTCTTCAGGCAGCCCAGTGGCGGACGCGGGCGTAGTTCGCTCCACTGGCCTGGAAACAGGCGGAGAATGAGGCTGGGAGCGACCGGGACGGGACTGCAAGAGGACGGAGCCGAAGCCGTGAGAGGGAAGAGGACGACACTGGAGGGAGGGAGGGAGGGGCGAGAGGTCAGAGCGAAGGGGTGAGCGAGGAGGAAGCGCGGGCGGGCATCGGGAAGCCATTCAGCCGCGCCCGCTCTAAACAACCTGTTGCTATTGACATCCCAGTGGTATTTATTGCAGCCGTTTCGTTCGATTCGCTGCGGATGTAACGCACGAGGACGAAATCACACTAGTCTTGCGGGACTCAAAAGAACACCCAAGCAATTCCAAAGCAGTTGTAAGCGTGTCGCAAGTCACTACTTGAAAGGGAAGCACCGGCTCAAAAGGGAGTAAGATAAAGTTCCTTGTGTTTGTTCTATTTGTGCAGTGACCAAGCAGCAATGGAAACCGGAGACAAATCTGAAGCACGAGTTAAATTTCACGGAGAAACCGTAGAAACTTCGTTGTTTGCTGATACCATTGTAATTTTCTGACGAGGAGACCACATCCATGGGTATAGAATTTTAGAATTTCTTGATATTTATGGTACGTGAAGTTCGGAAGTCAAATATCAATCAGACAAATCGATTCGACACAACTCTAAAAAATTCTCGAGAATATGGACTTTGAAATTTTGCAAAGTAGAGGTAGGCACCAATAATCGCAGCAGCTCTCGATGTAGCTCAAATGATAGCGCTCTGGCCTCACAATACTATAGAGTTCGTAGTTGGAATCCCAATATGATTAATAGTTTTTTCCTTTTCGAATTCAGTTATATAAAACATTTTGGGTTCAGTAATTCCACGAGATGTTTTTGTTTATGTGTATGTAGATGAGCTGAAAACCTTCTCGTAGCGCAAAACGATGATTGAGTGGGTTAGCTGCTTGGAAAGCTATTAGTAGCTATGGAGATGAATTCCCAAAATACAGAAAATAACGAAAAAACACAAATACGCGCACTTTTAGTAAAACTTACCATTAGATATTAAAATTGTATAAGTATTCGAGCACAAAGAAAACAAGTAAAATATTTGTTACGTCAGGATTTGAATGACTAACCCTACTATTGAAATGACAGACCGGTACCGTCTGAACTACGCCGACAGATATTGCAAGTCATTTGATGATTGGTACTTACGCTTACTTACAAAACTCCAAAGTCGATTTTTTCAAGAAATTTTGAGACTTGGCTCTGCCTGATTGTTATTTGAGTCCTGAACGTCACGTACCATAAATATAAAAAAATTCTAAAATCTGACACCCATGTGGTCTCCTTGTGTGCATGAGAGAGAAAACGAGTTGCAAAGCAGCTGAACTAAATCGATAGTCACTCGAACTAACAATATCAGATAAACATAAAAAAAGGCTAAATAAGAGTAATGGTGCTAGCAATAGTGATGGAATTAGATTACAAAATAGCCGATAAACATGGTATGTGAATTTTCAGGATTTCAACTGCAACATACGAAGGCCGTTCTCAAAGTAGCTCTTCCTGTATACTCTTGTTCCGTAATTTATTTATTTCTTTATTTTATTATTTTTTTTTTAAAGATTCGAATTGAAAAAGGAAGGTGCGGCCTTGATGACATCCATAGGAGGCTGAAAAATATCTACCGAGACAGAACGATTGACAAGGTGGATGAAGAAGTTTAAATAAGGAAAAACCTGCACTAAAAAACCACGCCACTTCAACCACTGACGTGTATCGCCATCGACTAGATGAATTGATTCGTGCTGACTGACGAATGACGGTTACCTTCCTGCGCAACTGGACAGTGGCTACAATGCCGTGTGTAGAAGGTGTGTGCGAAGAGGGAACGGAGACAGCTGACACGTGATTGAAGGGTAGGACGGTGGAGGTCTGCTCTGAAGGCAGTTAGAGACAAACTTTTCTCTGATCTGAAGAGATGAAACAAGGGTGCATGCTTAAGATCCGGAAACAAAAATTCAGTGGAAGGAGTGGAATCACATCTCCAAGATCTAAGGAGTTTAAAAGCCAGCGATCAGCAAAGAAACTCGTGGCGACCATTTAGTTTAACACGGTCGTACTGTGAACAGCAACAACTAAATTTCGTTGAATCCAACAAATCGAATACCGTTTGGAAACACTTTGGTTTGCACTGTCGAATCTCCTGCTTCACGGCCACTTCGCCTCATCCGTCTGCTGAATGTGTTGTCCCCGAAGACAGTCCTTTATTGGCCCAGACGAGAAGAAATAAAATTTCAACTCTTAGGAAGTTTCTACAAGCCGTAACGCAGAAGAGACCAAATAACAATGAAATCGATCCAGTTTGATTAGGATAATGCGATAAAAGATACGCTTTAGGCCGTAAGTCAGGAAATTGATAAATCGAGCTGCTCGTCGTTCCTCGCCCACCGTACAGAGCAGTTTAGGAACCTTCTGACTTCTGCTCGTTTCCAAACAGTATTCCATTGTTGGATTCAACGACGGGTGATTTATATCGCTTGTAATGGAGATCATGTTGAATAGTGCCATTGGCCACTGTGTAGAGAAAGATCTACTCTAATAAAGTGTATAATTTGAAAGGCCTCCGACATATTAGCACTATGTTACACCCACCGTTGCATTATTTTCAGAACGACCCTCTTTACTAATGATATATGTAGAGATAATATGAAATGGGAACTGGCATCAACAGGTAAAATACTTCTGAAAAAATATGTAACATGTACTTTACCTTTATGATATCTTTATTGTGGAGATTTGCCGGGAGTGTAGCTCAGAATAAACGTGAAACCTGTACCATAAACAGTTCAGACCAGAAGTGTACCACGGAAAATTTTTTAAGGATTATGTGATTAGATGGAAGGATGGAAGCTTTGGGGTTTAACGTCTCGTCGACAGCTTGGTCATTAGAGACGGAGCTATCGCTCGGAGTTTTAGGTAAAATTGGGGTAGGAAATCGGCCGTGTCCTTTGAAAGGAACCATTCTGGCATTTGCGTGGAATGATTTAGGGAAATCGCGGAAAACATAAATCTGGATGTCCGGAGGCGGTTTTGAACCACCGTCCTCCCGAATGCGAGTCCAGTGCGTTACCACCGCGCAACATCACTCGGTGTGATTAGATAGTGTTAGTAATGAGAAGAAACTGGAGAGAAAGAAGATGAAAAAACTGAGGTACATCTCCAAGAAAAGAAGAGATAGGACTCACTGTGAAGCTCCAAGGACTCATCAGTTTAGACGTACGTTGCAGTAGTTATTCGTGAAGAATTGCATCAAACCACTCTCATGACTGAAGATCAAAACACCAATAACAACAACAATCAATGATATCACGTAAGTCTTAATTACTCAAATTCATTGTAAAAAGTGACAAAAAGAAAACAATGGAGATAAGCCTATAAAATGATAATTATCACTATGTTTTTTTCCACAGATTTCAATAGAAATTCATAAAAAGATTTTATAGTCCACTAAATGTATTATGTTGGCGTGGTACTTTATCTGGCAACTTCCAAATGGAATGAGCTATCTCACGATACATCATGAAGCTAATTGAAGTTTCAGCTTTCTAAACTTCAAAAGTGTTCTCTTGCTCATTCTCCTGGACAACGCCTTGGGATGCCAATGGGTCCTATAGTTCTGGTATGGGACGTTTAAACAGTGCTCCATGGCAACCGATATCTGGAATAATATCAATATGTGGGCTTAACTGAGGCTGAAAAAAGCAAACGGAAAGCTGAAGTTCTTAATTTAACTCTTAAGAAATATTTAACGCACTAATGTATAATCATTTGAACAACGTACTAACTCCTAAATGGAGGACATAGTAATAGGTATTTCCGGTGTAGAGAAGCAGCTGAGAGAGCTAAATATGAAAAAGTCTCCTGATCCGGATGGAATACCAGTTCGGTTTTCCAAAGAGTATTCTGCGGCATTGGCCCCTTACTTAGCTTGTATTTATCGCGAATCTTTAATTCACCGTAAAGTTCCTAGTGATTAGGAAAAAAAGCGCAGGTGACTGCCGTTTATAAGAAAGAGAAGAGAACTAACCCATGTTAATTACAGGTCAATATCGTTGACATCAGTTTCATGTAGAATTTTGGAGCATATTCTCCCTTCGAATCTAGTAAATTTCCTTGAGACGCAAAAGCTTCTTTCTATGAATCAGCACGGGTTTAGGAAACATCGTTCATGTGAAACTCAGCTTGCCCTTTTCTCACATGTCATCTTGCGAACCATGGATGAAGGGCAACCGGCGGATTGTGTTTTTCTCGACTTCAAAAAGG
This sequence comes from Locusta migratoria, assembly GCA_026315105.1. Classification (NCBI taxonomy): domain Eukaryota; kingdom Metazoa; phylum Arthropoda; class Insecta; order Orthoptera; family Acrididae; genus Locusta; species Locusta migratoria. Next base: position 21,503,773 of record CM048751.1, read on the forward strand.
CGCCCGACGCGGTGGCATACTGCAGACTACTAACGAAGATACGAGCATATGGAATAGGTTCACAGATTTTTGACTGGCTGGAAGGCTTCCTAAGAAATGGAACGCAGTACGTTGTTCTCCACGGCGAGTGTTAGAGCCGAGTTTATCGTCAGGCGTGCCTCAGGAGAGTGTGATAGGATCGCTATTGTTTTCTATCTATATAAATGATCTAATGGACAGAGTAACTTGTAATTCGAGACTGTTTGCGGTTAATGCTGTGGTATATAGGAGAGTCGTCTTTCTTAGCATACAGGATGACTTAGACAAAATGTCTAGTTGGTGCGAAGAATGGCAGCTAGCTCTCAATGTAGAAAATATAAAGTGATGTGCATTAGATTCGATTACAGCATTTGTAGTGAGCTTCTTGAAGCAGTCGCGTCGTTCAAATATCTAGCCGTAGCATTGCAAAGCGATATGAAATAGAACGTACTTGTAAGGACAGTTGTGAGTAAGGCAGACAGTCGACTTCGGTTAATTGGAAGAATTTGGGGAAGATGTAATTTATCTGTAAAGGAGACCGTGTAAAAAACGCTTGTACGACCACGTCTTGAGTATTACTCAAGAGAAATTAGGGCTCCTACAGAGGCATATAGGCATTCTTTTTTTCCTCATTCTATTTGGGAGAGGAATAGGAAGGTAAATGGCTAGTATTGGTACAGTGTACCCTCCGCCACTCACCTTACGGTGGATTGCGGAATATGTATGTACATGTAGATGAAAGACAGAATGTGCGACGACTCCACGCAGTGATTGAAACCGACGCCTCCAAGAAATTTACAGAAACACATCAATTAAGAGTGAAATGATGACTGTGGTAAGATCTGATAATGAAATTATCGCAGGTAAAGGTGAATATTTAATAAGGTAGGCTGGAGAGTCTAATAAGTAAAGATTATGGGTTGAAAGTAAAACGAAAAACATAGCAAACTAAGGAGTAGTAGCACATATGAGAATAATGTAAGCATTATATTAAACTTGTTATCTGGCATTCTCTGTTCACTATCATTAAATTGAATATTAATAAGGTTAATTGTACGTTTAGAGAATTGGAAAGGTGATATGATTTGGTTATTAGATTTTGAAGGGTATTGTCTAGCCATGAGAGACTTGATTTTATGCTTGTGCCTAGATACAACATCATAACGTACATAATATAAATAATGTCCTATAAGATTAAGGATGTGGTCAAATATTAAGGGTGAGTTAGAATTACTAAGGTCTAGATGTGCTACATACATATCTTGATTAAGACACTCTTTAAGGTTGATTTTCTTGTTAATTTCAAGCTTCATCCACTATCTTGCACTGTACCGCTTGATGGTATGTGCAATGTACGGGCTGGCAGAAATATTTATGGTAATGTAAGATGGAGTAATCTTCTTACGTAGACATAATTTGTTGAATTTTATGCCTTCTATAAGGTTAATTAATTTAATATTCAATCTTATGTAATGCAAAAATTTTCCCTGTTTATTATATGACAATAATGTCAATAACTTGTTGTTTGCAGGGCCCACAGTGTTAGTGATGTTGTACATCAACATTTAATAATAAGGATTATATAATTTCAAAACTGTATATTCTAGTGTTCGTCATAGTTACACTATAAGCTTATTTCGACTTAGAAGTTATCTTCAGGTATTATGGCACATTCTGTTAAGCTGTACATTTCGGTCTTATTGTGACGTGATTTCTTTTTTATATAATATAAATATTACGTAACTTATAATATTGTGTTGTCATACGAGATGTTTATGAAGTTATTGATTTTGACATTTATTTGTCAGCTCTCCAGATAAAATTGCCATCTTCCTTGATGATCTGTCAAATGGAATTCAAGTCTAATTGGTGATCGTAGACAAAGTTAATACGTTTCGCAAACTTGGGATAAAAGAACCGTTACGGTGGAAGTAAAGAGGACTAGTACAGACACAGAGGCCATTTCTGGAGAAGGGAAGTCAACGTACGTTCACAGTATGTGGTAGTGAATCACAAACCGTGGGATAACCGGAGTGTTTTGCTTGTCATTGTGGTTTACATTTCTTTAGAAAGAGTATACAAAATATGGAGAATGGAAATGGAAAATTTTCTACGAGTCAACTCTGATATTCGTCACGATAATGCGTAACAACTTTCCGATTTGTATACATCTGATCTGTATCGAAAACAATGAGGAGGTATTCTGACACTACAAGTCTGTGTTGCTCACTGTAAAAATAATTTAACAAATTGCAAAATAAATAATTTATTTTCAAGGTTATAAGTATCATACGAAAGTTTTTACACGTCTAGTCTCGGAAAGAAGAAAACAGTAACACGCCAGTGACGCTATCCATTTACACACATACGTCGTGTCTGCTTTAGAACCGGCATTTCACATTTATATTTACACTAGATGAAAAACGAAATTACCACGTTAAAGGTTTCTTCCAGTTTCCTGATAGTCCCTCACTCAAAAAAAAGTTCAAATGTTTGTAAATCTATCGGACCAAACTGCGTGGTCATCAGTCCGTAGCTTAGAAACTACTTAAACCTAGGTAAACTAACCTAAGGACAACACACACACCCATGCCCCAGGGAGGACTCGAACCTCCACGGCGAGCAACCGCGCGCTCCGCAGCGAGACGCTTTAGACCGCTCGGCTACTCCACCGCGGCAGTCCCTCACTCATTAATCCATCTATCTACTAGAAGTAACATAAAATTGCCATCTTCCATGGTGATCTGTCAAATGGAATCCAAGTTTATTTCAATGTTCCCATCTACCATACACTCTGTGATGGCTTGCGAACAACTATCCACATGAAAACATAGACAGGTGTGCCAACATTCATGGAGATTGATTAAATACTGATGGAGTATATTGTTACAAAGGGTGTTGAATACTAAAAGAAAGTCCGCCGTTCAGCATAAGGTGACTTGCACAATTTAAAAAAAAATCCAGGAAAAAATTCATATACGTATCGCATTTCTTGTTTTATTGTCAAATATTTCGTTCCAATCGTCAGACTGAATGAGAGTGCATTCAAAACATATAACGTTAGAGATGTGCGAATTTCCTGACTACCATTTATTCGCTGTTTCGTACCTGAAAAACATTTCGATACAATAACGAACAAACATTGACAGGTGTTACGCATACCCATCATTCATAACTTACAGTCTTGCGTTCATACACAAACTGAACAGAAGCAATGACTTTCAGTTTTTCCCAAGTATTAAACTTTCACGGAGTATTTTTCCATGACTTATTTTCGTAAGAACCTTATTCGGATCATTACGGTCATGTAACAACGTTCCAGCTGTTTTCAGCTGAGGCACTTACCGAATAGCAGCATTTAATTTTTATTTTTATAGAGTTATTTTCCTTATATCAGCTGTTTGTTGTTTATTCTCCAAAAACTTAGGAAAAACCAACTGATGTGTCATCTGAAAAGAAAACATTTGTGTTCGAACCTTTAACAGCGCACTTGCGTAAATAAACAGCATTCTTAAAAAAGTGGCGGATTGGCGCTGTTCCTCTTCAAGAAGAGCTTATATTCTTTTTTTTCCTTTATTGTTTATCATCGCAATACGTTTTAAACTGTGACACGGTCTCATAAATGTCGACAAGAAGGAATTATTTGTTTCAAGTGCCAACAACGCTGCTGAGGCAGTGCCTTTTATAATTCAAGAACAGAAATACAGCACTACTTCTCTAGCTAGTGGAATTACAGTCACGAAGAAGTGCTCTTTATATCTCTCCAGAGAGGCGCAGCGTGGCAAAACGCCAATGCGCCATCTTCGGACGTTCGAGAAACTTTCTCCACAGCCTGGCACAAGATCAAGTCTAAGGGCATTTATAACAGAACAACGATAATATCTAAGGACATGCTACGGAGTACCGAGAAGACGACGGAAATGAAACATGTTTTGTGAAAACGAAGGCCCTTGGAACGTATTCCATTTCGGCTCTTCATTTACGTAAAAAAAGGAGACAGTTATTTGCAAATACACTGTTGTACACATTTCGCCTTAATTATTTGTACTGATGGAGTCAGTTACCATCAAATGAGCACGGTTGAAGTTATTAAAAATAGTTGTTGTTGTTGTTGTGGTCTTCAGTCCAGAGACTGGTTTGATGCAGCTCTCCACCCTACTCTATCCTGAGCAAGCCTTTTCATCTCCTCATAAGAACGACAACCCACATCCACTTGAATCTGCTTACTATACGCGTCTCTTGGTCTCCCTCTGCGATTTTTACCCCACACACTTCCCTCCAACGCTAAATTCACAATTCCTTGATGTCTAAGAATGTGTCCTACCAATCTATCCCTTCTTTTAGTCAAGGTATGCCAGAAATTTCTTTTCTCCTCAATTCGGTTCAGTACCTCCTCATTAGTTACGCGATCCACCCACCTAATCTTCAGCATTCTTCTGTAGCACCACATTTCAAAAGCCTCTATCCTCTTTCTGTCCACACTGCTTATCGTCCATGTTTCACTCCCATACAAGGCAACACTCCATACAAATGCCTTCAGAAAGGACTTCCTTAGGCTTAAATCAATATTCGATGTTAACAAATTTCTCTTTTTCAAAAACGCCTTTCTACCCATTGCCATTCTGCATTTTATATCATCTGTACTGCGACCATCATTTGTTATTTTACTGCCCAAGTAACAAAACTCATCTACCTCCTTTATTGTTTCGTTACCTAATCTAATTCCTTCAGCATCACCTGATTTTCTTACACTGCACTCCATTACCCTAGTTTTACTCTTGTTAATGTTCATCTTATATGCACCTTTAAGCACACTATCCATTGCGTTCAATTGCTCTTCCAGGTCCTTTGCTGTATCTGACAGAATTACTATGTCGTCGGCAAAACGCAATGTTTTTAATTCTTCACCCTGAACTTTAATTCCTTCTCCAAATTTCTCCTTGCTTTCCTTTATAGCTTGCTCAATGTACAAATTGAACAACATTGGGGAAAGGCTACAACCCTGTCTTACTCCCTTTCCAACCACTGCATCCCTTTCATGCCCTTCAACTCTGACAACCGCTGTCTGGTTTTTGTACAAGTTGTAAATAACCTTGCGCTCCCTACATTTTACTCCTGCTTGCTTCAGAACTTGAAAGAGTTTATTCCAATCAACATTGTCAAAAGCCTTCTCCAAATCTACAAAAGCTAGAAATGTTGGTTTGCCTTTTCTTAATCTATCTTCTAGGATAAGGCGTAAAGTGAGTATTGCCTCCCGTGTTCCTACATTTCTCCTGAACCCAAACTGATCTTCCCCGAGGTCGGCTTCTACCAGCTTTTCCATCCTTCTGTATATAATTCGTGTTAATATTTTGCAACCATGACTTATTAAACTGATAGTTCTGTAGTTTTCACACCTGTCTGCACCCGCTTTCTTTGGAATGGGGATTATAACATTTTTCTTAAAGTCTGAGGGTACTTCACCTGTCTCATACATCTTACACACAATGTGAAACAATTTTGTCATGGCTGGTTCTCCCAGAGACTTCAGTAGCTCTGACGGGATATCATCTATTCCAGGGGCCTTGTTTCGACTTAGATCTTTCAGTGCTCTGTCAAATTCATCTCTCAGTATAGTATCTCCTATTTCATCATCATCTACATCCTCTTCCCTTCCTACAATAGTGTCTCGAAGTTCGTTTCCTTTGTAGAGCCCCTCTATATACTCTTTCCACCTTTCAGCTTTCCCTTCTTTGCTGAGAACTGGTTTTCCATCAGTGTCCTTGATATTCATAGAGCTGTTTTTCTTATCGCCAAATGTTTCTTTTATTTTCCGGTAGGCTGTATCTATTTTTCCCCTATTTATACATTCTTCCACATCCTTGCATTTGCCTTCTAGCCATTCCTGCTTAGCCATTTTGCACTTCCTGTCAATCTCATTTCTTAGTCGTCTGTACTCCATTTTGCCTGTTTCATTTACTGCATTTTTATATTTTCTCCTTTCATCGATTAAATTTAGTATCTCCTGTGATATCCAAGGATTCTTTGTAGGTCTTGCCTTCCTACCTATTTTGTCCTCTGCTGCCTTCACTATTTCATCTCTCAATTTTACCCATTCCTCCTCAACTGTTTTATTTTCCCCTGTTTCTGTCAATTGTTGCCTGAAGCTCCCTCTGAAATTCTTAATAACTTCAAGTTCCTTCAATTTATCTAGGTCCCATCTCCTTATTTTCCTACCTTTCTGTAGTTTCTTCAGTTTCAGCCTACAGTTCATAACCAACAAGTTATGGTCAGAGTCTATGTCTGCCCCTGGGTATGTCCTACACTTCAAAACCTGGTTCCGAAATCTATGTCTTACCATTATAAAATCTATCTGGTATCTCCCGGTGTCTCCTGGTCTCTTCCACGTATACAACCTTCTTTTGTGATTCTTAAACCAGGTGTTTGTTATAACTAAATTATGTTCCGTGCAAAATTCTACCAGGCGGCTTCCTCTTTCATTCCTTTTGCCCAGACCATATTCACCCACTATCTTCCCTTCCCTTCCTTGTCCTACTACCGAATTCCAGTCTCCCATAACAATTAAGTTTTCCTCTCCCTTAATTGTCTGAATAATTTCCTTTAGCTCCTCATATATTTCTTCGATCTCCTCATCATCGGCAGAGCTAGTTGGCATATAAACCTGTACTACTGTTGTCGGTGTTGGCTTCGTATCTATCTTGACAATGATAATGCGATCGCTGTGCTGGTCATAGTAGTTTACCCGCATTCCGATTTTCTTATTCATTATCAATCCTACTCCTGTGATACCCCCAACTGATTTTGTATTTATAATCCTCTACTCACCTGACCAGAAATCCTGTTCATCCTGCCACCGAACTTCACTAATCCCCACTATATCTAACTTCAACCTATCCATTTCCCTTTTTAAATATTCTAATTTTCCTACTCGATTAAGGGATCTAACATTCCACGCTCCGACCCGTAGAATGCCAGTATTGTCTTTCCTGATGATCACATCCTCCTGAGTAGTCCCCGCCCGGAGATCCGAATGGGGGACTATTTTACCTCCGGAATATTTTACCCGAGAGGATGCCATCATCATATGTTCATACAGTAGAGCTGCATGTCCTCGGGAAAAATAACGGCTGTAGTTTCCCCTTGCTTTCAGCCGTTCGCAGTAGCTGTGTGGCAAAGCCACATTAGCTGATGTTACAAGGCCAGCTCAGTCAATCACCCAGACTGTTGCCCCTGTAACTACTGAAAAGGCTGCTGCCCCTCTTCAGGAACCACACTTTTGTCTGGCCTCTCCACAGATACCCCTCCGCTGTGGTTGCACCTACGGTACGGCTATCTGTATCGTTGAGGCACGCAAGCCACCCCACCTCGGCAATAGTACGCCCGATAATTAGATTATCAAGGGAACATACTACAGTTTCTGTTACTGACAAGGAGAGAAGAACAACGTATTGTGTAGCGCTTGGCCTAACGACATTTTGTGTACTTACAGGAAGAACGGGCGTACTGCACCTGTCCTATAGTAAAGGATCGAAATTTTTAACATTATACATTCCTTTAGTTAACAGTTTGATTCTTATGTTTTATGTGAGGTCTGTTATTGGACCACAGGCGTGTCTAGGGTAGTTTTCTAGCGACATATAACAGCGCTGTTTGCCTGTGTACGGTTCCTGAAAAACCAGAGATAACCGGTTTTTAGGTCTCTTTCCACGTTGCGCGGCAGTTATTTAAATAAATAAGAAACAGCACTAGGTAGAAAACTGAGCATTCTTTTGTGATGTGTACTTCAAGGAAATTGCAGGATAGGCCATCTAAAGCTTCACTGTTGGAGCAGCTGTCATTATTATATATTTTTGACGACATAGCAGCGTTCATTTAATGAAATAAATTGCAATATGCGATCACTTATGGCTTCAGTGTACTAGGTTCAGATGGAATACCAAACTGCGGAGAATGAAAAATTGTGCCCGGCCGGGATTCGAAACCGGGATCTCCTGCTTACTAGGCAGAGGCATTGAACACTCCGCCACCGAGGACACAGTGACCAACCCCGACTGCACAGGACTCTTCCTGGACGTCTCCCGCCACACCCAAATCTCCATCGGGCGAATGGAGATTTGGGTGTGGCGGGAGACGTCCAGGGAAGAGTCCTGTGCAGTCGGGTTGGTCACTGTGTCCTCGGTGGCGGAGTGTTCAATGCCTCTGCCTAGTAAGCAGGAGATCCCGGTTTCGAATCCCGGCCGGGCACAAATTTTCATTCGCCGCAGTTTGGTATTCCATCTAAACCTAGTACAGTGAAGCCATAACATCGTAAATTGCGATTTATTTCATTAAGTGTCATTAGTCAGCAATTTTGTTTACACAGAGTTTCCACAGCGCGAAGAGCGCTGTAATTCCTGTTTTTGCCACTCTATAAAATTTAAGCTCTTTGATAACACCTTTCCAGAGGTAACACCTGTCTTTCCAAGCAAAGACCATAGCGTGAGAGGGAAACCGTGTCGATGTTGGTTGATGGTGGGTACAGGCGCCAACGGGAGAGTGCGGAGGGAAATAAACCGCAAGAACTCATACCTGAAGCTTCATATTGGACGACATGAGTAGTCCTATTTTGTATTGCATTTTTCCGTATTTCTCGTCATATGAGACGACATTATAACTCATTTCCCATGAGCGCGAATATGTGATTTTTTGTTATTTAAATGTTTTTGATCCTGCCAAATAAGGGGGCATCAATCAATTACGTGGTTTCGGGGGGGGGGGGGGGGAGGAGTGATTCGACCCGAATCTCACCAAATCGCACGTTGGGGAGAGAGAGAGGGGGTTTCTCGGCAAGAAGCAATGTAAAACTGCGAGATAACTAGGTTGAATTAAATAAAATATGTTTCACGTCTAAAAATGTCTAAAACCTAAAGAATATTTATCGCGTCTATGCAAACATCACATAGTGACACAGTAGCCCCTCGATTGTTTCTCGAAATTCGATCGAACACGCGTGGCAAAAATAGTGCTGGCCACCCGGGGGCTTCTCTCCCGCAGCGTGAAGAGAAGCCCAGGTCAGCCATTCAGCTACGGCAATACGAGCGTTCTTTTCACGCGGATGTCCTTTACTACAGCGTCACGGACGGTCGTTGTCGAGTTGCGAAGCTCCTGTGTGTAAGCGTGACGAGACTGACTGAATCAGCGTGAGGTCAAAGGTGAAGATGATTTTATTGAAAATCATACTGACAGGTTGGTTCAAGTAGCGATTCAAGATACCACATAAGAATCCTCCGGAATTGAATGAATATAGGTTGATTATGTTCATCTTGTGTATGTACGATGGGGCTTCAGCCAATACCACCTAGAGACAAGACCTTACAACAGGCCGTGCCTACTTCACACTTACAGGCCGCGGTCGTCACCTCACTGGCTGCGCGGCGGTAGGCGTGCCCCAGCGGCCAGCCGGTGAGGTGGCGGCCGCGGCCTGTAAGTGTGACGTAGGCACGGCCTGTTGTAAGGCCTTGTCTCTAGGTGGTGTTGCTTCAGCCGTATATATAGTAATGAATAATAACACAGTCATCTGTATTCTCATTTTATTACTTATTGGCAACTTCAATGGATCAAGCCATCATATTCAGGTCCTTATAATTGGGTAATCTTCATTTTTCTCTATGGGAAACAACAGAATGACTGGTATCGCACATTAATGTAACATTACAGCAAGGAGGACCAACAGGAACTTGCTACAATGTTACGTGAATGTGCGGCACCAGTTATTTTGTTGTTTCTAACACAGCAAGATGCAGATTACCCTATTGAAAGGACTTGAACATAGCTTGGTCCACTGAAAATGGTTGTCAATAAGTAATGAAATGAGAATACCGCTGACGTTGTCATTATTCACAACAAAAATGAATATTATTATACGAAATCTAGTAGTTCCTTTCATTTAAGTATTTTATTGTTCGATTCAATACATTTCGTATCAAATACAAATGTTAACGAGTCTAAACTTGTGATACTTTCCAAAAAAAAAAAAAAAAAAAAAAAAAAAAAAAAAAAAAAAAAAAAAAAAAAAAAAAAAAAAAACCTTAATGAAGCAAGTATTTACATGTTTACACTAAAATAAGCATTTTTAAGCTTGAAATGGTTGACATCGCAGGTTTTTGAGGCCATGTGATAAATATTTATTGAATAACGACCGGTTTCCGGTTTCACAGGACTGTTCATATTACATTTTATAAGCTAGTCATCTTACTTAAAAGTGGAGATTAAATATTAAGTGCAACATAGCAGTCTACATATAAAACATACATTTCGACATGTAGACTAAGTGCTTTGTTGCATTCATTATTTAATCTACATTTATTTTAAATAAGATGACCAACATATAAAATGTAATAAGACCAGATGATGGTGGCACAGTTCTCCGAAACCGGTTGTCATTAAGTAAATATTTATCTTGGCGTTTAACTTTTGAAGAATATTTTTAAGAATATCTCTTGTGAGATTAGGAGTGGGGGGTGGGTCGAGCAAAATCTCATCGGGGAAGGGGGGAAGGGGGGGGGGGGGGTGGTAAGAGGGAGTCGAAGAAACGCCAAACCTCACGTAATCAATGAACGCTACCTAAGTTGATAAGCTTCTTCTCCTCTTTTACATTTTTAATTTTAGCCAGGACATACTCGCGTTTTGTTGTGCCGTGATAGCAGCAGTTTTTCCTTCTATATATGAAGAACAGTCTAGAGTGTAAGAAATTTATTTTTTTCTACTAGTTTCGGTCTTGTCATAGATCATCTTCAGGAAATAAAGCTCCATTGATGTTGTGGAGCTATATTTCCTGCAGATGGGCTAAGACAAGACCGAAACTAGTCGGAAAATATATATATATATATTTGCACTCTAGACTGTTCTTTATATACAAATTTAAATAAGGTTGCTGTTACCCAATAAATGAAACAAAAATGTTTCCAAAAATTTGTGATTTTTCCTTCTGTTTCAATACTGTGTGTTTTCCCGACAGTTGTCTAGCCGGACCGCCACTGTCATTCGGCTGGTCTCGGCTGCTTGAATCGCGGCTGGTTCGCGGCTCGTCCAGGTGTCTGATGCTCCGCATGACCGCAGGTTTTCGTGCCTCTCTCCACTCGCACCCTTTTTGTTAGCCGGCGGCATGGTACGCCGCTGTCAGCCGCGATATGATTCACCCACCCTTGTCCCCTCCCCCCACCCCCACCCGCCCCTCCTGGGCCATTCACGCCGTCTGATAAATGAGCCCTCCCCAAAAAGGCCGAGTGTTGCGTCCGCTATTCACCCTGTGCAGCGCGCCGCGCCCTATCTGCTCGCGGCAAAAGTGTTCAAATTTGAGTTTGGCCCGTTGGTTTACTTGTTAACAACGCAGCTGAGTAACACATAAAAGGCGGGATAGTCTTTTTTATTCTCTCCTTTTTTTTACAAAAAAGAATAAAGGCCGTAATGAGGGTGCAAGGAGCCAGCATTGTTCCCTGGCAGCTGCAGCATCGGGCGATAGGTAGCGAGGGGTGAGAGGTCGAATGGAGGGGTGTGGGGGAGGGTAGGCTGCCACCCCGTCCTCAAACTCAATGCAGTTGCGGCAGGTCGGCGAGTCATCAATGAGGGACTGAAGCCGGGCTCTATCGAGAGCCGATATCTATAGTACTGCTAGAGCAGGTTTGCTGATCGGTAGTAACCATGCTACTTTGGCTTAAACAGAGCTCCCCCGAGATTTGCATATGATACGATTCTTCGTGCGAGTATGTACTCTACAAGGGAAAGAAAAAAGGGCTAATATTACGTATAATTGGTTTTCAAAAATCGTAAAACTCATTTCTATTTGTCGGTGCAGATTGAGTGATCAATAACGTCGCAAAATTTTTATTATGGTCGACATGATCGACTGGAGAGTATCCGCAACTGTATTTCAAATGAGTTTATTTCCTTCAACAGTTGCAATTTATGTTCCGCAGTTATTATCTATACTACCAGTTTTAAACGTGGACCTACCGCGACAGCGACTCCACTGCTGCTATGGGGCCCAATGACAACACAAATTGTTAAACTACTTCCACCACAGCTATAGATAGTTCTGTGGCTCCATCTCCGCCCAATCTGACGATACGCCAACGGCGAGAATAAATAAAATATTGCAATAGAGACTGAGAAATATTTAATTATTCAACACTGTTGCTGCACCAGCCGCCACCACCACCATCATTGAATGGAATGAAATGCAATTTATTTGTTAAATTACATGTTCGATCACTTGGATCATCTTCAGATCTAAGAAACAAAAGTATAAAAAAATGTACAATTTGGTAAATTGGTTAATTGAACAATAGTTGATTTATACATGAATGGAGAGATTTTTCTTTACCTTATAGTTGCGCCCGCAACTCGTCTGGCTGAGTACTAATTGGTACTGAGTTTTACAATTTTATGTACGCACTAATAATTTGGTTCCAGGTGGTGGTGGGGAGGGAAAGAGCAGATGGGGGTGGGGAGGGAATCGGAGGGGATGTTTTGAGCCCTAATAAGTTAGGGTCTTATACTGAACAATTGTTTGTTATATAAATATGACTAAAAGTGGGTTCTTGAATATATCCAAAAAGAAAAAAATTATAAAACTGTATGTGATATAAGTATAAAAATATGGTACGATAATTAAAACATGAATATGGTGTTTTAAAATATTGAAGGTGTAAAACAGAGATGTATAAAATTATGAATGTCATACTTTAAAAATTTTTAAACAATGCCACCAAGTAGCCTCAGAAGCAATTAACGCCCATACTATACTGTATTATATAAATTGCAATATTTTATACAGTACGTTTAATCGTTTTAAGGATAATTTCAACAAACTGATGTTTAAACAATTTTAAAGTATGACATTTATAATTTTATGCATCTCTGTTTTACACCTTCAATGGTTTTTTTTAATTTTTATTTTTTTAAATTTTTTCTAAAAAGAGAAAAAGAAAAAAAAAAAAAAGAAAGCCTGTAATTCGGTACCCAACCAATGACGCGTCGATGGGTTATAACACTGGCCAGCCAAGTCAGATGATCCCAATGCCCAGAGGTGTCATGATAGGGACTGCCGACGGAAAACACGATACATTCGAGAAATGTGTAAACTTGCTATGTGCTCTGAGGGCCTGAAACAATTTCATTGTACGAAAAATACAAAATAGTGTACATTATTCATGTATTCTTTGATATTATTAATAGATGTTTCGTGTGAAATGTAGTAGTTTTTGTACTCAATGTCCTCATTTGAGGACATCTCCCTATTTGTCTATGAAACTGTTTGTTTAGATAAATTATGATGAATTCTGCACAAGATAGGTCTTAAGTTACCAAATAATAAATCTGAAATTTTGTATATTGTCGGCTTGATCATTCGTGGCCGGCCGCCGGTGGCCGAGGTGACTGAGGAGCTCCAGTCACGGTCAGCACGGCCACTACGGTCGAGTGTTCGAATCCCCCTCGGGCATGGATATTTGTGCCGTCCTAGTTCGACAGTAGTTCATAAGTAGTTTGTAAGTTTAGGGACTGATGACCCCGTAGTTAAGTCCCATAATCTTAACAAACATTTGATAATTCGTGCATATCTGCTGCAAAATAGCCCAGACACAGCAATATTGCACCTAATTCTTTCTTCTGATGGTTAAATGTGACTAAGCTAATTAGCTCAAATCTTTCACTGCGTGGTCCATACTGTATACAACTACTCGGAAATCTTTATAGAAATAAATATTTAGAAATGTTATTAAATAGTTCACCATCTACTTTGCTTCACAAGAGTAGTAGCCTCATAATAGTTACGTAAATCTTCCCCTGCTGTTTTTCAACTTTTTCACTTCCAAGTTCGGGGTTCAATCATAATCAGGAATGAACAATATTAAGGATTATCGTTATTAAGAATCATTATTATTATTACTAAGAATATTATTAAGAAATGATATAAACAGGGGAAAAATTACATTGTTTCTCGTGTAAGTACAAACATTTCGGAGCCCCTCTCCCCGACCCCCTCCGTTACCTTCTTTACATGAACATCCAAGTATTTTACTTAACTACAGCAGTTTTCTGCCCTAGATAATCTTTCATTGGCAGATCGCAATCCCCTCCTAACGTATTAGATTTCTTAACCTGAGATATTTCATTTAACTTCGACCCTTTCTTTCACTAAACAGTCACCTTCGGAATAATTATCAACAGTACAAATGATGTAGCACGTAAATAAATAAATAATCCATCCCTCATGAGCTTGACACCTCATACGAGGGAATATTTGCGTAAATTTACTGGAAAAATATACAAATATTAATTAAATATTTTTTAATAGAAATAAACTTAACTTTTTTTTTTTTTTTTTTTTTTTTTTTTTTTTTTTTTTTTTTTTTTTTTTTTTTTTTTTTTTGCTCTGTGGGTAGTTCTTGTCCCTGCGGACGCTGATCGTGTTTGTTCGTTTTCGTTCTACGTGTTCTTTGGCTCAGCCTTTTTTATTACAGAGAGTGTTCAGCCCTCTGACCGGGCGCGCTGAGCCACGGCGCCCGGCGGCGTAAACCACCACACCACTAACGATTAAGGCGCCTCGGAATAGTCTAAGTACGATTTACCTCCACGTCACAAACTTTAATTCAGCTTCTGTGTTCCAAAGATGTAATTGCAGTAGTGGCCCGGTTCGATTCCCGGCCGCACTACACATTTTAATTCTATGCTTCAGATTTATCATTATTAATTAAATAGTTTCACGGACATGAATATAAGAGGCGAACATCATACTGCTTGCAATTGCTGAGATACGGTGACGTATAGGTTTATCTGACATAATAAATTGATATAATGAGTGTACAAAATCCTTAACCGAATAGATAAAAGTGTGTCGCTTTCAAGATGCTAGCTTGAGGTAATAAATATCACCTGAGACATAGTTTGTTGAAATTGCATGACACGTAAGTTGGTAATTATAATTTAATACCTCAATATTTAGGTTCTGTGAAAATTACATTTTGTAGTTTTCATCAGTTTAAAAATATTGTTGATCCTCGAGAGTGTCCATTTTTTAATAAGTTATCGGAGTGTCCATTAAGACGTTCGCCTTCTGCATGGGTTTATCAACGACTCGCCGTTCGCCATTGTCCACCAAGGTCTTACCCAACCTTAAGCGGTTGCTGAGCAAAACCCGGCTCCTAAACGGTACCAGCACGCCTCGCCCAACCTTCACATACAAAAAATGTATCCGTAATGTCACAATGTTTCAGCGTGAATCACATCGAAATGTGGTACCTCAGTACTGCTTATTGACCTGTAAATGCAATCATTTCAAGGACTCCATATGCTCTCTTTAAGCAATAATGTTGAATGAACTGGAAAGCTCTTAGACGGTTTCATCATCATCATCTTGGACAATTTCCAGCCTCTGGCCGGGTCTGCTTCAAACATAAGCCTCTCCATCGTCTTCTGTCTTCCCACCATCTCTCCGTCTTCACCTTGGTCCCGACTTCTCCTTTCTTCTTTACACTATCCTCCACTCCTTTCAGCCATCTGTCTCTCGGTCTTCCTCTTAGTCTCTTTCCTCCCAGTTTCATGTCGTGCATCCTCCTGGGTATTCTGCCCTCCTCCATTCGCTTAATATTCCCATTTCAGCCTTGATTTCTCTGTCTCCTCTTGTAATGGTTCCACCTTCATTAACTCTCTGATCCTCTCATTTTTTAACCTGTCTGTCACTCCAATACTGTTCCTCAAGAATTTCGTCTCACTAGCTTCTAAATTACTTTTCTCTCTTCCTTTCATAACACAGGTTTCAGATGCATCCCTTAAGGGTACATCCCTGTTCCATATCAATCTTCTGACACTCTTCCGAAATGCTTCTGCTTTTCTCCCTCGCTCGTTTATTTCTCTGTCGTTTTTCCCATCTTCCTGTATCAGGCTTCCTAGGTACTTGAAACTCTCCACTCTCCTCAATCGTTCCCCACGGATTGTTACTCCAGTTATTCCTCTCTATTTTGCTCTCGATGTGATAATCATCTCACTCTTGCTTATACTACATTCCATGTCATATTCTTGTACTTGTTGTTCCCATACATCCAATTCCTCTTGCACTGCCTCCTCCTTATTCCCCTAAATAATCAGATTGTCCGCGAACACCATAGCTTTCATCTTTCCTTCACCAAATACTTATGCTACTGTACTCATTGTATCATCTATCACTACAATAAAGAGTAATGATGAATTTGCACTTCCCTGCCTCAAGTCATTCTTCTTTATTTCCGGCAATGTTGATCAACACGAAAAAGAGCTCAGCTTTGGTTGATGCAGTGCAATGCAGAGCACAAACGGTCAGCCGAGGAGTGGAAGCGTCGCCCTGCAATCCAATAACGCCAGTGGCGCCTCTGGCGGAAATCGGCGTCCCTTCCAACTGCCTGTTCGCCCTTCAGGTCACGCGCCACAAGCTGCCGGCTGCCAACAGGCGGCGCTGTGACGTCACAGCCGAGGGGTGCGCAGCCCCTGCTAGGGGAGAGGGAGGCGGCAGCGGAAAGGGCGAAAACTTGGTGCCAGCGGTCGAGGCGGCCAAATGGTAACTAATAGCTGCCCAGGCTGATCGCCGGCGACAGCCCTTCTAGCGGGAAACTTTGCTAAACACTTCCCTTGCGTCATTTAATAACGCAATCACCTCCAGTATCTCAGAAAAACCTTTATGACTCGCCTCTGAGGGGGGATAGAAAAATTCACGTGTGAGTACATCAATGAGCAATAAGTTGCTCATCGTCAGGGATTTAATCTCTAAATATAAAAGGAAGTGTCCCGATTGACTGACTGACTGATTAACTGACTGACTGACTCATCATCGCCCAGCCAAAGCACTGAAGATAGAAACTTGAAATTTGTGGAGGGTGTTGATCTAACACTGTAGGCGTCATTTAAGAAGCGATTTTTCGATATTCCGTCCGTAAGAGAGTGAAATAGGGGATGATACTTTTTTGAAATACGGATTTTAATTCAGTGTACGGGTTTAAAAGACACGTATTTCGCCATTTTTTGAAATTCGACAAATAAGGGGGTAAAATAGGTGACGCAAAAAATTCATTTTCAAAAATATATTGCTGTTAACTCAAATTTTAAGCTACAATTACGAAACTTCGGATATGGAATCTTGGTCAGGATTAAAAATCCATGATTTGTATTGTTCGTTATGATTTAAAGAATACTTGTTTCGGAAATATGTTGCTATTTAGGCAGTTTTGAAGTTAGAACTACAAATTTTCGGATTTGGATTCGGGGTTCAAATTTAAAAGACATGTGTTTCGGTATTTTTGGAAATTTGACCAATAAGGGGGTGAAATACGAGATGCAAAAATTGATTTTCAAAAATATGGTGCTGTTAACTCAAATTTCAAGCTATAACTACGAAACTTAAGATACGGATTATTCTTCAGGATTAAAAAGAAACAACTGGTGCAGACCAACCAGCCTACTCATGCGAAGCACCGTGGGTTCAGCGAGTTTAATATACGCGAGGTGCATCACAAGTTCCCGGGGTTGCTGAGATGTGAATTTGTGTATTTCTTCCTTATGTCAGTGCGTTATTATCGCATAACGCCCAATTGTTTATCTGTTTCCTTTTCATCAGTACAATCCTTATGAAGTCATATCTTCTCAGCAGTGTGTCCTGCAATAATATAATTTTCCAAGATCTTACTTTGGCATGATTGCAAACAAACTCGCTGGTAGATTAAAACTTGGTGCAAACCGGGATTCGAAGGCATAAGCTTTTCCATTCGCTGAGAAACGCTCCGCTTTTTATTTTTGTCTGAGTTTCCGGAAATAATATTTTGTTTACATTCTCCTATAAGTCGTGGAATGTGTGTACAAGACCAAATTTAATAATGTAAAGTTTTTGGGATGAATAAAAGTTAGTACTTATTGTAACAAGTACTTCAATCTCGGATCAATTTTTCATTATTTTCCGCTAAGAATGTCGTGCCCTTTACTATATGGTAGAATTCTTTCAGTTTCTTCTCATCTTGTTCGCTTATTACAATTGGTGTAAATGGTCCTAGTTGTTCTATATAATGGATAGGAATGATACGGAATGTGTAGCAAAAATATAACATATTCATAACGAACTTGAGTTCACATAGTTTGCCAAATACCATCAGTCATTGTATACATTACCTAGGTATTCTAAGACAAAGCGGAATTTGACACAATGCCGGTAATGATAATTTTTGTTGCATACTCTTCGAATTTATGGATCCCGGATTAGTATAACACGGCCAGTCACTGTTATTATATTTTTATCGACTATATGTCAAATATCTTACGAATTTTATTGATTGAGTTGCCTGTAAGCATGGATAGGATGGTAAATGATCCACTTAATCAGTTTGTTTAGCTTATAGTCTGTGATGATGGTTTGAAACCAAAACCGGTCGAAGTTTTAAGTATAATAAACCACAGATGATTCATAACAATAATTTCCTAAAATAGTATTAAGTGCCTACGCGGCAATAACGAGAAATGCAAAAGAATTATACTCTTTATTAGCCCACTTTTACAGAGACGTGGATACAGTTTTCCTCTCTGACAGTATGGGGAAGTAAATGTCACTGTAGCGATATAAAGTCTAATTCTACGACTGTGAACTGAAGTGGGTGGACGAAATAATATTAGCACCAAACACAGAGAAAATATTTATTTGTTAGGAAGAATTTGACAACCATTCGCGTTGAAGAATCCAACTACTCTCTGAGAAACAGATTGCAACAAAATACAATCCAATTTTTAGCAAAACATTCGCTAATTACTTCAACAATGTTAGATGTGTAAATTTAGTCCTCAATCGCTGATGTGTAATGTCCATAATGTTTACGTTGAGCCATGGCGATTTTGCTGTGCTGGGGAGATGTTTGATAATTTTCTAATCATGTACAAAGAACGCCTGAACATCATCATTTTGGAACATGGAAGCGTTTGTCGTCAATTTGTTAGTCGTAGTAAGAATTTTGCTGCCGAGGATGTTTATAGTTATCCGAAAGGTGAGCGTAATGATAGAAATAAATGAATACGACTATATAAAAGTCCAAAATCATGACGGAACCCCATGCAACCAACCAACCAATCGAGCTCAGGTGTAAGGAGAAACTTCATGGATGATGTAAACAAATGAACACTACTTCGAATTCAGTCATAAATAACATTATGGATCTCTAATTCCAAGTGTAGTGTCAGTTTTTATTTATGTGTATGTAGAGGAGATGAACAGCTTGTCGTCACCTGAGACAATGGTTGAGTTGGTTAGCTGCTTGGCAAGCCGTTAGGATCTATGGATACGACTTTCCAAAAACAGAGTCGTAGCTTTTCACAAACTAAACAGTCAAAGACAACCGTAGTCAACTAAAACTGAAGCCAATACTGTAAAAATGTAACTTGTCATGTTTCTTCCATTGCAACCATCATTATTAACAACCTCTTATGAAATACAGAAAATTACGATTATACGAAAATACTTGCATTTTTCGTAAAAATTACCATTAGCTGTTAAAATTCTGTAAGTATTCTAATACAACGTAAGAAATAAATAAATATCTGTCACAGCTGGATTCGAACCACTGACCCTATGATTGGAAGTCCAGAACGTTATCAATTTGTTTCAATCATCTACGGGTTGTTCTGTTCGTTGCGGTCGCTGGTCGTATTTATTCACCGTTGTTCGAAGTGTTTTTGGCTCAGCTCTTTTTATTTCACAGGGTGTTCTCTCCTCTGACAGCGCGCGCTGAGCCACGGTGCGGTACCCGGCGGCCTGAGCTACACCAACAGATGTTGCAACTGATTTAATTAATGGTTCATACAGTTACTTGCAAAACTTCAAAGTCGATTTTATCAAGAATTTTTGAGAGTTGCATCGAAAGCCTTTGGCTGTTTGTTATTTGAATTCTGAACTTCGCGTACCAAAAATATATTTTAAAAAATTCCTAAAATCCGATACCCATGTGTTCCCCTCTTCAGAGTTAACACAGAAAGCAATGGTGCTAACTTGAAAGATGATGTAGTGTACTCCATGATTCATATTACTTTGTCCGCCCCCTGTAGTTCTTAGAGATTAAATAATGAGCAGAATACTGAAAATATATCAACAAACCCAGATTATTGTTTACTTTTTTCACGCAGACCATCGAAGAAAACTTCAAACTACCTTAGTGACTTTCAACGTACTTCTTTTTCAATTCATATTCTTCGAAAAATTTTCGGACAGTACCACATGGCACATATAACGAGAACAGGCTTAAGGTCGCGGCGGAGCGGCCGAGCGCATTGAGGCTCTTTGTTGCGATACGCGAGGTCGTTCCCCGACGGGGGTTCTAATCCCCCCGTCGCACATGGATGTTTGTGCTGTCTTTAGTATAAGTTAGTTCATAAGTAGTTCCTACGTTTATGGACTGTTGACCCCGCAGTTAAGTCCCATAAGCTTCACAAACAGTGGAACAAACTTAAGAAACGAAAATTGAACTAAAGGTACTTTTGCCGCGTCGGTGCGGCCGAGCGCGCTGAGGCGCTATGCTACGATTCGTGAGGTCGTTCCCCGTCGGTGGTTCGAATCCCTTCTCGGGAAAGAGCCGTCTTTAGTGTAAGCTAGTTTGTAAGTAGTTTGTAAGTATAGGGACTGATAACCCAGTAGTTAAGTCCCATAAGCTCTACAA
Organism: Locusta migratoria; assembly: GCA_026315105.1. NCBI lineage: Eukaryota > Metazoa > Arthropoda > Insecta > Orthoptera > Acrididae > Locusta > Locusta migratoria. The sequence goes on from CM048751.1 coordinate 21,524,484, forward strand.
ACATTTGAACATTTGGAAGGTACTTTACATATAACAAATCAGTATAGATAATTTTTTATTTATAACTGCACACTTCGTTGTCATCAGTGTGAAGACAATTATGATTGCCGGCCGCGGTGGCCGAGGGGACTAAGGCGCTCCAGTCACGGTCTGCACGGCCACTACGGTCGGGGGTTCGAATCCCCCCTCGGGCATGGATATTTGTGCCGTCCTAGTTCGTAGGTAGTTCATAAGTAGTTTGTAAGTTTAGGGACTGATGACCCCGTAGTTAAGTCCCATAGACTCTACAAACATTTGAACATTTGAACAATTATGATTGGGCCGTTCATAGTCAAGTTTTCTAATAATCACTTTCATCGTTTTCCTACAAGACAAACCACCTGCCTATGAATGAAACTTTCACTCTTCAGCGAAGTGTGTGCTGATATGAAACTTCCTGACAGATTAAAATTGTGTGCCGAAACCGGGAATCAAACCTGGGCCTTTTCCTTTTGCGTGCAAGCGCTCTACCACTGAGCTGTCAACTCACAACTTTACTTCTGACAGAACCTCGCCTCCTACTTTCCAAACTTCACAAAAGTTCTCCTGCGAAACTTGCAGAACTAGCGCTCCTGGAAGAAAGTGTAGGACGGTGACATGGCTAAGCCACACCCAAAGGGATGTATCCAGAATGAAACGTTTACTCTTCAGCGGGGTGTGCGCTGATATGAAACTTCCTGGAAGATTAAAATTGTGTGCTAGAACACGAACCCGAACCTGGAAAGAAGGAGGCGAGGTACTATCAGAAATAAAGTTGTGAGGACGGACCCTGAGTCGTGTAGGGATAGTTCAATGGTAAGGCGCTTTCCCACGAAAGGCAAAGGTTCAATGTTCGAGTCACGGTTCTGGCACATAATTTTAATCTGCAAGGAAGTTCAACCTGCCTTTGGTACATAAAGCAGAAGTGCCTTACAAGCCTTTTAATAACATTTTACTATGATATTTTTGGTTTTTTGTTGTTGTGCCTTATATTAGTGTCGTACCAGAACGATGTTTCGGTTACGTAGCTCATATACTTCATCAGGTTACAAGCTACTTAACCGAAATATAGTGCAATGATGACATTAATATCCGCCAGAACACCAGAGAAACCTAGATGTCATTATATCGCAGAGTAAGCATTAGGAATTACAAATTTGTACTTTATTTGCCGCATCTTATGTTTTAAGTACGATGGATGTATTTGGATATGTTTGTTGTCTTCTTGTATAATACCCCAGGAAGCAATCTTCTTGTTGAAGCGCAACTCACTGAACTACTACTATGTAAAGACTTCTTGGGATGTCGCGGCAGAGTGTAATTTAATGTTGCAGTTTATTAATGTCGTTGGAGGTCCTTACGTAATACAGCGTACAAGTTTGTCACTGACCGTTTTATGACTTGCAAACACAGAACATACGAAGAAATGCAGTTACGCTAAATAAATGCTGGAAACCACCGAGAGCATAGACCGTGTAGATTTTCTGATACGTAATGAAGGCTGAGCGCTGCATGAGACGAGATGCAACAGACGTTTAAACTGATGTTTCCCGTCTTGCCTGTCACTCGTCTTCATTAAATATCTCAACTCAGGCACATTAAATATCTTTAGTCCTTGTCTAACATACACTTGCAACGTCCCGTACCATAATGAAGCAAATAGCAGAAGTTACATTTTATACCTATTATGGCTAGGCACTTCTGTACGAGGAACAATGCAACATAGCAGACCTTTTCGCGACACTAATGCACTCTCCTGAAAATATGACTCATTGTTCACCTACGTCTCTCGTATCTACATCTTCATCTACGTCTGCTGTTCTCCACAGAAAGGACAGCTTGTGGCAGTGTACATAAACTACCTGTTTCATTTTCTCTATTCTGTTTTCACATGCGTAAGAGAGATTCGTTATGCCAAATATAATCGGTTGTTCTGATGTATATCAGAGTCGTACCTGCATGATGTTTCGGTTACGTAGCTCGTAACAATCATTTTGTCACAACTGATGAAAGTTGCAAGCCACATAACCGAAATATCGCGCAAATACGACAATGATACCCGGTAGAACACCAAGGAAACCTACATATCTCTGTTCTGTTTCCATATGCGTAAGAGAGATTCATTATGCCGAAGAATCTATCTCATTTACTTTTCTACAATATTTAAGCAAGTACTTATAAAGTTATGTCTGCTTATTTGTTCTGTTTGTCATTCCGCATTGTGCTCAGTTTATTTAGTACGTATTTTAACGTAAATATATTCAATATAGTTGATGTTGTGCGTTGACCAAAGATATACATTGTAAGTTTCACATTAATCCTTGGAACTATCGATCGATTTGAGAGTGAGCGCTTCGACTGCGAGAGGCAGTAGCGGATACGCGCCACAGTCTGCCAGTAGTTGTAACGTGCTAGGGTTGGTTAGCAGCAGTGACGAGAGGCGTTTGGTGACTGCAGTCGTTATATAATAGCTGGATAATGAATTGTAATAGAGAAATTGTGATGTGACCTGTATTATGAACTTGGAGGAGATATAACATGTATATTGACATATGACTTAATAACTGGAATAACATACTTTATCAACTGAGTCATCAGGTATGTGTTGCGGCACGATATTATTGTAATAGAGGATTACAATTTATTAAGGTTCCTGTAATGTTTTACTGCTTTAAGCTTTCGGAATACACTTTTTAAAATTAAAACTTTTCTTTTCGCGTTTTCAATTTTTGCCGGTACTTTCCCCTTCCTTGTTTTCACTTTTTGAGTATTCTTTAACCTCATTATTACCTATCAACCATTTGCAAACTTTTTTGTACAACTGGTAAAATTAATGTTCCTGCATTCTGAGACCTGCTTGCTGTTTCCGGGTTCCAGTTTTGTAATGACAATACGAGGTAAGTCAAATTTCATTTATTGTGACGTAGTCAGATTGTTTCACTTTACATTATATAAACTTGTCAGATGGTTTTCTCATTCAGTATTTCCTTTGGGTGTACGTATAACAGGGCCATAATTTTTAGTATTTGGGTTTTCACAATTCCCAGGCGTGACCGTTGAGTATATTATGTTTTCAAGACTTACCTCAGTGGTCGAAGTCACCACAGTCTTCAGTTTTAAAAGTTCAGTTTAGCACGTACGTAGTGCACAGTATTGTCAATTCCAGTTTTAAATATTCGGTATATCTTGCAAAGTCGTTAAGCAAAAGTTCATGGTTATCACTTTCTCAGAATACCAATACTACGCATTTCAGTGTGGTAAGTATTTCAACTGCGATTAAGTTCGATGATACTATGTACACTTACAAGTTATATAGTGCAAGGAGTTTCTGCAGGTTGTGGCAGTTGTCAAGAAACAAGATTCCAGAAGAAATAACTTTTAAGAAGAGGTTTTCTAAGATGTCATCCACAATACACAGTGTCATGATCCTTATAAATGTGTTATCGAAAAGGTTAATAAGATAATTTTAACCAAACTTGTGTTTAATACATTCAAGAGCTTATACTGTTGAAGGCATGATTAATTATCAACATCGTTTTAGAATTATTATTTGCAGTGATTTCATAAACGAACATGTATACAATATGACTTCTTCCATAGTGTACTAGTGACTGAGGTGGAGAAGATACGAAATAGCAAAGGTCTGTTGCACTTATCTTCGGAAATAGACGGTCCGATGTTGGGACAATTTACTCAATCATTCTGTGGTGCAGAACCTTTAGTTTATTTAGTCATGGTTGCAAAATTTTAAAACGAATTATTTATAGATGGATGAAAAGGCTGACAATTGCTGACCTCGGGGAGGATCAATTCGGATTCAGGAGAAATGCAGGAACCGGGAGGCAATACTCACCTTACGACTCAGATTAAGGAAAAGCGAACCTACATTACTACCTTTTGTAGATTCGCAGAAAGCTTCCAATTTCTAAAGTTAACAGGGGGTAAAATATAGCTAACTGAAGGTTATTTACAACTTGGTTATTAAACCAAACATTAGAGTTGAGGGATATGGAAGGGCGCAGTGATTGGGAATCCAAACTTAGTAAACTTCCCTTTAGAAATAGTTGTAGTATTAGTAATAATAGTAATAGAAGTAGTAGTAGTAGTAACACTAGTAGTTTACAATGGCGAAGAAAAAAAATTCTTTGTAAGTTATCAGTGCATTGAAATTTCAGTTTTAGAAGGGTAAATAACAATAATAAGCATTTAGCGGATTTCAGCGGATTTTAACTCCAGTTTAGCGGCAACTAACGATAACAATAACGAAAAGACTTGCGCATAATAGTTCGCGATCGGGAGCTTTCGCTTTAGTTCGCGGCTCTGCCGTGAACTAGTTCGTTCTTTTGGCTCGTCCGCTCCCAGTGACGGCTGAGCGGCGTTGTCTGCGCATGCAGGTGGAGGGAGACGTTCCCCCACCTAGCTGCTTCATGCGCTTGCTTGAGCCGCTAACGATATCACGCAAACCAAAAGAAAAAGTTTATGGATAATTTCTCGCGTTTAAGTTTAGAGTTATCTTTATATCTTGTCATTATGGAATTTATTAGTCAGATATTGCAGAGTGCAGAATACCTCAAAACAGAAAATTTGTAGCACTGAACTATGTAATCTAGCAGACAGAAGCTCATCTCGAAATGGCTCTTAACAGCAGAAGGCAAACACGTGATTTTTAATTCTGCTGCGCGCCCTCTCGCTATTGCCCGTCGGTCTTCGGAAAAGAATCCAGCGAACTAAGAAGCAACCGGTAACGCATGTTTTAGTTCGCGACCCATTGCACATAGTCTGCGACCGATCGCGCATATTTTAATTCGCGACCGATAGCGCGTATTTTAATTCGCGACCGATCTCGCATGTTTTAGTTCGCGACCGATCTCGCATATTTTAGTCCGCGACAGGTAGCTCTCCTTTTAGTTCGCAGCTCGGCCGTGAAGTAGGTAACTCTTTTTAGTTCGTGCGTTCGTTTTGGCTTTTGCTACCGCTACTGAAAGAGCTCATTCTTTTATGACAGATTTTTTATATAATGATCAATGTTGCCCAAGTGAGTGCTATTAGCCGTATTTTTGGGCAATAAGACATCAAATACTTAAGCAAATAAACCAGTTATTTACACGAATGGGTGATACAATGGTATTCATTTACTTTGCATACAGAGTACTCGTAGTATTTTACACTATGAAACTACTGCTGAGCTGCATCTCAGCTCGAAATGATGGTTAACTGGCAGAAGGGAGTCACGCGATTCTGCGCGCTCTCGTGTCCTCTCGCTGTTCTCCGTCAGTCTACGGAAAAGGAGCGGACGAACTAAGAGGCGAAGGATCTGCGAACTAGTTTGCGTAGTTCACATGTAGGAACGCTCTTCCGAACTAGTTCGTTAGCGAACTACACAAGACTAATAACAAACGCGTGAAAGACAGATGGTGTGAAGACCAGGCAACAAAAGTTCGCGATTGAGAATCTGGCTCAACATACCTATGACTCAATAATATCACTAGTGCACTGAATGAAGAAAAGAATTACGCTGCAAGTGAAACTTCGAGATTGTGTGAGGAAAAGGATACTCTGAGATTATCACAATGTTTTTATTTCTACAAATTCTGAATTTGTTAGTCTCGCGGCACCCTTAAAGGTGCGGACACGTCCGAGTATCGGCCGTCATCCGGAGAACGAAATATACCATTGAAATAAATGCAGGTGGTCACACGTGTCGCGGTCCGGGCACGGAACGTCAACGGACCGGGAGCGGGCCGGGCGGAATTGGCAGAGTTTAATTTTTGACGTGACGGGCACGGACGCCGGGCGACGGGACGGTATTGTTTGTTGTAAGAAATGGACGCGGAACGTTTAATAGAAGAAGTTCGCAAGTTTCCGGTACTTTACGACCAGACAGACGTGAAGTACCGGAATATCGATTACAAGGACAAAGTATGGGAGACAAATCAAGCAGATTTGCAACAGCCAGGCGTTTTTTGGGTGAAATTGATTGTCTCCAAGAAGTATCGTTTTTGCATAAGCTTGGTTCTAGTTTCTTTAAAAGTTGACAGAAGGTGTGCTGCATCATCCTAAAATATTCATAAAAGTTCGTCTCATCATGCTGGAGACGAGGATATGATGTTCGAAACTCTACCTGTACTTGTCTCGTTTTCCAGGTGCTGTGGATCCATAGATTTTTTCGTTTTTTTTTTTTTTTTTGCCTTGCTTCAGTTTGGCTTCGTCTAAAGGAAGTGCTATGAGTCCTAATTCAGTATGACTCAAATTAGCGAACATATTTACAACTTTCACAAACAGGAACACAGATCAGCGCGTCCGAGTCACTACAATGAACTGAGACACGGACGAGGAACGGGCCGGAGCACGGACGTCACCCGTCCGACACTCCGTCCGGAAACGGCCCGGATCTACATCTACATCTACATACATTCTCCGCAATTCACCGTAAGGTGCGTGGCGGAGGGTACACTGTACCACTACTAGGCATTTCCTTTCCTATTCCACTCCCAAACAGAACGAGAAAAAAAAGAATGCCTATATGCCTCCGTAGGAGCCCTAATTAATCTTGTCTTTGTGATCTTTACGCGAAATGTAAGTAGGCGGCAGGAGGTCGTACTACACTCAGCTTCAAATTCCGGCTCTCTAAATTTACTCCACAGAAATTCACGAAAAGGACGTCGTCCTTCTTCCAGCGATCCCTAATTGAGTTGCAGGAGCATTTCCGTGACACTTGCGCATTGGTAGAACGTACCGGTAACAAATCTAGCTGCTCGCCTCTGAACCGCCTCTATGTCTTCCTTACAACTGATCTGCTACGGGTCCCAAACACTTGAGCAATACTCAAGACGTGGTCGTACAAGCGTTTTATACGCGGTCTCCTTTACAGGTGAAGTACATCTTTCCAAAATTCTCCCAATAAACCGAAGTCGGCTGTCCGCCTTACTCACAACTGTTCTTACACGTTCGTTACATTTCATATCGCTCTGCAATGTTACGCCTAGATATTTGAACGTCGCGACATCACGAAACTCACTACTAATGCTGTATTCGAACATTATAGGATTGTTTTTCCTACTCATGCGCATCACCTTGCATTTTTCTACATTGAGAGCTAGCTGCCATTCTTAGCACCAACTAGAAATTTTGTCTAAGTCATCCTGTATGCTATCACAGTCAGTTAAAGACGACACCCTCCCATACACCACAGCATTATTAGCAAACAGCCGCAAATTACAAGTTACTCTGTCCATCAGATCTTTTATATAGTTAGTAAATAATAGCGATCCTAACACACTGCCCTGGGGCACGCCAGACGATACACTCGTCTCTGATGAACACTCGTCGTCGAGAACAACGTACTGCGTTTTATTACTTAGGAAGTCTTCAAGCCAGTCACAAATCTGTGAACCTATTCCATAAGATTGTATCTTCGTTAGCAGTCTGCAGTGTGACACCGCGTCGAACGCCTTTTTGAAGTCGAGAGAAACACAATCCGCCTGTTGCCCTTCATCCATGGCTCGTAAGATGTGGTGGAAACGGAGTATATATATATATATATATATATATATATATATATATATATATAGTCAGCTTCTTTGTAAGTAGCCAAAGAGAAAGGTGTTTACAGTTTAATTAACACGAGACTCTATGAGTAAAATTGAACTAAAATAATACTATTGTCGTTCATAAGATTTCACTCGGTGGCGCCGCTGACTTGCTAATCAGCGGGTCGCCGCATATGAAAAACCGGCTCGTAACTTCAGCGTAGCAGTAACAATAGCGCCAGCATGAAAGCTGGTCCCGGCGGCATTAAAACCGCTCACAGTAACAGCAGCACACGTTCTCAGTGGCGGCATCACGTTGGCGACCCATTGTCACGTTCATTTGTGATTGGCAAATTGTAGTTACATTGTACAGTTTGAGGCTTTCCCGACGTATGGTTCTGGGGCGTCGTGTCAGATCGTATTGTCGAAACTGCACAATATTTCCACGAGGCAGCTGCTCGTTATCTTCAGGTGCTAACTATACTGCTGATTGCTGTCATCTCGCTTATATACTGTGGCTGGCTAGAAAAGCGCAGGCGTGAAGACGGTGGTGGGAGGGGGGGGCAACGTCATCAATGTAGGCGAATAGTTACGTTGTGCTTAGCGATTGGCAACTAAATCATGAAATATTCACTGTCCGAGACAAGCAAGAAAGAAACGATGGCTGTCTAACGATAACAATAACGAACGTGCGAAAGACAGATGGTATGAAGACCAGGCAAAAAAGATTCGCGATTGAGAATCCGGGTCAACATAGCGATAACTCAATAATAACACTAGAGCACTGAATGAAGGAAAGAATTAGCTGCAAGTGAAACTTCGGGGTTGTAGGAGGAGTAGGATATTCTGATATTATCACAATGTTTTTATTTCTTTAAATTCTGATTTTAACTCGCGACACCCTTTATGCAGCTAAGCGACACCGCAGCTGTGCGCTACAGTTTGTACACAGTACCTCACTGCAGCTGAAAGTGCCAGAAACCTCACTGCAGCTGGTCGCTACTGCTTTAAAAACCAACGCAGCAGTTCATAGTCTTCCGAGCGCCGGTAGCGGTGGGTTCATTAGCACTGCTACCGTGCCCGCAGTGAGAGTCGGATCTGTTCCTCGGGTCTGACACTGTGAGCGATTGGTCCTCGCGCTACACGGCTCGCCTGGCGCCAGTGCTCGTGGCACGCGTCCTCGGCTACGCTAACTGGCGACAGCTGTATCCGGCGCCGGAGCACGCGTCACAACTTCCGCCGACGACAGACGGACACCTGCGCGCCGCGCCTAAAAGCGCTGGCGGCGCCTTTGATGTGACAGCTGTCGCCTGGGAGACGCTCTTTACGAGCCATTATAGGCGCGGCGCCGCTGCAGCAGGAACAGCACGGCGGGCCGGCGCCGTATTCACCGGCGGGCCCGAATCCCTGCACCGTCGCTGGCGGAGCGGCAGTCTACATCTACATATACAGGGTGTTACAAAAAGGTACGGCCAAACATTCAGGAAACATCCCTCACACATAATGAAAGAAAATATGGCATGTGGACATGTGTCCGGAAACACTTAATTTCCATGTTAGAGCTCATTTTATTACTCCTCTCCAAATTACATTATTCATGGAATGGAAACACACAGCAACAGAACGTACTAGCGTGACTTCGAACACTTTGTTACAGGAAGGGTTCAAAATGTCCTCCGTTAGCGAGGATACAAGCTCAATATACAAAAACCAGTCTTGATCACAGAAATTAACAGTTTCAATTAACCGGTTTCGACCTGGTGTAGGTCATCTTCGGAATTACAAGTAGCCAGTGCTGCACTCGGCCGGGCTGGGCTGTCCTGGGCTGTTCAGTTACCTGCTGACAGCAGAACAGCCCAGGACAGCCCAGCCCGGCCGAGTGCAGCACTGGCTACTTGTAATTCCGAAGATGACCTACACCAGGTCGAAACCGGTTAATTGAAACTGTTAATTTCTGCGATCAAGACTGTTTTCTTGTATATTGATCATACCAAATAGATCGCTATTTTCTCCTCCGACAATGTTGTCAAAATTAATGAGGATACATGCATCCAACCCTCCGTCGCATGGAATTCCTGATGCGCTGATGCAGCCATGGAGAATGGCGTATTGTATAATAGCCGTCCACAATACGAGCACGAAGAGTCTCTACATTTGGTACGGGAGTTGAGTAGACAAGAGCTTTCAAATGCTCCCACAAATGAAAGTGAAGAGGGTTCAGGTCAGGAGAGCGTGGAGGCCATGGAATTGGTCCGCCTCTACAAATCCATCGGTCACCGAATCTGTTGTTGAGAAGCGTACCAACACGTCGACTGAAATGTTCAGGAGCTCCATCGTTCATGAATCACATTTTGTAAACAATGCACTGACTGCAAAACCACGTTCGTGATCAACACTAACCAGTCGATGCTACGTACTGATGTGATCTCCACATATCATATTTTCTTTCTTTGTGTGTGAGGAATGTTTCCTGAAAGTTTGGCCGTACATGTTTGTAACACCCTGTATATACTACGCAATCCACCCAAAGGTGCGTGGCGGAGAGTACTCGCTATCTACCAGTTACTTGCTTTCCTCTTCCACTGCCGTATAGAACGAGGGAAAAGCGAAGCTTGTGTGCAACCGAACAAGCTCGACCCTCTCTGATGTTTTCTTTGTGGTGGGAAGGCGGTAGTACATTCCTTCTGAACTCTGCCTCAAATTCCCTCTAAATTTCTTGAACTTTCATTTCATTTGGGCCTGCAGCATTGTGTATGTCTTTTAAGGACACATTGTTAAACTAAGTAATGCCAAAATGCTGCTTTAGTTTATAGATGTTAAAAACTGTTTATTATTATAGCAAAAGGCCTATTTCGGCACTGTGGCCATCATCATGCTACATCCATATGGCATCGTGAAGGTATAATTCATTATAGAAACTGCATATAATTGCAGAATAAATGCTCTTTAGATGGTATATATATTTTATTTGATGCTTATCAGGTATTAGTTCGTTAGTGTTATTGTGTCAGTTTGACATATCCTCCAGCAATGCTCTATGGTTACTATAATAGTAATAAACAAACTGTAACCATAGACCATCGCTGGAGGATACTTCAGTAAAAAATACATTCTACATGAATGGTTCCGAAACAACTTTCTCGCCAAAAGCGGCTTCAACAAGTGTAAAATGCAAACAGACATTTGCTGGATACTATACACGTTTTTCTTGTAAGATATTAATCAATGTAGTAACCTCCAAGTAGTAACGGGTGATCAAAAAGTCAGTATAAATTTGAAAAATTAATAAATTACGGAATAATGAAGATAAGGGTGGCCACCGTAACCCCCTGACTGATCGCGTTCGGAATCTGTTGCGATGCACTCTAGAATTCGATCCACAGTCCTCTACAACATCTTCCCTTTACAGTACGTATGACAGTTTCCGAGAATGCTTTCAGCTAAGGTAAGTTTTAAATCACTTCTTCTATACTGAACAAAGATCGATTACAGTGAACAGTGTACATCACATAGAAGCAGATAATGCAGGATGTTCATCTGTGTGAGAAATACCCGGCAGCATCGAGGAGAGCAAATATTATAGAAAGTTTCTTTTTATAAGCCTACTTATTACACTGCAATATTTATGATCTACCTCTCCTTCACTTCACAAAAGGCCGATCGACTGCTTCCGAGGAAGCGACTAAATTATACAACGTGCGTCTGAAAAGTTCGCTGAAGCAAGAAACAAGAGTTGAAAACAAAACACAGTTACTGGCTTTCGGAGTAATCGCCATGGGCTACAATGCACTTCTGACATCAATTGAACAGCTGTAGAAAAATGCCAGCGAAATCTTTTTCTGGAATCGCTCGAAGCACTGAGGTCACGCGTTGTTGGATCTTTGCAACAGTTCAAGCACAGACGTTTTGCTCATTGCTTCAACAACATATACTTTAACTAACAACCAATATTCAAGATTATGAATTACGAACAGAGGCCAGCATGAGTAAAGTAGAAGTAGATTTCATCGGACTCGTGAAGCAACTGAAATCACTTAACAAGTCTTCTGGTCCAGACTGATACCCGCTAGATTTCTATGTGATTATGCTGAGACCATAGCTCCTTACTTAACATCCATATATAACCGATCGCACAGGTCACACTAATATTCAAGAAAGGCAGGCCTATTTCATTAACGTCAATTTGCAGAAGCCCTTTGGAACATATCCTGTATTCATATATTATGAATTATCTCGAACAGAAAGATCTATTCACCCAAGGTCTACACGGATTTAGAAAATATTGTTCATGTGAAACACATCTAGATCCTTACTCACGAGAAGTGTTGAGTGCTATCGACAAGGGTTCTAAAATTGATTCCGTATTTCTATGTTTCCAGAAGGCTTTTGACACCGTACCTCACTAACGGATTTTAATCAAACTGCGTGGTTATGGAATATCGCCCCAGATTTGTGACTGGATAGGTGATTTCCTGTCAGAGAGGATACAGTTTGTAGTAATTGATGGTTAAGCGTCGACTAAATCAAAAGTGATATCGGGCGTTCCACAGGGTAGCGTTATTGATCCTCGGTTGCTCGGATGTTCCTTATCTACACAAACAATTTGGTAGAAAATCTGAGCAGCTCTCTTAGGTTGTTAGCAGATGACGCTGTTATTTATCTTCTAGCAAATTCATCTGAAGATTAAAAAAAATTAGAACGATTTAAATAAGATATCAGTTAGCAGTTGACTCTAAATAATGAGATGTGTGAAGTCGTCCACATGAGTACGAAAAGAAATAAAACTTTGTTTACAAGATAAATCAATCGAATGTTAAGGCCATAAACTCCACAAAATACCTAGGAATTACTATTAGATCAGACTTAAACTGGACAGAACACGCAGATAATGTCGTAGGATAGGCGAACCAGAGACTGCGTTATAGGCAACAGAACTACTAAAGAGATTGCAAACACTACGCTTGTCCGTCCTCATTTGGAGTATTGCTGCCCAGTGTGGGATCCTTATCAGGTGGGTTTGAAGGAGGACATCGAAAGTGTTCAAAGAAGGACAACCCGTTTTGTATTGTCACTATACAGGGGAGACAGTATCAATGAAATTATACTGGACAAGGGATGGGAGTCATTACAACAACGGTGGTTATCGCTGCGGCGTAGTCTACTTACGAAACTCCAATCACCAATATTCTCCCCCGAATGCGAAAATATATTGTTGACTCACATTTACATAGGTATAAATGATCATCAGAATGAAATACGAGAAATCATAGCTCGAACGGATAGATTCAGTTGTTCTTTCTTCCCGCGCGCTATTCGTGAATGGAATAGGAGATGAAAGGTGGTTCGAAGAACCCTCTGCCAGGCATTTAAATGTGTTTGCAGAGTATCCCATGTAGATGTAGAACATCTCATGGTTCTCCGTCTCAATTTGCCTAATATGAAACAAAACTTTATGTTAATACATTACTTCATTTTGCGCTCCATGTTACAATGACACGAATTCTCACGATGATCCTGTCAGCTCGGTCGCAGCATGTACCACCGCTTCAAAGCAGTGCTTTGCGCTATAAAGAGCGCATGTTGACATGAGTCTCAATATCTATGCGCGGGCACTTCATAGTAACCAACGTGGTTTGTAAAATATGGTTCCATTAACTGAACACTTCAGACGCACATTGTACTGTCGCTGCTGTGTAATACAAGCGTACTATTTTAAATCTCCAGTACCCACAGCTGCGCTCCGTTCGAAATCAACCTGTGGACCGGTGGAGGTAAAGGCAGCACTTGCGGCGGTCTGGCACGCCTCACTAGCACTGTGTACTAGATTTGTGGATAATAGTTCAAAATGTTCAAATGTTTGTTAAACTTATGGGACTTAACTACGGGGTCATCAGTCCCTAAACTTACAAACTACTTATGAACTACCTTATACTAAAGACGGCACAAATATCCATGCCCGAGGGGGGATTCGAACCCCCGACCGTAGTGGCCGTGCAGACCGTGACTGAAGCGCCTTAGTCTCCTCGGCCACCGCGGCCGGCGGATAATAGTTCGCGATCGGGAGCGCTCACTTTAGTTCGCTCTTTTAGTTCGTTCGCTCCCAGTGACAGCTGAACGGCGTGGTCTGCGCGTGTAGGTGGAGGGGGAAGTTCCCCCACCTAGCTGCTTCATGCGCTTGCTGCTTGAACCGCTAACGATATCACGCAAACCAAAAGAGTTTGTGGATAATTTGTAGCGTTTACGTTTAGAGTTATCTTTATATCTTGGCATTATGGAATTATTAGTCTGATATTGCAGAGTGCAGAACACATCAAAACAGAAATTTTGCAGCACTGAACTATGTAATCTAGCAGGCAGACGCTCACCTCGAAATGACTCATCAGCAGAAGGCAAACACGTGATTTTTAATTCTGCTGCGCGCCCTCTCGCTGTTGCCCGTCGGTCTTCGGAAAAGAATCCAGCGAAGTAAGAAGCGAGATACGTTTGGGATAATCGTCCGCTGCTCCTAGTTCGTCCGCTGCTCCTAGTTCGTCCGCTCCTTCTAGTTCGTCCTCTCCTAGTTCGTGCGCTCTTTTGGCTTTTGCTACCGCTACTAAAAGAGGTCTTTTTTATGACAGATTTGTTATATAATGCATCAGTGTTGCCAAAGCGTGTGCTATTACCCGTATTTTTGGGCAATTTGACATCAAATACTTAGGCAAACACGGTCAGCACAGCCACTACGGTCGGGGGTTCGAATCCCCCCTCGGGCATGGATATTTGTGCCGTCTTTAGTTTTAGCTAGTTCATAAGTAGTTTGTAAGCTTAGGGACTGATGACCCCGTAGTTAAGTCCCATAAGTTGTACAAACATTTGAACATTTGAACTTATGCAAAAAACCAGTTATTTACACGAATGGGTGATACAATGGTATACGTTGCGTACAGAGTACTCGTAGTAATGTTTAACATAGATTTCTTGTGGCAGTGAACTATGAAACTACAGCTGAGCTGCATCTCAGCTCGAAATGAAGGTAACTGGCAGAAGGAAATCACGCGATTCTGCGCGCTCTCGCGTCCTTTCGCTGTTCCCCGTCAGTCTTCGGAAACGGAGCGGACGAACTGAGAGGCGAGGGATCTACGAACTAGTTCGCGTAGTTCGCCTTTGGGAGCGCTCTTCCGAACTAGTTCGTTGGCGAACTACGCAAGACTACTGTGTATCACCTATAGTTGTATACAACGAACATGCTGTACGATTTCTATTAACTGAATTTCACAATCAACTTTGGACACCATACTATTTACCCTACAAGTCATTTGGTAATCTTCGCAAATGAGTGCGGGATATGCCACCTCAGTACCTGCTAAGTTTTTTTAAGAGCAGCGTGTAAGCAACCAGTACCCGGAGACCTCGATGTTAGCAGTGGACGAACAATACTAAACACACAGCCGGAACATAAAGGGTCAAGAATGTGGACACGAAAGAGCTTTCGAGGGCTGTGCGGCGTGACGCGGCAGGAGGAGGCGACGCGACGTGCTGCTGTTGACTCTGTTGAACGTGTGAAGGGGGGGGGGGAGGGGGAGCCTGCCCTGCCTGAGAGGCCGGACGGGCCTCCGCAGCTGAAGACACGGCGTGTGTATGCAGCCAGCGCGGGCCCCGCTGTTTGGTCAGCTGCGCTCCGTCGCCGGTGTGAACGCTGCCCCGGCATGTGGGCATCTGCCACCACCCCTCTCGTCACCTGGTTGGGGCAATATCACCGAAATCGCTTTCTAAAGAAAGTAAACAGAGATTCTGAATATGTCAGCCTTTGAGGGCGATTCAGTATTTTTTGAAAAAAAAAAAAGCACATGTTCCTAACATCGCTTCAAAAACTTCTTAACAAGGATTTAGTTGGCCCAAGGTCAACATGGACTCAGAAAATATCGTTCATGGGAAACACAACTACCTCTTTATTCACACGAAGTGATACGTGCTATCGACAAGGTTTCGCAACTTGATTCCGTATTCCTTGATTTCCAGAAGGCTTTTGACAGCGTACCTCACAAACGGCTTTTAATCAAATTGCGTGGTTACGGTATATCGCCCCAAATTTGCGACTGGATAGGGGATTTCCTCTCAGAGAGGACACAGTTCGTAGTAATCGATGGTAAGGCATCGACAAAAGCAGGGGTGATATCGGGCGTTCCACAGGGTACTGTTATTGGTCCTCTGCTGTTCCTTATTTACATAAACGATTTAGGGGAAAATCTAAGTAGCTCTCTTAGGTTGTTTGCAGATGATGTCGTCATTTACCGTCTAGTAAAATCATCTGAACATCAAAACCAACTGCAGAATGATTTGAATAAGTTATCACTATGGCGCAAAAATTAGCAATTGACTCTAAATAATGGGACGTGTGAAGTCGTCCACATGAGTACGAAAAGTAATCCGTTAAACTTTCATTACATGATAAATCAGTCAAATGTAAAGGCCGTAAACTCCACAAAATACCTAGGAATTACAATTACTTGACTTAAATTGGAAAGATCGCGTAGATAGTGTCGTGGAAAAGGCGAACCAGAGAGTGCGTTTTATTGGCAGAACGCTTAAAAGATGCAATAGAACTACTAAAGAAACTGCGTACACTACGCTTGTCCGTCCTTCGATGGAATATTGCTGCCCAGTGTGGGATCCTTATCAGGTGGGTTTGACGGAGGTCATCGAAAGAGTCCAAAGAAGGGCAGCTCGTTTAGTATTGTCACGATACACGGGAGACAGCGTTACGGAAATGATACAGTATCTGGGGTGGGATTCATTACAACAACGGCGCTTATCGCTGCGGCGTGGGCTTCTTACGAAACTACAATCGCCAAAATTCTCCTCCGAATGCGAAAATATATTGTTGACTGCCACTTACGTAGGTAGAAATGATCATCAGAATAAAATACGAGAAATCAGAACTCGAACGGAGAGATTCAGGTGTTCTTTTTTTCCGCACGCTATTCGAGAATGCCATGAAGCCGTCCGATGAACCCTCGCTTTCTAAGGAAAGTAAGCCATCAATATCCATCAATAACGGGTACGATACAGATGTAGTGCACCGCATCGTTGATCAAAAGACTTGCTAACAGTTTTCAACATTACTCAGTAGCAAATCGCACCTTGATAAAACTGACAGTCAGAGATTCATTTCTATTCCGTTTTTAGGCAACGTATCGTACAGATTACAACGTGTATTGACGAAGAAATATGATTGCAAGGTAACTTTTTCCACTAACAACAATTTAAAGAAAAACCTTTTTCATACACCGGAGACCTTTATAGATCCTTTTTCCAATTCTGGCATTTACGAGATAACATGTAACAACTGTCCCTGTTATTACATAGGTCAGACAGGAAGAGCAATCAAGGTGCGGTATAAAGAACATCTACTAGGGAGGACAGGACGCAATGTGCATAATTCTACCTTTGCCGAGCATTTGCTTGTAGCCGATCATGTCTCTAAATCGTTGGAAGACACTGTAATTTTGCATAGGGAGGCCAAGGGAAAGCAACTGGATTTATGGGAAGAATATGAAATTTTCAAGCACCTCATCATCAACGACGGTAATATGCTAAACGCCCAACTGCAACTTGCAAGTAGACAATACCTAGAATGTTTGAAACCTATACTGTTTTAGACATTTGTTAATGCAATACTTGTTCCTGCATGGTGTTTATTGTCCTCAGAATTCTAGTTATGCACTTGTTTATATTTTTATAATGTTGTGATGCATAATGTTTATCCCGTTCCCTCCCACCGGGTGTGTGCTATTTATTCTAAGTTTGTGTTTCATGCACTATGTCTGGCCGCTGAATATTTCCTAACTTTTCTATCTTCAATTTTTGCGTTTATGCACGTATATATACTCTGCCATCCACATGGCTCCAGATTCCTTTGCATCTTATTTGCCATCTTTCTTTATTTTATGTTTTCTGTCAGTATCATATTACACATAGTTTTCTTCTTGTCAAATCCTTTCGCGTCCGCGACTGCGCGCACGCCCATCAGCCCTCTTGGCGCCACCTAGTATAGTGCGGGTGCACGTCGCTAGGGCTCCTACGCCTCTGCCAGTACGCAGTGCTCAATCGACCTGTCTGTGGATGGGCTTCACAATTTTATGATGTGACATTGTTTTAAATTTTACTTTGTATTCTATTGATATGGAGTCAGCCACATTTTATTTAACAACTTTTTTAATGTGAGCTTTATGTAAGTACATTCTCACCTATGCTGTAATTTTAATTTCTTATTTTAGAAACACGTTTGTATTTTACTATTATTCATATGATTTATGTATTACATTTTATTAGGTAATACTTCTGAAGAAGGCAAAATTACTTTTACCGAAACCTAGGTCAAGGTTTATGCATGTAAACCAAATTTATGCAACTGGTCGCCTGAAACAGTGTTGACTTTTGGAAAGTAAAAAGAGATTCTGAAAGTGTCAGACTTTGAGAGGCATTCACAATTTTTTTGAAAATCTCAAAAAGCACATGTTCCTAACATCGCTTCAAAAACCTCTTATTACCGGTTTAGTGTTGGCTGCCATCATCAGATTTTTTACATAATTAATAGACTACCGAACCAGGCAATGCTTCGCAATCTATATCTACAAAAGTGAATGTCTGTTCGGTGTACGTTTATCACGTCTGAACCACAAGACATAAAGAGCTAAAATTTGTACAGTTACTAATGTCTACTCGGGAAGGCTTTAGGCACGGTTTTATGGCGCTCGGATAGCTATTTATCTATATATATTAATGTGAATGTCTGTTCGGTGTACGCTTATCACGGCCGAAGGACAAGACGCAGAGACTTAAATATTTCTACTGAGAGTAATTTATACATGAGGAAGATTTTAGGCACGCTTTTATAACGATCTGATAGATATTTAGTAATTTGAAGAATTTAACGTGAAATGCGGAACAATAATTGAAATTGAAAAATATATTTACTCTTTGAAAATGGTTTTATTGGTTCCATTGTTGCTTGAGCGTTGATAATGATAAAAGAGTGGAGGATATTGGGATGGAAAGTTATCCGTGTATAAAAATTCTACGTGTGTGTGATAATATTTCGCTCTGCAGCGAAAATTACAGAACGCAAACGAATGCGAAACGTGATGGCACAGACCATATCTTTGGTCTATGCGTGCTACAATGTCTTCATCTACACATCTACATCGGATACTCTGCAAATCACATTTAAGTGCCTGGCAGAGTGTTCATCGAAACACCGATATACTCATTCGTTCTCGAATAGCGCGCGGGAAGAAAGAACACCTGAATCTCTCCGTTCGAGCTCTGATTTCTATTCTTTTATTATGATGATCATTTCTACCTATGTAAGTGGGAGTCAACAATATATTTTCGCATTCGGAGGAGAATGTTGGCGGTTGGAGTTTCGCAAGTAGCCCACGCCGCAGCGATAAGCGCCGTTGTTGTAATGATTCCCACCCCAGATCCTGTATCATTTCCGTAACGCTGTCTCCCCTGTATCGTGACAATACGAAACGAGCTGCCCTTCTTTGGACTCTTTCGATGTCCTCCGTCAAACCCACCTGATAAGGATCCCACACTGGGCTGCAATACTCCACAAATGGACGGACAAGCGCAGTGTATGCAGTTTCTTTAGTAGTTCTGTTGCATCTTTTAAGGGTTCTGCCAATAAAACGCAGTCTCTGGTTCGCCTTTCCCACGATATTATCTACGTGTTCTTTCCAGTTTAGGTCTGAAGTAATAGTAATTCCTAGGTATTTTGTGGAGTTTACGGCCTTCAAATTTGATTGATTTATGTTGTAAACAAAGTTTAACGGATTTCCTTTCGTACTCATGTGGACGACTTCACACTTCTCATTATTTAGAGTCAATTGCCAATTTTTACACCATACTGAAATCTTATTCATATCGTTCTGCAGTTGGTTTTGATCTTCAGATGATTTTACTAGACGGTAAATGACGGCGTCATCTGCAAACAACCTAAGAGAGCTACTTAGATTTTCCCCTAAATCGTTTATGTAAATAAGGAATATCAGAGGACCAATAACACTACCCTGTGGAACGCCCGATATCACCTCTGTTTTAGTCGATGCCTTACCATCGATTACTACGAACTGTGTCCGCTCTGAGAGGAAATCCCCTATCCAATCGCAAATTTGGGGCGATATACCATAACCACTCAATTTGATTAAAAGCCGTTTGTGAGGTACGGTGTCAAAAGCTTTCCGGAAATGAAGAAATACGGAATCGATTTGCGAACCTTTGTCGATAGCACCCATCACTTCGGGTGAATAAAGAGCTAGTTGTGTTTCGCATGAACGATGTTTTCTAAATCCGTGTTGACCTTGGGTCAACAGATCGTTCTGTTCAAGATAATTCATAATGTTTGAATACAGGATATGTTCTAAAACCCTGCTGCAAATTGACGTCAATGAAATAGGCCTGTAGTTTAGTGGGTTACTCCTACTGCCTTTCTTGAATATAGGTGTGACCTGTGCAACTTTCCAATCTTTTGGTACAGATCCTTCTATGAGATAGCGGTTGTATATGACTGTTAAGTAAGGAGCTATCGCTTCAGCATAATCAGATAGAAATCTAATGGGTATACAATTCGGACCAGAAGACTTGTTAAGTGATTTTAGTTGCTGCACTACTCCGATGATATCTACTTCTACGTTACTCATTACGGCATCTGTTCGTAATTCGAAATCTGGAATATTGGTTTCCTCTTCTTTGATGAATGAGTTTCTAAAAGCTAAGTTTAGTAACTCTGCTTTAGTAGCGCTGTCATCGGCAGGATTGCCATTACTATCACGTAGTGAAGGTATTGTTTGTGACTTGCCCCGAGTATATTTAACATATGACCAAATCTCTTTGGGTTTTCAGTCAAATTACGAGAAAGAGTTTCGTTGTGATAAATATTGTAGGCATCTCGCATTGAAATCCTCGCTAAATTTCGAGCTTCTGAGTACGATCGCAAATCCTGGGGATTTCGTGTTCGTTTAAATTTAGTATGCCTTTTCCTTTGCTTTTGCAACAGTGTCCTGACCTGTTTTGTGTACCAAGGGGGATCGCCTCTTTCTTTTATAAATTTATTTGGTATAAAACTGTCAATTGCTGTCGATACCACTTCTTTGAATTTGAGCCACATCTGGTCTACACCTACGTTTAGTGTTAGAAACGAGTGGAAGCTGTCTTTCAAGAAGCAATGTATTTTGTTTCCATCTGCTTTCCTGAACAAATATACTTTGCGTTTATTTTTGGTAACTTTGGGACTTTCGATATTCAATTTCGCTACGACAGCTCTGTGTTCACTAATACCTGTATCCGTTTTGATGCTCGTTATGAGCTCAGGATTATTTGTTGCTAAGAGATCAAGTGTGTTTTCACATCCATTTACAATTCTAGTTGGCTCATGAACTAATTGTTCGAAGTAATTCTCAGAGAATGCGTTGAGTACAATTTCGGACGATGTTTTATGCGTACCTCCTGATTTGAAAATATAATTTAGCCAACAGATCGAGGGTAAATTAAAATCACCACCTACTATTATCGTGTGAGTCGGGTACGTTTTTGTAATTAGACTCAGGTTTTCTCACGTACTCACGAAACAACCATAAGCCCGCTAAGGGGAAACGATTAGTTCAAATGAATAAAGTGATATCTGTAGATGACGTGATTTACAGTTTTAATTGGGTGCGGTTTATTACCTCACACAGTTCAGCTTCTTCGTAAGGGAAAGATTGCAGTCACACCCTGCGACATTCACTGCAGCTTTTCTCCTCGAAGGATCTTGAATATTTTGTACCTAGGCCTGGCCTTAAGATTCAATTAAAGGCATGACAATGAGGTTTTTTCCTACAAGTAATAAGAGCGAGAAAAAGCTCGCATTCCGTACCTGTAATCTCTCAAACACAGTTACTGAAAACTGTGTTGTGTTCCAATATTGATGAAACGAAAATCTTCATTTCTAATGAATTTTTATTTGATAGCGTTGTTACGAACTTGAAAGGAGAAGTAATGAATAGCAATTAATGACGATTTGAACCCATTCTCACACCTACCTCACTACAATAAACAGGATTCATACATGTTCCTCCTTCACATCACAGCAGACGTTTGGACTAATATGCTCTAGTAGTTCTTAGTGTAACTACAGATTTTTACGAACGCTAGTTAATTAAATGAAAGAAATCTACAGTTAGTTGTTGATTTTCCAGGAGGCTACTGATACCGTACCTCACAAACGGATTTTGATCAAATTGCTTGGTTATGGATAGGGGCACAGTTCGCAGTAACTGGTGGTAAGGCATCGACTAAAACAGAGGTGATATCGGGCATTCCAAAGGGTAGTGTTATTGGTCCACTACTGTTCCTTATTTACATAAACGAAAAATGTTCAACTGTATGTTAAGCTTAAGGGACTTAACTGCGGGTTCAAATGTTTCAAATGTTTGTATCGTCTATGGGACTTAACTACGGGGTCATCAGTCCCTAAACTTACAAACTACTTATGAACTACTTACGAACTAGGACGGCACAAATATCCATGCCCGAGGGGGGATTCGAACCCCCGACCGTAGTGGCCGTGCAGACCGTGCCTGGAGCGCCTTAGTCCCCTCGGCCACTGCGGCCGGCTACTGCGGGTTCATCAGCCCCTAAGCTTACAAACTACTTGTGAACTACCTTATACTAAACACGGCACAAATAACCATGCCCGAGGGGGGATTCGAACCCCTGACGGGGAGTGGCCTTACGCATCGTAGCATAGCGCCTCAATGCGCATAACCAGTCCGCCGCGGCTACATAAACGATTTAGCTGGGGGGGGGGGGGGGATCTGAGTATCTTAGGTTGTTTGCAGATGACGCTGTCATTTGCCGTCTAGTAAAATCACCTGAAGATCAAAGCCAACTGCAGAACGGTCTGAATCCCTATGGTGTAAAAATTGGCATTTGACTCTAAATAATGAGACGTGTGAAGTCGTCCACATGAGTACGAAAGGAAATCCGTTAAACTTTGTTTACAAGATAAATCAATCAAAAGTGAAGGCCGTAAACTCCATGAAATACCTAGGAATTACTATTAATTACTATTACTTCTGACTTAAATTGTAAAGAACACGTAGATAATGTCGTGGCAAAGGCAAACCAGAGACTGCGTTTTATTGTCAGAACCCTTAAAAGATGCAACAGAACTACTAAAGAAACTGCATACACTACGCTTGTCCGTCCTCATTTGGAATATTGCTGCTTATTGTGGAATCCTTATCAAGTGGGTTTCACGGAGTACATCGAAAGAGTCCAAAAAAAGGGTAGCCCGTTTTGTATTGTCACGATACAGGGGAAACAGCGTCACGGAAATGATACATGATCTGGGATGGGAATCATTACAACAAAGACGCTTACAGCTACGGCGTGGTCTACTTACGAAACTCCAATTGCCAACATTCTCCTCCGAATGCGAAAATAGTTTGTTCACTGCTACTTACTTAGGTAGAAACGATCATCATAATAAAATACAAGAAATCAGAGCTCGAACGGTGAGATTCAGGTGTTCTTTCTTCCCGCGCGCTTTTCTAGATTAATGGGGGATAAATAGTATAATGGTGGTTCGATGAACCCTCTGTCAGGCACTTAAATGTGATTTGCAGAGTATTCCATGTAGATGTGGATACAAAAGACAGCATAAAAACAGTATATTTCACAACAGATGGGAGGTAGCTACAGTTTTCTCCAGATAAGAAATAAGAACAGTAAATTAAATACGTATTATCCGTGCGAAGCATTGAATCGTATACGTAAAATACTAGTAATTTCTTTAGTTAATAGAAAATTAATTTTCCCGAGAACCACACACAACTGGATACAAGATGAGAGGTAGTAATGGTGCACAAAGTATTCTCTCTCAGCCGCCGTGAGGTGACTTGCTTAACACAGATGTAGTGGTAGATGTACAAAAGAGTACTGTTGGTCAAACAAATCATAGGAGTAAGGACCACGAGAACAGAGCGAGGTGGCGTAGTGGTAACACACTGGACTCGCATTCTGAAGGCCGGTGGTTCAAATCCACCTCCGGCCATCCAGGTTTACGTTCTCCGTCACTTCCTCAGATCACTCTAGGCAAATCCCGGGATGGCTCCTTTGGAAGAATATGGCCGTTTTCATTCCCCAACGTTACCCGAACATCAGAGTGTGTGCTCTGTCTCTAATGATCACGCTCTTGGCGGGACCTTAAACCCCGACGTTCCATCCTTAGCAAAGCGGCATACCGGGTGGCATTCGCTACGCCTGTCCCGAGCAACGAAATACGTTTCCCATTCCATCTCACGTAAACTTAATTTTCGTCTATGTTTACCCTGTACCTTCGTTTCAGAAACGTGCTTTACTACGCTTTAATAATCTTACGGGCTAATTTAAACAGTTTTACTTACTCGTCATTCAGAAAAAGCGGTGCTAAAATTCTCCTCTTCTGAATTTTTCTTTAATCAGTGTTTACAGTCGCTGATTAACCTGAAATTCTGATGCTTGTTGCAGCGTAATGTGGTTCCTCCAGTCCTCTCCCTAAAGAAAAAAGAGTCGCCTGACTTCGCATTAGCTCCGTTTTTAATTACTTTTCTGTCGATGCTCCTGCTTACCGAGGATCCGCCCAGACAGCGCGTCGTGAATATACTAATTAATCTCTCCATTTATTTCTCTCGAGACGTTTTAATAAGAGTTTTATCTAAACTTGGCGCGCAGGGGGTGGCAGGGACGCCAAGGGAAACCTGAGGGCTCAGCAAGGGAAGCCGCCAACCCCCTCTCACAGAGTTTGCCCCATTTCTCCGACTTTATCTGTCGCAGTGGTAATTAGGGAAGCGCTTGGGCGCGGCATTCATTGAGAAATTCAATGAGAGGCGACGAGGGGATACGGGTGGCTGCCGGCGATGCGATAGCAACGAAGTCGAGGCTGAACTGCGGAGTGCGGGAATTGGGGTTGCAATTGAAGCAGGGCGAAGGAAACGTGCATAAAATGTGCCAGTTCAGACGGCCTTTCCGATAATCACCTGAAGGCAAACAAATTTCTCGAAAACGTTCACCGCCAAACTAAGTACTTGCCGAGGGTAGAACATTCAAAGAAATTCTTGCCACCTGTTATGTACACTAACGGTACAACAAAATCAATACCTTCGCTACTCATTAGCAATGGTGATGCTACCGTTGGGAGTGTTGCTAGAGCAGAAATTCTAAACACGAAATAAACACTGTTGTTGTTGTGGTTTTCAGTCCGCAGACTGGTTTGATGCAGCTCTCCACGCTACCCTGTCCTGTGCAAGTCTCTTCATCTGAGAATATGTTCGGCAACCTACATCCTTTTGAATCTGCTTACTGTATGCGTCCCTCGGTATGCCTCTACGATTTTTACGCCACACACTTCCTTCTAATGCTAAGTTGACAATTCCTTGATGTCTCAGAATGTATCCTACCAACCTATCCCTTCTCTTAGTCAGGATACGCCAGAAACTCCTTTTCTCCCAAATTCGGTTAAGCACCTCCTCATTAGTCAGGTGATCTACACATCTAATCTTCGTCTGTAGCACCACATTTCAAAAGCTTCTGTCATCTTTTTGTCTGAACTCCTTATCGTCCACGTTTCACTGCCAAACAATGCTACACCCCAGACAAATGCTTTCAGGAAGGACTTCCTAACATTTAAAATAATACTGGATTTTAGAAAATTTCGATTCTTTACAAACGCGTTTCTCCCCATAGCCATTCTTCATTTTATATCTTCTTTACTTCGGCCATCAGAATTTATCTTGATACCCAAATAACAAAATTCATCTACTACTATCATTGTCTCATTATCTACTCTAATTCCTTCAGCATCGCCTGATTTTCTGACATTCCATTCCATTACCTTCGTTTTATTGTTGTTAATGTTCGTCTTATACCTTCCTTTCAATACACTGTTCATTCTATTCAATTGCTCTTCCAGATCCTTTGAGTCTCTGACAAAATTACTATGTCATCGGCAAACCGCAAACTTTTTATTTCTTCTCCCTGGACTTAAATTCCCTCTCCAAATTTCTGCTTCCATTCCTTCACTGCTTGCTCAATGTACAGATTGAACAACATTGGGGAAAGGCTACAACCCTGTCTTACTCCCTTGCCAACCTCTGCGTCCCTTTCTTGCCCTTCGACTCTAATAACCCCCTACAAAATTATAATCAAGACCAGTGTAACATTCCTACATTTACTTTTATACTTTCGATTCTAAGTAAATTTTATATATCTTGGCAATGTTAGTATATTTAATTTTATATTTTTGATTGCTTGTAAATTTCTCGCCATATCTGTGCATTCTATATCTTTGGAGATACTGTTATCGCAGGGCGCAGAGATTGTAGCGAGTAGGAGAGTCTCTTGGTCTCTCTGTAGCACTTAGCATGAGCAGTCGCGAGCAGTCGGTACGTTGTGTCCGTCTGTGGCAGGTATTCTGTAAGAGAACGTTGCTGTTGAGCTTTTGGACAAGGAAGAACATGTAGGTAAGTATTCTCTATCCAAAGAAAGCATAAGAAATTTAGAAATGGTAGGTTAGATATTGAGTAAAATCGTTGAAATTCAAATATTTGTAAATCTAAGGGACTCCACTACGTCGTTCATCAGTCCCTATGCTTACACACTACTTACACTAACATAAAGTAACTTATACTGAGGACAACACAAACACTCATGCCTGAGGGAGGACTCGAACCCACAACGGCGAACGGCTGCTCGCACCGCAGCACGGCGCCTTAGTTCGCACGGCCATTCTGTCGCGGCAAGTAAAAGCGTGCTTTGACCCCATTTTGCCATTGTTCAAGTTATGCCCGAATTTTGTATTGTTAACGTTCATTGTGAACTGCTGAAAAAAAACTCTCAATGTCATGAGATGATTTAATTTGTAAGTGTAAAAGTTTTGCTTAATAGTCAGTACTTGAGGCTTTGTTAAAAGTAAAGATGTGTCATTCTGAGTCATTCAGCTCACGTAGCTAGTTTGTAGTTTCCTCTGCACATGTAAAAAGATTTAAATACGATTTTCAGTAAGCAAACTTTACTTTGGGTGACATTGCACTTTCCGTCCAGGAATTATATATTTATTATTATTTATTATTTATTTATTATTTATGATTTCGCCCGCTGCTTCTGACTTTGCTGCTGTTGTTCCTCTGTTGTGATTCTTGCGAGAAAATTGAATACGTTATCCAACTTGGAGGTAAGTACAAGAACATGGCCATGAATTCGACAGAAACAGAGAAATCACATTCACGTCCTGCTACTTCTGCTCATAAAAGCATTACCTCATTCTCCACTAATTAAATGCAGTTGTTTTACACTTTAAAAGAGTTTGCAGGCTACAAAGTAAAATATACTCATTTTAGTTCAGTTTTTTTTTCTAAGTAAATATTCAATTTTTTTCAGCCCACTTAAAACTAATACCTTTCATGTGACAATTTCTATTCAGTCAATTTAAAGCAGATACCTTTCAACAGCTGCCGCCATGTTTACAAGAAGGTAACCTCGGAGCAGTAAGAAAGTTAAATCGCTTAAGGATAACAAGTCTTCCGGTCTAGATCGTATACTAATTATTCCTTTCAGAATATACTGACGCAGCTTCATACTCAGCCATCTTATACAACCACTCTCTTAGTGAAAAACCCGTACCAAAAGACTGAAGAGTTGCAGAACCTCTCCAATATTCATAAAAGGCAATAGGAGTGATCTGCAAAATTATCATTGACGTCGGTTACAGCAGATTTTTAGAAACATATACTTTCCGCAAACATTGTGAACTATCTCGAAGAGAACGACCTATTGTCCCATAGCAGACACGAATTCAGAAAGCATAGTTTTCATTAAACACACCTATCATTAATCTCATGAAGTAGTATCGATTTCATATAATCTAGGTTTCTGAAAGGCTTTTAGCACCGTATCTCACAAGCAACTTCAAATCAAATTTCGCGCATATGGAATATCGTCCATGTTGTGCGTCTGGTTTCGAGATTTCTTGTCATTTGTTAGTAACTGACGGAAAGTCATCGAGTAAAACAGAAGTGGTACATGACGTACCCCAGGGAAGTGTTGTAGGGCCCCTACTATTAGATCTCAGCAGCTCTCTTAGACTGTTTCCGGATGATGCTGTCGATTATCGCTTAGTTAAGTTACTGTAAAGTAACTGTAAAAGTATTAGCCTATATAATGTATCTAAAAGGTAAAGCAGTCAACAATCCGAAGATTGGTTTGAACACCACAGTGCTTTACTAGGCATGGTCCTGTTTGTAGGTGGTATGCCGTTGCCTTCCTCCGACCTTCGAACTGACTTACCCAGCCAGTTATAGGGGGACCTACAGTTTAACGTGGGTTCCGAACCACGGTGCTACTTGGTATTTTTCACATGATCAATACTGCCAGAGGTGAAAGAAGTGGAAAGTGACAGATAAAAATCCTAGGACCTGGCTGGGATCGAACCCGGGACCTTTGGATTTGTAGTCTAGCACTCTAGCACTCTACCACTTTTCAACCGAGGCGCACATAATGTGTCTACATGGTGCTAAAATATTGGGTATTGATCTTAAATAATGCACACAATGAAGTCACTCATATAAACTCTAAAATAAACAGATTAAATATCAATGGAAATAGAAATACATAAACCCTGAGACGGATTTTCGTCTCGAATATGTTAAAGACATTGAAGATAAATCTGAAGCACTGAATTAAAATTTGTGATTGGAACATTCCTGTCTAAGGTGATATGAATATCAATGTAAATTGATATACATAATCCGGAAGACGGATTTTCGTTTCGAATATGTCAAAGACATTAAAGATAAATCAGTGTAATCTAAATGTAGTAAATTCGACTAAAAATCCAGTATTAAAATAACGTATAACTTAAATAGGAAATAATAGATTGCAAATATCGTGCGGAAGGCCAACTAAACGCTGCGTTTCATTCACAGAACTCTTAGAAAATGGAAGAGCTGTACTAGAGAAGTTGTACTACACTGTCGTATTTTGTAGCATTGTTATGGAGTGTGGGATACTCAAAAGGTGGAACCAATGGACGACAAAGAATATGTTCAGTGGAGGGCAGCTCGTCGCATATTACCGTCATACAGGGAAGAGAATGTCACGAGCCGGAGTCGAAAGCTTTAAAAGAAAGGCGTTATTCATTGCGTCGAAAGTAGTGTTTGAAAATATATTTCGCTATATTTCTTCTTAGGATGAGATCTTATCTTGTTCGCACCCTCCTACACAGGGAGACATGATCATCATAATAATGTAAGAGAGATCAGATCAAGAACGGAAAGATTAAGGTGCCCCTTTTTCCCCATGCGATAATATAGATTAAAATTGTAGACAAATACTATGAAAGCATTTCGATGAACCGTCCGTCAGGCACCTAAACGTGGTGTAACGATTAAATATGTAGATGTACATGCCCATGTAGATTTTTGAAATGATAGTATTGTGCATCGTACGAGTCCCGTTTTAATGTTTCTGTTTTCTCTAAAAGTGTCCATATAAGAGTCAACACTCATTACTTATATTTCGACCAATATGTGTCTTGATTTGTCAGAGGATGAGTGTGTGAGTAACTTCATTGTTTTCTGATTATTAGCCACGAAGTGTATACCCTATCTGTACTAGAAACCTTGAAGAATATTGGCGGACTTATGAAATTTCATCTGACTTTCGTGACGTAATTTGGTAGCCACACTGGAGTGGCCTTGTGCTCTGAAGCGTCATACTATACAGTGAAACTCTTCAGAATGTTGCTACTAGTTGTGCATTCATGTCTCACCGATTATGTCGTCTCAGACAAGAGTTAAATCGATTCTCAAAATTGACCATTGCGCCAACTATAGTTGGCAATTCCAGCTCGTCTTATATAATCTAACGTAAGTAAACAAAGCTTGTAATTGGAAATAAGCAAACATCTTTTACATCGCATTTAATTAAATTCTATTGCGAATTTGAGTATTTGAGCTGTTGTGCTGGACGCGAATTCGAACCCGGATTTTTCTTCATCGGGTACACCGTTTCACTGAGGGCTTTGTTGACCGTTATTTTAGGTCAATTTTCTTAGTACAGATGGCTACTAAGCCTCGAACCGAAGACGGTGACACAATTAGGCTCTGGAGACAGCCTTTCCGTGCCGCTGGAAACCTCTACTTATCGCACACTACGCTTGTAGTGTCATCAGTTAACTACTTCCACTTGCTCGCAGTATAACCGTTTACCCGCAAGAGATCGGGGATCTTTGTAAATCCTCACATAAATATTCAGTTGCCTGAAACTTCCTGGTAGATTAAAATTGTATGTAGGGACACGGATTCGAACCTGGGGCCTTCGAAGTTTGGAAAGTTGAAACGTGTCCATAAAAAATTATTTTGTAAGAAAATGTCCAATATTGTGCCTCCTGTTTTGTATCGAGTAACTTGCTTGCAAGAAAATGTATAATATTGCTTCTACTGTATGTATCGATATGTGTCCTTTATGAAGTTTCATCTTTGGCAAAGATCATGTATTGCATAGCATTGTAGCTCGCACTGAGAGAGAGTACCACTAGTGGTTCAGCTCGCTTAGAGAGCGGTTGGGTTGTGTGTATGGCTCCGATGTAGAGCAGAGGCTGCTTTGCCAGCAAGTCAGAAGTTGTATTATGTAGGTAATGTAATGCTGATTATTAATAATAAGTAACTTAAACTTTGTTTCATGTCTCATTTACGTAGTTAGAAAATTAACCTACTTCCTTCATTTGATAATTAATTATTAGTGGATTTAAAGTGCAGTATTGATGTGAATAATATTGTTGAACGGATTTCATTATTGGTGCCATAGTAAATGATAGTTAATGGACTATGACACTAAATTGATACTAAATTTCAATAATTAGAAACTGATCTGCATAAAGTTCTCACAGTCAAGCATTAAGAAAGTGATTTGTGGTTTTTTTTTAATATCTTTCTCGCAGTCAAAACTTTTGAGTATAGTCAGTGTCTGTTTCAAAAAGCTACATGTCACAGTTGTTTTGTTAAAAATATCCGTTGCGCACATAATCAGTTTCATGCACTGTTTCTCACTTAATAGCATATACATCAGTATCAGGGCCATAATTAAACCAAATTGCTGTGTCAAGGAACATTTCCTGACTGTACGTAAATTCAAGACATTCAAAAACTCTCCGAATGACTTGCACCCTAAAGAGTGGTTGCAGCAATTCGATTATTGTCTTCCCCCGAATTGGCCACTTGAGCACAGATTAGAATTTAT
Organism: Locusta migratoria; assembly: GCA_026315105.1. Classification (NCBI taxonomy): domain Eukaryota; kingdom Metazoa; phylum Arthropoda; class Insecta; order Orthoptera; family Acrididae; genus Locusta; species Locusta migratoria. The sequence continues at coordinate 21,555,329 of CM048751.1, forward strand.
ATGTGGTTATCTGGAAGGCGAGCCAGCCACCAGAATGAGAGCTATTGCACAAGAGTGCTATAGCGAGAATCAGTTCCGACGCTCATTTCTATCCGCATACTGGTCGGAAGCGGCACAAGACCGCGTTAAAAACAGTATTGCGACGTTCAAAACTTTTGAGCGACCAAATTTCTCGAGCCCGGTGGAATATTTCCAACATTTGGTATACAAAAATCAATTTTTATCGGCACCTTACTGCCCTGCGGAATTAATTAGAATTTGTTTGAACAAATTGCCTCTACACTTGCGTCAAATTGCCATTGCGGCACGATGCAAGAATGATATTGAAGCTTTTAGAAACCTCTTACAAGACTTAGAGGAAGAAGACGAGGAAAATTCCTCGCGCAGTCGATATTTTGATAGAAACAGATATGATCGCCGGTCGCAACAAAACCCGCCGCGTACTAAACGTTATTCAGAGCACGACGATAAACCAAAAATTAATTCTTTCACTAATGAATCTTACAAACAAAGTCACGACAATGAGAACAGTGATTGTCATGATCGTGAGAATAACCGTGGAAGTTTTCGTGGCCGTTACCGAGGTGGTGGCTTTGGTCGCGGAGGACGCCACAATAATTACTATCACAACAGCAATACCTCAAATAATACTAATTGGCGTGAAAGACGCAATACTGATAGTGATCGCGAGACTGAAAATAACAATAGTAACGCTGAGAAGCGTAGTCGGGAGGGCACACGCGATAATTCTCGTGATCGCCTTCCGCGACACGAAAACACAAATCGGGGCCTAAGCAGATCGCGTACCCCGGAACGACAAGAGCAAAACATTGAAATCAGACCTGCTAATCCACGCTACAATTCGTCAAAAAAAGGGCCGCGTCAGGTATGACTAGCGGACTCGACGGCAAATAATTCGGCCGTACAGGATTTATGTGATCCTAACTATACGCTGAAACTTGTTCATTGTGAACGTCCTCACAGAGAGGTAGGTTACGATGAACAACCTCCCGAACAAAACAGAATAGTAGTTTGTGCGGAAGTGCACAATACTGATGCTGGTAGCACCTCAGTAGGTGATAAGGCAAAACCGACACAACTTGTGTCAAAACCTAAAGCCGTTACTCCTGAAAGCAATGACAGTAATAAAAATTGTACTATCAGATTTAAAGAAACAAATAAAGAAGCATCGAACAAACATTATAGTGCCCAACGGTTAAATGAGATAATTGTCGATCAGCAATGTAATGACGACAATTCAGAGTGGGAGACAGAAGCTTCGTCTTCAGACTCTGAGGAAGACACTATATACGAAATAAAATTCTTACAGTATCAACCAACAATTGCATATGACAGACCGATCATGTACTTTGAAATGCAGGATACGGTACTGCCACACAATAATGCAACTAACAGTAACCTTGGAACAGCAAAAAATGATTTCGAACAATTAGATTTGCAGCACACCTCTGTCGCTGACTGGATAGATAATTACATGTCTTCTAATGACGATGATAGTGAATGCGAAGTCGATGAACAATCAGGATTTGAAAAGCATTTATCTTGTGAAAGCCTCATTAATCTTGGTAACACTTGTCTCAACAAAGAAATTTCTTATGAACCTTCCACCGAACAAGACGTAAAATTTGTACAGTTAGATGACATAAAAGAGGCACTATTAGAAGAGAAGGTAGAATGTCTCGATATTCCAATTCACCCAATTGTATCTGTCAAAATTGGTAAAATCAATCTTTCTCTTGTCTTAGATTCTGGTAGCCCTGTGTCAGTAATTAGTGAAGTGACTTTCAAGAAATATCAGAACTTGCTTAATGGTCCCATTCTGCCTTTGCATTGCACTAAAATTCGTGACGTCATTTCTAGCAAACCTGTCGAAATTCGACAGCAAACATACGTAGAATTGTTATGTCAAGGTCATCTCTTTTCTGCCAACCTATTGATTGTCCCCCGTTTAACTACACAGATTATATTAGGTGTGGACTTCCTATCCAAGTACAAGGTTATTTTAGATTTCAATACGGCTTGTGCCACTGCTTTTGTTCAGGAAAATGCCATTCAAATTAAATTCGAAGACTGGATTACCAGATATGAAGAAGGTGCCAGTTGTTTAAAATTTTTATCTACTTCTAATGTGACGCAGGATGTCAAACCTGATGATGATATAACAGATAAACATTTCGAGACTGAACGAATTGACTTGATTTCTGATATCATTAAGAACAAATTAGTAGAAGTTGAAGGTGCCTCAGAACGTGATAAGGAAGAATTGTTTCTTATCTTGCGGCGTTATTCCCGTGTATTCGCGAACAGTCCTGGTACCATAAAAAATTTTCTCTATGAATTTAAGATCAAAGAACATAATAAATTTTTTGTACCTCCATATCCCATTCCCATAGTATACAGGGAAAGAGTTAAGGCTGAAATTCAGTCCATGCTCAATCAAGGTGTAATTGAACCTGCAGTTAGCTCATATAACAGTCCCCTACATATTGTTGAAAAAAGAGATAAGTCAATTCGATTAGTGCTTGATTCCAGACAAATTAACACTATCATTTTACCTGAAACCGACCGACCACAAATCCTGGAAGAATTGTTACAAAAATTCTATGGTGTCAAAGTTTTATCCTCATTAGATCTTAGGTCTAGTTTTTGGCAAGTGAAACTGCACCCCAACTGTAGGAAGTACACCGCGATTCTCTGCTTCGGAAACTGTTATCAGTTCCGTAAATTGCCTTTCGGACTGAACATCTCCTCATCTGCTTTCATCCGTGCGATGAATACCACACTTCCTGAGCACTTAAAACAACAAATCACAATTTACGTTGATGATATTTTAATTGCAGAATCTTCCTGGGAAAAACATAACAGTACTTTGGAATCTTTACTTGAAGTGTTTGCTCAATCCGGGATTACTGTCAACTTAGAGAAGTCACAGTTTGGTCGTTCTCAGATTAAATTTTTAGGGCACATTATTTCTAAAGATGGGATCCAGCCCGACCCCGAAAAGTTAGAGGCGATAATGAAAATGCCTGTTCCCACCACTAAACGCCAATTAAGAGCTTTCTTGGGTTTAATTAATTTCTATCGGCGTTTTATAAATTTGAAAGACCTAACTACTCCCAGATTATATGAATTAACTGGAAAGAATACTGTTTGGTTCTGGGATGAAGCTGCCCAAAGAGAATTTCTTTGCTTAAAAGATGCACTCCTTCACGCACCTATTCTGCACCACCCAGATTTGTCTAAGATCTTTTGCATTTCTACCGATAGTTCAAAATTCGGACTTGGCGTTCACGTGTTTCAAGAGGATGAAGAAAATGGCATTGCCACACAGAGAACCATTGCATTTGCTAGTCGCATATTATCCAAGTCAGAGCGGAACTATTCCGTCACTGAGCTTGAAGCTTTGGCAGTAGTTTGGGCATTCGAAAAATTCCGTTATTTCTTGTTTGGCAGACACACTAAAGTTTACACGGATCACCGTGCACTTCAATTCTTCATGTCGGCAAAACTTAACCATGATAGACTTAGACGATGGGCTTTGTTCCTTCAAGAATTCGATTTCTCTGTAATTTGTATTCTTGGTGAACAAAACGTCGTTGCAGACTCGCTATCTCGTTCGCCTGTTGGGCTCATCAAGGCGACGGAAGAGGCATACTTAGAAAATAACTTTACTATCCTCTATATGCAGCAAGTTGCTTTCGAAAATTACATATCTGCCACATTTTCTGACATTGCTAAAGAACAAGATAAAGATCCAATCTGGCGAGATATTAAAATAAAATGGCACGATAAATATAATGTTTCCATCAGACAATTTTACATTATCCATAATAACATTCTCTTCAAACGTAAAGCCCCTGACAGTCAATTTTGGTTAGTGTGTGTTCCGGAGGAATCCGTGAACAAATTGATTTGGTATATTCATCTCAGTTACAGACACTATGGTGCCAAGAAGTGCTTCGAGAAATTACGCGACTCTTGTTACTTCATCAACATGGAGAAACGTATACGCAATGTGTTATCTCGATGCTAATTGTGTCAGAAAGCAAAGCCGCCGACCATATCGCATTCTGCTCCACTTTTTCCGATTATACCTTCAAAATTAAAGCAGTTAGCAGCCGTTGACTTGTTTGGACCTCTTCCGAGAACTAACAATGGTTTCTCTTTTGTCTTCGTTGCTATTGAGCTCACATCAAAATTTGTATCTTTTACTCCGCTCCGCCGTGCCACGGCGAAGACAGTAACTAACGCCTTTGTCAAAAACTTCCTGAAAGATGTTGGCCATATAGATAAAGTCATCTCCGATAACGGACCTCAATTCCGTTCTCATGATTGGGCACGGATGTTGCAGCGCAGAAACATCAAACCTGTGTTCATATCACTTTATCATGCTGCCTCTAACCCTTGTGAACGAGTGATGAAAGTGCTTGGAAAACTTTGTAGGCTGTATTGCTACCGACGACATAACACATGGGATAGATATCTTCTGTCATTTCAAAATATTATAAATGAACTTCCTAATGATTCTACAGGTCTTTCACCAATTCTGGTTCTGAAAAACAAGCAACCTCCCGACCGTATCAAGGAATTGATACCTTTTCCTAAACACAGAAGACTACGTCATCATGAGATCATTGAATTGGCGCTTAAAACATTAAGAAAGCAGCTGAAAAAAGGAAACGCTCTCAACGTAATTGTTACGCCAAACAACTCTATGTAGGACAAAAGGTATTAATTAGATCCCACCACTTATCCCACAAGGGAAGATCTATGATTCACAAATTCTTCTTACTGTACAATGGTCCGTATCGAATCAAACGTATCATCCACGACAACGTCGTTGAGGTAGAAACTTTAAAGACGCACAAGTCGAAAGGCATACACCACATTTCCAATATTAAAATTTTCAAGGCATAAAATTGGGGTAGAGAGTCCATTAATCTGTTTTGGACACACCAAGTGGCGATTGGTGCCCCGTTCTCGAGCTGAGTGTCACTATTCTTCCGCTTTTCCTTAGTGCGCTCTATCTACATCTTTTTCTCACTGTTACTTTTCCATAACTCTGAATACTTATGCTCTGTGCTACGCTGGGATATTGTCATACAAAACTATGACTATCTTGCAATTTACATATAACGAACTCTGTGGCTGTGCAAGACAAATAAAATTGATGGAAATTTTTGATTGAGTAATCTAATTAAGTTATTATGTTTCAGAAAATATCAATTTTTTTCTTCTGTATTACTAATTGCATAACTTACGAACTTCGGAGCGAGTGAAGAAGATTTTGAGTTGACATAAGCATTTTGTAAGCCAATTAAGCAGTAAAAAAGAAAAAGGACATTCTGGAGGATGATGAGTAAGACAATACACAATATGTCATGGTGGTCTTTAAAATGCACTATTGTTTATGGATAAATGATGGTAAGGAAGGTATTGGTAACAGTCAAAGATGTTTGATAAATGTAATTATGTGGACGAGAGTATACAATGATTATGAAGCAATTATGAGGAGAATCGCTCTGTTGCTAATGATGCTATGCTCTGTTCTTTTCTTATGTGCTTACTCGCACTGCGCTTTTGTGTTTTCTCTTTGTGCTTATGTGCACCATTTTGTATGTTGATGCATTGTGCCTTCAATGGCATGTGTGATTGGTGAGAATCATATCCTTCTGATGCTCTGTAATTATTTGTAATTATGTGTAATGAATATCTCTAATTATGCTTGCAGCTATGCTTATTGCTCTTGTAATCAAAGCTTACCGCTATGCTCACTAATTATATACCTAAGCCCTACCACTATGCTAATTAATTTTATAATGAAGCTCATGAAAATGTATGGTTATGCTTATACGTTGCACACAGCCATCTCTCTTGCGAACTTGCAGTTTTGCCATAAACTACGCCTAGTTAAGTCTAGTTAATGCACAGAGATACTTTGCTTTTGCTTACTGCTATCTTCAAAATTTTATTGATGATCTTATTGATGAAAATCTGCAGCTATGCCTAACAAGTAGTGTACGTTATCGGATGATTTACGGTGATGTACATCTATTACTGTGCCAAAATTTGCCTTAATTGTTTTGTCTGACCCTACTGCTGACTCAGACAGACACAGACATGACCTGATGACTTGAACCTCTTTTGATATTCTCACGAAACTACCCTGATGTGTTATACCTCAAGGCAATGAAATATGTAACTCAGTTCAGACAAAAGCCTGGCCATGGCAACATATGTAATTTAATTGTTATAATTTGGTGGTAATGCAATCCCCACCATAGTGATGTATGTCAATTTAATTGACTAGTGGTAATTGGAATGTCAAGTTATTTGAAGTGGCTTCACGTTAATTGCTCTAATTATGACAACAAATTTACTTTACATGACCTAATGCCAAATTGATGACAAGCACCCTGAATGCATTTCATACGATTATGTGTTTGTAAAGTAATATGTACATAGTATGTAAAGCCTTATACCTATATGAAATGACACTAATTTTGTAGATACTCTAGTATAAGAATTAAGTTACTCATTACTATTCAAATGTATCCGTCTTCAAGACACTACTTGTAATGTAAAAATATGGTTTAATAATCAACGACTTTTCTTTCAGTGTAAACTGAAATATCATGACTATGTTACTAATTTGTGTGTAAAATGCTTTATTTCATGTACTTTGGACACGCATGGGAACTGGCGATTTCGCACACGAGATTCCATAATGCACACAGAACAATGGACGTGTTATTATACACCACTGATTTTGGGCCTTTTAATGAAGATGTTTTTTGGATGATGTTTGGCCACATAGTACTGTCCATTGCAGCCTTGGCCAACCACCATAATTTTGCTCTAATTTTGGCTATGCTGATGCAGTCTGCTAGTAGCCCCGTTGGTTGGAGCACACTTGGTTGTCGAATTGCATGGAGGAATACATCAGAACCTTTTCCCCATGACTTCAACTTCAATGCAACCAGCCAGCTCGCCTACAGTGTGGTGTAATCTTACAGTGTTTTGTGTTCGTGTGCAGACCTAAAATGAATGTTAGGAGCTAATGTGCTATTCGTGTGCTTATACTATTCAGTGCCTCCCATTGCAAACGTTGTCCACAGGTTCATTACAAGTGTTTAGGTATATTTCATGGTTCTTTTACATTGAGTGACCAAAATAAAATTGTGCTCTTGATAGATAAATATGCTTTCAGAACTATAATGAGTCAATACAATTTAGTCTGAACTGTCATTGTAACTATTCAATTGACAAACGTAATATTGAAATCCTATTGTGCCGAAGCAGTGACATTATTTTGTACATGATCAGAAACCTATGTAGTCAAAAATTTTACATGTATGTTCTAGCATCCATGAAAGTATGGCATCTTAAATGCATCACAGAATACAAAATTGACACTTTATCTTATACTAAGTGCACTAAAAATTTACATAGGCTACATTGTGCACAAGATACAAATGTTCATTTTATGTTCCCAAAAAATACTGATCTCTTGTACAAAATTTAGACGCATGGAACTTACACTACTGTGTGTATTACTTGTAATTACCTCATTTTCTTTAAAGAATGATGACATTAGTTAAACTACCTTTTGTAAAACTTTGTATATGTTCATGTTTATTATTGTATTTTTTTTCACTTGTCTATTACTTCTAGCTATCTCATTTTCTCCACTATATCATTTGTCAAACTATGTTCTCTGAAATTCTATATATACTTATGTTTATCATTATGTACATTTGTCATGTATTCCATTTATTGCTGATGTTCTGTACATTTTGACATTTGCTTATGCCTGTCACATCCTGTACCACTCCAAGCATTACTCTTGTTGGTACTCGTCTGTAAAATGGCATGTATTTATGACTGTCACATTTTTTTAAATTTTCTATGAACTTCATCTGTTGTTTTGATCTTGAATATCTTGTATAAAAATGTTTATCAGGTTTTCATATTTTTCATGTTATATTTTGGATGTCATTAATGGATTTTTGGACTTGAAATTCAGTAATTTTGCTGGCTAGGCAATGCCATTGGCATCACCCACCCTACAAAATTTTAATAGGTAGGAGGGGGGTGATGAAACGTGTCCATAAAAAATTATTTTGTAAGAAAATGTCCAATATTGTGCCTCCTGTTTTGTATCGAGTAACTTGCTTGCAAGAAAATGTATAATATTGCTTCTACTGTATGTATCGATATGTGTCCTTTATGAAGTTTCATCTTTGGCAAAGATCATGTATTGCATAGCATTGTAGCTCGCACTGAGAGAGAGTACCACTAGTGGTTCAGCTCGCTTAGAGAGCGGTTGGGTTGTGTGTATGGCTCCGATGTAGAGCAGAGGCTGCTTTGCCAGCAAGTCAGAAGTTGTATTATGTAGGTAATGTAATGCTGATTATTAATAATAAGTAACTTAAACTTTGTTTCATGTCTCATTTACGTAGTTAGAAAATTAACCTACTTCCTTCATTTGATAATTAATTATTAGTGGATTTAAAGTGCAGTATTGATGTGAATAATATTGTTGAACGGATTTCATTATTGGTGCCATAGTAAATGATAGTTAATGGACTATGACACTAAATTGATACTAAATTTCAATAATTAGAAACTGATCTGCATAAAGTTCTCACAGTCAAGCATTAAGAAAGTGATTTGTGGTTTTTTTTTAATATCTTTCTCGCAGTCAAAACTTTTGAGTATAGTCAGTGTCTGTTTCAAAAAGCTACATGTCACAGTTGTTTTGTTAAAAATATCCGTTGCGCACATAATCAGTTTCATGCACTGTTTCTCACTTAATAGCATATACATCAGTATCAGGGCCATAATTAAACCAAATTGCTGTGTCAAGGAACAATTTGTTGTCTGATCTAACGATAGGTTCAACATCCACACAACACACGTACAGCTTTTAAAGTAGGAGGCGGACCGTGAAGCGTATCGGGATAGCTCAGTCGGTAGAGCGCTTGCTCGCTTAAGGCAAAGGTCCTAGGCTCGAATCCCGGTTCCGGCAAACAAGTTTAATCTGCCAAGAAGTTTCATATCAGCACACACTCGGCTGCAGGGTTACAGTTTCAGTCTGGAATTATTTGCCTGTTGGAGACATACATATGATTACAGATTTAGTATCTGATCCGAAATAATAACCCCAAATCTAGAATGAAATTTCCTAATAGCTCTGAAATGGCAGAGGTACGGACTCAAACTAAAATATTTGTTATTATCAACTCCTTATTTTTCAGGTCTTTATGCCAGGATCGCATTTTTTTTTTTACTTTATTTATTTATTCTTTCATATTGGAATTACCGGTTTGAACGATACACCTCGTCATTTTCAGACTGACTGTAATAGTCTCCAGCCTCTTTTACAGAGATCCGGTGGAGACAAGGAATCTCTCGTCACAAAGTCAAATTCGTAGAAATGTCTTGTCACATTATAACAGTTTCCTGCAACCCTTGTCAATTTCATATTGTGACTAGAGGTTATTTGTTTCTAGTTGGTCTGTAAAATTTATACATGGGGCATGAAAATAGTGCAATCTGAAGATGATGATTTATCTCGTTAAAACCCATAATATTAATAAACGAAAATATAAGAAAAATTAAATCTTATTTTAAATGTGTTTATTTCCGTCAACAGTTGAGATATAATTGTTTAATTACATGTTACGGTTACTTGGATCATCTTCAGATCTTATAGTTTCGTTCGAAACTCGTCTGGCTGACTGCTAATTGATACCCAAAAGCAAATGTGTGTAAAAAATGCTAAGATCGGTCTCCAGCTGGAATAACACGCTAGGTAATTAAAACCTAAAACATTTTCGTCTGTTTCTAGCTCAAATGGCAAGTAAGCACCAATCTCCTCCCCCCCTCCCTCCCTCCAACTGCCACTACGCGTCGCCGTAGGCATTCTTGGAACCATCGTGTGAAAATGTCGCGACTCGTTAACTCCTCCCGTCACTTTCAGCAGCGGCTGGAAGTCATTATGCGACACTCCGTTGATCTGCATTTGTGCCGTTACTAATTAGAGCGGACGCGAAACGAATAATTTCCGTGAAGCAGGAGACACGGCAGCGAGTGTGGGCTGTACTCCCCTCGCCTCACGAGGCCCACCACCGCTGCCAGGGGTTCGGGCCTCCCCTTCCAGCACCAACCCCCGCTCCCCCACACCTTTGAGGGTGCGTTTCTGTGGACGGCAGGAATTCCGCTCACGGGCGCCGTAATCAGGGCGTCGCGTTGTCCTCTCGCACGGCCGTGCAGGAGGGGACCGTCCCGTCCCCAGCACCGGCCCTGCTTGTTTGTCTCGCCGCGCGGAGACTGAAGACGCTGAGGTAGCCGAAACTCCGGCGACCAGGGGACACGTGCGTCCGGACTGCCAAAAGGAAAAGAACCGCCCAGATACAAGGGAAAAAAAGAAATACGGACGTAGGTGCACTGTAACGATTTTAAGTGCCTTTGAAATCGTGAAAAGCGGAACCTTATTTGAGGGGTCGTTACAACAACTTCCAAAATGCCTTCTGTAGTCTGATGGCCTATCTGGAAACTGGCAGGAATAGATTACTTGCTATCTTTAGATACTAAAGCCAAGCCGGCCGCGGTAGCCGAGGGGACTGCGGCGCGCCAGTCACAGTCTGCACGGTCGCTACGGTTGGGGGTTATAATCCCCGCCTCGGGCATGGATGTTTTTGTCGTCTTTAGTACAAGTAGTTTGTAAGTGGGCACTGATGATCTCGCAGTTAAGTCCCTTAAGCTTAACAAACATTTGAACTAAAGCTAATTAAGTTACATACATCAAAATGTTCCAATGTTTGAAATTATATGGGACCAAACTACTTTGGTCATCAGTTCCTAGTCTTATAAACTACTTAAGCTAGGTTAAACTAACATAAGAACACCATACACATCCATGCCCGATGGAGGATTCGGAGTTCCGACGCGGGTGGCCGCGCGATTCGTTAACGTGGCGTTCCAAACCGCTCTGATACTCCTGCGCGGCGTTACATGAATTTAACAATGTGACATGTTATTAAGGTGCTTACAGTATATGTAATAGTACCTTGACACGCAAGGCTATCGATCGTGCGGTGATTTGGGACAACGTGGAGTCTGAGTATTGTACGGACGCATAAACACACACTCGCGCCTGTAAGTTGGACTGAATCAAAGTCGAAGGCCATTTATTGAACACATCCTTACAATGGGAGCGACTTCGTTCATTCCCCTACTAGTATTTTGCTTCATCTTTTCGTGTGATTTATCAGGAAACACTTAAATTTCGAAAGGATTTTTTAAGTGGAGAATGACGATTAACAAAATAAAGAAACAAAAAACAAAATAATATATATAATAAAACAACCCCAATTTTCGGAATAGAATGGAAAATTGGAAAAAGTAAGTGATTCCGTGGTGAAAAGCTCACTTACAGTCAAATCCGGTGTTAAAAATTCGGTCATTTATCCAACTTAGTATACTTTCTACTAGAGCATTTTACATTTCTTAAGAATACTTAAGAGTTGGTGAGGTGGTGAGAGACACCCTGAATGTATGTCAATTACATCCTCCGTCGCTCTGCCTACTTCTTTATCCTCAAGGTATTCACACAGTATTTGCTACCCGAAAATCTGACGTTGCTTGGGTTTTATTCGATGAACAAAATTTCAGTCCAAGTACTCCTCCCTCATTCTTTCTCTGTTCATCTCTGACCAACTCCTCTCTCTCTCTCTCTATCTACCTATTATACAAACCTGTTGTACAGAGTGTATCTGATATTGATATACAAAATGAGAACGTTGGTAGTGGGTTATGACAAACATATTTCACATGGAACCCATGTCCGCAACCCTTAGCGTAGGACACTATGCGTCGTTGAATAGTGTCGCGTTGCGCCCAGAAGGTAGGCATACAACATATCATCCGCGTCGTCACAGTAGCGGGTGTGCAGGGAAATGTTTGTAAATCTATCGGACCAAACTGCGTGGTCATCAGTCCGTAGCTTAAAAACTACTTAAACCTAGGTAAACTAACCTAAGGACAACACACACATACCCATGCCCGAGGGAGGACTCGAACCTCCACGGCGAGCAACCGCACGCTCCGCAGCGAGACGCTTTAGACCGCTCGGCCACTCCACCGCGGCGGTGTGCAGGACAACGGCTTCAACGTATTTGTTGCAACAGGGTAAATACTAAGCCGAATTGAAGTGTTGCAACCTTTATTTTACAACAACTACTAAAAGTGCTCGAATGTACGCCATCATCCCGTAACACACACCGTTGTGTTACCTCTCCAGTTAAAAAATAAATTAATTAAAAAATAATAAAATAATTGTTTGTTAAGCTTATGGGACTTACTGCGAGGCCATCAGTACCTAAACTTACAAATTATCGCATTCTAAAGACAACACAGACATCCATGCCTGAGGGAGGATTCTAACACCCGACGGGGAACGGCCTCGCGCATCAGTGCATACCGCCTCAATGCACTCGGCCGCTCAGCCGCGGCGTTACCTGTCCTGAACTCTAGTTAAGCAATAAATGAACAAAGGACCTTAAAAAGATCATTATATGTAATCTTCTTTGTTTTAGCCTAATGACGAATTGAAATTTTAATGTAAATCGTGAATAAGTTACACGATTTATAGTATTCTAGTGGTGTGCGTTATGCCATGAACTGTGTAATATATACCCATCCTCATTCTTATCTGGACTGACTTGGCTTTTGTTGTTGTATGTGACAGATATCTATGTAATTTTCTTCTAGATAATTATTTTATTAATTGTCAAATGTGTTCATTAATTCAGCTACACCACCCGGCAGACACTATCCTTTTCCAGATAACTTTTTTCTATGAGTAAATGCTGTGCATCGATGTGGCTTTCGATACACTTTATCAACATAACCGATAAAATGTCTGCATTAGGTCACTGCCAAAACCCATTGTTGAGAATCTGCATTTACATTTTAGAGTAATAGTTCCACGCCTTCCACTCTAATTTTACTTCATTTTAACAGGATCAAGAACTGTCAAAGTCATATCGATACATTACATCATTTTAGTTCTGGTTTGCCGTGATGCTGCAGAAATTGGTCGACAGGTACAACAGCTTATAAAACGTTATTTTTCAGCAATGTAAATTTTCATAATTCTATACCAGAGAACTTCTCTATTTCAAAAAAATGTAACTGGTGTCTCAGAAATATCTTTGCTCAGCACTCCCGATCCTAGAGGCAGTGAATTTAAAACCACATGCTCGTTTATTGATTTAAGAAATTTTAATGAGTTATTTCCATTCATGCGAGTGTAAGAAGCTTTACGTATGACCTTATTTCACAGACTTTCAGGAACTTTTACCAACTTCTATTTAATACGTGGACGGAAGTTTAACTGTAAGTTTAGCTTCCATATGGCAAATCAGATTCAAATTTCAGTGACTTCGTTCAGAATATGCAGTTTCAGTTTCAATTCAGCAATAATTAAATTCGTAATACCGTACAGGCAATGCTAAAATGGAATATTAAAGAAAATAACTTCCCCAAATTATACGAATGCTGAAGGTACATTGTTCATAAAATGAATACAAGACGTAACGTGTCACACTTCACGTTCAATAGACCACTTGGTCTTTACATGACCTTACTTTTACAAAAGAGAACTGAAGTCACCTTATACGATATTGACCCTCAAAGTGTATTATTATAAGTGAGAAGTAAAGTCACCTCATGCGATATTGACCCCAACAATGTATCATTACAAGTGGAACAGTCCATCTGAAAGCTTAGACGACTAAATTACAGTAGAATAATAATTCCCACTGCCCTCCCGAAACTAAGCACTGAAACAAAACACATTTGATATCAACCAAGGAGGTTAGGATAAGGAGAGATGCTCTTGACGCCACAGAAGTGAAGTCACTGTCGCCATGTTATGGAGCCAATAATATTTGTGGTGACTGCATTCTAAGGAGAATGTGTTGCTTTATCTAAGAAGAAAATAAACGTTATGTGCATTACTTATCAATGTGCAAGCAGAATTGGAAAGTCATCTGCTATTTCACACAGAAATTATGGTGTTAATTTAATACTTTCTATTCGCTTCAGTGTTTTTCCCTCAATGACTTCCAGTTTTCATTTTAACGTGATATTGGTTGCCTTGAAATTTCAATGACCTGGGTGTGCAGAATTTCAGTATAATTATTTAATGACGTTCAACTTGTAGAAAGAATTTTTGTATGTATTCAACATAAAAATTGTCTCTTCTGAAGTTAAGAAAATGATACAACTTGGTTGTATCATTATTCGAACAAGCTTAGTCTGCATTTACTAAAGAGGGCAATTTTTTGTAAACCATTTGGGTATTATCCCAATTTTCAAGTCACTTATCGAATGAGATTTGGCGTTAATAAGTCATAGTTCAGCTATCTGGGGGGTCGATATTTGTCGACAAAAGTGTATTACATCAAATATGTACTCAGACATTCATATGTATTTAAGTTAAATGGCAGGAAACACACAGTGCTTTAATATGAAAACATATATCCTTGGCTCCGCAAGATGTTGGACTTGCTCCAATCGACAGCTAAGCTTTGCATAGTAGCGCCGTGTGTCTTTATTTCAACCTCCTTGATATCAAATGTTTGTAAATGTAAGGTGATTAACTGCTAAGCTTATCATTCTATAGGCTTACAAACTACTTCAACTTTTGCTAAGAATAACTCACACGTATATTCCTGAGGGAGGACTTGCGACCTTCCTATCGGTACTCACCAATAAGACTTGGGCAATACATAACTAAGGGCAGTAAAAAGTTTATGGCTCGTTGTCTCTGTACATAGAGGTGACTTATGTATGTCAGCTTCTATGCCCTAAACAGCTACCCAATCTGTTTATACAAGATCAATAATTAATCTGAAGTTGAGCTAGTCTATTTATCTGCATATGAAGAGGTGAAAATATATTTAAACAAACATAAATCAAACTTCTGAATAACCAACAAAATGGATTCTAAGATAAAGAAGAGATTCACTCACGAAGTAAATCTTTATAAAAAAGAGTTTATCGGTAAATAACTAAATATTTCCCCAATTATTGTTCATGAGAGGCACCATAAGTATCACACACACTTGATAGTTCAGATTCCAAATCATCACTCGTAAATTAGTGTAGTCCATAGAACATTTGTTCCTAATTAATCCGCGATTAAAGTATTTGTTATAAAACACAGTTTGTAATCACACGAGTACACGATTGCTGAATTATCACTGATACACAGCCCTACTACCGTGCACAGTTCATCACTTTTCAAGCATAGACTAAGTTCTGCAGTCACAGTCCCATGAATTTTCTAAGCCCACACATGTCTATCTCTTCAAATCACAAGTTCGTAACGCGGCTTCAGACCGCCCAGCGTCACAACCTATCACCACCACGTCCAAGTTACGAATCCCTTCCCAAGCGTTCGAAAAGCGTGCTCTCCCTGCTTCCAAAATTGTATCCTTCCGCGCATCCTAGCGCCTCATCTTTAAAATACAATTTCCCTTCCAAAATATTATACTTTTGAATATCACATAATTAAGTATTTTGACTACCACCCTACAAATATTGTTTACATTTAACAAGAAATATATATTTAACAATACTAAAAGAGGTTTAGACTGAAGCTCTTTGCTTAGGTAGCGTCTCACTGTTCAAATATACTGGCGGCATCGAAAAATAGTTACTCAATTAATATTTAATTTATCATGGCTTTTTATGTAAATACATTCAGTTATTGTCCACAAATATAATTGTTTATGTATAAGTTATCTGCTGCATATCTAATATTTTTAGTCGACCATGAAATATTTAAGTGGCAGCTACAACATAAAACGAACATTACTAACAATAATATTAAATATAATAAAATACATATATAAATGTAATGCGCTTTGCTGGGTTCATGTTTTGTGTTTCTGTGGTGGAATCTATGTTGTAAGACAAGAATATTACTATCTCAACGAAAAGCAGACCACGAGAGTAAAATAAAGTTTATTGAAGGAATACAGATGTAACGTGGTACGTCTTTTTAGATGTGGCTTGGAGCAATGCTGCCCATTTGCCTCTTAAATTCTTACTGATATACAATAGGTATCAATAATTATAAATATAAATCTTATAATAATATTATTATAGTACTGAAATTAGTCAACTTTTTATCTGTAAGGGATACTGAAATTGTAATTACGGCGTTTGATTCTCTCAAGTCTCCTGAATCCATTCACATAATTATATTTGCCGTATGATCATTTGTGGCTATATTGTATTTCACTTGCCATCTGGAACTGCCGTCCTCACTCAGCCAAGGGCGTGGTTTCCGGTTTACGAGCACATTAGGAAAATCCTGACTACCTGCTGTATCCCTTTAACTAGGTCCAAACCGTTAGCCTGCCGGTTGGGGAACCCAACATCCTGGCAAAACCCGCCTTTCACATGGAAACAATCGGTTTCCCCCTGTATCTGTAATATCACAAACCTCCGACTGTTTGTAACCGGTCGTTGCGCAGTAAGGTGCCTTAGAACGTTCGGCTACTCCACCGTGGCACACCTGATTTCATCCGCATCGAATACGACTGTGTATTATCTCCCGCGCGTAGTCACGTATTTATTTTCATAAAGGTTTTTCGTTTCCGTTATGAAAAACGAGAACAAAAATGACGTCTGAACAAAGCGTCAGTAGGAGGGGTCGAGTATCAGTGCATACCGATCGCTACGGCGGCAGCATGTTAACTACCGGAAGTGTGACGAGTTGGAACAGGCCGACGGCCGGAGACCTCGACGAACAAATGACACTCGAGTTGAATACGGAGCCATTCACTACCGGGAGCTCGCGGCGTGATTAATTACGGACGAGATGTGGTTGGCTAATGAGCATTTATTCAGGGCCCCGCCAGGAGGGCCGGTGAGGCACTGGAAGACAAGGCGGCTACCGGCCGCGGCGCACTCGCGCATGCTAATGAGATGACGTGTGCAGCGGCGGAGCCGTGACGCGTACAAAGGCGAAGGCAAAGGCGCGGGTACTACTGTGCAGGGAGCGTCTGCCGCCTGGCTACAAGGTACGAGATGTCTGCCAACCAGGGAGCCTGTCCGAAATAGGCTCATGACCACAATCGTATTGACTACTGGCAGGAAACCTGGCGTTACCTGTGTCACGTTACAACAACGTACACACTAGCAGTCAAGATGACACCCATCTTATCTGCATAGGTGTCAGCCACGTCTCGCTCCCTGCGTCAACAGATGGGGCCGTTTGCAAGACACCAACCACGTGCAGGAACAGTTCGACGACGTTTGCTGAAGCATGAACTATCAGGTCGGAGACCATGGCTACGGGGTACTTGACGCTGCATCACAGACAGGAGCACCTGCGATGGTGTACGCAACGACGAACCTCGGTGCACGAATGACAAAACGTCATATTTTCGGATGAATCCAGGTTCTGTTTACAGCATCATGATGGTCGAATCCGTGTTTTGCTACATCCCGATGAACGCACATTGGAAGCGTGTATTCGTCATCGCCAAACTCCCATATCACCCGGCGTGATGATATGGGGTGCCATTGATTACACGTTTCGCATCGACGGCATTTTGAACAGTGGCCGTTACATTTCAGATATGTTACGACCCGTGGCTCTACCCTACATCCGATCCCTACTAAAGCCCTCATTTCAGAATCCAGTTTGGCTACATCCCGATGAACGCACATTGGAAGTGTGTATTCGTCATCACCAAACTCCCATATCACCCGGCGTGATGATATGGGGTGCCATTGGTTACACGTTTCGCATCGACGGCATTTTGAACAGTGGCCGTTACATTTCAGATATGTTACGACCCGTGGCTCTACCCTACATCCGATCCCTACTAAACCCAACATTTCAGCAGGATAATGTACGACCGCATTTTGCAGGCCCTGTACGGGTCTTTCTGGATACGGAAAATGTTCGACTGCTGCCCTGGCCAGCACGTTCTCCAGATCTCTCACCAATAGAAAACGTCTGGTCAATGGTGGCCAAGCTACTGGTATGTCACAGTACGCCAGTCACTACTCTTGATGAACTGTGGTATCGCGTTGAAGCTGAATGGGCGTTTGTACCTGTACACGCCATCCAAGCCCAGGCGAATCAAGGCCGTTATTACGACCGGAGGTGTTTGTTCTTGGTACTGATTTCTCAGGATCTATGCACCCAAATTGCGTGAATATGTAATCATATGTCAGTTCTACTATAATACGGTTGTCCAATGAATACACGTTGATCATCTGAGTTTCTTCTTCGTGTAGAAATTTTAATGGCTAGTTGCGTGTATAAGAAGACGATGTCAACACATCATCTGAATCGCGCTTTTCTTCTCTTTCATTTGCTTCTGCGTGCTAATATGTAACTCTGATAGTGTCAGAGTAGTATCTAAAAATAAAGACAGTGCTTTACTAGGCTCTTGTTTAAAGGTCATTTCACACCGGCGTAGCGTATCTCGAGCTACGCCTTCTGAAAGACGTCGTAGAAATATGTTCTAGTGGAATCAAGTGGGGCATTTCAGACTGACGTAGCTGGTTTCGCGTCCAGCCGGGATACATACATCAATACGCGTATCTCCATCTACGCCTGTTCAGCACGTAGCGTCGCTGCGTATCTCGGCTGGCGCATGCGCACTTCACTGCTCCTCAAACCACGTGTTCTCTGCTGAACAGCTCTATTACTGCGTGTTTGTGTGTTTATTGTGCGAAATATCTGAATTGACCAAGTGCCAAAGTATCCTGTGCTGTGGGACGACTCATAATTGTTGTTCAAATGTTTGTATAGCTTATGGGACTTACCTACTGGGTCATCAGTCCAAAAACTTACAAACTACTTATGAACTAACTAATACTAAAGACGGCACAAATATCCATGCCCGAAAGGGAATTCGAACCCCCGACCGTAGTGGCCGTGCAGACTGTGACTGGAGCGCCTCAGTCCCCTCGGCCACCGCGGCCGGCACTCATAATTGGAATACGTTTCTATTTTGAAAGTAAGGGCAAGGATTTGTTACCTTAAACAAGTAGCTAGCCGTTCTTCAGCATTTATTGACTTTCTGTAATTCGTGTCCTCTTTTTAATGAGTGGTAGAGTGCCAGACTACAAATCCAAAGGTCGCGGCTTCGATCTCCGCAACTTTCCACTTCTTTCACCTATGGAAGTGTTGTTCAAGTGAAAAATATCGAGTAGCACCGTGTTTCAGAAATCACGTTAAACTGTAAGTCCGCCGCGGTGGAGTAGCCGAGCGGTCTAAAGCGTTTCGCTGCGGAGCGCGCGGTTGCTCGCCGTGGAGGTTCGAGTCCTCCCTGGAACATGGGTGTGTGTGTTTGTCCGTAGGTTAGTTCACCTAGGTTTAAGTAGTTTGTAAGCTACGGACTGATGACCACGCAGTTTGGTCCGATAGATTTACAAACATTTGAATTTGAAACTGTAAGTCCCCCTATAACTGGCTGGGTAAGTCAAATCGAAGGTCGGAGAAAGGCAACGGTATACAACCTCTAAACAGGACAATGCCTAGTAAAGCACTGTATTTATTTTTAGATACTACTCTGACACTATCAGAGTTACATATTAGCACGAAGAAGCAAATCAAAGAGGAGAAAAGCGCGATTCAGATGATGTGTTGATATAATCTTCTTATACAGGCAACTAGCCATAAAATTTCTACGCGAAGAAGAAACTCAGATGATCTACGGGTAATTCATGGGACAACCATATTATAGTAGAACTGACATATTATTACATATTCACGCAATTTGGGTGCATAGATCCTGAGAAATGAGTACCAAGAACAAGCACCTCCGGCCGTAATAACGGCCTTGATTCGCCTGGGCTTGGATTGTGTGTACAGGTACAGATGCCCACGCAGATTCAACACGATACCACAGTTCATAAAGAGTCGTGACTGACGTACTGTGACGAGCTAGTTGCTCGGCCACCATTGGCCAGACGTTTTCAATTGGTGAGAGATCTGGAGAATGTGCTGGCCAGGGCAGCAGTCCAACTTTTCCGTATCCTGAAAGGCTCGTCCGTACAGGACCTGCAAAATGCGGTCGTACATTATCCTGCTGAAATGTAGGGTTTAGTAGGGATCGTATGAAGGGTAGAGCCACGGGTCGTAACATATCTGAAATGTAACGGCCATTGTTCAAAATGCCGTCGATGCGAAACGTGTAATCAATGGCACCCCATATCATCACGCATGGTGATATGGGAGTTTGGCGAAGACGAATACACGCTTCCAATGTGCGTTCATCGGGATGTAGCCAAACACGGATTCCACCATCATGATGCTGTAAACAGAACCTGGATTCATCCGAAAATATGTTTTGTCATTCGTGTACCGAGATTCGTCGTTGCGTACACCATCGCATATGCTCCTGTCTGTGATGCAGCGTCAAGGGTAACCGCAGCCATGGTCGCCGAGCTGATAGTCAATGCTGCTGCAGACGTCGTCGAACTGTTCGTGCACATGGTTGTTGTCTTGCAAATGGCCCCATCTGTTGATTCAGGGAGCGAGACGTGGCTGCACGATCCATTACACCTGTGCAGTTAAGATGGGTGTCATCCTGACTGCTAGTAATACGAGGCCGTTGGTATCCAGCACGGCGTTCCGTATTGCCCTCCTGAACCCACCGATTCCATATTCTGCTAACAGTCATTGGATCGCGACCATCGCAAGCAGTAATTTCGCGATACAAGCCGCAATCGCGATAGGCTACAATCCGACCTTTATCAAAGTCGGAAACGTGATGAGACGAATTTCTGCTCCTTACACGAGGCATCACAACGTTTCACCAGGCAACGCCGGTCAACTGCTGTTTGTGTACGAGAAATCGGTTGGAAACTTTCGCCACCGGGAGCAACCTTGTGTCAATGCTCTGAGTTCATTAGTCCTCCCCATATATGCGAAAAAATCTCACTGGCGTGTTTTACGGCCCATTTCACGTTTCCCTGTATTTCGGACTAAAATAATAAATATAAATATTATACCATTAAATATTAAAAATTATGGATGATACGACTATCCTATTGCGATAATATCTATGCACTCAACAAATACTGTTCTTACGGACCGTATTCTAACAAAAGCCAAAATTATTTGATATTTGAGATTACCTTTGACAAACTTACTCTTTTTTTTTAATTTAACTTTTACCTCTTTAAACTATTATTTTAATATCTTCCCATATTTTCATTACCCTTTTTCCGTGAAAATACTGTCACCTCCATTGTAATCGTAGTTCGTCGCCTTTTTCAAGTTCATTTTTGTTTTGTTTTGCCTGTAATGAGTTACGTAAAAGCAAGTGACAGCGTCAAATCCATGTTACTTCTGCAAATAACTCTGAAACGGTGAGAGTTATGGAAAACGCGTAATAGAGCAACGTTGTAGAGAATGTTTTTCTATACAAATACATTTAACCAATTTTATCTTCAGACGAACTGTTAAGGCGTAATTTGCAATTAAATTTTGTGCTGTCAAGAGCCTATCACAAGCGGCCTAATTTTGCTGTTACTTATTTATCTTTTGTTCGAAACATTTTGAAAAGGGAGAGTCTGGTCGTGGGCGGCCAATAATTACGACTGAAAAATTTGGTGCCTATCGGTTGAACGACGCGGCCATAAAGTGGGAACACGTTACAGACAGACAGACAAACAAACACTGTTTAACCGCCTATATTATTTGCAAACATAAAAAAATAAAAAAAATGTTGTAAAACGGAATATATATATTTTGAAAGTCGCCAGGTTTGTAAGAATGTATTCTAAAATACTGTCTTTGTATTTTACATTATTTATTTAGTTTTCCAGCTAGCTCAGTAAATGGATGAAACATGAACCTTCTCAGGGACGTGATTATTCAGGTTAAATCTTAGTTGAAGGTCTTCAACTGATGCGAGTATTCTTACGAAGTAGTCCCACATTAAAAGCTATAGAAATAATGTTCAAATGCAAATCTTGTTAATATTTCCTATTGAAGTCAATGTGTAAACTATTCTTTATATTAAAATTCTGAATATTATTCTCAGTTACGTATATCATTGAAACTTTAATTGAATGTCCAATTTGAAGTGGAATCGCAAAATCTTAATTCACTAAAGCTAAATAAACTCTTTTAACTTTTTAAGATCTGGATATCAGGAAACTATTTAGTGAAATATTATTCACTTCTCACTCAGAATAACAATAATAGTGACTTTGAATAATTATGCACTTCGTAATTTATAGATCTTTGTAAGATACCACATAAGTTGGCGTAATTTTTATAAAAATCATGTTTGGTTTTGCAGAGCTGATATAGAATATTATTATTTTTTATTGTGCCTGTTTTTCCAATCGTCCTTGCTTTATCAGTTAGGAATTCTACATTTGCTCCGTAAAGACGGTGGGTGTTAGCTTTTTGCTGAAACAGATGCTAATGGCGTCCTCTAGCATTTCATATAAATGATGAGGGTATTTCTAACTAATTAAAGTTCGTACACTTATTTCATTTAATAGATATGTTTTAAGTCTTTAAAAATATTCAAACAATTTACAGACATTATTACAATGTTTCCTTCATTTTCATCAGAAACCATCTTATCACGATACATGAATCGACCAGAGCAGCAAATACGTGGACTGCCGGGGGACGAATGACTTGCAGGGAGAACCGTGCAGTGCTGGCAACATATTTGCGGTCACGGATAAATTTAGGTTCTAAGTGGTGCTGACAATGCTACCTCTTAGCCACCGTAAGAACTGTTACGTATTGCCATGGCCATCAGATCAGAGAAAGAGAGAGGGACACAATAATAGTACACAAGATTCGTAATATCGTATCAGTACTAGTACTTCAGAAAATTCTCCATACGTAGACTTAAACGACATTTTATAGAAATTTAAAACAGTGGAACCTAGTTTCAGAGCACTGCCGAATTGTAATTTGAACTGAACTGTTTTTCACCTTTTTTTTCGTGAGCTAGACTATTTCCCAGAATTAGCTTTGTGATATTTCCTAATAATGCAAACTCCTGTGTGTGCCACGGATTGTTTTGGTTGCCTCAGAGAGAGGCAGTTGGGCAGCTGTTGATCATTGTGCAGCTACTCGCAGCTTTTAGAATTGTTAATAATTTTCCTGGTCCCACTCCGTAATGTGCTATCACTTGCCTCCGAGGAGTGAATTGGCCTTGAAGCACTTCGTTTGCGACGGAGCACAATATGGCGAACAACAATCACCGCTCAAGGTAGAAAAGTGCAGGTGCGATCCGCAAAACTACAGGTCCACATCATATAACACGATTCTATCAGGATTTTGAAACATACACTTCATTACAACTCCATAAATACCTCGAAGAGAACGAGATATCAACCCATAGTCATCACGGATGCAGAAAGTATCATTCCTGTTACAGCTAGGTCTTAAGTGACGCTATGAGTACTCTCGACCATCAATCTAAAATCGATTCCTTATTTGTAGATTTCCGGACGGCTTTCTACAATATGCTACACAAGCGGCTTTTAATAAATTGCGAGCCTATGGAATATCGTCTTAGTCATGCGATTGGATTCGTGATTTCTGTCAGAAAGGACACAGTATGTTCTAACTGACGGAAAGTCAACTAGTGAAACAGAATGTATATCTGGCGTTCCCCATTCGAGTGTTATAGGCTTCCTTTCGTTCTTTTATTTATAAACAGTTTTGGACGCAATCTGAGTAGCTATCTTAGACTTTTCGCGTATGATACTGTCATTTAGCTCTATAATTAAAAGGCAATGTCCCAACTGACTGACTGATTGACTGATTCATCATCGCCCAGCCCAAGCAACTGAAGATAGAAACTTGAAAATTGTAGAGGGTGTTGATCTTACCTCTGTAAGGCGTCTATGAACAAGCAATTTTTCGATATTCCGTACGTAAGGAGTTGAAATAGGGGAGGAAACGTTTTTAAAAAATACGTTGCCATTTAGGCAATTTTGAAGCTAGAACTACAAAATTTTTTATTTTAATTCAGGGGTTGAATTTAAAAGAACGTGTTTCGGCATTGTTTTGAAATTCAACCAACAAGGCCTTAAAATAGGGGACGCAAGAAATTGATTTTCAAAAATAAGTTGCTGTTCAAACAAATTAAAAAAAAAAAAAAAAAAAAACAAAAAAAAAAAAAAAAAAAAAAAAAAAAAAAAAAAAAAAAAAAAAAAACACCATGATCCGGTATTTTTGGAAATTAAAAACTAAGGGGTTAAATAGGGGATCAAAAATTCTTTTCGAAAACACATTTTTGTCACGACAATTTTGTAGTTAGAGGTGCAAAAATTTGTATTTATATTGTTTGTTAGAATTTTTGAAATCAGTGTTTCGGTATTTTTGGAAATTCCACCATCAAGGGGGTTAAATTGGAGAGGGGATGTTTTTTCGAAAATGTTTTGCTATTAAGGCAATTTTGAAGCTACAACCACATAAAATGGTATTTGTTTTCTTGCTCAGAATTAAAAAGACACGTGTTCCGGGATTTTTTGAAAAAAAAAATATCATTTACGAAATGAAACACTTTTTGGAAATACGTTGCTACTAAGCCAATTTTGAACTCAGAATTTCATAAAATGTTATTTGCATATTTGGTTGGAATTTAAAAAACACATGTTTGAGTAATTTTCGAAATTCAACTATTAAGGGGTGCCATTGGGGGGGGGTTAAAGGTAAAGCAGTCAACAATCCTAAGATTGCTTTGAACACCACAGTACTTTACTAGGCATGGTCCTGTTTGGAGGTGGTATATCGTTGCCTTCCTCCGACCTTCGAACTGACTTACCCAGCCAGTTAAAGGGAGACCTACAATTTAACATGGGTTCACAACCACGGTGCTACTCGGTATTTTTCAAATGAGCAATACTGCCAGAGGTGAAAGAAGTGGAAAGTGACAGATAAAAATCCTAAGACCTGGCGGGGATCGAACCCGCGTCCTTTAGATTTTTTGAGTGGCACTCTACAACTGTGCAAGCGAGGGGGTTTACAAGTACTAGAATCAAAAGTTCAAAGCTTTGTAAATCTCAAGAGACTTAACTACGGGGTCATCAGTCCCTAAGGCTTACAAACTAATTAAACTAACTTAAACTAACTTAAACTAACTTGTGCTAAGGACAACGCAAACACCCATGCCCGTGGGGCGAATGGAACCCCCGTCGGCGAACAGCAGCGCGAACCGCAGCAGGGCGCCTCAATACGCACGGCCATTCTGCCGCGGCTACAAGTAGTATCACAACATTTAATTATGTTAGTACTTAAGCTACATCTATGAAAATTTATATTAAGAAGAAGAAACAACTGGTGCAGACCAACCAGCCTACGTATGCGAAGCAGCAGGAGTTAAGATACTCGCTGAATAAAGTGACCAGATGTCTGAAAATGATTTGAATAACTGGTTGATACTAAACTGGCAACTGACCATAAATAATGGGAAGTGTGGAGTCATCCACCTGATTGATAAAACAGATCCGTAAAATTTTATTTACTCGATAAATCAGCCAAAATTAAAGGCCATAAATTCAACTGAATAGAAATGACAAATACGAACAACTGAAACTGAAAAGAACACATTGGACATACGTCGGGGAAGGCAAACCTAATGGTGCGTGCCATGGGCAAAACACATAGCAGATGAAACTGTTCTGCTAAAGAAACTGCCCACAATAAGATTGTCCGTTCTATTTGTAAATATCCTCAAGAGGTGGGATGACGGAGGATACAGAGAAAGTTCAGTTACTGGCAGTTCTCTTTCTATTATCGCGATACGGGAAGAGTATCGAACGGAAATGAAGAACGAGTAGAAGTGGAATTCATTAAAATAAAGCTTTTATTTTTTGCGGCTTGCGGCAAAATCTATCTGCAAATTATCTTCAGGCAATATATATAGCACCGATATACGTTAGGAGGCATGATCATCATTCCTATTTCCTATATCCCACCTGCTATTACAGAATGGAATGGTAGAGATATATTATGGAAGTTGTTAACTTAATCCTCCACCGGGCACATACATGTGATTTGCAGAGAAAATGCAGAGTAAATACGTTCAAATGTTCAGATGTTTGTGTAGCTTATGGGACTTAACTACGAGGTCATCAGTCCCTAAACGTACAAACTACTTATGAACTAGCTAACACTAAGAATGGCACAAATATCCATGCCCGAGGGGGATTCCAAACTTTGACCGTAGTGGCCGTGCAGACCGTGACTGACGCGCCGCAGTCCCCTCGGCCACCGCGGCCGGGTCTCTTTCTTTCCGTAAATCCGCCTTCAGACATGTATGAACTGGACGTTGTGTTACTTGCAGTTGCGTCCTTCTTAAACCTAAACTACTACTTCCACTCTCTCTTTCTGCTACGACGTTTTTCTCCATTATCCTGTGAATTTGACACTTACTACAAGTGTCCTGTCCAAGATTTTTTCCTCTTTTACCTTCTTCAAGACTTCGTCATTTGTCAACCTGTCGGTCCATTTCACTCTCCTACATAGCCACATTTCAGAACATTGGAAATATTTTTATTCTTTCTGTCTGATTGTCAACGTCTCAGAACCGTAAGACACTACGTTTCGTAAAAAGCATTTGGCGCAACTAACCTCTTCCAGAAGTGTAATCATATAGGTGCATATAAATGCCTACACAACATCCGCAGTTTTCTGTGATGGATCGCTGAATCTGGCAGCAGTCATTAACAGAACACTCGTGGTCCGAAGTCAAGCCACGTCCAACGAATGCTGCCGATGCAGAAATATAGAGCGGCCGTTCTCGTTGCGAACAAGTGTTAGGCAAGCTGCCAGAGTGGCAGGCTGCGCGGGTTGCCTACCGCGCTGCGCTGCAGGCTGTTCCGTCTGGCAGACGCCACGAGTAGCGAGCGACGTCTGTTTAATTTAATGAAGAGGCTCGTCACGCCTCCGCTAATGAAGGCGGCCACCGGGGACCGCCCGCCAGGTTGGCAGCCCTGTCGACGAGTGCTGCGAACGCCGGAGGTATCGACTGGGCGCGCGGATTAAACTCGTGCCAAGTGTCGCAGTTCTGAGAGTGCCAGCAAGGTAACAACCCAACGGCAGTAAAATACTGCTGATATAGATTGCTTTCGAATGGGATTTATTCGTTTCATATTTCTAAGTGATTTTCCGACATTTGACATAATGTCAGCTACATATAATTACTTTAGTAAGATATACTAGTGTCTAATTAATAAGATAAAACATATCTCGATCACAGAGCCAAGTCCAACTCCTTTAACCACTGGACAATTTGTAAGTATGTGGGTCATCGTTTGTATGTCTGCTCCACAGTCACATGTCTGGTCGTCTGTCTGTCCCCATTTAAATTTCCAATAGTTACAGCGACCAACACCAGTTCGGAAGCGTTTGATCAAAGACCATTCTCTCCTGGGAGGGTCCATTCCTTGGAGCTGCTTAGAGGGATCGTCTATCTAGATGCTGTTTTTTTCCATTAAACGAATCCCAAGTTCTTGCCCAGTTTGATTTAGGCGAGAAGCCACTCTCATGTAGTTGCACAGCTGTTTTAAGAGGTGATTTACGGGTTTTTAGCCGGCTTACCTGTAGTGGAAGGTCTTGCAGGATAGGAAGCTCAGGAGTGGACAAGTTCTTATAATACTCTCTCATTAAGGCTGATGAAATTAAACTAGCAAATGACCTTATAAACAGAGATGGTAATAATAATAATAATAATAATAATAATATCATTATTATAAATCCGGACTCAGCTCAAGGTCATTGTTAAACTGGTAATACAGGACAGGCGGCCAAATGTATTCCTAAGAGCACATTTTAATGCTGGGAAAATAATAAGTGACTCTGAGCAAGTGCAGTGAAACCTACTAATGATGGACATCCGCAGCCCACGACCCACGAACGTCCCAATGACAACAGCAGTACATCAGCAACAACGAATCTTCAAACAACTTACGGGTTTGCTACCGGGTGACGTCATCTACCACCGTCGATATTTCGACGGGAGCACATCCTGCCATTCTCCAGGCACAACTGCACGCAAGGAAGCAATGTGCAAACGAATTGACATCTCGGTTTACAAAGGGTAAGCAAGGAAGATAACACACAGTATAAGTAATCGCAGAGTCAACACAACCGACAGGAGCAGGTCATTGTCCTGTCCATCAGACTAAGTGTGCGATTTTGTCCCAGGTGCAAGATAATGCTTCATTTCCTGTCTCCGCAGGTCCTGATGCTGCAGGTGGAACTGTTGAAAAAAATTAATATAGCATCTAATACAGTATGATCATGATAACTTAGGGAAAAACATTTACATTTAATTAAGTGCAGTAGTACTAATGGAAGTGCAGTAGTGCTGTTGGATACTAATTCTTTCGTTTCCTTTCTCTATTCTTCCGCGGCTGGGGCGATCCTGGATACTGCTGCTTGCTGGTCATCTTGATCCTTCGAGCGAATGACTGTGAATAAGACTGAGAAAGAGCTCCTGTAGCTCTAGGGGCTCCTTTGATCATGCGACAATGTCGTGCTCTCATTGGCTAAGAGCAAAGGCCAGGTGGTGGGTAGTAAAATAATCGCACTCTGGTGGTGGTGACAATAATTGTATAAAATTCCACACAGATATTCTACAGGAGTGTTGTCTACAAAAGCAGCTAATCTATACGCAAGAAGATGTGGAATATTTTAACAGTTGTTGTGGTGTCGCACAAGTACAAAGTGCGCGCCACCTACTTTCGCCGCGCGCCGCCATGCATGCACGGCGCGGCGTTCTTCCGACGACAGCCACGAGCGCCCTCTGCTGGAACCCCGCTCGTGGGCACCACGACTGAAGGACTGGACACTTCGGACTGAGATAGCAACGAGTTAGGACCTTCGTAATCCGATAGGCACGAGTGAAGACTTTGCTATTGTACAGGCACTAGGCAGGCCTCTAACAACTATGTATCAACATTCTGCAGTACTATGTAAAAGTTAAGTATTGTTACATTCTGTGCAATATATATATTTCTAATTTACTCTAGTGTTTATAGTTTCTGGCGGCTCCCCTCCGTACCTGCACCAGCGTGCTGTCTTGTTACTGTGTCGGTCTCGTTCCACTCGGCCACCGACACCTACGACGAGGCTGGGACACAAAAGCGGCGACGAAGTTGGGACACAAAAGTGGCGACGAGGAGTGATAGAACCTTGGACCAGCCCGCTTGCAGCAGCCAAACAGCAGCAGTCGGAGCACGCAAAAATTGCTCCCGCCCACCCACCCTTATTATAAGATTTTTGGGGGAAGATATTTTGTTACGTGTTTTGTGGACTTTTTTGTTGCAGTGCGTCCTCATTTATCTTGCATTTGTGTTTTGTACTAATTTACTTGTATACGCGGCGCCTAATCGGTCAGCATGACCACTACCCCGAACCCAAACTTAATGGAAATTATTCAGTTACAGACGGCGCAAATAACGCAACTCCTCCAGGCGGTGTCCCAGCTCACAGCGCAGGCAGCTAACCAACAACAACAGCCGCCGCTTCAGCAGCCCACACCTGCCGCCGCAACACTTCCTACGTTTCGCCAATACAACGAACGTGAGGAAGAATGGAGTGATTATCTGGCGCAGTTTCAAGAACTCGTCGCGGCTCATCAACTTACAGGTCAGACTGTTAAGCATCTTTTATTGTCTGTGGTGGGCCCCAAAACTTTCGTGTTACTGCAAAAACTATTCCCGCACGCATCTCCTCGTGATGTAGACTTTGAACAAATTGTAGATGCACTGAATGCTCATTATGAGAGAAAAGTTCTTGTAGCCGCTGCACGATACCGATTTTTCAGACTTAAAAAATTACCGCAGCAGTCACACCAAGAGTGGATTACGGAATTGAAGGGCTTAACCCGCCAATGTAAATTTACTTGCTCTTGTGGACTTTCTTATAGTGACGTTATGTTGCGAGATGCGATTACGCAGAACATTCAGGATCCCAGAATTAGAGCAGCAGTACTGAAACAGCCTGACCCTTCATTAGACAGTGTACTGCAGCTTATAGAAGCGCATGATACTTTTGACTTAGCAGATGTAGAAATGCAAAGCCATAGTGTAAATTCAGTGCGCCGCAACGGACGCTTTCCTAGCCATAGTTCTCAGTATAGCACTAGTGATTCTTATTTTTCTACCGGCCGTGCTGAACAGACAGTGAACAGTAGCCAGAGTAAAAGTGCGACGCAAAGGTCGCCCCGTAGTGTTAGACACAGTAATTTGCATAACGGACGCCAACGCTCATTTCAGAAAAATGTACGTAAATCTTGCCCCCAGTGTGTGTCTCGCCACAAGCGTGCTCATTGCCCTAGTCGCAACGCAACCTGTTATCAATGTGGCAAATCGGGACATGTGCAGTCTGTGTGTGTGCAAATTAAAATCTCAAAGAACGGTACCGTTAGAAACAGTGCTTCGCAGAGTGCGAGAACAGTTCATTCTGTAAATGTTATACGGGCTGTGGAATTGAACAGTGCTTTGCTTGGTTCTCAATTGCGAGAAAGTTCTTCTGCGCCTACTGCACAACTATATAGTGAGCCACGTAGCAAGCGCCGACGGGCGCGTAAAACAGTGCAACGGAAAAGGGTTCGGGACAAGCAACATGGCTATGAACAGTGCATTCCTGTAGTGAAAATAGTGCCTTCTGCAACTGCTCATTGTAAAAGTGCCCAGTACTGTGTAGATAGTAACAGTAGACTTGGTGTAGCTACTCAAAAGTGTAGTGCAGTAGTTAGTACATCTGGAGTAGCTTCGCATTGCGCGGACGCCGATCCGGCGGTAGTGTCATCTAGTGACAGTGTGGTTAATCCGCTGCGTGCCGAGTCTGCGCCGCTTACTTCACTACGCGGCCCGCGCAGACGCAGCAAACAAACCGTAGCAGACGTTGCCCACATTCGCGCACCTGTCGAGCGCCGCAAGCAAAAACTTTTTGTGAATCTTTCCATTGACAATAAGACTGTGCAATTTCAGCTTGATACTGGTTCCGCTGTCACATTAATAAATAAAGATACTTATGAACTTCTGGGTTCGCCAAAATTGTCGCCGTCACAGCAAGTGTTAACAGCTTATACAGGTCAAAATATTCCCGTGCTAGGAACGTGCAGCCTGCCTGCCTCTTTTCAAGGTATTACGAAAACAGTTGCTTTTGTTGTTCTTCAGGCCAAATCTATGCAGAACATTTTTGGACTAGATGCTTTTGTCTTGTTTGGTTTATCAATTCAAAGAGATGTGCTTCAAATTTCGTCAATAGTGCCTCAGGATAAAATCAATGCATTGTGTGACAAATACAGTGACTTGTTTTCGCCGGAACTAGGTTGTGCCAAAGACTTCGTGGCACATGTGACTTTAAAAGAATCTGCAGTTCCAAAATTTCGTAAAGCTAGACCAGTGCCTATCGCATTGCGTGATACAGTTGCCGAAGAACTTAAACGTTGGCAAGATAGTGGGGTGATTTCTCCTGTTTCTGCGAGTCAGTGGGCCTCGCCTATAATAATTATACCCAAGCCGTCAGGAAAACTTCGTCTCTGTGCGGACTTCAAATCAACAGTGAACAGTCAAACAATTGTAGACACTTACCCTCTGCCCAGACCTGAGGAACTGATGGACAAATTAGGACAGCCTCGATTCTTTTCTAAGATTGATTTAGCAGAGGCATACTTACAAATTCCACTTGATGACGAGTCAAAAAAGTTTTTCGTCATTAATACTCACATGGGCCTTTTTCAATTTCAACGCCTACCCTTTGGCAGTTCTTCCGCTCCCGCTATTTTTCAGCGTTTTTTGGAACAGCTGACAGTTTCTGTACCGTGTTGTTCGAACTACTTAGATGATATTGTGGTATCCGGACGTACAGTTGAAGAACATTTAGCAAACCTGGAGTGCCTTTTCAAAGTTTTGACTGCAGCAGGTCTACGTTGCAATAAAGCAAAGTGTTCGTTTTTTCAAACTGAAATAGAGTACCTAGGCCATGTGATTAATGCCCAAGGAATTCATCCCTTACAGTCACATCTTCGAGCAATCAAAGACTTGCCTCCTCCTAAGAATGTGCACGAAGTGCAAGCAGTAATGGGGAAGCTGAACTATTATTTCAGATTTATTCCCAATGCCTCTCAGATTGCAGCTCCACTGCATCACTTACGTAGGAAGAATGTTCCTTTTGTATGGTCCAAAGATTGCCAAGTTGCCTTTGACAAACTAAAGTCTGCACTACTCAGTGATGCATGTTTGATTCCCTTTGACCCACAGAAGCCTGTAGTGTTAGCAGTTGACGCCTCGTCGTACGGTCTGGGCGCGGTAATCTCACATCATATTGGATGTCATGATCGTCCTATTGCCTTTGCATCCAAGCTACTGACGCCGACGCAACAGAATTACAGTCAGATAGAAAAGGAGGCCTTAGCAATCATTTACGGCGTCACAAAGTTTCATCATTATCTCTATGGCAGAAAATTCTATTTGTTGACAGACCACAAGCCTCTCACGTCGTTGTTCTCACCCACAAAGCCGATTCCGCCACGTACGGCACAAAAGCTTCAGAGATGGTCCTTAATACTGTCTAATTATCTGTATGAGATTTTGTACCGACCTACCACTAAACATGCTAACGCGGACACACTTTCCCGACTTCCGGTTGGCCAGGATGTGTCGTTTGATTCTTCAGAAATGGCATGTTGTCAGATAGACTCCAGAGATGCTTCCGCTGTCGCAGATTTCCCTTTGAACTCTCGTCGGGTTGCACAGGAAACAGCTGCGGATGCAGACTTAAGTGTGGTAGCACGTTTTGTTCGCTTTGGTTGGCCTGCCAGAGCCAAAGACATTGATCGGCCTCTGGTTCGACGTTATTTTGCACAACGTCATGCATTATCTTTAAGTCAGGGTGTACTGTTGTTGCATACCGACAACGACCAAGCAAGAGTGATTGTTCCTCGTTCCCTGCAACGAGAAGTGTTACGCCTCCTGCATCAAGGACATTGGGGTATTGTTAGGACAAAGCAACTGGCCAGACGTCATTGTACCTGGGTTGGTATGGACGCTCAGATAGAGAACATGACGTCACAGTGTACTGTTTGTGCGGAGCATCAGGCGGCTCCTCCGCAACGTTTTTCAGACTGGCCACGCCCCAAGGGACCATGGCAACGTTTACACATTGACTTTGCCGGACCTTTCTGGAATACGCGATGGTTAATTGTTGTAGACGCTTTCAGCAAGTTTCCTTTTGTGATTGCCATGAACTCCACGACGGCGTCTAGTACAATCAGTGCCTTAACATCAGTGTTTTGCATCGAAGGCTTGCCTGAAACTATCGTCAGTGACAATGGACCTCAGTTTGTTAGTGCGGAATTTCAACAGTTTTGTCGTGTGAATGGCATTCAGCATATCACCACCGCACCTTTTCACCCTCAGTCCAATGGTGAAGCAGAACGTTTCGTTCGAACATTCAAGTCTCACATGGAGAAGATGAAAGGTCAGCACTCCAGGCAGCAAGCTCTTCAAATTTTCCTGTCTACGTATCGGTGCATGCCACGTGACGGCCCGTCTCCTGCCGAGCTGCTACACGGCCGCCGTCACCGCACTCTCCTTCACCTGCTGCAGCCTCCCACGCACCGAGTCGGTTCGTATGGCGCTACGCGTTTTCAGGTTTCTACGCCGGTGCTGTACAGGGTGTTTGCTGGAAACAAGAAGACATGGCTGCCGGGCACCATTCAGCGCGTGCTCGGTAGCAATATGTATGTTGTACGTTCTTCCACAGGGTCGGAGCTGCGGCGCCACGCAAACCAATTGCGCCTGCACAGGCCGCGCGATCCTGTCTCCGGTTTCTTGATTCCAGACCCAGTTCACCGCCAGGGAGCACAGCCACATCGTTCGTCCCCGGACTACGAGTTCCCGATGGAGATCGACGCGACGCCGCCGCTGTCGCCGCCGCAGATGACAGCGTCACCGAGAGGGACTCCGGGACCGTGCGTGCCGCCGCCGCCTGGGCCACGCACCTCAGAAGAAGATGACCTGCTCCCTCTGGGCGGGGGGGTGCGCCCTTCCCCAGGTTTCGGCGGGTTCCCTGGAGGATCTCAAGGCAGATGCCGGGGCGCGGACGGCGTCTCGATCCCGGCCTCAGCTACGACGCCCGTCCCACCAGTAACGCCCCCGCCCAGGCCCTCCTCCCAGTGCCGTCGCCGTGGCCCTCAGCCCTACGCCACGACGGCGCGGCGGTTTGGGGGGGAGGGGTGTGGTGTCGCACAAGTACAAAGTGCGCGCCACCTACTTTCGCCGCGCGCCGCCATGCATGCACGGCGCGGCGTTCTTCCGACGACAGCCACGAGCGCCCTCTGCTGGAACCCCGCTCGTGGGCACCACGACTGAAGGACTGGACACTTCGGACTGAGATAGCAACGAGTTAGGACCTTCGTAATCCGATAGGCACGAGTGAAGACTTTGCTATTGTACAGGCACTAGGCAGGCCTCTAACAACTATGTATCAACATTCTGCAGTACTATGTAAAAGTTAAGTATTGTTACATTCTGTGCAATATATATATTTCTAATTTACTCTAGTGTTTATAGTTTCTGGCGGCTCCCCTCCGTACCTGCACCAGCGTGCTGTCTTGTTACTGTGTCGGTCTCGTTCCACTCGGCCACCGACACCTACGACGAGGCTGGGACACAAAAGCGGCGACGAAGTTGGGACACAAAAGTTGTGTTATGCAGGAAATAAAAGGTAAAATTAAGTTACCTGAATGCTCTTGGTTAAAAGAATTGTCAGAAGGTGCAGAACTGGTTATTAATTCTATAAAAGAGGTAGATTACAAGAAGAAAAGGTGATACGTATTGGATTTCCTTTCCCTGTACCTGTCTAAACTTTTGGTTGAGGAGGGGGGGGGGAGAGAATAAAAGACACCGATACATCGGTATCAGGAAAGATTGTTGTACAATTGGGTTTCGTTTAATTTAAACATTGAGAAAGAACAGATCTCTAATATTGGAGAAAAAAGTGAGAGAGGGAAAAATGCAAATTTTAAATTCCATACAGAGGAGGATGTGTGTTGATTCGTTCTCTGTCTTTGTGTCTGAGCCCAGGAAGACTGTTAACAGCGCTTGTAGATCTACAGTTAGAGGCATTCCTGACTAATTTGTCACAATGGCGTGCCACAAACGGCGGCTGACTGACAGACTGGGCAGGTGCTAGCGATCATCGCCAGTTTCGGATGGTCGGTAAAATATTTTGTGTAAGCTGCAGTGTTAGAAATCTATAGTTTCTATGCAGACTTTGAGCCTGAATCATAAGATGCCCTTGCCGATTTGCACTATTTCTGTCAGTAAATTTGAATTTTTTTAAAATAATCAGTGTGTCTTTTCCTGTTACTGTTGTGTTACACATCTGCACATCGAAAGATGTTTGTTAAGATGGACGCTAAAATTCGTTCTTTGAATTGCCGGGTTTGTTACCATTACTTTCCATTTATTATCTAACGAGCGCTATTTAATAAAAAAATAAATAAAAAACACGTCAATCAGCAGTTGCAATCATCGTCTATACGAAAAGATATATTTATTTTGCCAACACCTTAGGTGACGAGAGACTTCCGAAAGACGGAACATTTCTTTTCATAGTCACATATGTTTGTCTTTGGTTAGAATTGTTTTTTAATAATTATCGATGAATGCATGTAGGTTATACAAAACTTAGAGTACACACAAGTAGCATTACAATGAATTTCTTTAAGTTGTGTCTATATTTACTTGTAAAATTGAGTTCGATATGAGTTGTAATTAAGGTTTGATGTATTAGGTTACCTACATACATATACCAATTCCATGGAAACAAAATGTTCTCCCGGAAATTGTAAATGTCAAAACATGGATTGCCGCAGTTTATAAGCATCGTAGATAACCTGACAGAGTGTATCAAGATGTTGTATACAATTAGTTTGCCCAGAGACTTTAGGTGGCGGAAGAGTTCTGAAAACGATATTTTTTATTTTTGGAAATTGTGAATGAAAACGTAGTTTCCTTCAAAATATTTCATGATACATGTAATTGTTTTTTAAATAACTGTTGATAAAAGCACATAGGGTTTTTTATTGACCCCTTCAATTGCATATCAGAGTAATGATAATTAATTATGAAACTTATAAATTTTTCCTCCCAACAAAGAAAATTAGGTGATGGGTGGTTCTGACCAGGTTTCTAACCCAGGACTTTTGATTTAAAGTCTCTACATGACCCCCTCATCACGTTGCCATCCCCCCAATAGATCTACCGGCGAACACGATGAATTAAGTACACATACAAATCCCTTGACTTCAAATAAATTTGTAAATAAACAAATGTTGCTCATGAACGATTTCCGAGAGAAAATTTAATGGTATTTCTGGTAAATTGTTAATGCATAAACAAAGGATGTGGCAAATAAATCAGGAATAAAAAAATAATCGGGAGTGGTGGTGGATGGCCTATGGGCATGCGGGGACAGCAATAGCTCAAATGTCCACTTATGGAGACAATCAAGTTGTTTACGAAACTCTTGCGTATAGTGCAACTACATGTTTGATGTTATCAGTCATTATTACAGGTAATTGTATTGTTGTTATTTGTCATTCGTCCTTATGACTGTCATTATCTTACCAAGTCCACATACATGTTCGATGTCACTCACCTTGTTCTTCTAGGAAGTGGGCTATTGTTCATCCTGTCCTTCCGGGAAGTGCGCTATTGTTCTTGGGGGGTACCTTCCTCATTGCATTATGGGTAATATGTCAGTCGGGCAGAATGCACATTGTTATTCAATGTAGTTGTTGTTTTGGCGACCAGTTTCGATGTACACTGATCAAAACAATTGGGTAATATCTAGATTCTGAAATATTGTCATCAGCAGAATGAACTAAAGTGCTTCGACGTCTTTTTATCGGTAGTACTGGGTGGAGAAAACAACATTATGGCAACTGAGTGGTAATTACAGAAAGTTGCTGCAAAAGGGGTTGGTATTGTGTTTACCATAAAATTTACACTAGCAGTTGGATTCAGATAATGTAGTGAGCAACAGTGCAATGCAACAACAACGTGACTTACCAGGAGCTATGGCAGGCAGAGTCATAGGAAGGTTGGAAGCGGGACAGACACAGAGGGAGGTGGCTGCAGCTGTTGAAATGTTCCAAAGTAAATTGCCAAGACCTGGATGAGATTTCAGAAAAACACAAACCGTTAATATAAGGCTAGGCCAAGGTCGTCCATATATAACATCAGCAAGAGATGACCATTATCTCCGTTTAACAGCTCTTCGAGACTGGTGGCTGAATGCAACTCAGCTGGAATGTACCCTACCAGCACCAACGGGACGGGCAATATCAACACATTAACAAGTAGTCCGCATTGGGGAATGTGGTCTCTACGTATGGATGTCAATGGTGTGTGTCGTTTAGCATGCAGAATCTTGGCGGAGGAGGATCAGGATTGCTGTCGTAAGGAATGACACCACGTTCTGCTTACGGATGAGTCAATATTTTGCATTAATTCGGACAATAGTCGTTCTCTCAACTTAAAAATAGCCTTGCTTATTTGCCGGAAAAATAACTGTACCATGATGGTGTGCGAATGGTGTGGGCAGAAGTCGGTAGTGGCAGACGTAAGGACCTCAATGTAGTTCAAAATAGCACTTCGACTACTCAGGGGTTTGGGGACGAACTTTTTCGACCTTTTGTTGTGCCCTACGCCATAGAAGATGGGTTCCTTCGGGTAGACGAAAACGCTCGTCGCCAGACAGCTAGACTGGTGTGCAACATGCTTAAGGGAGTACTAAAGGTGGTTTGGAGTAAAAATGTCGATTCTTATTTTTTTTATTGAAAAATGTTGTTTGGAGTTTTCTGTATAATTTGATTATGTTTCGTTAATTTTGGATGACTGTAAGTATTTTAAAATGATTTTGAATAACTTACTGCACAAGTAATTTCTATCGGTTCTAAGAGCACTAGCTCAGTTACGACAAGATATCTCGGGACTATTTGATCTAGAAGCGTAGCTCAGTTACGACAAGATATCTCGGGACTATTTGATCTAGAAGGCGGTGATTTATTTTGAGTTATAGTCAACATTCTGCTGCACATCCAGATTTTCTGAAGAAATGCCTCACAGGTAAAACTCCTAATATAAATGAGTCTTTCAACAATGTTGTATGGACCAACATACCCAAGAACGTATTTGTGGGCTTGAAAACACTGACGATTGGGGTCAATAATGCTGTCATCACCTTCAATGAAGGAAATTTAGGTAGGATAAAGTTTCTGAAGCAACTTTAAGTTCATAAGGCTGGTCATAATACGGAAGCAATCCTACAAGAACTGGACAAATAGCAAGTTTTAAAGGCAGAAATTATGGTCAAAAATATAATAGAAGCTGCACGATCCCTCAGAAGGAGAAAGACACTGAACCTCAAGAAGATTACAAATCTGGAGAGTTTTAGGCTGTTTGTTGATTCAATAGTGAGTTTTCCGTTACGTAAACATTAAAGTGCCATTTCTGAAGAACTACTTTTCTTGGCCAATGTTTCCCATTAACTTATAAAGTAATTAAGCTAAAGCTCTGAAATTTTTACCTCTTATTGACAGTGGTGTTATGTTTATGTGTATCTACAATTGTAGAGATAATCCTCTTAGTTTGATATTAAAAATATTTTCTTTTAAAATTTCATAATTTTTATTAGACCTTCATTAAAAAACTTGTATCTTGACTCCTGACAAAATTAGGTTCTTTATTGTAGATCAGTGAATGAATAAGATATTACTCTGTAACCTGGCTATGTTTTGTTTTGTTGCCTTGGATAGTTCCTGAGAAAACAGGTTGTAAATATGTTAAATTTAACATTGTCAGGCTAGGGCATTGATAGCCCCGTTAAAGGATTTAAACCCGATTGAGCATGTCTGGAATGGAGACACCTTGCAGCCAGACAAACATCTCCCACAGTGGTTGCAGAGGAAGGTAGTGCACTCGTGGAATAATGGCCAAATATCCGCAAAGAGATGAATGATGACATGTCCATGCCATGCTGGTGTGCTACTGTACTGGCCATCCGAGGTACTCATACACCATATTAGATGGCAATGAGAATGACTTTTTCTCTATTATGATAGGCCCATGGTGCCTCGCTGTAAGTAAGTGCCTCACCGCCTGGACATCTGTAGCGAGGTCTGAAGATGATCTAGAACTTAGATCGAAACCGGTCGCCTGTATTAATAAATTGCAAAAATAATTTGCGAACTGGACTGTTATTTTTATCAACTAATTTAGGATTAATATTTTTTATGAAACTACCATGACGTCCATACCGTTTGGTGACCACCCTGGTGCTGAGGGCCCTGCCGCCTGGGCTGCCTTTCCGGATAGTTGTGCTCGGCGACTGCTCCGTTGCTTACTTTGAGGCGGCGTCCCTCGGCAGCCCATCAGAGGCGCCGGCGCCCCTGCGGTCTCCGCTGGAACCGCAGGCCTGACATTTGGCCGCTGCGTAATGATGCGTCCAGCCCAGGGCGGAGACGCGAGGCGCTCAGCGCAGTCCTGCGAGCGCAGCCGTGCGGTGCGGCGACCTTTGCGGCCGAGGAGACGGCCGCAGCCCGGCTGGCATTTACCTGCTGGCCGACGCCCGTTAATGACTACTTTACTCCACCACAAGGCGCCGACTTCCCTGGGGAAAACGGCGACACTGTAAGAAGTGTTTTGAAGCAGATAGCTAATGAAAGGAGGGTATAAGATGAACATTAGCCAGCGAGAAAACAAGAGGATTGGATTGTAGTTTAAGAAAGGTGGTTAGATTAGATAATGTGACAGTAGAAGCCATAGATTAGTTTTGTTATTTAGATAGCAAATAAAGAAGAGAATAATTGAAATTCAGAATAGCTATGGTAAAAAAGCATTTAGGAAAAGAAGATTTCTTGAGATCCAGTACCAATTTAAATGTCAGGAAGTCCTTTCTCAAATCGTCTGTTGCAGTGGCAAAAATAGCATGTATTTTCAGAGTATGATGTTCTGTATCAGTTTTGCAGCTCATATTCAGAGGATAATTTGCGCTGAAGCCCCTTTTACTTTACTGAGGTCTAGCTTTCTTACTTTTGTCATTAAATCATAAAAATATAGCTACTGAAAAAACTGACACAAACCTTACACCACTAAAACCCCCATACCCTCACGAATACAGAGAAATATGACTGTCTACCATGAAGATGCCTTCAAGCATCATTCATTGAAAAAATCAGATAGCATAATTATTTATTTCTTTATATTCATTTCTTTACATGCATGGCAGGTCTCCTTTCTCCCTCCCTTATATTTGCCACTGATCTGGAGTGATAGAATTGTACAGGAATCAAATATAGATGACAAATACTTGGGTAATACAACAATTAAAAGTGACAAATTAGTCTCGGAAAAAAACTATTGGTGTGGCAAGTTCGGTACTGTTATAGCATTAAGTTCGAATCGATAGACTGACCCCTGATCAGCTGATGTGTTAACATTGTTTACTTTATAACCTCAAAAGCAGAAGAGGGCACGTCCGCTTGAATGTACCACTAGTTGTAAAATTATATCATGTATCTGAAGTAGGATAAGCAAGTTTATTGATCACAATCTGTAACGTGAACAGAAAGTAAAATCTTCTCAACGAATGCCTTAACGTAAGACCTTGTATTTATGTACGTTTTTGATTAATGTTTAAAAATCAAAGAACTAGATTATCTTGTCAACGCTAGTCAGTTGGTTCCTGATGATGGTATAATAACCCGAAAACTATTGCAAAGAGAATAAAAAATTAGTAGAACATAAGAAGTTTATTATTTTCAACACAAAAGAACTGTTAAAACATTTTCAGTGTGGTTGTAGAGTACTCTCTGTAATGAACCGTACGAAACTTTATGTAGACATCCATCTTTCTCTTATTTGGATAGTCAGTTGTGCATAATTTCTTCAAGATCGAAATAAAACTTTAGGATGGTGTTGAGCTCTGTAGATAAAATACCCTCACCATTTAATTTCGTGTACATAGCAATCATACTTCCGTTTTTAAGATTGGAGTCAGTAATGCACCCTCCTCCATCCACCATACTAAATTGTTTTTTTTTGACAGTGACCTTCCTCTTGTTTTGAAGAATTTTATCAAGGTCGGAATATCTGTAGTGACATTTCCATGTTGGATAAAGCGTGTGCACTGCGTAGTTAGTAACTATTTCATGTTTTCCTCAAACTGGAGAGCTACCAAGACCGGGGTCCCACATGATTTGGTCTTGGGTCCTATTTTGTTCAAGACACAAATTAACAAATTAAAGATTTTCCATTTTATATGTACGATGATGCAAAGCTATATCTTTTTGTTTATGATAGAAGTATAGTAATCACACACGACAAACAAGAATTAACTGAAGAAATTACAAATAATGTCTTTCAGAAAATTATTAAGTGGTGCTGTGCAAATGGACTCTTATAAAAATTTTATAATACACAGCATATACAGTTCCATGTACTAAATGGCAAGTCACTATTAATAAATATAGACTGCGAATAGAATTCTGTAGTTAAGGTAGAATATTCAAAG
Organism: Locusta migratoria; assembly: GCA_026315105.1. Classification (NCBI taxonomy): domain Eukaryota; kingdom Metazoa; phylum Arthropoda; class Insecta; order Orthoptera; family Acrididae; genus Locusta; species Locusta migratoria. The sequence goes on from CM048751.1 coordinate 21,596,979, forward strand.
TTTTTAGGTGTGCCTATTGATGAGAAATTGACTAAGAAGCAACACATTAATGATCTAGTGAAACTTTTTAGTTCACCTACTAAGGTCATAGCAAGTATTAGTGACAAACACCTCAGTAAACTAGCTTACTGTGCCAATTTTCATTCACTGCTTTCATGTGGCATCAAATTTTGGGGTCATTCATAATTGAGCAAAAGTATTTATTGCACAAAAGCAAGTGATTAGAATAACATCTGGAGCCCACACAAGGCCGTCTTGCAGATATTTAATTATCTAGGAAGCTTCACAGTAGCTTCATTATATACCTATATTCTCTTATGAAATTTGTTATTAATAAGCCAATGCCATTCAAAAGTAAAAGCAGTGTGCATAGCAACAACAATAGGGGAAATGATTATCTACACTATTCAAGATTAAATGTTACTTTGGCACTGAACAGGTGAATATTGCTATCACAAATGTCTTTGGTGACTTACCAAGCCGGCCGCGGTGGCCGAGGGGACTGAGGCGCTCCAGTCACGGTCTGCACGGCCACTACGGTCGGGGGCTCGAATCCCCCCTAGGGCATGGATGTTTGTGCCGTCCTTAGTCTTAGCTAGTTCATAAGTAGTTTGTAAGCTTAGGGACTGATGGCCCCGTAGTTAAGTCCCATAAGTTCTACAAACATTTGAACGTTTTGACTTACCAAGTAACATCAAATGTCTGATAGGTACCCAACTAGCTTTCAAAAACAAATTGAAAGAACTTATGAACGGCAACTGCTTCTACTCAGTAGATGATATAACTCAATAAATATGAAATTGTTTGAATTTTATATGTCATTTTCATTTTGATTACTATCTCTCTTTGTTTGGATACTGCGCTTTTAAATTTGTCCATTATGAAAGACTGCCTTATTTCGTTCTCTGATAAATATAACATGTTTTTAGAAAAGAGGAGGTAAAGAGAAGGGATAGGATAAGTATTAACTGAAGACTGGAATAAATAAATAAATACCCGGGCAACGCCTGTCGCCTGTCTGATATAATAATCTTTGTTTCATATAATTCTGGAATAGTTACCTTTATGAAGATTATTTTTTATAAGAGGAATTTCGGAGTTACGTTGAAAAATAACGAAAATAAATTAAATCTTTTGTAGTACAAAGAAAAAAAAAGAGTGTATGTCTTTCTTGGCCGGGAGAACCCTTGCGGGTTTGTTCGGCCACCTTAGTGTCAGTCTTTCTGTTTGACGCCGCGTGGGCGACTTACGTGGCAATCATGATGAGATGATTATGATTAGGACAACACACAACACCCAGTCCCCTGCCGGGAATCGAACCCGGGCCTCCTGCGTGGTAGTCAGCGACGCTACTGTTGAGCTACGGAGGCGGACTGTAGTACAAACATATCATACTGTAAGACGTTGTCAAGACCAAATTTTTCGGTAATAGTTTACTTGAAATGCGATATTTTAAAGAGGATGAAACGCCGTCCCTCAGTACCGGCGAGTGGTACGACAACAAAACCGCGCTCTTCACGATAACGCGGAGTGCCCGTCTGTAGCAGCCAAAGGGTTGAGATGTGGCGGGCAGGTGATGTCTGTGTGCGTGTGGCGTTGCAGCGCAGATTTTTTTTCTTTAGTTATTATTCCTTCTTTTTCTATACCAAGTAGTCCATATACTCTCAAAAATTAATAATATGCTTTAAAAAGGAACATCGGAAGTTATTCAGTGTCCTATATTGAAGTGTATTGAAGTGCCGAGCCGTCCGCGGTGGCCGAGGGAATTGAGGCGCTCCAGTCACGGTCTGCACGGCCACGACGGTCGGGGGTTCGAATCCCCCTTCCGGCATGGATATTTGTGCCGTCCTTAGTTGTAAGTAGTTGATAAGTAGTTTGTAAGTTACTTACTTGCCGTATTTGAACGTCGTTTTGCCATTGCCATAAATACCCCAAGTATGGGACGTCATCTTTTAGTTCCAGATGCCGCGTTCAGTTTTGTTGTAGTTGATGGTTTCATGCCCGGCGTTAGGAAACAGTCAGTCTGGACCGTTTTCGGCACCGATCCGTTAATCGGAGCCACCGTGCTATGGCGCGGCAGAGGTTCCGGAGAAGCTACGGTGGCGGCAAGTAGAGGTGATTCCTGGGAAGCGCCCAGCCAGGCAGAAGCAATGGCGGTATTGCGTGAGCGCCCCGCAGCCCGTTAATTACAGGTGACTATCGCCATCACGCGGCTGCGTGGGCGTACGCACCCGCTGTCTGTGCTGCGTGCAGCGCCTCTCGTGGCTTGTTAGCGAGTCTCCTCTCTCCGCTGTCGCTGCCTCCAGTTTAGTTCCAGCCGTTGAGAACCGCCTCACCACCTCCCAGCGTAGCGCCACAGCCCACACGCTGGGAACGTAAAGAACAGGTGAAACATTACGCTGCATCTAGGACTCGATGGTCACAACCATCGTCGTCATTACAGTCATTAATACACTTTAACCTTATAACTGGATTATTCCGTCACTTCTTGTTAGAACATTTCCATATTTATGGTAGAAAACAAAACAATCTGTTTTTGTTCTACTTATTTATGTTTATTTACGAACCTGTTTATTATGCAATCTTCACTCCCCCCCCCCCATTCCCCCTAAGTGGGCTCACGGCTCTTTCGTAAGTACCGAGTGATCATAAACTCAGTATAAATTGGAAAACTTAATAAATCAGGGAATAATGTAGATAGAGAGGTAAAAATTGACTCAAAAAATGTTCAAATGTTTGTATAGTTTATGAGACTTAACTACGGGGTCATCAGTCCCTAAACATACAAACTACGAACTAGGACGGCACAAATATCCATGCCCGAGGGGGGATTCGAACCCCCGATCGTAGTGGCCGTACAGACCGTGACTGGAGCGCCTCAGTCTCCTCGGCCATCGCGGCCGGCAAAATTGACTCACATGCTTGGAATGCCATGGGGTTTTATTAGAACCACATCTACCCTTATCGGGCTTTTTTTCTTCGACGAATTCTGGTTTTGAAACTGCTACCGTGACGGGTGAGAGGTACGCCGATATGTTACAAAATCGCCGGCCGCGGTGGCCGAGCGTTCTGCGGCGCGTCAGTCACAGTCTGCACGGCCACTACGGTCGGGGGTTGGAATCCCCCCTCGGGTATGGATATTTGTGCCGTCCTTAGTGTTAGCTAGTTCATAAGTAGTTTGTAAGTTTAGGGACCCATAAGCTCTACAAACATTTGAACATTTTGTTACAAAATCGCATCATCCCAATCTTGGCTGATAAACAACTGCTGGAACGCTAGACGCGTGAAAGGTCTCTTGCTCGCGTCGTTTGGTGATGATCGTGTGCTCAGCCGCCAGTTTCGTCATGCTTGGCCTCCCAGGACCCCAGACCTCATTGTGCGATTATTGGCTTTGTGGTTACCTGAAGTCGCAAGCGTATCGTGATCGACCGCCATCTCTAGTTATGCTGAAAGACAACATTCAACGCCAATGCCTCAGCATACCTCCGCAAATGCTTTACAGTGCTCTTCACAACATTATTCCTCGACTATTGTTGAGGAATGATGGTCAACATATTGAGCATTTCTTTGCTTTGTCTTAATTTGTTATGGTTATTATTGCACTTCTGATCAGATGAAGCGCCATCTGTCGGGCATTTTTTGACCCTTTTTTGTTGCATTTTTACCTATCTATCTACATTATTCCGTGATTTATTAAGTTTTCAAATTTATACTGACTTATTGATCACCACGTGTGTGGCGAACACGGGGCCCCAAACTAATGCAGTCTTCCTTCCGTCTTTACTTACTGGACCTTATTTCTTTTCCCGCTCCCCTCCTTTCCTATCTTCACCCCTTCCCCTTCCATCTGGTGGGTTGATAACCGTAGCAGTTTAGTCAACCTATCACAACGAAACAAACAAACCCAACCTAAGCCATCTTCAGGTAAACATTGGACAGGAGTACACAAAAACACTAGTGCTTATGTTGCAAACGTGTAAAATAAAAAGTAGCATACCAAAAATTTAGTTCTTCGCCTATCGCACTTTCCGTTTCCGCAACATCTGGGGTGCCAGTGTTACGTGATACACACTGTGTAAAGTTGAACATGTCTGAACTCTCAAAAACTCAAACTGTTGTACAAAGTGATGGAAAAATAACAATTTTTTTACGATAATGCTCACAGGATTATGATATTAAATGAGTCAAATGATCTACTGGTAATTGTGCAAAAACCCAGGGCACATGCCTTGATTGTCATTTTGTGAAATTTAATGCTCTACACTTCAGGTTCTCTCTCTTTTTTATATAATTTTTCACTGTTTAACGTGATTGAACCATTGTAATACTTAATGTCATCTTAGGCACCTGGAAATGACACCTTAGTGTGCAGAAACTAATAGTGCATTGGTAGTTATATAGAGGGATATTGAAAAGTTTTTTTTAGGAAGTGACTGTGGCTTTGGAACATATTTTATGTGTCAGATATATGTGATAATGACTGTAATGAGGACGTTCACTCTTCTCAGCCTTGTGCATCCTCCTCCGCCATCCAGAAAAAAAAAATTGTATCTACATCCAGTTATTACCACTATCACGGTTGCCGCAATGTTGTCTTCACTCCGTAGATCCGACAGAAAGACGACGAACCATTTTATTTCATTCTAACGATGACAATACTTCAGATCGTAGATATCTCAACTGATTCCGTAATTGTGTTGACAAGTGTTTATCTGTTTATACGCCCCTGGCAATTACAATTGCTACACCACGAATATGACGTGGTACAGACGCGAAACTTAGTGGACAGGAAGAAGATGCTGTAATATGCAAATGATTTGCTTTTCAGAGCATTGACACAAGGTTGGCGCCGGTGGCGACACCTACAACGTACTGACATGAGGAAAGTTTGTAGCCGATTTCTCATACACAAATAGCAGTTGACCGGCGATGCCTGGTGAAAAGTTGCTGTGAAGCCTCGTGTAAGGAGAAGAAATGTGTATCATCACGTATCCGACTTGAATAAAGATCAGATTGTGGCATTTCACGATTGCTGTTTATCGTATCGCGTCATTGGCGCTCGCGTTGGGGACTTTTGCAAGACTACAACCAACTTCACGAACAGTTCGACGACGTTTGAAGCAGCATGGACTATCAGGTCGGAGACCATGGCTGCGGTTACCCTTGACGCTGTATGACAGACAGGAGCGCCTGCGATGGTGTACGCAACAACGAACCTGGGTGCACGAATGGCAAAACGTCATTTCTTCGGATGAACCCAGGTCGTGTTTACACCATCCTGATTGTCGCATCCGGGTTTGGCGACATCGCGCTTAAAAAGCACATTGGAAGCCTGTATTCGTCATCGCCATACTGGTGTATCACCCGTCGTGATAGTATGGGGTGCCATTGGCTACATGTGTTTGTCACCTCTTGTTCGCATCGACGGCATTTTGAACAGTGGCCGTTACATTTAAGATGTGTTACGACCCATGGCTCTACCCTTAATTCGATCCATGCGAAACCCAACATTTCAGACGATAATGCGCGACCTCATGTTGCAGGTCCCGTACGGGCCTTTCTGAATACGGAAAATGTTCGACTACAGTCCTGGTCAGGACATTCTCCAGATCTCTCACCAATTGGAAACGTCTGGTGAATGGTGGCCGAGCAACTGGCTCGTCACAATACGGCAGTCACTATTCATAAACTGAGGTATCGTGTTAAAGCTACATGGGCATCTTTACGTGTATACGCCATCCAAGCTCTTTTTGCCCAAGCGTATTAATGCCAGATGTGGTTGTTCTGGGTACTGATTTCTCAGGATCTATGCACCCAAATTGGGTTCACCGCGATGTCAGCAAACACGGATACGACCATCATGATGCTGTAAACAGAACCTGGATTCATCCTATAAAATGACGTTTTGCCATTCGTACAGCAAGGTTCGTTGTATGGCGTTGACGAATACACGCTTTCAATGTGCGTTCACCGCAATGTCGTCAAACACGCATGCGACTATCCTGGATTCATCCGAAAAAATGACGTACACTCAGGTTCGTCGTTGCGTACACCATCGCAGGCGCTCCTGTCTGTGATGCAGCGTCAAGGGTAACCGCAGACATGGTCTCCGAGCTGATAGTCCATGCTGCTGCAAACGTCTTCGAATTGTTCGTGCAATTGGTTGTTGTCTTGTCCCTATCTGTTGACTCAGGGATCGAGACGTGGTTCCGCGATCCGTTGCAGCCATACGGATAAGATGCCTGTCATCTCGACTGCTAGTGATACGAGGCCTTTGGAATCCAGCACGGAGTTCCGTATTGCCCTCCTGAACCCACCGATTCCATATTCTACTGTCACTGGATCGCGACCAACGCGAGCAGCAATGTCGCTATACGATAAACCGCAATCGCGATAGGCTACAATCCGCTTTTATCAAAGTCGGAAACGTGACGGTACGCATTTCTTCTTACACGAGGCATCACAGCAACTTTTCACCAGGCATCGCTGTTTGTGTATGAGAAATCGGTTGGAAACTTTCCTCATGTCAGCACGTTGTGTCGCCACCGACGCAAACCTTGTGTGAATGCTCTGAAAAGCTAATAATTTGCATATCACAGCATCTTATTCCTGTAGGCTAAATTGCGCCTCTGTAGTACGTCATCTTCGTGGTGTAGCAATTTTAATGGCCGGTAGTGTATTTCTTGAGTTGTGTTACTTCAGAGTATTTTTCAAGCGCGGGACCAGTTGGACGTTCTTTTTCGGGTGACTCGCGCACCCAGCAGTGACGCCACGCCCCCGCGCCTACGGTCGCGGCATGGCGCGTTGCCAGCCAGATGCCCGCCATTGAGCTCCGTCCTCCAGGAAGCGGTGGCGGCTGCTCTGAACAGCCGCCGCTGTGCTGTGCTGCGCGGCCACAGGGCGCCTCTGTCCCCGGCCAGCCGTTTCCCGGTAGCCGCTGCACACAAAAAGCGGCGACATTCCCTGCTGTAGCTGCTGCTGCTACTCCAGGTCCCCCACCCTGCTGTCGAGACAGCGGCGCGTGCCGGTCGTGCCTGGGAAAGCTGTCGCCGGCGTCACCGCGGCGGCCGGCGCACCAGGAATACACTTTCTGGAAGTCTAAAAGGCGCCCGATCTGCTGGGCGTGGCGCGTCGCGAGGTGGCCTCCGGCCGTAAGAGGGAATATCCCGAGGGGTGACGAATTACAGCCGTCTGAGTATATATAGTCCACCATCGATGATAGGGACTACAGCTGTATAATTAATTCTGAAAATGAACATCTTCAGCAGTTAATGTTACGAAACATTTAATTTGATTCCATTTCCAGGATGGTGCTCAACGACCACACAATGATGAACACACCAGATGTGTTGAGCAGCATTGGCCGTTAATGTTTTATTTATAAACAACAGATCAATTCAGGGCATTCACAATGCTTGTTTGAAGGATACACTGAAGATGGTTACTATGTGATTGAAATCGATCTGTTGTTTATAAATAAAACATTAACGGCCAATGCTGCTCAATACATCTGGTGTGTTCATTTAATTTCTAGTTTTGGTAATAGGATATTATCATCCGAAGTAAGCGTAATTCACTACTTTTCGTGTTGAAGAATCACTTTTTTCAGGCATTGTTCTAATGGGAAATATAGCAGAATTTAGTTTTGGTACAAGATCCTTTCCACGACAGCTTACTGTCTATCTGACCATCTTCAAATATGAACTGTTCAGTCTCACTTATCATGTGCCCATTATGTATAATCAAAATGTCAGCTTTCGTCAAATTACGTTTTAGAAATTGTAAAAACTAAGTTTTACTGTGATTTAACATCAACTTGTTTTCTACAAGCCATGAACCTATCTCTTGAACTGCATTATTTGATATTGTGTCAATATTACCAATAACATCGTTCACTACCAAGCTGGTATCATCAGCAAACAAAAACATTTTACAATCACCTGTTATACTCGAAGGCAGATGATTTATATAAACAAGCAACAGCAATGGTCCCAAAACAGACCCCTGGGGCACCCCACACTTAATTGTGCCCCGTAGCGATTGTACGTCATAGCCATTTTCTTCACTCCGGAGAATTACCTTCTGTTGTCTATTATTAAATTAAGAGGTGAACCAGTTGTGAGCTACTCCTTGTATTCCATAACGTTCCAACTTCTGCAACTATATTTTGTGGTCAACACAATCAAACGCTTGTTAAATCAAAGAAGACGCTTAATGTCCGTAGCCTCTTATTTAACCCATCAAACAACCCCATTAAACCACTTCTAAAACCAAGCTGTACGTTTAACGAAAAATTATGTGAACTGAAATGATCAATTACTCTTGAATATACAGCCTTTTCAATAACTTTAGAAAAAACCGATGGCATAGAAATAGGTCTATGGCTGTCTACATAATCCCTTCCTCCTCTTTTATAAGGTGGTTACACTACTGAGTACTTTAATCTGTCAGGAAACGGACCATTCTGAAAGGAAAAATTACAAATGTGGATTAGTACTGGACTAACATATGGAGAAAAATACTTTAGAATTATGCTAGATCATATCCACAAGAGCAGTATATATTTACGCAACTGCTGCCTTGATGGCCCAAAGACAAAAGGAAGAAGGAAGATTCGCGTTTAACGTCGACAGCGTGGTCATTAGAGGCGGACGCCCTTAGACAGTTGAACATTCTCATTCAAGGTTTATTCCCTTATCCTCTGAAGATCCCTCTTCTCCACAATGCAGTGGTTCCCTTCTTATTCAATTCGCAGGACGGAGGGTTACCTCATCTGACAGCTTCGCCGCTCCACAGTGTTCACGTCCGTTGCTGCCATTAAGGTCTGTGGCATTTTATCATCCCAGAGCAGACCTCAATGGCAGCAACAGAGGTGAACACTGCAGAACGGCGAAGCTGTCAAATGAGGTAACTCTCCGTCCTGTGCTGTGCATATAAGTATTTATCAATAAAAAACACAACCCTTGACTAAATTCTCAATGATCACGCAGAATTTAAGCACAAACTTTATTTAGAAAATTGTATCTATATATTTCAGAAAACGGATAATCCATAATTGCAATGATCCATAGATATAAAAATTCAGAAGATATTCACAAGTAACATCTGAGAGACGAGAGACACATCTTTTCTTAATATATATATAAATTGAGATGTTTGTGCCTATATTTCACTCTGCAGCCAAAATTACATGTCGCAAACGAATAGTGTTTGTATGTGGTAGTAAGTATCCGTCTCCCAATGTGCACTATCGTGGTAGAGGGTTGATAAGGATAAATGGGTGAAAGATATGGGAGTTCAATGTTTCCAACTTATATAAAATTCTACGTGTGAGTATGTGTCAATATCTTACTCTTCAGCAAAAACTACGAATGATCTCTCTGTGTTGTAGTACAAAGTCTCCCGTTGTGCAGCATAGCAGTTCTGTGTCAATAGCTGTAACAGGGTGAAAGATACAGTAGTAGAAAGTCGTCAGCTTATATAAAATTCGGACTGAAGACCAGCGATTTGTGATACTATAATAGCAAAGAGGTTATATACAACGAAACGTGATGCAAATCTTCAGTTGTTTTTCTGCAACAAGAGTTGTAGTTTGAAAAGTAAAATTACCAAGAAAGACGCCAAAGCGTAAGAAAGAAATTTCGCGTACTCGCTCCGTCTCTAGAAGACAGACTATGGCACTTAAAAGTAAATCTACACATGTTAGAAAATTGAGGTTTGTAGACGTTGTTCATTTTACACTGCAGGAATCAGTGATTTTTTGATATTACCATACCTAAGGAGGAGAAATAGAGGATGAACGGTTTTTTGATGGTTGTATGATAGATCGTAATATTTGATGTTTGTTTTCAACGATATATTTTATGTTAATAACTTTGCCGTTTACAGCTTGAGGGGCGAAAGTTATGCTTTACCTTTTATGAAATCAATAAAATTTTCAAAATATAATTTTTGCTTTAAATCTGTTTTCTCGTTAAGAATTTTGTCTGGATATGCATCCATGTGGCTAGTTCTTTTATGATACACATTACCAGTTCCTTCGTTACACGATGTAGAATTTTCATTGGTTTTTCTGTAGGTTCTGCTTTGTGCTTATAGTCACGTAAGTGTATGAAAAATGCTGACTGATTACTTTAAAAAATGTTCAAATGTTTGTATAGCATATGGGACTTAACTACGGGGTCATCAGTTCCTAAACTTACAAACTATTTATGAACTAGCTAACACTAAGGACGGCACAAATATCCATGCCCGAGGGGGGGGATTCGAACCCCAGATCGTAGTGGCCGTGCAGACCGCGACTGGCGCGCCGCAGTCCCCTCGGCCACCGCGGCCGGCGATTTCTTCACAATTTAGTGTGTTCCTTAAATATAATTATAGATTTTCTAAATTTATACCCAATTATTTATAATATGTAAAGCAAATATTATAAATTAGATTAAAGAAATATTGTGTGTTTATATGTATGTATATATTGCAGTTGATTGACTTGAGAATGGTAAACAGCCGAAACGATCGTCGTCATTTAATAAGACCTGAAAATAAAAGTTCAACACTCGATGTAATAAAAAAATTTATATTCTCTTTTTCTGACTTCATGAAAAGGGTTCACCAGGAAAGAAGCTTTTTGTAATTATTGCTTTCGGTAATACAATATTACCATCCGAGAGTTCTTTTAGATTTAACTACAGTATATATCTGCTCACATCCTGAATTTCTACGCCTGATGTAGTTGAGGATTTACTTTCGTGGTATACTCTGTTACCCTATAAAGACTCCTCTTCTCCACAAGCTATTGGTTCCGTTCTTATTTCATCCCATCAGACAGCTTCGCCGTTCCGAAGTCTTGTTCTCCTCCGTTGTTGCCATTAAGGTCTTCTTTGGAATGATTTCCACAAAAAGCAAAAGCAGCCTGTACCATAGTTTTTAGTACCAATCCTTACATATCGTTTAGACACGTACCCTACAGCAGAGAGACTTCATCAGAATTCAGGCAGTAGAAATGAGATTAATTAGAAGTATAAATTAGAAAACTAGAAATGCCAAAATTAGTAATGAGGTCAATAAAAAGGTATCTGATATTGAGCTTCCTGTATCCAGTGTCATAATTAAACGCAGTCTTCAGTGGCATGACCACATAATGAGAATGAGCGGAGCGGAGGAAGACCAGCTATAAAGTGTTTCAACCTGAACCTAATAGCAACAAGACGACGGAGAAGGACAAAATAACGCTGGATAGGGACTGTAAGGTCAGATGTGGAAGAGAGAGGACACAAATGGGAAGCTGTCTTGGAGCAGAGGATTTATGAGTTAAAAAAGTTCACATGTTTGTATAGCTTATGGGACTTAACTACGGGGTCATCAGTCCCTAAACTTACAAACTACTTATGATCTAGCTACTACTAAGGACGGCACAAATATCCATGCCCGAGGGGGGATTCGAACCCCAGACCGTAATGGCCGTGCAGACCGTGACTGGAGCGCGTCAGTCCCCTTGGCCACCGCGGCCGGCAGAGAGGATTTATGAAGATCTCAGAATATGGCGAGCGCTTCCACACCACTACCATCTTCAGACTCTTCCTTCATACATAAATATACATGTTATGTGATGTAAAGTGGGTCAGTAACGGTTAACTATTACGTACATCCTTTATTTGTGAGACCTACCTAACTTTTGTTTGATGCCTGAAAGTTTAACGTAGCTAGTCATATCGCGCTAATGATGGATCTACGTAATGTTTAACCTCTACAGACACAGTTTAGATGACATAATCTAACACGTGTAAATTTATGTGCTGAGTAGTGATTTGAAGATGGTAATATTGTATCACTGAAACTAGTAATTAAAATACATGTGAAAACTGTGACAGCAGTCGAGCTGTGTACGTCTATGATATGGCGTGTGATATGGAGTGTGCCCAAAATCGCGCAGACACTTTTAGGGTCACTATACCTGTTCTGTGGTAGCTGTACAACCCATCAGTATTGACCTTACATTATGACAATCTGGGTGCGTGTCTGTGCTGCTTGGACTATCAGACCACGTCTACAGGTTTTTCGTAGTGTATTATGTTTTTGCAGCTGTATATAAACGGCCTAAGAAAACAAACGAGATCTCATTCCACTAGCGATGCCATGCGGGTATTTCCCAGTGGTTCTCGGCACCTTGTCAGCAATTTCGAGACTGCTCCCCGTCGGAGGTTCGAGTCTTCCTTCGAGCATAGGTGTGTGTGTGTGTGTGTGTGTGTGTGTGTGTGTGTGTGTGTGTGTTGTCCTTAGGATAAGTTAGTTTAAATACTTTGTAAACTAGGGCCTGAAGACCGCAGTAGGTCCCATAGATTTACAAACATTTGAAACACTAGACTAGGACAGCAGTTTCATTTTGATATCAGTCACGTTAGTTTTGGTGGCCATTATCGCAGTAGCTGTGGAAAGTTCCCAGTATGCACATACATTTAAAATTTTCTCTTAAATTGTTCTAGACTTGAAGAAGTTGTGCGAGGTATATAGTTTGTAGACATCAATCTAAACAACGATATTTATTTGTATTTACGTGATGTATCATTTATTCCGCAAAGAACATAATTAATTAATACAATTTACTACACAATGAGCGAGAACCGGGGAGAGACAAAGCAGAGTTGAAGAAGCAGAAGCCACGAAAGTTACTTTAGCTATTCCTACTTATAGCTATGAACTAATCTTATCTTCATTGGCTCATTGTAGGGAAAGCGACCTCACTTCAATTAAAATGAAATATTGTTCAGTGAAGATGTCAAAATTAGTTTTATTTTCATAGATAACGGATTCCATCTTCAGTTCTTCAAAATCATGGACATAGCTGCAGTTCAAGTAACGGTAGAACATATTTTTTTTTATAATAAATAGCAGCCAAGCATTTGAGTCAAGAAGGGTGTAATTATAACCTCTATATGGGTTTCAACAAAATTTTCTTCATCAGAAGTCGGACTACTCATATGAAAGTTGTCCCTGTTTTAGTTACAACAACTTTTAATTGATTAGTCCGACTTCTAAAGAAGACAAAATTGATTTTGTCGAAACCTAGGTAAAGGTTAAATTAAACACATTTCGAAGCAACTGGTTACCTGCTATTTATTAAAAATAATAATAATAATTATTATTATTATTATCTGATATGATATGGTACTTTCGTGTTAATGAAAATAAACCAAATGTTCTATGCTGACAAAATAGTACTTCATTTTAAATTCAGGTTATTTTGCGTGTGCTTGCGGAGATGAACTCTGTCGTATTACATAAAACATTGTATTTTTTAAACCATATAGCGTCAAAGTTTTGTTGTATTTCATCTCTGTGTTTTATCACAGTCTGGGGTAAGAGTTTATTCCTGTAGCTTTGTACAACGTAACTTAGTGCAAGGTCAAACTCTTCTTCAGAATTTAGGAAGTTTAACTCTATTTCACAAAATTCATACAGACGGTTAGGCTCTTAGGCAGAAAGTTCGATGTTTCATGCAATACCCGGTCCAGATATTAATAGAATTGATTTTACTTGGGATAAGGTGTAATGTAGGACGGAAATTTTGGGGATTACTACCACTAAGTGCTGAGGACGGTGTGTTTTATCGCAACATACCCATCATTATTTCACGTATGGCAGAAGTATTGGATGTCCTACCGCCTGTAATACATATGGCGTGGAAACTTCCAAAAATCATTTTAGGCCTACGGGTAAAATAAATTAAAAGTTCTACACTGTCACGTGTGAAATATTTCACGAGCTATAAGACTGGATGTTAGTTCCAGCATACCAACTTTTCAACGGGTACAACTTGTAACGATTATGTATGTTATGCACTTTCTACATGCTAGTCGCGAGGTCAATTAAACTGCATTATAGTCTGTTGTTTCATACCGTACCCTTTAAAAATCATAGTTTGCTTATCCCGCGAACAGAAATTCTGTTGCCAACATCATAAAAATGAATGATGGAAGTCGCAAGTTGAATTTAACTTCTTTTCTTTAGTTATGCCTTTTATTTTGGATAAACAGTTCAGTAAAACAACATTCACAACACTTTTAACATATTACATATATAAATTTCAATGTTATTAATTATTGTGTAATAAATTGTCGATATATTGATCGATAAGGTGAACCAATGTACTCTTTGGGAATCTCACTTGTGACTGCGCAGGACGTTTAAGGTGCTCTCTGGACTGTTGGGAGTTAGCGTTAAGACGTTTCTGGCTTGTGTTTGGATAAGACTTGTGTCTTATTGATTTGTTCCATCTAGCTATTATGTCGCTAGTATTGTATTTTTTTAAAAAGTTGTTAATTGGAAAAAGTGATACAGGATAAACCGCATTTGAACTTGTAGCAGTTTGTTTATTTCAAAAGTTATTTATTACAAGCATCCTGGAAACAAAAGTAGTTAACCATGTAAAGCGACACAACGGAACTTGTAGCTGCTGACATCATGGAGCCGAATTTAGAAGATGAGTACTAATGATTTATCTATGTTTTTTAAACTCTCCAATTTAATTTATGGACGGAGGAAATTTTGGCTGTACACCATTCTACCCACGTTCCTGTTGCATAAGGAACAAAGTATCGGTACTGTTGCCTATACCTGCTGAAGGGAGAGCTTTAGAAACTTCGTACAATTGTTTCATTTGAGAATCGTTACCTTTACCAGAGTGTGGCTTTTTAACATTTTTGGTTCTATATTTTAATGATTATAACAGGGCATGGGAGATTCAATACAATACCAGAAATGTTTCTAGTCAAGCAATTACTAGCTCATTCGTTTGCATTGCGTGAAATATACACCGGCCAAGTATGACCTTTTCCTATTTATTTTCTATCTGTTGCAATTCCGTAAGAGTTTAGAACGAAAACAATATATTTGTATGTGTTCTTATGTCTACGTATGTTGAAAGAAGACTGCTTTAGGACCAACACCTTTCAAACAGCGCATTTGTGAGTAGTTAAATATGAAACCAATAAATAAATTACCTGGAAGCGCGTTGCACCTCTGAGTAGAAGTGAGTGTATCTTTGACAGTGCGAACGAGGTCATTTATCTTTCTAAAAGTCAGAATGCTGGGTGAAATATTTAGATTTGAAAAGCATCACTGTCAGAGCTCACAAGATCACTTCAGACACTAACATTTTCTGGCAGATTAAAGTTGTGCGCCGGAACTGGGACTCGAACCTGGGACCTTTGCCTTTCGCGGGCAAGCGCTCTACCGACTGAGCTATCCCGACACGACTCAGGATGCCGCCTCACAACTTTACTTCCGCCAGTACCTCGCCGCCGACTTTCCAAACTTCACAGAAGCTATCCTGCGAACCTTGCAAGACTAGCACTCCTGGAAGAAATTTCACAACTTGAATAATTTACTTATATTTAAGGATTTATTTTACAGATTTATTTGTCCAAAAAAGACGTAAGGAGTATGATAATCTTTTCAAATTTTCACGTCTAAGCTAACTGTCCAGCAGAGGGTTGATCGAAAGGCTTTTCTTATATTTCCCCACCGTTCCATTACGAATTGCGCGCGGAAAAAAGGAAATGGCGAATCTTTCCGTTGTACATCAGATTATGTAATTACTTTTATTTTATTCTGATGACCAAGTCACTCGGCGCAAGTGAGTTCCAAGTAATATCTTCGCATTGGGGAGGAGTAAGTTGGAGAAGAATGTAGTTATTTAATTTTTAACTGTAATTTTCCGAGTTAAGATTTAAATTTGTAACATGCTGCTCCACTTCTCCAGGAAACACATACTTTACTATGAGGTATAAAAGATGTTGAACTGCGTGGAAATGCATACGAGATAGTGCACACTGAATTATACATATCTTTATACCATCGTTGGTTTTACAGCCACTACTAAACCGACCTGATGTTCCCGCTGAGCCACAGCAGTTACCGAGCGTCAGTGTAGGCAACCCTCCCTACCTCGCAGTTTCGCAGAAAGCGTACTGGCAGAAATAAGGCGGTGACTAGAACTTTTACTGTTACTGAACAATACAAAATTATTTATAAATTATAATTACGATTAAAATATTTTATCATTATTTCAGTGATTGGGGAAAGATTTTCACATGTAACAGAAATGTTGGAGTTGGTTGATGTAATAGGTATCAAATGAAGTAAAAGACACACACAATGGGAACGTACCGTTACTGTAAATTGAAAGAGGATTAAAATTTTGTTCACTGAAACACAAACTTGAATAAAGAGATAACAATAGTATTTCAGGTACTTTTATGATGTTTCGTTTTATGCTAGTGCTCTGAAAGTATGCTGTCATACCTTCTTTACTTGCGGCTGAACAAAAATTTGTAAATCTCTTGGACCTTACTGCTATAGTCATCACAAACTACTTAAATTATACTAAGGACAACACTCATACAAATGCCTAAAGTAAGATCCGAACCTCCGGTGGGTGCGGCCGCCCAACCCGTTCCATGATGCCTTATACCACGACGCTTTCGTAACTGTCTATTGTAAATATTTAAAAAGTTCTTTAGATTGTTATTTCGCTGCGCACTTGTTACATGTTTAAATAATTTATGAACATGTAAGTTTATTGATTATCCTTTCTTCAACAGTCTCCACCCTTTTTCATTGATGGATAGCGTTGTCACTTTCAGTTGATGGACAAACTCGGAAATGTAACTTTCGGAAATATCATTTACAATAAATCATTTGATTTGAGAAAAGAACCAAGTACTATTTTTACATTAATCTTTTGAGCGTTTTTAGTAGAAGAGTAGCAAGGGCAATTGAGTTAAAAATCTCAGTAATTGTGCTACCAAATTTCACATTGTTTTCGCATTATTAAGTATTAGAATACAGACTTTGTGATATATTACGCTCCAAGGTGTACGCTCAAAGATCTACGAGTGTTGGAACTTAGTGGCAACTATTTATACACAACCGACACAAAAGCGTTACATGTTTGCACCTGTTACTGTCCTTCAAAGCGGTCACCAAATTGTGAAGAATCCGTTGCCAGCGATGTGTACGGCGTGGTATCCCGTTAAGCAGTGCCTGTTCTGTTGATGGTGCGAATGGAGCGGTCTACTGCCTGTCGAATCTCTTGAACAGTTCTGAAATGAATACCCCGAAGTGGTTCCTTCATCTTCGGAATAAAATCAAAGACACACGGACCTCCGTCCGGGGATTAAAGTGGATTGTACAGTACTTCCAAGAACAGTCAAAGCTTGCGCTGTATGCATTGTAGTGCAAACCGATGGGTGGGTCGCGCAGAAAGTGTTGCCGCTTCTTTCGCAAAGCCGGTCGCAAGTGATGTTCCAAGAACTGCCCGATTCATGTCTGCTACAGTTTGAAGGCTTTTACCCAAGATGCGACGGTTCTGTACGGCAATGCCAATTCCCCGCACGGTCCTTGAAGACCTTCATGACACTGTCGTGCTGTATGACATCAGGCGCACTCAATCTTGATCCAACTCCAGTCCAGTGTCGAAAACATATTGACAACGTTCCGTTAAACCGCTCGCTTACAAGTGACTGTGTTTCCCTCAATTGCGCACGCCGTTGACTTGGAACGGGCGAGTCCATTTCCTTGTTGGTAAGGTAGGTTTGTCAAAAAAGTGTGCTATCGGCGACAGTCGTATACTGTCTCCACAGCAATCCTGCAACTATTTAAGTCCCAACCCTCGTACATAAAAGATTGATATGATTTAATTTTTGCCATGTTTCACTGTACAATAATCCAATTATAAATTTTTCACCACTTTTTGATAAAACAGAAGTTCTGAGCCAATTGTAGACTAATGCCAACTGGAATTTAAGCAGAATTTACCTCCCTCCACGTCAATGCATACAAACCATGACTGAGTTCAGTGAAATTACTCGCAAACGGGAAATTATTTTTCTCCGTTTTAGTCTTAAGTTCCGATCTAGTGTGAAGTTCCTCTAGGTAATCATTACGAAACAGATTCAGAACGTTTGATGAGTTTCCAACATATCGTTTCATGTGAATACACCATTCTGAAATTAAAAGTTAATAGATCCTTCCTCTAATAAATAATTTAAACGTTAAATGTACTAGTATTGACGTGTAGTGCATGTTCTGAAAGTCTAAATTAATTTTCAGCGCGTGGTTCTGATTGTGAAGTGATTCAGCTGCTAAAAATTTTAGTGTACATGTGAAACTTTAAAATGATTTTCATTATGTACTTGTTCTTATGAAATGCTAAAGTAAGTTGTAAGTACGAATACAAGTTACTGGCAACTTTATTGCGAAGAAAATATTTAACCAAAAGAGCTGTCGACCGTGTCCCGTAGCTACCTGAAACGTTTTAGTACAACATAACTTTCATTTTTATTGCCCTTTGAGTATTCCTCGTATCATAATGATGTACAAATGTTATGAAATAAGTCCAAGTAGCTGCAATTTGTGTTATAATATTTAGCACGACAAGCCTTCTTGTGTCGGCATATTGCCATTCTCAAGTACGCCTGTAGATGTTTACAATAATGCCTAAAATTTATGTCGTATTGTAATACATTAATATTACGACCGTAAATTAATTTACGTATAAGTGAGATTGATGAACATATTGCATCTACTGATCTACTATACATTTTTAGTTGTTATATTATGATAATAATCACGTATTTATGTAATTCGTAGGAAATTTTTTGTGGTTATATAACAGTTTTATAGCGTAGATGCTCACTGTGTACAGTTTTGTATCTTTGATAGGGATGGTATACATGTGGCATAATGTTCATAGATTTTGGAAGGTAGGTACAGTCGGTGACAGAATTCGCGAGACCCCTCGCCTAATCGCTATACACAACCGCAAAGTTCTGCTGATTGGTGGGAAGTATATACAGCTAGGCAACACGATCGTACATACTGTCGATTACCCATCTGACACGAAATCTGAGAGGAGAAATGCTATCTTCCAGTATCGCAGCCAGTTGTAACAAAAAGTGTGCTTTCTATGCGACGTGAAGGCGACTTCGAAAACTGATTTTAGAAACTGCTTTACGTATTAGCCATAGCGTTTTAAGCTGTTCGTGACCGACAAATTCATTTCCACATTCTTTTCTTATAGTTTCAATGAACAAAGACAGCAATTAGAATTGAGATGCTGCAGTCCGTGAATATTTTCGGACGGTACTGACACATTCAAATGGAAAAATTGCATGCATATCATAGAATTAATTCAATTACATGAATGGACTTTGTTATGAAGCTAAGTGTTACATCATGGCGCATCATGTTGCGAGCATCTCTGACGGTTTCCGCCCACCGCATGAGTTGCGCTATAAAGACGACAACCGTTTGGCGCCGCAGATCACTGATGGTATTTCCGAGAGTGAAGGTATCGTGTCATTTCCACTGGTTCTCTTTCGGTTGATGTTGCAACTAAGACGTAAGCCAGCTGTGTCACCACAAATTACAGTTCTCCTCAGATGTTTGGTACTTTTCCATACTCCTTGTCTTATTGAAATCCCTAATAGTAAGCATTCGACAACATATTGGGCTATTATAATACCAGATACGATTATGTCAAATGAATCTGCAGAGAAGCAAACAAATGATAAAGATAAGCTTATTTATCTCGCCAAATGGTCAACGAGCGACAGTTAGATTACTGACTCTTATAAATTTTTCTGCTATTTTGAAATATGGCTCATTATGTTTCTCACGTAACAATAACAAACACACATGATAATTGCCGCGGTGGTGTAGCCGAGCGGTCTAAAGCCCCTCGCTGCGGAGCGCGCGGTTGCTCGCCGTGGAGGTTCGAGTCCTCCCTGGGGCATGGGTGTGTGTGTTTGTGCTTAGGTTAGTTTACCTAGGTTTAAGCAGTTTGTAAGCTACGGACTGATGAACACGCACTTTGGTCCGATAGATTTACAGACATTTGAACATTTGAACACATGATAATTGAGTAACAATCTGTATCGCAATCATTGTGAGGAAATTATTATTCCGTAACCATGAAAATATATTGATAATGCTATATGAAACATGTGCAACAGAGAATTGTGTTGCGTCAAATGAATTTCTTTAAACTATCGTATCCAACACATAATTGTATTTTTATTCGTTTCTTTCAATAATGACGCAAAAGATACGTTTTTCGTGCAAGCAACATTAGGAATATTAAATCGCTGTGACATTCAAATCCGTAGTCGTTTAATATAATCCTGTCACAACCCAGACAGTAGTACGACAACAAGAATTCCGAATACTGGCGAGCTCGGTGATCGCCACTTGGCTTCCCGAGAGGTAAAAGAGATCTTTTGGTGTGAGTTGGTCACTTGCGAGTATCGAAGACGATATGTTTCGCATACTAATCAAAATATAAACCCGCCAAACCACCCGCATCTAGTAATACATCATGCAGGAAGTACACATCTGAAAAATCACCTTAGAATGAAGTCGGTCATCTATTCAAAGAAGCAGGCATTAATTTGATAATGCAAACAGCAAAAACAAGTAGATTGAATAATTTGTAAAATCTCAAACCTAGGAGTCGACTTTTAGTGATTCTCCATCGTAGCAATTAGAGGAGTGAAAGATTCTAAAGCTAATTCCTTGGTTTTAGAAGCCGCAGGCGTTTATTCTGTAGCAGGACAGCATTACACACCGGTGGGTTTCAGTTACTGTGCAAAATACAAAACCACGGTTTTTCGTCGAAAGCGAGCGTACTTTCCTGCCACTTATGAATAGGTAGTAGACCCTGCAGAGATTCGATAAACGGCTATGCTATAGTATGCGTGGGTGGCGCCGGCATAAATGCGCAGATGCGTAACACGAGGTCCTAGGATCGCTCTGACATCCGCAGCAGTTTTATTTTTAATTATTCACTCATTTTCCTGAGTTTCAATTTTTTTTCAAAAACGTAACTTTTCTGCTCAGTAACAACTTTGGTAGCGAATATCTTCATTCAGCCAGTTGATATGATAACAAAGAGAAGTTTTGAATGAATGAACGAAATAGACAGTCTATTTGCGTCAGATGTTCTGAGCAGATTGACACTGCCACCAGAAAAATGCAACAGATCGTGTGAGTCATAGCGTAAGTTTTTCCACAGACAGATAATAAACGTTGGTTTCAGGGCACATATCGTATGGATTTATAAATATCAAAAAATATAGTAGTCACAATTTATTAACTGAAATAAGTGCATACTGGAAAACGTTGCCTTTCTGTGGGTTCATAACTTGACAAGCACATACCAAGAGTGTAATAGCTACAACGACAATCTCCGAATGCGATTGTCTTGACAATGGCTAATAATATCCCCTTATACGTTTGCGTGTTGAAAGTCTCAACACTAGGGATCGCTGGATGGGTCTCACCTACTTGGCCGAATCTGTGCGAGAAGAAACACGAATATGAACCTTTAAAATTCCTACAATATCTCCCCTGTGTAGGCCATAGAAAAGAGGAAACTCACGCCAAATGATCCAACTACAGATAGGTGCAATATCAGCTAATATCGAGGCTCACCGTTGCTGATGACGGTGTTTTCGGTGTTGCGAAGTAGCTAAACGATTAGCGTTTGAATGAAACAGCACGGGTTTGAATCCCGTCCCTTCCAAAATACTTTACTTATATTAAACCTTGTAGTTTTAATTATCAATTATAAAAATTTCAATGCATGGTATATATATTTGGTTTCGTTATAACTAATGTAATTAATATATCTTATTTCATCATTTAATTTTCATAATTCGATGAAGTATTAAATAAAAACAATATTTCAAAAATTGTAGCACGTATTTATATGCCGAAGTTATGTTACATTCCTTAGGGTGTTCATCGTCAAAGAAAATTTCCACACTATGCAGACTTTACCAAAGTATTTTAAGCGAGAAATTTTATCCGAAATTTGCTTCGGTGCAAAGCATACTTTATTCAAGTTTTTAAATAAATAACTTTTCACTGTTGATTTATGAGCATACCAAGTGTATGGATGGGAATTGTGGCACTGAACTGATGCTGTAGGATTGAATGTGTTTTCATTGAGACACCTCTTGACATCAACGTTCGTGGCACACTGAAACGCTTAAGTAAATTTAAATTTCACAAATAAAAGGTTTACATTGCGAGGGGTAATACGAAATGAACAAAAATGTAAGGAGTACCGGGGAATCGAACCATGACTTCCAATTTTGCACTCCAAGCACTTGTCCACTACACTAGGCACACATATCAAAAACTGGAAGTTAATAATCAGCTTATATAACACCTATTTGTCTGTGAGAAATTTTCGCCACAGTATTCGCTTTCCCTTTAGCCAACTCGGACGGGTTATTTTGGGAATTTGAAAGGCTTGTCAACTTCCTTCTCGCAGGGTTTGAACAAAATCTTTGAAAACCATCTCGTAATCTATTATGTCAGTCATAAACATTCTACAGTATAAACCGAAACACAGAATCGTTGAGGAAATGTCCCCCCCCCTCCCCAATCATTGAGGGTTAAAATTCTAGGAGTAGGAACATCCTCATCAATGATCCACGGACTGAGACGCGATATTTTCGTGTAATTCAGTGTCCTGTTACAGCGACAGTCGTAAAAATTGTGGGAATAAAGATAATGAAGTAGTTTCTGTTAATATTTATGAAGAAACTTTACGCCGTAGGTACGAATGCCTGATCTACGAAACAGCAACGAACTTACATCATTAATACGAACGTGTTTCTGACGTCATTTTGACTCGTGAGTGTTCTATAGTTCAAAGGCACATGCGGCAACTTGAGAGTAATTTTGCGATAAATTTGTAACAAAAAGTGAGGGAGACGTATGTCGACCACGCTATTAAACACCCGCATGCAAGGTCTTGGTATTCTGGGGTCTTCATTCTACTATCAATCGCTGATTTATGTCCTCTGACTTTATTGAAAGTAGTACGGTTTTTTAATAAATGTAGCATGTCAAGTTACCAAAAAAAGGTGGTCTTATTTTTGTCACCCTGATTTCTTTAATGAACAGTAAAGTTTCATATTAACAACATACTTAACGCAAGAATCATTTATGAAACGTCTGAGACCATCTGAATAACAGTTGTTAAGATTTAGCTGTAGTAGATTGTCGTGTAAGGAAGTTTGTTTACACGCGCTACCCGTGCTGTGAAGTGCCCCGTTTACTTCCGTTCAAACCTCTGGCCG
The DNA here is from genome assembly GCA_026315105.1 of Locusta migratoria. Classification (NCBI taxonomy): domain Eukaryota; kingdom Metazoa; phylum Arthropoda; class Insecta; order Orthoptera; family Acrididae; genus Locusta; species Locusta migratoria. The sequence goes on from CM048751.1 coordinate 21,620,132, forward strand.
GCCACAAGCACTGACTGGAGGACGAGACATTCGCTGCGATTGAGCAGAGGCATGCCTCGCCTCTTCTCGACTGCCCACTGATGTGTCTGAACCTGTCTTTTCTTACTGGACTGTTTGCCTTATGATGCCTGGTTATCCTGATACCGATCCCCTAATGGATTCTTGTCCTAGGTTATATTATTGTGCACTGAATTAAAATTTTTATTATTGGATGGTTTCAGATAGCCCGACTGTTAGGTGCCATATTTAGCGGCAATTCGTATATTATTAAACAATAAGTGTATAATAACTTCCTTATATTTGGACATTAACATGTCGTGACGCTGAAAAAAGGTGCGTATGGTTTATTAAAATTATATTCTGTTGAATGTCTAACACATTAACCTCGAAGCAACTATCAAATTATATCTTAATAATGACATGGCCGCGGAGGAATGGCCGAGCGCATTGAGGCGCTACGCTACGATGTGCGAGGCCGAACCCCCTCGGGGGGTTCGAATCCCCCCCCTTGGGCATGGATGTTTGTACCGTCTGCAGTATAAGGTTGTTCATAAGTAGTTTGTAAGTTTAGGGACTGATAACCCCGCAGTTAAATCCCGTAAGATTAACAAAAATTAAACTTTTTTTAATGACATGGCAGTTACGTATTGATTTGAACGTCTAGTCTGTTTGTTGGTTTTGAGGAGTTTTTAATGTTTTTAATACCATTTCGATAGTCTTAGATGCAAGCAAAGAAGTACGCCGTTGTATGAACAAAAAATACAAAAGTGTCGAACCTCTGTTATAGTCTCTGTATCTGTTAGCTGGTTCAGAAGTGAGTTTTTTACTCATCTTCAAGACGAATTTGAAAGTAATGTATAAAATCCATTACTCCACGACCCAAGTTATTGGCGCTTGCTTTGTATACTATCGATATACCTGGAATGTTACTACTATATGTTGTACAAAGAGCTTTGCAACCTACTTCGAGAAACCTACTGGAAACCTCTGACCTGAATAAAAAGACATGTAGTGATTCTTCAGTTTCTCCCGGCGTATTTGATGATCAAAATATCCACGGGTGTACTGCCGGTCTATAGTGTCCAACGGGCACAATATTTCGGCGATCATACATGTCGCCATCATCAGGTGAACTGACGGACTTAGCTCCTGGAAACGCGCCGGCACGGACATCCGCACGCTACGGCTGCTCGAAGGGAACTGGGTTCTAGCCCGGTAGCGGGCCATTTAAATACCCGCGGCCCGCGGAGCGACCCCTCCGCGGTCCGCGCCCCGCGCCGCGGCCGCGCAGTGGAACCGATTGCGCCGGCGTCTGAGAAGACGTCGGTGTGAGGGCTCTGTACGCCGTGGTCGTCACTTCGTTACGTTTGCTAGATTTACTCTTAATTAACCCAATCGCTGGTTCCCAAGCTTTGCTAAGATTATAGTCAGAGTCACGGTTTATGAGGTCGTCACTTGTGCGAGTTTCAATGGCCTCTCTAACGACGCAGTCCCAGTATCTCGACGTCTGTACCAGAATCCTAGTGTGTTCATACTCCATGGCGTGATTCTCCGACAAACAATGTTCAGCGACCGCAGACTTGCTCGGATACATCAATCGTGTGTGATCGTGTGTGATCCGTCGAGGATCGATGCGTTGAACACCAGAGGCACACACGATGAAAATTAGTTTTATACGTACAGTTTAAATTTACAACTGTCCCTTAAAATAAAAGTAAATAACTCTTCTTTATAAGAAATAAATTCTCTGACTGCTTAAAAAAGGAAGCAAACAAAACAAGAAATCAAATCAAAATGTTCAAATGTTTGTAGAACTTATGGGACTTACGTACGGGGTCATCAGTCCTTAAACTTGCAACCTATATATGAACTAGCTAATACTAAGGACTGCACAAATATCCATGCCCAAGGGGGAATTCGAACCCCCGACCGTAGTGGCAGTGCAGACCCTGACTGGCGTGCCGCAGACCGCTCGGCCAACGGCGGCCGGCCAAGAAACTCTACTCCAGTAATATCCCGTATATCCTCCTTCAGCCTCAAAGACGGCTCGAAGTACGTCGGGCAGTGAACCCACAACTCTAATCACGTAACATGGACATTCAAGTAACTGGTTCCAAGAGTATTGCCTCGGTCGGTTTCGTACCAACACCGATTCCACATGGCACGGTTTCAACTGCCCTCCACCCCCAGTATATTTTTAAAAACTAGGACTAACGCAACAGCGTTTAAGTTTTATACTTTTTAATGAGGACGTGAAGTTAAGCTTTCGATTGTTTTAAATTTAACGTGAACGCTGGGGAAGGGTAAATGGCAGATATGTTTTTCTAAGGAATTTTAGCACCTGATGATGTGTCTACAGGACCGGTAGTGCTTTTTTAAATAAAGTTAATTTCAGTCGAAGCGGATTTTGTTTCAAAATGTTCCAAAAGTCCTGAATCACATGAGAAACCTGGTGGCGACTCGACAGTGAATGTCGTGCTTCACAAGTCAGCGTTACGTCTGCAGCCGTGGAGCGATGCCTACGAGAAAGACAGGCCCCGGCGCGCACGTCATCCGACGTAAGCATAGCAGTCCTGAGCCGGCTGGCCGGCTAGCTAGTTGGCCGACCGCTGTGAGGCGGTGGGCCGTGCCCCAGAAATCTGTAAGTTTAAACGGGACGTACAGACTAATTTTCATCAGGAATCGTAATATTTATTTTTCCGAGAGAAGAAGTACTCATTTTCTAAATTTAATCAATATCTAAAACAAATACGGTTGTGCAGAATTGTATTTTAAACATATGCGAAAAGTTTAAATATATAAGATCGCCGATGCAGACGTAATTTGTAAAGGAAGTTCAGTAGAAGTGGATATAGAGAGGCCCAAACAAAAAGAAACAAGAATTTTCAAATAGTTATGAAGGAATATCAATGTAAAAGCAAATACACGAAACCTGAGCCGGTTTTTCTTCTCAAACATGTCAAAGACATTAAAGATAAAGGTGAAGCACTGAATTAAAATTTGTGATGCGGTCGGGGATCGAACACAGACCTCCATGCTTACTAGTATATTTCGCTGCGTGGAGAGCCTTGGCAGTTGTTCCAACATTCTTTGGAACACAGAAGCGGAAGTAAAGTTTGTGACCTGGAGGCGCCTTAATCGTTAGTGGTACGATGGTCTAGTGGAGAGTAGTCTGCCTAGTAAGCAATTGTGAAGTAGGTGACGGAATAAGGATTAGGAAGAAAAGGATCGATAGTGCTGCATTAGGACATTGAAATTGAACAATGGAGACAAGTGAAAATGTGAAGCAGGCCGGTAATCGAACCTGGGTCTCCAGCTTCGGGCTAGCGGCGAACTTAACCACGTGGATCCCGGTGCTCGCCCCGCGTCCGTCTCAAACTTCCACAAGTTGCACGCTATGGCTGTAGCGGCCCTATCGTGCGATATCGAACGTATGACTACATATGCTGTGAAGTGATTGAAGAAATGCCGTCTTCGCGTGTCGTAATAAATTATATTGGTATGGTGTCTGTTACTTCGGATAGCCCGAAATAACAGACACCACACCAATATAATAAGAAACGAGAATACCCAATAAGCTTCGAATCGTTGCGGAAGCAGAAGGCGGTTATACGTGGTTCAGAGCAACATTAGCGGGAGAAGTTTATTTATTTAGAATGGTTAAGTATGTAACGGTGTAAGAGTGCTACTCATAAGATCCACCTTTTGTATACCACAGGCAAAAAAGCAAAGGTTTCAAACAGTTTGAGAAACACTGAGGTTCACTAGAACAGAATCAAGATCTCACCAACGAAATGAAACGATTTTTAGTTTATTTCTTTTAAAGCATATGCAGTATGTTTTAACGTTGTAATTTATGATTTCATTTTATTATTCTGTATTTTTTCAACGAGAAAGAATAGTATAACGTTTCAAGATTAATTTAGGGAATAAATGAATTAACAAATTGGGAACAATTATAGTATAGGAGACGAAACAAGTATAAAAAAGCATTGGGGACGAAGCACGTTGATCAGGAAGGGTGATGAAGGCAAAATTAAAAAAAATTGAACACAAGTTAAATTCTTTATCACAACTATTGTTGATGGTAAGAAGCCATAAACGATATCTGATTTTTTTTCCTTCAGGTCAGAGGTTTTCCGAGTGTTTTTTACTCGAAGTTGGTTACAAAGCTCTTTGTACGATATATAGTAGTAATATTCCCGGTATATCGATAGTATAGAAGGTAATCGTCACCAACTTTGGTCGTCATGTAATGGAACTTACACAAAATTGCTTTTAAATTCTTTTTGAAGCCGTATCCAAAACGCACTTCTGAACCTGCTGACAGACCATGATAAGAGGTTCAAAACTTATTGTATTTCTTGTCACACAAACAGAAAACTTTGTTACACCATCATATTTCCGGCAGATTAGTTCTTTGCTTGCAGCGAAACCTATCGAAATTATTAAAATAAATTTTTAAAACCAACAAACAACCTCAATGTTCAAATCAATCTGTAACTGCCATGTCATCATTCAGATATAATTTGAAAGCTACTTCGAGCTTAATGTGTTGCGCATTCAACAGAATACATTTGTAGTAGAACACACTCCTTTTTTAAAGCATCATAACTTGTTACTGTTCCAAGTTAAAACAAAGTTATTATACACTTGTTGTTTAGCAATGTAAGAATTACCACTAAATACAGCAACTTACAGGAGGTCTATCCGAAACAAACCAATAATATACTTTTTAATTCAGTGCACAAGCATATGGACTAGGACGACAATCCATTAGTAGATCGGTATGAGGCAAACCAGGCCTCATAAGGCACTGTCCGTATAAGAAAAGACAGGTCCGGCCACATCCGTGAGCAGTCGAGGAAAGGCGAGGCATTCCTCTACTCTGCTCAATCGCAGCGAATGTCTCCGGGCCGCAAGAGGTTTACGCGGAAGTAAACGGGGCACTCACAGCACGGCGAGCGCGTATAAACAAAGTTTCTTACTCGACAACCTACTCCAGCAAAGCCTTCCCAATGGTATTCAGTGTGCCTCAGACGTTTCAAAAATGATTCTTGTATTAGGTTTATCGGTAATACGAAGCTGCTAAATAACAACTCAGAGTGTTATAACATCTGGCCACCTTTTTGTGGTAACTTGACACGCTTCATTTATTAAGAAGCCTGAGTGGTCAACATACGTATCCTAAATTTTTCGCAAAATTACTCTCCTGTTACCGCATGTGCCTTTCAACTACAGAACACCCTCGACTCAAAATAGCGACAGAAAGACGTTCGTATTAATGATTTAGATTCGTTGCTGTTTCGCAGATCTGGCATTCGTTGCTACATGGGAAAGCTTCTTTATAAAGAGACAAACGACTCCATTCACATTATTCACAAAATTTTTACGACTGTAGCTGTAAGAGGACCCTGCGTTTCGCATTCATAATACATCTCCGTCCGTGGACCATAGGCGAGGATGTTCTCAGTCCTGGAATTTCATTCACAAGGAGGGGTTCGAACTTTCCCTCAAGGACTCCAACGTCATTCATTTTATACTGTATACTGTTTATGAATGACCAAAGTAGATCGCGGGATGGGTTTCACCGGTTTGGGTCAAACTCTGAGAGAAGAAGAAAGCAGACGAAACATTTCAAATTTCCAAAAATATCTCGCGCGATTTGGCCAAATGGAAAGCGAATACGGTTGCAAAAGTTTCCCACATAGAAATAGGTGTTATCTAAGATCTAAGCTGCTTATTGTGTCCCAGTCTACGTCAAATGTGAGTAGCGTGGTGGACAAGGGCTTGTATTGCAAAATTTGAGGCCCAGTTTCGATTCTCGGTACTTCGTAGAATCGTGTTTATTTTGTATTACCACTCGCAATTTTATTTATGAAATTTAAATTTACATAAACATTTCAGTGTTCCACAAAAGTTGACGTCGAAAGGAGATTCAATTAAAACACATTCAATCGCATGGCATCAGTTCAGTGCCCCTGTTTCCACCGCAATAATTCGATACATTTTGTATGAACCAAAAGCAATAGTGGAAAGTCATTTACTTTAAACCTTGAATGAAGTGTGTTTTGCGCCGAAGCATATTTCGGATAAAATTACTTCCTTAAAATACTTTCATAAAGTTTGCATAGTGTGATGTTTATGTATCTTTGTCGATGAAAACCGTTAGGAATGTAATATAACTTCGATATATAAATACCTGCTACAACATTTGGAAATATTATTTTCATCTGAAACTTCATAGAATTATGAAAATTAAATGATTAAATAAGGTGTATTAATTAATTTAATTAGTTGTAACGAAACCATATATATTAATTATGCACTGAAAATTCATAATTAATAGTTAAAACTGCAAAGGCTAATATAAGAAAAATATTTTGGAAGGGGCGGGTTTCGAACCCGTGCTGTTTCATTCAAAAGCTAAACGCTTAGCCGCTACGCACCAATGCTGATCCTTAAGATTAGCTGATAATGCGTCTATCTGTAGTTGGAAAATTTTTGACAAGCGTTTTCTCTCTTCCTGTGGCCTACACAGGGGAGATAATGTAGGAATTTAAAAGTTTCGTATTCGTGTTTCTTCTCGCACAGTTTGGGCCAAGTAGGTGAGCCCCATCCAGCGATCTCTAGTGTTGAGACTTTCAACACGCAAACGCATGAGGGACAATTATCAGCCTCTGTCGAGACAATCGCATTCGGAGATTGTCGTTGTAGCTATTACACTCTTGGTATGTGCTTGTCAAGTTTTGAACCCACATAAAGGCAGCATTTTTCAGTATCCACTTATTTCAGCTAATAAATTGTGGCTATTATAATGTTTTATATTTATAAATGCATACGATATGCGCCCGATACCTACGTTGAAGGAAATTATTTATGTAGAAACATGATTAAAAATTATCTGTCTGTGGAAAAAATTTTTGCTTTGACTCATAGGATTTCTGTTGCATTTTCTGTGGCAGTAACAATCTGCTCAGAACATCTGCACGCAAATAGACTGTCTATTTCGTTCGTCATCCAAAAGTTCTCTTTGTTATTATAAGTCATCATATGAACTGGCAGAGTGTAGAGTTAAAACTCTTTGATACTGGGCAGAAATGTTACGTTTGTGAAATATACGGCTTGCAGCTTGTCTTCTCGTGCATTCGTGTAAATGAGTGGATATTAGAAAAGCAAACCTGCTGCGAGTATCGCCTCGATCCTAGGACCTCGTCTTACGCATCTGCGCATTTACGCCGGCGTCACCAACACATACTGTAGCACAGCCGTTTTTCGAACTTTTGTGGGAAAACAGGCCTACTACCTATTCAGAAGCGGCTGAAAACCACGCACCCTTTTGACGAAAAACCGTTGTTTTGTATTCTGCGTAGTAACTGAAATCCACCGGTGTGTAATGCTGTCCTACTATATCAGCGTTCGTATCATTGTATTAATACACTAACACGAAACTGAGGGTACAGATTTTTAAGCTTATTGGACTTAACTACTTAACTGCGGGATCGTCAGTCCCTAAACTTACAAACTACTTATAAACCAACTTATACTAACGACAGCACAAATATATATGCCCGAGGGGGGATTCGAACCGCCGACAGGGAACGGCTTCCAACCTCGGAGCATAGCACCTCAATATGCTCAGTCACTCCGCTGCGGCCTTCGCTTTTTAACCAGTCAAATAATTTATTTCCTGTAAGGAAGTGTTATTTACTTTTATTTTAAGGAAAAGGTGTAAGTTTATCAGGACGCACAAACTAATTTTTATCAGGATTCGTAATATTTATTTCACTGAGAGATGCAGTACTCATTTTCTAAATTCAATCAATATCTAAAAACACATGGTTGTGCAGAATAGTTTTTAAAACATCAGCAAATTTTTTAAATCACAGTAGAAGCTCGCCGACGAAGGCGTAATTGGAGAGCAAAGTTCAGGCTACAAGGGGAGATAAATAGGCCCAAAGAAAAAGCAACAAGTATTTGCAAATATTTATGAAGGAGGTGAAGGAAGAAGGATTAGGAAGGAAAGAATTGGCAGTGGCTGCATTAGGGCGTTAAAACTAGACAATGCGTGCCAGGCAGGGAATCGAATGCGTGTCTCCTCCTCCTTGGCGCAGACGTCTCCATAAACACTTTCCTTCACGGGATCGGCCCCCACCCCTCCCCCGTCCCTGTCAAACTTCCACAAGTCGCGCGCTATGGTTGTAGCGCCCATATCGCCCAAGCTCTTTTACACGCGCCGGTACGGAATTCAGAGTGAGGTCGAACGTGTGACAGCATCTGCGGTGAAGTGAATGAAGCAAACGCCATCTTCGCGTGTAAATACGTATTATATTCGTGTGGTGTCCGATATTTCGGACATATCCGAAATAACAGACACCACACCAATACAATAAGAAACAAGAATACCCAATAGGCTACGAATCCTATGAGTCACAGCGTAAAATTTTCCACAGACAGATAATTTTTGATTATGTTTCTACATAAATAATTTCTTTGAACGTAGGTATCGGGCGCATATAGTATGCATTTATAAATACAAAACATTATAGTAGCCACAGTTTATTAGCTGAAATAAGTGGATACTGAAACACGAAATGAAATCACTTTCAGTATATTTCTTTTAAAGCGGATATAGTATGTTTTAACGTTCTAATCTATGATTTCATTTTAATATTGTGTACTTTTATTTCGATCAGGGAGGACAGTATTACTTCTAATCATTAATTTAGGTAATGAATAACATAATGTGAACAATTATAGTACAGAAGGCGAAGCAAGTATAAAAAAGCGTTGTGGAAGGAGCAGGTTCGTCTGGAAGGGCGATGAAGGCCAAATAAAAAATAAAACACAATGAAACCCTTTATCATAACTATTGTCGATGGTAAGCAGCCATAAACGACATGTCTTTTTATTCAGGTCAGAGGTTTCCAGTAGGTTTCTCGAAGTAGGTTGCAAAGCTCTTTGTACAACATATAGTAGTAACATTCCGGGTATATCGATAGTATACATAGCAAGCGCCAATAACTTGGGTCGTAGAGTAATGGATTTTATACATTACTTTCAAATTCGTCTTGAAGCTGAGTAAAAAACTCACTTCTGAACCAGCTAACAGATACTGAGACTATAACAGAGGTTCGACACTTTTGTATTTTTTGTTCATACAACGGCGTACTTTCTTGTCCCGAAGGTTACTTCTTTGCTTGCATCTAAGACTATCGAAATGGTATTAAAAACATTAAAAACTCCTCAAAACCAACAAACAGACTAGACGTTCAAATCAATACGTAACTGCCATGTCATTAAAAAAAGTTTAAATTTTTGTTAAGCTTACGGGATTTAACTGCGGGGTTATCAGTCCCTAAACTTACAAACTACTTATGAACAACCTTATACTGCAGACGGTACAAACATCCATGCCCAAGGGGGGGATTCGAACCGCCCGAGGGGGATCGGCCTCGCACATCGTAGCGTAGCGCCTCAATGTGCTCGGCCATTCCTCCGCAGCCATGTCATTATTAAGATATAATTTGATAGTTGCTTCGAGGTTAATGTGTTAGACATTCAACAGAATACAATTTTAATAAACCATACGCACCTTTTTTCAGCGTCACGACATGTTAATGTTCAAATATAAGGAAGTTATTATACACTTATTGTTTAATAATATACGAATTGCCGCTAAATATGGCACCTAACAGGCGGGCTATCTGAAACCATCCAATAATAAAAATTTTAATTCAGTGCACAATAATATAACCTAGGACAAGAATCCATTAGGGGATCGGTATCAGGATAACCAGGCATCATAAGGCAAACAGTCCATTTAAGAAAAGACAGGTTCAGACACATAAGTGGGCAGCCGAGAAGAGGCGAGGCATGCCTCTGCTCAATCGCAGCGAATGTCTCGTCCTCCAGTCAGTGCTTGTGGCCGGCCAGAGGTTTGAACGGAAGTAAACGGGGCACTTCACAGCACGGCTAGCGCGTGTAAACAAACTTCCTTACACGACAATCTACTACAGCTAAATCTTAACAACTGTTATTCAGATGGTCTCAGACGTTTCATAAATGATTCTTGCGTTAGGTATGTTGTTAATGTGAAACTGTTTATTAAAGAAATCAGGGTGACAAAAATAAGACCACCTTTTTTTGACATAAAACGGCGATTGATAGTAGAATGAATCCCCCAGAATACCAAGACCTTGCATGTGGGTGTTTAGTAGCGTGGTCGACATACGTCTCCCTCACTTTTTGTTACAAATTTTCTCAAAATTACTCTCAAGTTGCCGCATGTGCCTTTGAACTATAGAACACTCACGAGTCAAAATGCCGTCAGAAACACGTTCGTATTAATGATTTAGCTTCGTTGCTGTTTCGTAGATCAGGCATTCGTACCTACAGCGTAAAGTTTCTTTATAAATATTAACAGAAAATACTTCATAACCCTCAATGATTGGAGAGGGGGGGGGAGACATTTCCTCAACGATTATGTGTTTCGGTTTATAATGCAGAATGTTTATGACTGACAGAGTAGATTACGAGATGGTTTTCAAAGATTTTGTTCAAACCCTGCGAGAAGGAAGTTGACAGACATTTCAAATTCCGAAAATATCCCATCAGAGTTGGCTAAAGGGAAAGCGAATACGGTGGCGAAAATTTCTCACAGACAAATAGGTGTTATATAAGCTGATTATTAACTTCCAGCCTTTGAGGAGTGGCCTAGCATTCGAGTCGCAGCCGTGGAGCGAGGAGGACGTGCGGCGACAGCGCTTACGTTCTGGTGTAAACAACGGCTGTGTCGCTGATTCCGAGGTTAGTGAGATCACTTCATTTGTGATTGTGGCTTCGGTTATTGACGTTTCTAAGACAGAATGAACACGATCGAACAGTTGATAGAACTTTCGTAAGACCAAAGGCTTTCGAAATTAAGCGGTGGTTTGAGGAAAAAGTCAAGATAAATGGTGACGACTTGGTAGGAGTACATTTATCCTTTGTGTCTAATGCTGTCTATGTAAAGATGCAGAGCCCAGAATTATGCTGTGCTATTGTAAATAAATGCGGTGGCGTTATTAAGTTTAATCGTTCTGGTGGGAAAGTAAGCGACGTACTGGTGTCTCATGCAGGGCTAGGTATCAGGACCTTACGGGTCTTTGAACTACCCTTCGAGACTCCTGTCGAAGAAATTAACCGTGTTCTCAGTCCGTACGGAAGAATTATTTCGAATATTGCCGTAAAATGGTCGGAGGCTTACATGTTTCCGGTGTTGAACGGCGTACCGTGCACTTGTGCAATACGACGGCCAACCTCGAACATGTGCCTTATGCAATTCTACGACGCACGTTAGGAACGAATATAGCAGAAGGCGTGTCCCGCAGCTACCAAACGGAGAGGCGGCTGTCCCCGGCCAGGCAGTGAGCCTCAAGCTGACGTACGCTGCCGCCGCCGCCGCCGCCGCTTACCCGCGCGGACCCGCAGAGCTGTCAACAACGGCACAGGACGCCAATCCTGTAGCGGTACCCGGAAATGTCGTTGAATTAAGCAGTAGTGCCGACGTCGGCGGAACTGGTGTAAGTTCTCCCGATACGGAAATAAATGAAGGACCGAATATGACAGAAGCTTTCCCACGTGAGTCGCCAACCGCAGAATCCGATATCGCGCCGCTCTCTTCAGTTCTGCATCATGAAGAGCCAGCGAGTTCTGATATGATGGTAATAGATACAGAACAAACAATAGACAACCAACCGGAAAAGGGGAATTCAAAAACAGAAAATAAGTCAAAAACAGGAAACGGGCAGAAAGTAATTAGCAAAACACACGTTTACGTCCTACATAAAGGGAAAGAGGGAGAAGCAAAGCTTAGCAGTAGCACAGAGAAAAAAATTTACGCTGAGATTCAACATGACTCTCACAAAACAAACTCAGACGAAAAGGCAGAGCAGATGTCGGCTGAGAGATCCTCAACTGACTCTGCAGAAAGATCACCTGATGTGTCTCCGGGGGGAACCCCAAAACGGAAGAGAAATAAAAAACGTAGAATAGCACACGAAGCGGCAGAGAATATTGCTCCTGCGCTAAAGGAGAAATTAAGATCTATCAAAGAACGAGAAAAGAAGAAGGAAGTTTGTACTGTGGAGGGGGGCAGACAGCAATCTTCAGACAACAAAAACCAAGTTAATCCGGACAGCGTAAACATTTTATCACTAAATGCCAATGCCAACAAAACGTTGGATGAACCACTAAATGAAAGCAATTCCGTGGCAAAATTAAACTGGTCAGAAGACAAAGAGGAACTAACGGATCAAGATATGGAAGACGAACCGGCACAAGATGAAGACATTTTCTATTAAAAGCGTGGCAGAGGCTTTTGTGAGGACCTTTATTAGAGACAAATGAAAAAATAGTCGGCAAGGAAGAATTTAGAAAGAAGGAAATTAGAAAGAAAGAAATACCTAGTTCTTTAATAATTTAAAACAAAAAGTTCTTTACCATATTTTATATGCTGCAAACATACAATGTAACAACACTAAATATTAACAAAATCCAAAATGCAACCAAAGTGGCTGCTCTTAAAGATTTTTTATATCAGTCAGACACTGATATTGCATTGTTGCAGGAGGTATACATTAGGGATCTTTATGTGGCAGGCTACAAAGAAATTTTAAACGTAGCTCTTGAGCACAGTTGCGGGACAGCCATCCTTGTCAAGGATGGAATTGAACTGCGAGACGCCAAATTTTTAGAATCTGGTAGGGGCTTTAGATGTAAAATTTTAAATAAAACTTTTATAAATGTTTATGCCCCATCTGGCAACAATGCCAGACAAGATAGGGTCAAGTTTTATAAAAGTGATATTTTAGCTTTACTTTATGACAGTCCTGCTGACGTTTTAATTGGTGGAGACTGGAACTGCGTTTTACACGAAAAGGACCAGCGCCCAAATTTTAATAAATCCAGGGAACTTGAGGGGTTAGTGCAGCACATGAACTGGAAAGACGCGTGGGAGGTAAAGTATCCTACTATGGTCAGGTTTACTTATATCACAAAAAATCTCAAAGTAGGATTGATAGAATTTATGTTTCGGCTAACTTAAAAAACCATGTAGTTGGTATCGAAGTTATACCCACCATTTTCTCTGATCACCTGGGAGTAAGCCGGCCGCGGTGGCCGAGGGGACTGAGGCACTCCAGTCACGGTCTGCACGGCCACTACGGTCGGGGGTTCGAATCCCCCCTCGGGCATGGATATTTGTGCCGTCCTTAGTATTAGCTTGTTTGTAAGTAGTTTGTAAGTTTAGGGACTGATGACCCCGTAGTTAAGTCCCAATAGACTTTACAAACATTTGAACATTTTTTTTTCACCTGGGAGTAAGATGCAGTATTAATTTAAGTAAACAGAAGACATACTGGGCTAGGCCGGTATGGAAGTTAAACATAAGCATGTTGGCAGAAAATGACCAACTTGCGAGGACGTGGCAGAGATCCTTAAGACAGCGTCATAAGTACAGATCCAGTATTGAATGGTGGATTGCTGATACGAAGAAAAAGTTACGAGCAACATTAATAGCGCATGGTAAAGAACGAGCGAGGTGGATGAGAAACACAACAGAATTCCACTACACATGTCTTCGCGAGCTCTACGAGCAACCGTTGACACAGGACGTAATAATGCAGATAAACAGAACTAAGGCACATCTAATTAAAATCAAAAGTCAACAGATTGCAGGTCTCCAAATCAAATCACATACACAAACGGTTGTAGAGGAGGAAAATACATCAATCTATCATCTCATACGGCATCAGCAGCAGAGGCGAAGAAATTTTATTGAATGTCTCAGAGCCGAGGAAACAAACTCTTGACAAATCAAAAAGAGATTCTAGACGAGGCTTTTCGATTTTATAGAACCCTCTACAATGGTCGGCAGGTACAGGAAAACCTAGTCACAGAATTTGTATCCACATCGGGACTTGATAACATAATATCAGAAGACGATAACAGAAAAATCAGTGAAGAAATAACAGAAGAAGAAGTTTTAGATATATTAAAATCCTCCCCCCAGAAAAAATCACCAGGTCCGGACGGACTGCCCCTAGAATTTTACAAAACCTATTGGCATCTCATAGGTAGCAAATTCACTGAAATTATTAAGGAAATAATGAACGGTGAGGCGGTCCCAACAGATTTTAAACAATGTTTAACTGTGCTACTTCTAAAAGGTAGGACTTCGGAAATAAAGTACATAAACAAAAGAGACCAATAACCCTAATGAATTCGGATTATAAATTAATAGCACGGTTTATCAAAGACAGATTTAGACCAGTTTTAGAAAAAATACTAGGTGGCCACCAGACATGTCTCCCTGGGCGCAGTATATTTAAAACTTTGAGTGAGTACAGGAATGTCATTTCTATATTTTCCAACACAACAGCACGTGGCGGGCTTTTATTCATAGACTTTGAGAAAGCATTTGACAGAGTTAATCACGAATACCTTTTTAAAACTTTGGCATACATGGGATAAACTCAAAATACTGTGACCGTTTTAAAAAACCTGTTAAAAGGGATAAATACGAAGATATCCATCAATGGAAAATACACCAGAAACATTATAATTGAAAACTTAGTTCCTCAGGGAAGCCCTTTATCTATGATGTTCTTTGTTATAGCTTTGGAACCCTTTTTACGTAGATTAAATGACGCACTTGAGGGAATATCCGTATCAGGAAGGAAAATAGTCACCCACGCGTATGCGGATGATGTTGGAGTGATTATAAGAAGTGACGAAGACGTTGTCAGAACAACAGAACACCTCCAGTTTTATTGCTACGCAACAGGGGCGAAAGTAAACGAGACAAAGAGTGCGTTCCTGAACCTGAATGGTCTAACAACTGTACAGATTCCTTGGGCGAAATGTGACGAATCTCACACTGCCCTAGGTATAACACTATATAGTTGTCCCCTCCGCACTTCAGCCTCTAACTGGAAAAAGATATTAGATAAGATTAGAGGTACCCTCATCTTGAATTACTTACGGGATCTAAATATAAAACAAAAAATTAAAATAATAAATTGCGCTAATCTTTCAAAAGCGACACATGTAGGACAAATTCTACCGGTACCAAAGGAAATAGCAAAATCTATAATGTCAACAGTCTGCCGTTACATCTGGAAAGGGGAGATCTTTAGAGTGGCAATCGGAACAATGACCTTAAAACAAGAAGACGGAGGATTAGGACTTACGGACATCCGGAAGAAAACCACTGCTATGTTCATAAATAGATCCCTACAACTCATCGAAAGCCACCCTCATAGCGTAACAGCGAAATTATTCAATCTCTTTAAACCCGAAAGCTTGCAGCCACCAGTAAATATTAGTAACATAAACTACAATTTCGGACACATTAGTCTATATTATTTAGAACTGAGTTACATGACATGTATTTTGCAAGATAAAAGCAAGAGAAACTGCCATTATATGGTCACGAAACTAAACTCAAAGGAGAACCAAAACAAAATGCAAGTAAAATTTCCAGACAAGAATTGGAAAATTATTTGGAGAAATGTAAATAATAAATTACTTCCTACAGAGGCGCAGGTAGCATGGTATAGAGTCATAAACAACATTGTAAGTACTAATGAGAAACTATTTTCAATAGGTCTCAGTGAAACAAACAAATGCACGAACTGTAATGAAATTGACACTCTGAACCATCGTTTCCTCTGTAAAGGATTTAGAGAAATATGGGAGGAACTCAAACTCCAGGTTTCATTGCTTAAGCGTACCGATGGGAGAGAAATCGATTTAAATTATATCTTCTTCCCAGAAAACGTTTCGTTTCCTCCACAGAAAAACAATGTTATACTGCGGTTATTTGCCCACTATATTTGCTATGTCATAAATAAGAAGGGAAAAGATAATATACAGGAGTATAGAGAATTTTTACGAGGACAATATTACAAAATATGTCAGAAGAAAGATCACAAAAAGAATTTTGGCAACATGATGAGAATCGTGTTCGAGAAACAAGAAATAGGATAAGAACTTAAACTCAACGTCAATAAGGTAAAAACTTGCTAAAGTAGGGGATTGCTGTTGGGGGCGATGTACGGTGGGGACTTCGTGGGGCCCGCGGTCGCTACGGTAGCCGTGAAGGCCTCAACAGAACCCTGAAACGGCAGTTCTTACCTTTTTTTTTCTTTTTTTGTACTTATTATTATTACCATTTTCTTTTATAGTTCAAATGTCCAAGGAGAGGACTTTCACTTAACAGAAGGAAAGGGAATTTTTTTTTTCAAGTGTTAAATGAACAGGGAAGCCAGAGTAGAGCAGTACTTGCAACCGCTACCATCTGTCTTCAAGAAATTGCATTTTTATACTCTTCAGGGAAAACCGTTTTTTTCACTTCTACGCCAATGGAGGCGAAAAAGCGAACAAACCGAAAAGAAAAAAAGAAATCCAAAATACGGGATCCAGCCGAAGAAGGCCTGTATTTGATCTGATTTATTACAAAAATGGAATCAGTAAAGAAAGAGTAAAGCAAAAGAAGCTCGCCGAGGAAGGCACGTCCTGGAGAGCGAAAGCATGGCTGAGAGGGGAGGTAAGGAGGCACAAAAGAAAAAAAAAGAAGAAAAAAAGCGTAGTGGACAAGTGCTTGGAGTGCAAAATTGGAAGTCAAGGTTCGATTCCCCGGTACTCCTTACATTTTTATTCATTTCATATTACCCCTCGCAATGTAAACCTTTTCTTTGTGAATTTTAAATTTACTTAAACGTTTCAGTGTGCCACGAACGTTGATGTCAAGAGGTGTCTCAATAAAAACACATTCAATACTACAGCATCAGTTCAGTGCCACAATTCCCATCCATACACTTGGTATGCACAAAAATCAACAGTGAAAAGTTATTTACTTAAAAACTTGAATAAAGTATGCTTTGCACCGAAGCATATTTCGGATAAAATTTCTCGCTTAAAATACTTTGGTAAAGTCTGCATAGTGTGGAGATTTTCTTTGACGATGAACACCCTAAGGAATGTAACATAACTTCGGCATATAAATACGTGCTACAATTTTTGAAATATTATTTTCATTCAATACTTCATCGAACTATGAAAATTAAATGATGAAATAAGATATATGAATTACATTAGTTATGACGAAACCAAATATATATACCATGCATTAAAATTTTTATAAATGATAATTAAAATTACAAGGTTTAATATAAGAAAAGTATTTTGGAAGGGACGGGATTCAAACCCGTGCTGTTTCATTCAAATGCTAATCGTTTAGCTACTTCGCAACACCGGAAATACCGTCATCAGCAATGGTTTGCCTCAATATTAGCTGATATTGCACCTATCTGTAGTTGGATCATTTGGTGTGAGTTTCCTCTTTTCCTATGGCCTACACAGGGGAGATAATGTAGGATTTTAAAGGTTCATATTCATGTTTCTTCTCGCACAGATTCGGCCAAGTAGGTGTGACCCATCCAGCGATTCCTAGTGTTGAGACTTTCAACACGCAAACGTATAAGGGGATATTATTAGCCATTGTCAAGACAATCGCATTCGGAGATTGTCGTTGTAGCTATTACACTCTTGGTATGTGCTTGTCAAGTTTTGAACCCACATAAAGGCAACGTTTTCCAGTATGTACTTATTTCAGCTAATAAATTGTGACTACTATATTTTTTGATATTTATAAATCCATACGATATGTGCCCTGAAACCAACTTTTATTATCTGTCTGTGGAAAAACTTACGCTATGACTCACACGATCTGTTGCATTTTTCTGGTGGCAGTGTCAATCTGCTCAGAACATCTGACGCAAATAGACTGTCTATTTCGTTCATTCATTCAAAACTTCTCTTTGTTATCATATCAACTGGCTGAATGAAGATATTCGCTACCAAAGTTGTTATTGAGCAGAAAAGTTACGTATTTGAAAAAAATTGAAACTCGTGAAAATGAGTGAATAATTAAAAATAAAAGTGCTTTGGATGTCAGATCGATCCTAGGACCTCGTGTTACGCATCTGCGCATTTATGCCGGCGCCACACACGCATACTATAGCATAGCCGTTTATCGAATCTCTGCAGGGTCTACTACCTATTCATAAGTGGCAGGAAACTACGCACGCTTTTGACGAAAGACCGTGGTTTTGTATTCTGCACAGTAACTGAAACCCACCGGTGTGTAATGCTGTCCTACTACAGAATAAACGCCTGCGGCTTCTAAAACCAAGGAATTAGCTTTAGAATCTTTCACTCCTCTAATTGCTACGATGGAGAATCACCAAAAGTCGACTCCTAGGTTTGAGATTTTACAAATTATTCAATCTACTTGTTTTTGCTGTTTGCATTATCAAATTAATGCCTGCTTCTTTGAATAAATGACCGACTTCATTCTAAGGTGATTGTTCAGACGTGTACTTCCTGCATGATGTATTCCTAGTGCGGGTGGTTTGACGGGTTTATATTTTTGATTAGTATGCGAAACATATCGTCTTCGATACTCGCCAGTGACCAACTCACACTAAAAGATCTCTTTTACCTCTCGGGAAGCCAAGTGGCGATCACCGAGCTCGCCAGAATTCGGAATTCTTGTTGTCGTACTACTGTCTGGGTTGAGACAGGATTATATTAAACGACTACGGATTTGAATGTCACAGCGATTTAATATTCCTAATGTTGCTTGCACGAAAAAGTATCTTTTGCGTCATTATTGAAAGAAACGAATAAAAATACAATTCTGTGTTGGATACGATAGTTTAAAGAAATTCATTTGACGCAACACAATTCTCTGTTGCACATGTTTCATAAAGTATTATCAATATATTTTCATGGTTACGGAATAATAATTTCCTCACAATGATTGCGATACAGATTTTTACTCAATTATCATGTGTTCAAATGTTCAAATGTCTGTAAATCTATCGGACCAAAGTGCGTGTTCATCAGTCCGTAACTTACAAACTGCTTAAACCTAGGTAAACTAACCTAAGGACAAACACACACACCCATGCCCCAGGGAGGACTCGAACCTCCACGGCGAGCAACCTCGCGCTCCGTAGCGAGGCGCTTTAGACCGCTCGGCTACTCCACCGCGGCAATTATCATGTGTGTTTGTTATTGTTACGTGAGAAACATAATGAGCCATATTTCAAAATAGAAGAAAAATGTGAAAGAGTCAGTAATCGAACTGTCGCTCGTTGATCAGTAGTTGGCCATTTGGCGAGATAAATAAACTTATCTTTATCATTTGTTTGCCTCTCTGCACATTCATTTGACATAATCGTATCTGATATTATAATAGCCCAATATGTTGTCGAATGCTTACTATTAGGCATTTCAATAAGACAAGGAGTATGGAAAAGTACCAAACATCTGAGGAGAACTGTAATTTGTGGTGACACAGCTGGCTTATGTCTTAGTTGCAACATCAACCGAAAGAGAACCAGTGGAAATGACACGATGCCTTCACTCTCGGAAATACCATCAGTGATCTGCGGCGCCAAACGGTTGTCGTCTTTATAGCGCAACCCATGCGGTGGGCGGAAACTCGTAACATGATGCACCATGATGTAACACTTAGCTTCATAACAAAGTCCATTCATGTAATTGAATTAATTCTATGATATGCATGCAATTTTTCCATTTGAATGTGTCAGTACCGTCCGAAAATATTCACGGACTGCAGCATCTCAATTCTAATTGCAGTCTTTGTTCATTTAAACTATAAGAACAGAAATGTGGAATGGAATTTGTCGGTCGCGAACAGCTTAAAACGCTATGGCTAATACGTAAAGCAGTTTCTAAAATCAGTTTTCGAAGTGGCCTTCGCGTCGCATAGAAAGCACGCGTGTTGTTACAACTGGCTGCGATACTGGAAGATAGCATTTCTCCTCTCAGATTTCGTGTCAGATAGGTAATCGACAGTATGTACGATCGTGTTGCCTAGCTGTATATACTTCCCACCAAGCAGCAGAACTTTGCGGTTGTGTATTGCGATTAGGCGAGGGGTCTCGCGAATTCTGTCACCGACTGTACATAGATCTTAATGCTTCGTATTTAATTATTTAATTTTGGTTGTTAGGGATTGTATAAGTAGGGTAATATTTTAGTTCATGCTGTCTGTAGATTTTTCGTTTTAGAAAATGTGAATAAACATTTTTAAGTAAGTCCTTTGTTTAAGCTCAATTTGTTTATTTAGAATGTCGTTCGGGAAATTTTCTGTAGGTGTATATATTCCTTATTCCTCCAAACTGGTCATAACACGTCCTTTGAATATTTTATGTAAACATTTTACTGCGATTTCGATTTGTTCAGCTTTGTTGTTCTTCAGTTTTAAGATGTAGGTAGAATGTCGACTGACAGCTATCACAAGCTCTCGTGTTTTCTTTGAATCTGCTGGCGATAATTCCTTCCTGTTTGTCCAATGTAAATGTTTTTATAGTTATCACAAAAAGTTTTGTACATCCTCGGTATCGAATTTTGGATTTTCCAGACTTAATTTGGGATTTTAGATTATTTGTCTTGCGGAATGCTAATTTTATACTTGTTTTCGTTCACAAGAAACTACTGATGTACAAATTAAGTAGACGTATATGCAACATGATAAAAGTAAACACTAAATAGAGCCGATAAAAAGTAAAGATTATAGCAACGTGGTGTAACATTGTGACGTTACACGAGGTTTTATGTTTTACATGTGTCAGTTCATATCGTTTTCTTCACATCTGTCACTGGCTTGTAAACTGCAAAGGTAAAATATAAATTTTTTATGGATCACTATATTCAACCGAAATTATGTGGAGCAAAACATCCTAAACTCTGGAACTATGCCACAAGCAGAAGTTGGTAAAAACTAAAACGGGTCATTTTACCCAAGTTCGTAAAAGTATTTTAAATCAAAATAGCCAAGGTCAAATTAGATTAATAGGAAACTGTTTCGCCTTCCATTGCTTAAGACAAGACAATGGGAATTTATTTTTCACTAGTTGCTACAGCACAGGCAACAAATGATTTAAAGGAAGCCATACTCCAATTAAAAGGAACGCAAGATAGCTTGCATATGATAAACATTTTAAAACCACAATAACCACAGATGTTTTCCATGTAAATACTTTGCAAATCGCGAAATTTTCCGATGTCTGATTCTCCTGTAATATGGACGAACGATCTGCAACACATGAAAATTCGTGCCGGACCGGGACTCAAACCCGGCTCTCTCACTTTTCGCGAGCGGTCGCCTTAACCACCTGGCCACCCGTGCACGCTCCCCGGCCAGACCCAAACTTGCACAGATGTTTTCCTGTGTGATTTCTTTAAACAATAACCCGTGGGAAGGTTTCCCAGAAAAACAGCTCTTTATGAAGCGAACAAACTACGTTTCTAAGACACCCGAAACTCACATTTAACAAGCAGTCGACTTGACGAAATTCTTGATCCAATGTAACCAACTAAATTTAGCGGGCCATATTTACTCAGCTCTTCAAAGGTACCTACTTGTCATGTAACTCAAGGTCGATGCCAGCTACATAGGGCATCAATCACCACAAAACTCTGACACCCGCGTCAGGACGGTTGCAATTACGCTCACTGGTGGCGAACGACAACAGAAGCAGTGTTAAGCGACGCCGGGGGTACCAAAACCTCTGTGATGATCTCCCAGAATGTGGGTGGGATTGTTATAGGAATCTTCGCTGTCACGGCTTATGGTAGATTTCGGTTTATTAGGAGAATTTTGGGAAGGTTTGCAAAGGAGACCGCAAATAAAACGCTTGTAGGACCACGTCTTGAGAATTACTCAAAAGTTTGGGGTCCCCACCTGATCGGTTTAAAGGAGGCGGGCGGCTAGGTTTGTAACTGGTACATTCAATCAAAGAGTGTGTGTTACTGAAATACTTCGGAAACTCAAATGGGAGTCGCTGGAAGGAAGGCTATGTTTACGAGAAACACTGTTGAAGAAATTTAGATGGCCGGAATCTGAGGTGGAGTGCAGAGCGATTCTACTGCCACCAACCTACATTTAGCGTAAAGAGAAGAAAGATAAGATCAGAGAGATCAGAAATCGTACGGATGCATACAAGCATTCATTTTTCCCTCGCTCTATATGGAATTGGAAAACAAGTAACCACTAGTGGCACTGAGTACACTGCACCACATACCTTTGGGTGGATTGAGGGCAAGTATGTACATGTTGTCATCTTGTAAGGTGTCAACGCCTGGCCGGGAAAACCTGAAGTATTATGTAGATGTTGATGGAGCCAACACCAAAAAATGTTAAAATGTTTGTAAATCTGTCGGACCAAACTGCGTGGTCATCCGTTCGTAGCTTACAAAATTCTTAAACTAACCTAAGTACAACACACACACACCCATGCCCCAGGGACGGCTCGAACCTCCAATGGAGAGCAACCGCGCCTTAGAGCGCTCGGGTACTCCACCGCGGCACACGTACTCTCAACCAGAACTTGGTAACCTCGACAGAGATGTTAACGGAATGTTACAGTCACCATACCGCGACTGAAGTTCAACCGTGGTGGAGCTCCACTTCTCCAGAGCTAGTATCCACGAGAGAGAGTCCAGTACTCGTAGCACAGTATACAATCGGCAGCAGGGTACGTACGCGTATCTTTAAAGTACGGTGAAGGATGATCTATTTTAGTGTAATTTATTTTATTTGGTTGGACGCAGTGACTGAAGACCCATCGTCATTGAGGATATACACTTCAAGGGATAACAAGGTTAGGGTGTACATCTACACTTCAACGGTTAACGTATTAGTGCCTGTTTATTAGTCCGTTTGGTACCGCTGCTTGATGTGGTAACTTTCTCCAATGTTAACGTTAATGTACTATTATTGTTCTAAAGACCTTGGGACCTTGTAGCGATGCAATGGGAGTGGCATCGTTCTGCCAAGGGTTCTGATGTGTCGTATCGAATCCCGTAATCTGTCGACCTTACGATTTACTTTGGTAGTCCGTTTTCTAAAAGCCTCTATGATAGTGTCGATGTCCAGTGTATGGTAGAGATCCACAATTCTGGTATAGCGACTTGTCTGTGAAATGCATGTAGAACCACGTTCTGCTAGATTTGGAGTCGACTTATGTGGCAAGAGCTTGTTATCCTCCAGACTGAACTGTCGTAATTTTACATAGAACTTGGCTTTGTGAAGGTGAAGCTTCGCTGTGGTACTCAGGTCGGTATTCTCGAAAAGGGGAATAAGCTTTTCGCCTTTCCTAAGTGCCTCCACGTGTTTGTGTAGAAAACAATGTTTGTGGAGGGTGACTCCAAGATAGGGGTAGGGCTGCCCATTGGATGACCTGGCCGTATAGTTCAAGTGTCGAGGGCATTAGAGGTCGCTTTTTGCTGAAGTATATCGCCTTAGTCTTTGCCGGATAAAAGTTGGATCTTGTTAGCCTTGCACCAGTTCGCTGTGACCTCCAGTTGACGCTGTAAACGGCGAATATTGGCGTGGATGTGACGTCCACTGGCGATCAGGGATCTGAGCCAGTTGGACCCCTTCCACAGCTGGCGTATCGTTGATATAAACGTTAAACAAGGCCAGTGATAGTACAGAGCCTTGGGGCAGTCCGGCTGCAGCAAATTTAATGATTGTCCATCGATGGTTACCGTCAATTGTCGCAGTGCTGATAAACTTGACGTAGCAATCCGGTGTAGTCTGATTAACTATTCCCTCCACACCTTGTCGTAAGCTTTCTCAGTACCTAAATCACGGCTGCAGAAGAAGAGGAGATATTAAGGTTGTTTGTAAAGTGTTCCGCCAGTATAAGGAGTCGAAGTTCCGCGGGAATCCGTACTACTCCGCCCTGATGGTGCATCGATGATTAGTGGCTCGAGGATACGGCGTCGAACAACTCGTTCAAGAGTTTTTCCGAGTCCGCTAAACGGACTTATAAGTCGGTAGTTTGTCGCTATGGTTGTGTCCTCTCTGAGTTTTGGTATTGGGACGATTTAAGAAATTTTTCACACCGTTGGAAAGTATTTGGTGAGAAGACATCCGTTATATATCCGTATCAGTAGTACCAAGGGTTTTCAAGGTATTCAGTGGTAAGTTCGTGATTTCGTCAATTCCGGGTGCCTTGTGAGAGGGAAATCGTCCAATTATCCTGACTAGGTGCAGATCTTCTGCCATGAAAAAATCAATTCACCAGTCGCAGATTGTTTTGATTTGCCTTTCCAGACGGTGATATCGGCGACGGTATACCGGGTTGCTCGTGCGTTCCCGTACCTTGCGGTAACGGTTCTTCTGTAGTCTGAATTCCTCCAATAACGGATGTAGAGGCCTGACTGCATGGTGCATTTTGGTGACTGCAATGATAACAAACTTGTTTGCATTCCATAATTTCTTGGTCAGATGGTCGATTGCAAAATCAATATGAGCCTTTGTTTGCAGCGGCAGCGTAGGGATAATATTGTTCTTTAAGAATTTACGAAATTACGACCGACTTTTTTCCTCTCTCACACGCGCTTGCTGCAGTTTGCAGTAGTCAATGGTAAAGCATCGACTAAAACAGAGGTAATATCGGGCCTTCCACAGGGTAGTGTTATTAGTTTTCTGCTGTTCCTTATTTCCATAAACTAGTTTGGAAAAAATCTCAGTAGCTCTCTTAGGTTCTTTGCAGATGACGCCGTCATTTACCGTCTAGTAAAATCATCTGAAGATCAAAGCCAACTGCAGAACGATCTGCTATCAGTATAGTTTAAAAATTGACTCTGAATTATTAGGAGTGTGAAGTCGTCCACATGAGTATGAAAAGATATCCTTTAAACTTTGCATAAAAGATAAATCAGTAAAAAGTAAAAGCCGTAAACTCCAGAAAATACTTAGGAATTACTATTACTTCAGACTTAAACAAGAAAGAACACGTAGATAATGTCGTGGGAAATGCGAACCAGGGACTGTGTTTAGTCGGGAGAACCCTTAAAAGATGCCACAGAACTACTAAAGAAACTGCATACACTACGCTTGTCCGTCCTTTTTTGTATTGCTGCCCAGTGTGGGATCATTATCAGGTGGGTTTGACGGAGGACATGGAAAGAGTCTAAAAAACGGCAGTTCGTTTTGTATTTCACGATACAGGAGAGACAGCTTTCGGAAATGATACAGGATCTGGGATGGCAATCATTACAACAACGGCGCTTATCGCTGCGGCGGGGGCTACTTACGAAACTCGAATCACCAACATTCTCCTCCGAATGCAAAAATATATTGACTCCCACTTACATAGGTAGAAATCAGAATAAAATACGAGAAATCAGAGTTCGATCGAAGAGAATCAGGTGTTCTTTCTTCCCGCGCGCTACTCGAGAATGGAATGGGAGATAAATAGTAAGAGGTGATTCGATGAACTCTCTGCCAGACACTTAAATGTCATTTGCAGAGTATTACATGTATGTGAACATATATTAAAAAATAGCCAGTATGATGTTGTAGTTAATTGTGACGTCAGTGGTTTACGCATTGACAAGGAGCAAGAAATATTTGCCTCTGGGCGGATTCGAACTTGCGACTCTCATATACATCTAATATATAAAGCAGAGTGTCCGTATGTTTGTACGTGTTGCATACAAAGCTACAGTTTTGTTCCAATCTTTATGAATTTTTGTACACGTAAGCTTCAATCCGTGAGGACGGTCGCCGTAAGAATCACATACGATATATAGTTCACGAGATATGACGTCATAAGCAATGAGATGCACGAAAAACTGCTGCATTTTGCGACAATGCTGCTCATTTTCTCCAAAAGCATTGGACCAATTTAAACCAAATTTGGTTCACATATTCATTATCGTGGGGAAAAATGCTGTCAGGGTAAGAATCACATACGACACACGGTTCAGAAAATACGATGTCATAAACAATACAGTTGTAAGAAACTGCCGCATAATGCGATGAGACTTTATTCACACACAGTATTAAAATGACAGTACTTAGCGACTTACAATAAACTTTAAACATAATTTCAAACCTTTATTAAACTTTTTCTCGCTGACAACCATAGGAAAATGATGAAAGGAAAAAAGTTTCTCGCTTACTACTTTTCCGCTGTTTGTGGAGTGAAACTACGGCATTGGTATGACGTTGCAATTTATAATTTATATACTACAAATTGGAGCCGTGTGATATTTTACAAACACATATAATAGAATGTACCTTCTAAATTGTATCTCAGTACGACACGTAGTTCACGAGATATGAGTACATGAACAGTAACGTTCCGCTGTTCGTGGACTAAAACTACGGCATTCGGTGTGACGTTACAATTTTGAATTTCTACACTACACGTTGTAGCCGCATGAAATATTACAGACAGCATACACTCACATAGTTGAGTGTACCTTCTAAATCGTATCACAGTACGACACATAGTTCATGAGATATGAGCACATAAACAACATTCATGGAAAACCACCCAATCATGCACCAAGTTTTAATCTATTACTTCTTTACTCCTAATTGTATTCTCCAAGAGGTTTTACAAACATACAGCCCTTATACAAATGAATATATACCTGAAAAATAGCATTAATAAATAAATGAATACCGGGCAACGCCGGGTGTTCAGCTAATATATATGTGCGTGTGTATCGTGTGTGTGTGTGTATGTGTGTGTGTGTGTGTGTGTATGTGTCCGTGTTGGTATGTGTGTGTATGAGTGCAGTGGGTGGGGAGTGGCTCGACTTAATTAAGCTACACTAACAGAATAAAGCTTTATCCTTTGACACCGGCGATCTGTTTCATTTCACCCACGATATCGGCTGTCCCTCGGAAGAACTTGAATGCCGGAGTGCTAGACAATCTTTAATTCATCCTTTGGGCGCAGTGGATGTTTTCTTCTGATCCTTACGTCAAAAGAAAGAGACCTCATTAATTTCCCTATTTCTTTCTCTTTCCCTCTGGCTTTCCCGCAGGGCAGTGTTGCGGAATGGTGCTTCCAGCTGAGACTAATTTGAATTCCTTATTTTATATTGTATATTTGCCCAGAAGCGCCGATGTGGTCTTGGGGGAGGGGGGTCGAGTGACAGGGACGCATTCTTCAGTAGTTAATATTCCGCCGAACGAGAAGAGGGTTCTGCTCCGATGCAACGGTGTTGGAGAAATAGACTGGAGGGAGAAAGATGTTTTCTGCGCTCGGAATAAAAGTGCTCTCTATAGGGTCCTAGGGCGCCCCTTTCTTTGATAATCAATTTCCTCGGAATATTAATTCAGGGGTGAGGTCGCACTCAAAGAGATCCAGAAATTGCCTTATTCACCACAGTGGCGCTGATCGCAACGTCACCATAGGTGGAAAAAGAAAATATTCGCTTGGACGTGTCTTATTCTGGATTTTCTAGCCGTGCAGGAATGGCCACTTGGTCTAATGTGCTACGTTATGTATTGTGTCGCCACTACCACTCGGAGGTTGGAGTTCTCCCTCGGGCATTGGAGTGTGTGGTGTTCTTAGCATAAATTGGTCTAAGTAGTTAATCTAGACAGTGATGACAATATCAGGTTGGTTGCTTAGATTCACAAACATTTGAACTTTTGGGTTTTCAACATGTTGTCGGCGTTTTAGTACACATTACGGCCAATATATTACTCTCCAAAGGTCCTAACTATGTTACCAATCAATCCTAATGAAGGTAACGTACTTGAACCAAGATGACAGACGTTAAGAACTTTGCTACTTTACATATACACACCACAAGTCACAGTATCGTTGCCGGCAGCAGAAGCTTCCTGCAGTCAGCTTAAAATATCTGTTCTCTAAATTTTGTCAGCGGCGTTTGACATCGTACCACACTGAAGAATGCTAGCGAAGATAAGAGCAAAGGGAATAGATACCCAAGTAAGTGAGTGGCGCAATGGCTACTAAAGTAACAGAAAACAGAGTGTTCATCAGAGTCCAGGGTAACGTCAGGAGTGACCCAAGGAAGACTGATAGGACCGCTATTATTTTCTACGACGATCAGAGTAAGGTGCAATCTGCGTCTGTTTGCTTATGATGCTGTGGTGTACAGGAAGATATAGTCATTGAATGACTGTAGTAAGATGCAGGATGACTCCACCGACTAGACAAAGGACATAAAATGGACCTATATGAAGAACTGGAAATGTATTTACATTATAGGAAATATGAAGACCAAATATTAAATGAAAAATTGAAAAGTTAATCTGCAATTTTTTCCGATGTTTCGATAGCATACTCAAATAAAA
Source organism: Locusta migratoria (assembly GCA_026315105.1). Taxonomy (NCBI): domain Eukaryota; kingdom Metazoa; phylum Arthropoda; class Insecta; order Orthoptera; family Acrididae; genus Locusta; species Locusta migratoria. The sequence continues at coordinate 21,648,351 of CM048751.1, forward strand.
ATTTTAATAAACATAAATGTAGCACCATTGTAAATATGCATAAATTAGGAGAATGAGCAAAAGTAAAATATCCTCTATAAAAATGCAGATAACTCTATGGAATTTTTTGATCAAATCCAGCTACGGTTTACTTTGGAGCATACTATGTGAAAATGTATCTTTGGTAAACTTAAGCTTAGAACATATCTGAAACTGTTTATTTGTATGTATGTTTGTGACAACTGATGTACTCATGTGCAAAAATATTGTGTGTGATGTTTGACATGTGTGAAAGCTGCCACAGATGGACCAAACGAAAACTGTAAGTAAGACGCCATTAACTCCATGTAAAGATAACCATAAAGTAAAATCGCGCGTATTTATATATTACAGTAATGACAGCAGTATGAAGCAGGAAGTCACACACTCAAAACATTATAAATAATATTAAACAGCATAAAAAACGCACTTGAAGATAGGAATGTTTTCTCGAAACGCGTCGTGCTAAATAAATAAATAATCGTGACTGGTATCAGTATTGTTATTTATAAACAAATACATTTATCTCACAGTCGCAGGCTTTCAGAAAATCCATTTTCTAACGGATAAAATCAAATGAAATCTATATTATTGGAGGGCACATGGTTGATAAGATATGACGTCATAAGGGTTTAGCAGCACGGACACGAAAGTCAATTGGATAAATAGTAGGGTAGACACCAATGAAAAGAGAGGGAAAAAACAGTTGAACTAAGACAGGAGTGTCTAACTAAATTTCGACACGGGCCACCCTATCAACTTTTATCACTGTGGCGGGCCAGACAGAGGAAAATTGCATAGGAATCAATTACTAAACCAGTAGAAATAAAACACGGTTTTTCTAGGTAGAACATTATAAACTTCAAAGAAAAATAATATTAATGAAATAAAATGAAAAAGAAAAACTAATGAGACAAATAACATTTTCTTGCTTGCAGAGTTCTTCGATATTTGGTGATATGTCAGATGTTGAAATACGGAGAATCCACTCAGATGGCCATCTGTTAGCGAAGATGTTTTAGATTTTACATTTTTCATTCATGAAAAAAACTGTCCAATATATATGTGCTTTTGAATAAGCACACCTGTTGAAGTGACAACTTGCATAGGTTGGGAAACTAATCAGGTTTGATACATTTTTTTATAAAACTCCGTCAGTCAATTCTGCAGGCAGCTATGGTAGGATTTTATAGGATTTCATTAGTTTGAACTCTCTCTGCAGATGTGACATGGCCTCATCAATCTTAACTTGAAACGGATTTTGGAACACGTTAATATAGGGCTCCTGGTTTTCAAAATCTGAGAATCTCTCCTCAAACTTATTCCTTACTTTTCGCAGCAAGGATACGTACTTGTCAAAATCCAGTGTCTCTTGATTTCGTGTACACAAGGTCTCCCAATGACCTATCTTTCCCCGATCTGTTTCTCGGACAAGATGAGTTTTTTAATACATGCTTGAATGTGTTCATACATTTCCACGCATAGTTGATTTTTACCCTGGAGGTTTAGATTCAGTCTGAGAGATATTTTGTTATGTCAACCAGAAAAACCACGTCATTCAACCATTGCTCATTCTCCAAAAATTTGACCTCATGTCATTTCCCGGTCATAAAGCTTTTTATTTCTCCCAACAGAGAATAAAATCGTGAGAGTGTTGCTGATCTGCTGAGCCAGATAACTCGGCTGTAATATATGGCATCATCATGCACGGAATCTACTTCAGACAGGAAGGTCTGAAATTGTCTATGATTTAGCCTTCTCGCGCGAATGAAGTTGACAGTCCATATTACCTTTTTCATCACATTCTTCAAATCGAGAACTTGGACACGTAGCTGTTCTTGGTTAATAATGCAGTGGTGTCTTACAATCGTGTGTGTTTCACTATCACTCAAAGAAGTTACAAAAGATTTTTGTCTTGAAGCTCAAACTTTCCCATACAACCTCTTACTTCCTCATATATGTCTTGTCCTGTTTTCCTCTTTTTACAGTGTAGCTCTCTGTCACTCCTCTCACAAAGACAGCCAGCTGGGCTGTATCTGAAACATCAGCACTTTCGTCAACAGCTAAACTGTAAAATACACATACTTTTAATTTTGCTTTGACTGAAATTTCAATATCGTTTGCGATGTCGTCAACTCGTCGTGCTATGATTTGATGTGATAAGCTTATATTTTTCACTAACGACATCAGTTCCGGACACACTGCGGATGCAAATATTTCTAAATATCCTATGATGAAATCTCCATCGGCTAAAGGTTTTCCTCTTTTGGCAATAGCTTCTGCTATCTGGAAGCTTAGTTTGTTACTGTTTCTGAGTACCTAAAGTGGGCAAAAAGAAAAATACACTCTCACAAATTCGTCAGTCTATGGCGGGCCGGATTTGGGCCGTATGTTGGACAGCGCTGAACTAACATAAAAAACGAGGAAATATTGACTCGTGCAACATCGAGAACTACTTACTGCTAGGAGTCCAGTAGACAGGTGGTGGATTGCCGCGTAGCGGGCCAGGGTTCGTTTCCCGGTCCGGTCGGAGACTTCACCACTCAGGGACTGGGTGTTGTGTCGTACTCGTCAACCTTTCATCATCCCCGACAGGCAAGTCGCCCTTGTGGCGTCACCTATAGACTTGAATCAGGCAGACTGAACACGATCCCAACTGGGGTCAACGGCCAAAAAATGTCATACGAAATTATCATCACTGCTACTAGCGGTAATAAATAGTGGAAAAATTTAGTATAATGACGTATGGTTCGTACGGTATGTTGTCTACAACTAAATTTCAATAGTGAAGGACCGTCAATTACAGCTGTTGTAATTGAGAGGCACCATAAGTATCGGGGAAGAAGATGTACATGTACATGTACATGTACATACATACTCCGCAATTCACTGTAAGGTGCGTGGCGGAGGGTACACTGTACCACTACTAGGAATTTCCTTTCCCATTCCACTCCCAAATGGAACGAGGAAAAAAAGAATACCTATATGCCTCCGTACGAGCCCTAATTTCTCTCATCTTGTCTTTGTGATCTTTACGCGAAATGTAAGTAGGCGGCAGCAAGATCGTACTACACTCAGCTTCAAATTCCGGCCCTCTAAATTTTCTCAACAGAAATTCACGAAAAGAAAGTCGTCTTTCTTCCAGCGATCCCCAATTGAGTTGCCGGAGCATTTCCGTGACACTCGCGCATTGGTCGAACCTACCGGTAACAAATCTAGCTGCTCGTCTCTGAACCGCCTCTATGTCTTCCTTTAAACTGATCTGCTGCGGGTCCCAAACACTCGAGCAAGAGTCAAGACGTGGTAGTACAAGCGTTTTATACGCGGTCTGCTTTACAGGTGAAGTACATCTTCCCAAAATTCTCCCAATAAACCGAAGTCGGCTGTCCGCCGTACTCACAACTGTCCTTACATGTTCGTTCCATTTCATATCTACATCTACATCTACATACATACTCCGCAATTCACCGTAAGGTGCGTGGCGGAGGGTACACTGTACCACTACTAGGCATTTCCTTTCCTATTCCACTCCCAAATTGAACGAGGAAAAAAAGAATGCCTATATGCCTCCGTACGAGCCCTAATTTCTCTTATCTTGTCTTTGTGATCTTTACGCGAAATGTAAGTAGGCGGCAGCAAGATCGTACTACACTCAGCTTCAAATTCCGGCCCTCTAAATTTACTTAACAGAAATTCACGAAAAGAACGTCGTCTCTCTTCCAGGGATCCCCAATTGAGTTGCCGGAGCATTTCCGTGACACTCGCGCATTGGTCGAACCTACCGGTAACAAATCTAGCTGCTCGCCTCTGAACCGCCTCTATGTCTTCCTTCAAACCGATCTGCTGCGGGTCCCAAATACTTGAGCAATACTCAAGACGTGGTCGTACAAGCGTTTTATACGCGGTCTCCTTTACAGGTGAAGTACATCTTCCCAAGATCTGCAGAAGACCACGTATTTTAAGTACCTCAGACTGTGACACAACTCTCGATACTCGGACGAGAGTGAATGCAGCTTGGGTCAAGTGGAGACAGGTCACTGGAGTCCTCTGCGATAAAAAGATGTCCCAAAGTCTAAAGGCAAAAGTTTACAAAACTATTGTACGTCCAGCAGCAATCTATAGGACTGAGTATCGCCCTATGACGAAACAACAGGAGCAAATGCTACATACGATGGAAATGAAGATGCTTTGTTGGTCCATGGGGCTGAGCCGATGTGACCATGTAAAAAATACAGAAGTCCGGCAAAAGTTTGGTGTGGTGCCTATCACAGACAAACTGAGGGAAGCTCGTCTTTGCTGGTACGGCCACGTTATCAGAAGGGAGGACAACTCGGTTGCGAAGACAGCACTCCACATCTACATCTACATCTACATCTACAACCATACTCCGCAAGCTACCCGACGGTGTGTGGCGTAGGGTACCTTGAGTACCACTATCGATTTTCCCTCCTATTCCAGTCACGTATTGTTCGCGGAAAGAAGGATTGTCGGTATGCCTCTGTGTGGGATCTAATCTCTCTGATTTTATCCTGACGGTCTCTTCGCGAGATATACGTAGGAGGGAGCAATATACTGCTAGACTCCTCGGTAAAAGTATGTTCTCGAAACTTCGACAAAAGCCCGTACCAAGCGACAGAGCGTCTCTCCTGCAGTCTTCCACTGGAGTTTATCGATTATCTCCGTAACGCTTTCACGATTACCAAATGATCATGTAACGAAGCGCGCTGCTCTCCGTTGGATCTTCTCTACCTCCTCTATCAATCCCACCTGGTACGGATCCCACACCGGTGAGCAGTATTCAATCTGTGGGCCAACAAGTGTACTGTAACCTACTTCCTTTGTTTTCGAACTGCATTTCCTTAGAATTCTCCCAATGAATCTAAGTCTGTCATCTGCTTTACCGACGATTGATTTTATATGGTCGTTCCAATTTAAATCCCTCCTAATGACTACTCCCAGATACTTTATGGAATTAACTGCTTCCAGTTGCTGCCCTGCTATACTGTAGCTAAATGATAAAGGATCTTTATTCTTGTATATTCGTAGCACATTACACTTGTCTACATTGAGATTTAATTGCCATTCCCTGCACCATGCGTCAATTCTAAGCAGATCCTCCTGCATCTCAATACAATTTTCCATTGCTACAACCTCTCTATACCAATCCGGGAGGAACAAGACCAGTAGGGAGACCGGCAAAGAGATGGACTGACAACATCAGGGCAGACATGGACGCTATTGGTTTAAGGCAAGAAGATGTCAACGACCGAAAGAAATGGAGGAGACGCAGCAAAGTGGCAGACCCTGCAAGTCGGGATTAATGCTTGGAAAGAGAGAAGCTTTGTTAATCTGGTGCTTAGCTTGCACCTGGAAAAATACGAGCGAAGAGCTCCGAATCCTCCCCAACATTGAATTTAGCGCGCGAGGGAAAACCCTGTGCCGGTTTTAGGCAGGGAAACTCCCCGGCGGATTTGGCCGGTAGATAAGGCCCGCCGACTTCCTATTTCACGAGACGTGCGCTAATTTAATGTGCGGTCGCGAGGGGGAGCGGGCACACACGCGCGGGCCTCTTTGTATGCACTTGTTGTGCCGCGTAATCTAGATGCTGGCGCGGGGGAGCAGCGACGAGGCATCCGCGGGGAGACAGAGGCGCGAGGTAGGCGGGGGTGGGAGGGGTTGTAAATAGCCGCGGAGGAGCGGTGGGGGGAAAAGGATTGCGTGCAAAGGGCTCTCTCTACTGCCCACCGGGGACTGCGCGTCGTAGAGTAGGTGCAGTTAAGGGCCACGTGTAAACTTACAAGAAGCAGTGAATTCTTTCTCTGCTGCCTCCGCCGTAAGTGGTATTTTCTTCCTGTGTTGGGGTCGTGTGATGACTCCAAAATGTGTACAATTACATTGCTAAAACAATTTTCTTAAAAGGGCAACCACAGCTTAAATACATGTTTATGGAATTCTCTACACAATCACCACAAGAAATAAAGATTGAAAATTAAAATTGACTTCGATGATGTCTTAGGTGGAGGTGTGTAAAGAATAAATCTCAACAGCTGTCAAGAGGTGTTTATTCCGACACTACCGGTTTCTCATCAGTAAAGATGCATCTTCGGGTGAATGACATACGAAATGATTACATATTAATTGGAACAGCATCCAGCTTTCAGGGTACCTTCCCACAATAGGGTGTGGTCGTCTTCAGGTAAATAATTTTCCCGCTTTATCCTTAATTATTAAGGTCGTCTTTAGGTAAATAATATTCCCGCTTTATCCTTAATTATTAAGGATAAAGCGGGAATATTATTTACCTAAAGACGACCACACCCTGTTGTGGGAAGGTTTTAACAAGGTGCCCTGAAAGCTGGATGCTGTTCCAATTAATATGTAATCATTTCGTATGTCATTCACCTGAAGATGCATCTTTACCGATGAGAAACCGGTAGTGTCGGATTAAACACATCTTGACAGCTGTTGCGATTTTATTCTTTACACACCTCCACCCAAGACATCATCGAAGTCATTTTTAATTTTCAATCTTTATTTTTTGTGGTGATTGTGTAGAGAATTCCATAAATTACATTGCTGCTCTTTACTTTTATCAATTACCCAAGGTTTCATCACTTTTCTTTGATTAAATGCAATGGCAGAGTTTTTGGGTCTTCCCTCGGGCAGAGTGTGTGTGTGTTGTCCTAACCAAACGTTAGTTTAAGTAATTATTTTGTCAAGTAGGCTCAACCACAGATATCGTGTAAAAACATTAAAATATGACGCGTTTCAAGGGTCAAGCCCTGAGATAAGTTGTCTCATGTTTTAAGATTCTTGTTCAGATTATCTGGTGATGAGGGTTTGACCCTTGAAACGCGATATCTGTGGTTGAGCCTACTTGACAAAATAATTAAGTACTACAACCACGACCTCACATCCATTATGGATATAATTAAGTTAGTTTAAGTACTTCGTAAGTCTAGGGACTGATAACCAGTGCAGATTAATTCCCTAGCTTTACAATGAAAATTCTAAATCACCCTGAATATTGCACAGTGTATTAGACCAGGATGGGCAGTTGTTTCGCCTCTGGGGCCGCATCGCAAATGCGGAGCTTAGCTGAGGACTGCACTATACAAAATGCATTAATTATGAGCTTCGTATTTCACATGAGGTAAAAAATTGCACCATAGAAATCAATAAATATGAATAAACTAGTCATAGTGTTCTTAAATTTTTCTTCCCTCGGCGGTGTGGCCGAGCGCATTGACGCACTATGCTCCTATTGACTCTGCGGTTCATATTTTAAAGAGTGGGTAGTTGTCCAAAAGTTGCCACTCTCATCCCCCCCCTTTCTAATTCCCCTCTCTCCACGCTGTCAGTAATCTCTATACATAAAGATGTTCTGTTGGTTTGTGTATAGCCGTTAATCTCCGAAATTTCTTGACCAAATGCTTTGAAATTTTGACGTAACTTCGCTTTGTAATACAGGAAGATTTCTAGGTATATATTTCTTAAATATATAGTGTAAAACCCATATACGGGGTGAATCACCTAATACTTGCACCGCAAATATTGCGGAAACAGAGAGTGAGATTGATGTGCGCTTTTCACAGAAAGGATTGGTAGTGAAGGACTCGCATTGTTAGCCAATTAACAGATTGTAAAAATACCTAGAAAGAGTATTTTTCATGCAATCGTACAATTTTTCAAATGGCACAGTGGTTGTTTCTATCATTCACTGGAATTTTTTCCATAAGCTGTGCACAAAGAATTTTGAATTACATTTTTATCACGTTTAGTTTGCAGCTACAACCCTTCAAAGTTTAGGGGGCGGAGGCTACGAGAGCGTAGCTGACTGGCTGGTGGTCGTGACACAGTGGGCCGTGCCCCAGGGGCTAGCCACTCGGCCAGCCAGCTACGCTGTCGCAGTCCCCGCCCCCGAAATTTTGAACGGTTGTAGCTGCCAAACTAAACGTGATAAAAATGTCATTCTAAATTCTTTGTGCACAGCTGGTGTAAAACATTCCAGTGCATTATAGAAACAACCATTGTCCCATTTTGAATAATCGGATTTCTGCCTATAATCCGCGTCCTGAAGCTTCAGGAAGCACCTGATGAAGATCGCGAGTAACGCGATCGAAATATCGTGCAAGTACGACGCGGATTACCGGAAGAAACCCGATCTCCAAGATGACAACAACCCGCAGGGAAAGCCTTAATATGTACAACCATTATTCCATTTAAAAAACTGTATGTTTGCATAAAAATACACTTTCTAAGTACAATCTATTTTTTGGCTATAAATACAAGCCCCTATCTATCCATTCTGTGGAAACCGCACATCCATCGCACTTTCCGTTTCTGCAATATTTGCGGTGGACGTGTTAGGAGATTCACCCTGTATATATATATTAATTTTCCGATTTATCGTATTATCTTTTGCCCATTATAAAACTTACTAAATTCATATGTCACGTATACTGAAAAAATATGCATATAAAAGACGTGCATATTCCAGTAGAACGTTGTGTTAAAATTTCAAAACATTTGGTCAAGAACTTTCGGAGATATATGTTGAAACTAACACGAAACATGCCTCTAGGTGAGATATAATTCTAAGGGGAGACAGAGAAGGCGGAATAAATTCATGTAGAGAGGGTGGAAGGGGACGATCAAGTAGAGAGTAATGATGAGATGAATATTAACACAAAATTACTCGTTAAACGAGAAACGCTCATTGCGACAGCTGCTTCTGTAATTTTAGTTATATTTCAATCTCTGTAATGTACAGTCTAAAACGCATTGAACAGTACCTGCTATTATGTACACATACTTGAGAAAGAGCATCATTTTAAAACGACTGTTACGACTTACGAAAAGGTTAATATTCTATTAGAAAATTAAGATGCTGTACTACCACGTGTCAAAAAATCAGATCTTTAAAACGTATGCTTTCTTCAAAATAGATTGAGAAGCGTTATTAAACTAAAACCTCATCCAAAAATGAAAATTTGGCATTTTCGATTTTCACAATCAATACACGCAAGGAAAAAGTATTGATAAAATGATGTGGAATAGTGGGATAGTCCTATATATACCGTTAGCAGTTTTTACAGCGTGAAAATCGAAAAAAGTTATTTCCCAGCTCGGCCGGACAGGGAGTGACATCGCCGAGCGACTTAATTCAGTTGGCAGGGGGTGGGGGAGCGCCCCGGGCCTCTCGAGGAAGGGGGTTTCTCCAAATACCTTGGAAGCGTTTTTTTTTTTTTTTTTTTTTTTTTTTTTTTTTTTTTTTTTTTTTTTTTTTTTTAGTTTCCTTGGGCTCTCGTTCTGGGGCCTCCAAATCTCGAAAACTATTCTTTTCAGACTGTCCCGTGTCTCTTGTCCTGGGAGTGGCTCCATATCTCAAAAGTTAGCTTTTTATAGTAATACATATATTTTCATGTGGATGGGGGGCCTCATTAAGTTTTCCTATTCCTATTCACGTATAATATCATTCATCATACTGCACTAATACACCAAAGCGATAAGAACATTTTTGACATCCCTCACATTATCGACCGAATGTCTGCTGTACATTAGGTGATCAATCTACGGAAATTGTCTTCATTTCTACTCCGCGATAAGGAAAGGCAAACCTACGTTTTTAGCATTTGTAAATTTGGAGATAGCTTTTGACAATGTCCACTGGAATAAACTCTTTCAAATTATCAAGGTAGCAGGGGTAAAATATAGGGGGCGAAGAGTCATATTGGACTTATAAAAAACCAGACAGCGGTTATTAGAGTCGAAGACAAGAAAGAGACGCAAAGGTTGGGAAGGGAGTCAGATAGGGTTGTTGCCTTTCCCCAATGTTGTTCAATCTGTACATTGAGCAAGCAGTGAAGAAATGCAAGAAGAAATTTGGAGAGGGTATTGAAGTTCAGGAAACGAAATAAAAACTATGCGGCTTGCCGATGACATAGCAATTTTGTCAGAGACTGCAAAGGATCTGGAAGAGCAATTGACTGGAATGTACAATGTCTTGAAAAGAGGGTATAAGAGTAAAACAAGTGTAATGGAATGTAGCGTCAGAAAATCAGACGATGCTGAAGGAATTAAATTAGGTAGACTATAAAAGCAGTAGATCAGTTTTGTTACTTGGGTATCAAGATAACTTCTGATGGCCGAAGTAAAGAAGATATAAAGTGCAGAATGGCTATGGGAAGAAAAGCGTTTCTGAAGAAGCGAAATTTGTTGACATCCAATATTAGTTTATATTTTAAGAAGTCATTTCGGAAAACATTTGTCTACAGTGTAGCACTGTATGGAATGAAACGTGGAAAATAAGGAGTTCAGACAAAAAGATGATAGAAGCTTTCGAAATGTGGTGCTGCAGACGAATGATGCAATTTAGATGGGTAGATCACGTAACTTATGAGGTGCGAATTGGAAAGAAAAGATGTTTCTGGCATATCCTGACTAACAAGGAAAGTACTTGGGCTCAAACAAACACTTATACATCAAAATCGTATGAGACATAATTTAAAGATCCCTTATTTCACTAGCGATACTCCCGCATCTGCAAAACTCTGCAGTCGTCCGTTAGAGGCATCTGCGTGTGCCATGCCGCATTGCACTTTGACCTGTCAGTTTGCCAGTAGGGACGGTGCAGTGTGCCTCTGAAGTTGTGTTTTGTGATGTTATTTGTGTGGTGAAGCGTCAAATGAGGCGGTGATTGCTAATCATTCCTGCTAATGTATTGAGATTAGTTGAGATGAAGTTACGAAGAACCCTTCTTCGAGAAGATGGTATTAGTGTAGAAGATGAAAAATTTGCATGCTTTCTCGTATCTGTTATGGTACAGAAAGATGAGCATACTGTTGTTACAAACTCATAGTAATGATAATACTATTGCAACTCATTGCAAGCGGTAATGCTATGGTAAGTGCGGGAAGAGGCGAAGCAGTGGCAGTGAATACCAACAGTCTTTCGGGAAGAAGGTTAAAGTTGCAACTATCACCATGGCTTTTGATGACAATTCACTACGATGATTATTAGATAAGTTATAGTTAAAATATATGAATTACGTATGGCGTCTACAATTACATTTCCAGTGCTATCTAGAACGTGGTTTCAGAGCTTTGCAGAAAAACGACACCCACCAGCATATTCAGGTGTACGTAGAGATCCTGTAACCAAACGTTCATGCAGATATGTTTGTTCGAGCCCAAGTACTTTCCATGTAAGATAAGAGACAGATTGATGGGACGCCCTCTGAGACATCATGGAATCGTCAACTTAGTATTCGAGGGAAGTGTGTGGAGTAAAAATCGTAGTGGGAAACCAAAGGACGAATACAGTATGCAGTTTCAAAATGATGTAGATTGTCGAAATTATTCTCAGATGAAGAGACTTTCCCAGGACAGGGTAGCGTGGAGAGCTGCATCAAACCAGTCTGCGGATTGATGGCCACAACAACAACAATACCCCAATGGGATATCAACTTTTTTGACATCCCTCACATTATCTGGAACGATCGAGTGGCTGCCGTACATTAGGGAATCAATCTACGGCAATGGTCTGAGTTTCTGCTCGCCGCGCGCTCTGAGCGTTACATTACACTAATAGAATCTAGTCGCGCCACCAGCGGCCATCCAATCAGCGTGCAGTGCCCGATGACCGGCAGCGCGATCCACTTTGGTGCTAGTAGACGACAGTGGGGCCAACCCTGCGGCCCCGCAACGGCCTGGCGCGCGGCCACGCCGCTTGTCGGGACCTGTCGGCTAATTCCGTTTGGCAGTGTCGGACAGATGAAGAGCGCCAGCGGCGATGGGCCTTAATGAGTGGGCGCGCCCCTGCCCGCGCGGCCGGTCGCCATTGATGGTAATGGCCGGCCGGGCAGCGCGGTGGCGCCGCCGCTGTCGTTAATCCCCGATTCACGGTCGTTACGCCGGACGCCGCGACGGCAGCGTGCGGTTCCGTGTACGCCGTTTAATTTTATTTGACGGGGAGATTCTACCGCTGACACAGGCCTCTTAAATTTACTGTCTCCCGCCAAATGGAAACGTTAAACCGCTGGACGAGGGTCTTTAAATCCTCCGCGGGGTCGTTTAATGTTTTAATCATTCGTTGCCAGCCGGCAACACATTCTGAGTTTCACCGTAAACTTTCTACCGCACTCTCGTCGGTGCAGCAAGCTACATAATGTACTACTATTAGGAAATAAAACATGTCGTACTCTTTAATCTCCCTACAAACCTTGAAATACGGTTAGTAGAGACTGACTCAATTTGGTTTCGATAATACTGTCTTTCGAAGCGTCCTATCCTAACTAAACCGTGACTACTGGCACTGTGTATACTACATGGAACGGAGGTCGTGAATCACCGCTACGTCCTTTTCCTAGGCAACTAAGCTGATATGGATAGTCAACAGCCGCGGTGGAGTAGCCGAGCGGTCTAAAGCACATCGCTGCGGAGCGCGCGGTTGCTCGCCGTGGAGGTTCGAGTCCTCCCTGGGGCATGGGTGTGTGTGTTTGTCCGTAGGTTAGTTTACCTAGGTTTAAGTAGTTTGTAAGCTACGGACTGATGACCACGCGGTTTGGTCCGATAGATCTACAGACATTTGAACATTTGATTTTGATAGTCAACAAAACGCTTTATTTCGAATATTACCGGGTGATCATAAAGTCAGTATAAATTTGGAAACTTAATAAATCACGGAATAAGGTAGATAGAGAGATAAAAATTGACACTCATGCTTGGAATGACATGGAGTTTTATTAGAACAAAAAGTATTGCTAGACGCGTGAATCTCTTGCGCGCGTTGTTTGGTGATGATCGTGTGCTCAGCCGCCACTTTCGTCATGCTTGGCTTCCCAGGTCCCCAGACCTCAGTCCGTGCGATTATTGGCTTTGGGATTACCTGAAGTCGCAAGTGTATCGTATAATGATCGACCGACATCTCTAGGAATGCTGAAAGACAACATCCGACGCCAATGCCTCATCATAACTCCGGACATGCTTCACAGCGCTGTTCACAACATTATTCCTCGACTACAACTATTGTTGAGGAATGATACTGAACATATTGAGCATTTCCTGTAAAGAACATCATCTTTGCTTTGATTTAATTTGTTATGCTAATTATTGCTTTTCTGATCAGATGAAGCGCCATCATTGGGTCATTTTTCGAACTTTTTTTTTTTTGGTACCCCATGTCGTTCGAAGCATGTGTGTATTTTTTACCTCTCGATCTACATTATTCCGTGATTTATTAAGTTTTCAAATTTATACTGACTTTTTGGTCACCCGGTACTTCACAAATCGTGAAATCCTCCATCCCTATTATAAGGGTTGTCTGATAGTTTTATTTCAATCGCTTCCTTGATCACATAGTCCCAATAGCTGGAAGTGTATGACAAAATTTCCGTTTTGTTGTATTCCATAGGGTGACCTGTGACAAGACAGTGTTCGGCCACAGAAGATTTGTTTGGCTTTTGTAATCGTGTGTGACGTTTATGCTCAACGGTCCTCAACAGCCTTAATAGTTTGACCAACATATGACATGCCACAGCTACATGGATATGATAGACACCTGCCTTGCGCAAACCGAGATCATCCTTATCGGATCCCAACAGTGCCTTAATTTTAGATGGTGGACGAAACAAACATCTCACATTGCTTTTACGCAAAATGCGGCCAATCTCGTTGGAAGTGCTGCCAACGTATGGCACAAAGGCCACTGACGTGGGTGCCAACTCTTTGCTGTCATCACTAACCCGTTGCACATGTGGTCGATAGCGCAACGCTCCTTTACTCTGCCCTTCACTATAGTCATTCTGGCAAAAAGTGACCTACAGATGGGACAGCTCAGTGGGAATACTTTCCGGGTCGACCTTGTGTGCTTGCTTGCTCGGTGTGTATTGTCTTGACTGTTTACTCATTGATAACCGAGGTTTTAACGATCGTTGCACATTCCTTCTTCACCTTAGTTCCGCCTTGAAAATGGCAGGGCGGGCTCCTGCCGAAATATCAGCCGACATCAAATTTGATACCTGGCTGCATACCCGTAAGTTTTACCAAGTTGTTATTCGCCAGGAGAAATTAAGGAATCACATAACGGTTAATTTTTATCGTATACAACACTCATACGCCGTATTAATATTTAACTCTCAATTGACACGTAAACGGGCCTAATTTCGCATTCAGCTTCACTGTTTCCATTTTTAGACCGGCATTTAGTTTGAAAACAATTTATTTTGACCGTCACAGTTGCACAATTTCGGAGTTAGTGAATACACGTTGGAGGTCCGTGGATGCATCACCTGTTTTGCTATTTAAATTTTAATCTAACTAGTGACATGTATTAACAGTGGATAGTGTAAAAGATTGTATCAGCCATTTGCAACATACATTGTATTATTACGGTTAGGAAAGGGCCAACGGTTTGATAATGGATAGTAGAGTCCGAAACTGGCCACTAACTTCGAAAGGGTGCATCTGTGATTGACAAAATAAGTTGTTTTCAAAGTATTAGCAGTTGCTGCCTCTGCACCATCTTTACGATGAATTTTCGTGCCATTGAGTTGTCTTTCCATTTGGGGGATTTCTTCATATTACGTTTTTGTGGCATACACCATGTAATCAAAAGTATCCAGACACCCCCAAGGCTTTACATATAAAGTGCATTATGCTGCCACCTATTGACAAGTACTCTATACCAGCGACCTCAGTAGTCATTAGACATCGTGAAAGAGCAGTATGGGGCGCTCCGTGGAACTCACGGGCATCGAAAGTGGTCAGGTGATTGGGTGTCAATTATGACAGAACTCTATACTCGAGATTTACACACTGTTAAACATTCTTAGGTTCACTGTTTCTGGTGTGATACTGAAGTGTAAACGTGAAGGGACACATACAGCACGAAAGTGTACAGGACGACCTCGTCTGTTGACTGACAGTTGAAGAGGGTCTTACAGTGCAATAGATCCAGATCATCATACAGGAACTCCAAACTGATCCTGATGCACGCCAAGTTCTATGACAGGCGAGAGGTGAGAAAACTTGGATTTTATGGTCGAACGGCTGCCCATAAGCCACACATCACGAAGGCTTGCCAAACGACACTTCGATTAGTGTAAGAAGCGTAAAGATTGGACGATTGGAAAATTGTTGTGTGGAGTGACGAATAACTGTTCAAAATGTGACGAACGGGTCGCTGGGTGCGGGTATGGCCAACAACGTAGATGCCAGGCCTCAACTTCCCTACCTAGAGAGAAGGCCGCGGCGCTCTCGTGTGACGTCAGGTAGAGCAGGTTGCGCGCGCATAGTTGACTGGCTCGCTGCTTCGGCATAGTGGGCCGTGCCCCAGCGGCTACCCAGTCAGCTATGCGCGCGCAACCTACTCTGCTTGACGTCACACGAAAGCGCCGCGGCCTTCTCTCTAGGTGGTGCTGGTCAGTCACACCGATAGGCTGCGATCGCGCCGACTGCCTCGCAGCGGCCAGCCAGTCAGCTAGCAATAGCAGCCTATCTGTGTGACTGACATGGGTGATTATGAAGCCTGGCATCTCGACAGTGTTGGTATGGCGAATGCCCAGTGAAAGCCGTCTGCCAGTGTGTATAGTGCCAACAGTAAAATTCGGAAGTGGTGGTCGTATTTTGCATGGAGGGGCCTAGCATTCCTCGTTGTGTATTGTGGCACTATCAAAGCACAGGCCTACATTAATTTTTCAGACACCTTCTTGCTTCCCACTGTTATAGAGCAATCCGGGGATGGCAACTGCATCTTTCAACACGATAGAGCTCGTGTTCATATACGATAATAACACCCCTGTAATGGATTGACCTGCACATAGTCCTGACTTGAATCATATAGGACACATGTGGGATGTTTTGGAACGTTTGTGAGGCCTCACCGCACTACAACGATACCTCAATGAAAAATGGGCTGCCATTCCCCAAGAAACTTTCCAGCAACTGCGAAATTGGAAGCTGAATTCCAACGTCACCGATGAAGGGAGCCGCCACGAACTTGTAAGTCTTTTCAGCCTCGTGTTCGGATACTTTTGTTCCTACTATCTCAATTTTGGCTATTTAGGTTGTACGATTTTTAGATGAGTGCCATTTGGAAATCTGCAGAATATGTAAGACTAAACCAGCCGTAAGCATAAGCAAACACGATTTGTTAAAGATAAATCTATATACTAGATATCACTTCAAAAAAAGAACAAACGGTAACTGCAATAATATGATATGTAAACATGAGCCATATACTAATCAATGTACACAGTCCCACAAACAGCTATAACAAGAACAATCCGCAGATAATTGGGGCATTCTGATAAGATCTGGAGTAAACTACTGAAAAATCACAACGAAGCACGAAAACTTTACCAGGAGATTTTGATACCCATTACGACAGGGAAAGAAAATTCAAAAAAGGACAAATAAATATGGAGATAAATTTCAACAGGAATGCTACTCTCAAAGTCATGTCGTGTCAATTCCAGAAATCACACAGCCCCTCAACAGTGGTCTACGAGGATTTCAGGTAGATTGCATAGCGATATCCGTGATAAAGTCGGAAAAATAGGAATAGTTTTCCAATCCGTTCACAACATTCTTCAAAGCAAAGCAAAATTTATACTAAACAAGGAAAAAATAGACAAAGTTAAGGCTACGGGAATAGTTATTGGACAGGACTCTAACAAAGGTAAGAAAAAAACCTTGATAAAATCTGGGGCAATAATCGAGAAACAGGAAACATAGTTGATAGACCATGATATGTGACAAAGCCATATCAGATAAAAAGCAAATGTGCAAGAATTTAACAGCTATCTAAATACTCGGAAGAATTCTACATGATACGAAATACCACATCAAAAATAATCTGTACAGAAAAAAAGACAAAAAAAGAACTTTACGAAAACAAGAGGTCGAAGAAAATAGGAAAAGACTTCGGCATAAACAGTACACGAAATTTTTGGACATTATTCAGAAAAAAATATGTTAGTGGATATCGACCACCGAGATTCTGTTTCAAAAGTGAAGAATGACTGTGAAATATTATGATTAATTGGTTACTCATCTGAGATAAGCCAAAATAGTAATTACGGTTTACAAACCAAGCACGCAACCCAGATTCCAGAACACTCGAAGATATCGTAAAAATGAGTGATAGAACACCTTAGGGTAAGGGAATGTATGCAGGAATCTGGAAATTGGGCAATTAAAACATTACACCCAAATTAAACAGAATATGAAAAATAACAGAAGAATGGAAGTTAACGGTAATACATGTCCTCCAGTAGAAAGTAGATAAAAACAAACCCCAATAAGATAACCGCCGGTGACGTACGGTATATCTATTCGAAGCCCTGTTAAATCATCCAGAAACTCATATAGATACGTAGAACGGAGAATACCAAGGAGGATTCAGTGAGCGAATGCTATGCAGTGAGCAGATCTGACGAATGAGAACAATATTTACAACGGGAACGTCCAGGATTAGCACAATAATACTTAACGATGTCAGCAACAGCTGGCGACGTGATAGGCAGACAAGAACTGTTATGAAGGAAATACATAATTTACAGAGAGAAATGAATTGTGTCTACAATTACAAATACCTGACTGTAGCTATTACACGATAAGAAGAACAAGATGCGGAAAAAAGGTATATTTTTACTTCCGTTAAGGACCATTTACGATGGCTTTGCCGCAGACAAACGTGTCTTGAGAATAATTCAGACATGTAATAAATCGCCACCTCTGTATAGATGCCATTCCGAAATCTACATATACATCTTCATGGATACTCTGCAAGTCATATTGAAGTGTATGGCACAGGGTTCATTGAAACACTTTTATATATCTCTATAGTTTCATTCACTAATAGCTCGTGGAAAAAGGAGCATCTAAATATTTCTGTTTTCGATCTGATTACTGTTATTTTATTATTATGATCATGTCTCCCTATGTAGGTGGGTGCTAACAATATATGTTCGCATTCTGAAGAGAAATTGGTGAAAGAAATTTAGCAAACAGATCTCGCCACAACAAATAACGCCTTCCTTTTAATGATTTCCACCCCAACTCGTGCATTATTCCCGTGAGACTCTCTCCCCTATATCGTGGTAATACAAAACGAGCTGCCCTTCTCTGAATTTTTTTCTACATCGTCCGTCAGTCTCACCTGGTATGGATCCTAGAGTGCGCAGTAATACTCCAAAATAGGACGCACAAGTGTAATGTAGGCGGTTCCTTTGATAGAACTGCTGCATCTTCTAAGTGTTCTGCCAATGAAACGTAGTCTTTGGTTCACCTTCTCTAGAATATTTTCTATGTTTACTTTCCAATTTATGTTTTCTGTGATTGTTACTCCAAGTCATTTAGTAGAAATGACGGTCTGTAGGTTTGCACTATTGGTTTCTGTAGATGTCTAAAGAAGCTTTACATCTACAATGACAATTTATCTCCTAATAGAGACGACATGCTTTCAAAATAATAACACTGACGTGTTTTACGGCCCACTTTAGATTTGCGAGTAGTTTCATGATTTTTGCTTAAGTAAAAAATAAACAAATTAATTTGTTGTAATATGTACACTTCCCTTCCACTTGTTTAGAATATTCATGATTACCGTATCTTCCCAATTTACTTGCATATGCTTCGGAAGACCGTTGTTCAATTCGTTGTTACGTATTGCACTGCATGTTCACGAAGTAGAACAAACGCGAATTTTAGAGGACGTATTCTTACATATGCACATCTCTAAATTAAAGAACTTAGCTCTATTTAATTTATTAACAGTGCCCGAAACCCTTTTAGAAAAATAGGCGGAAATCACTTCTGGGAGTGGCGGGTTTCGAATCATCGCCCACGTGCCTTTCAATTACAATCTCAGGTGCTGCCCACTGCACTATGGCGAAGAACTGCCAAACCGTTTCCTAATTCTTCTACTATTGATCGCAGTTGTTAGGTGATGCTAATATGGCATTTTAGACACAAGATTATCATTTATCGTGGTTAATTCTTCAGTGCGCCATTGCTTTGAAATGACAACGCGAAAATTACAATAAGGAAATAATAAAATACAGGAAGCAAGACGGCATATGCCAGAGAGAGACTTATGAGCGAGGAATGTTCTGTGACATTTCCAAACGCCTGGTTTAAGTAAACTCAAATGACGGTGTTAAGTCGCCGTTATTTTTGCAAATATCTCTGTTACCTAAAAAACATAAGAGAGGAAAGTTGTAGAGAATTTTTTCCTCTACAAATTCGTTTGTTCAATTTACGCGTCAGATGAACGGTTTATTGGCTATTATAATTACAGTACAAACGGCTTTTTTTAGTGTTACTAACGTATTTATTTCGAAGTATTTAAAAAGGGAGGTTCTGGTCTCTGGCGACAAACAATTGTGTCCGTAGAACGGTTCGACTTAAAAATTGGGAACACGTTACGGACAGACAGACTTCGTCAAATCGCCGTTATTTTTACAAATATCTTTCAAACGATACGAGATATGAAAAAAAAAAAAAAAAAAAAAAAAAAAAAAAAAACATAACAGAGCAAAGTTGTAGGGAAATTTGTCCTCTGCAAACTAGGTTATTCACTTTTCATGTCAGCTGGACGGTTATGTCGTTATGTTGATTTAAATTTCGAGATGTCAGAAGGCGATTACAAAGGCTCACTTTTAGTGTTACTACCGAACCTAAAGTGGGCCAAAATTAGAGATATTTGAGGTATTGAAGTACAATAGCTTCATGTTTTCTTTCTTTCAATGGGTGACAATTCGACGTACGCGTTTGTAATTCAAAAAACCACTATAGAAGCAACCAAAATCATTAAATTAGTTGAATAAACCAGAAGTATTTTTCTCTTTTTGCCTTATTTAACCACCTTTTTCCATCCTTCTTTTTTGTATCTGAAATCTGCACCTAATAGTCGTAACCTGTCACAACGCTCTTTTATACAGCACGGTCGTAAATACCAGCCATTTTGCCACACGCGGAAACTTAGCCAGAGGTGCGGCTTAATGACTCCGCGCCTGGTAATGAACCCTTTGAACCCCCTCCCCGCGCACCCCCGCAGAATCACTGATAAGGCAAACCGGAATCGGGAGCACTAAATTACTCGCGAGAGCGCAATATTTCACTATTGCTCCCCGCAGCAGGAATTCAGACGTCGGAGGGACATCCGGCTGAAATATGTTGGTCCCGTGTTAGAGCGAATAACGAATGAATTAATAATGGGGACCGGTGATTAATGGAGATCGCGGGAAGGAAAGGGTCGCAGCGAATGGTTTCGCGTGGGGCGGGAGAACTTCGTCGGCTTTCGTGACGGAGGTAATAGCGAAAGCGGATGGTGTTCGTTCATTTTAAATTTATCAGTATAGTAGATGGAGAAATTCGCTCTTTATTTTTCTCCTAGAATTTTTCATAAATATAAAAAGAAAGTGTATTCTACCATTGCTGGATGTAGTGGGACTCTGTGACAGTTTCCCTTATACAGTATACCACAATTTCCGCTACCAGTCCAAATGAAGAGGTTTTATTTATCCCACGACCGGTTTCCATGTTATGTCCATCTTTAGGTGGTCATGCTTTTATACATTTATTCATGAGAAATATATAAATAAAAGTATCACCATCTGAAGATGTCCATAAGAGCGTTCATGGGTTATATAAAACCACTTCAAATGTGCCTGGTATCGGAAATTATTCTATTCTCTAAAAATTATGGTAATATCAAGATCTGATTCGTAGTATCATGCGAAAACTGTCTTCTGTTAGGCAACAGAATTTTCGCCCTCTGTCTACTTTTACATTCAAAGTTTGAAGTAACCGATCCAAGTGAAATAACAGCCCATGCGGGTTCGACAACCACGTGCGAAGGTTAGGCAGAGGTTTGCAAACACCCGTAATTATAAACTATTAATTCTTTATTTATTAGTAAAGATCCTATCAGTAATTTCCTTTTAAATAACTGTTATACACTATATATTGTGGAACCAACATATAGTGTATCTCACGTATCTTTATCTATTATTAATGATATTATCAGAAATTTCCTTTTAAATAACTGATACGTTATACATTGTGGAACAAATATATAGTGTATCACGGTTATTTAATATGTCTATGTTCCATCTAAAACCGACGGAGGAGTCCATAACTAATTTCCCTTTATTATAAAAATTCCTTTAAAATCGAATAAATTGCACACCAATTACAAGATTTCCTTCCGTAATTGAAGAAAAACAGACGTTTTAAAACAGTGAAATTTAAACAACAAACAATCCATATACTATCAAAGTTCCTGTTGACGTTTAGGAGTGAAAAGTCTTAGGAAAAAAACAGCGATGTTTCAAAAACAGACAGATTGGCTATTAATTGTAAATGTCCCGTCGCATAAGCAAAGGTGGGAAATCTTGAAAAACAGCAGTCCACAACAGCTCGCCACATTCGTTTTTAACTTTAAAACTGCTAGAATTGGCCTAGTGAAAAATCTCGTGTTATATTATGGGACTTAAGAACAGCATGCTCTAAATTTATACGTCTTGTGCGACTACGTAATTTGCCATCATTAATTTTCTGTGAAAATAAAACAATTCATGCAACACTTTTCTAGTATACCATTTGTTATTCATTCTAGGTTACAATTTTATCAATACTTCTGATGAAGTCATCCTTTCCGAATTCGGGGCAAGGTGTATTTCATTACAACGCAACTTGTTCGACTTCTTATCTGCACTTAAAGTAAACCCACATTTTCACTGTCTGGTATACTGAGAGGAGTGGTCAACTTCTTTTTAAAGGCCCCTTTTTAAATCCAATAACTGAGTTTAAACCTTTTATTATCAAGGTAAATTCTGTTCCGAATGTGATTTACGTCATCATTAATTTTTCTTTGAAAAGAAAACATTTCATGTAACACATTTCTAATATACCATTTGTTATTCATTCTAGGCTACATTCATATACCGCTCGCCTCCCTCTCCCCCCCCCCCCCCCAATGGTGTGTGGCGGAGGGTACTTTTCATAGAACTGTTACTTCCGCCTATTCCAGTCGCGTATAGTTCGCTGAAAATGTACTGCCTATATGTCTCCGTGACATACAGGCAATCGCGAAATATACTTAGGACGAAGCAATATATTGGTTGACTCATCATGAAATGTATGTTGTGCGAACTTTGCCAGAAGCCCGTGCTGTGATGCAAAACGCCTCTCTTGCAGTGTATGACACTGGACTTTCCTAATCATACCTGTGAGGCTTTCGTGCTGAGCAACGAAGCATACGGATCTTCGTAGGATCTTCTTCATGATTTCCATTAACCCAAACTGAAACGGACCCGACACTGGCGAGCAATACTCAGACGATGGCTAAAAGAGGGTTTTGTAACTTGCTTCCTTATTTGACGGAACACTTCCTGTGGTATCTTCCAATGAATCTGTCTGGCATCTGACTGAGCCACGACTGATTTTATATGGTCGTTCCACTTCAAATCAACCCTTATAATTCCAGTGTTTGTCCAGTTCCGGTTCCTGTGAAATATCTTCCTTGCTATGTAAACGCAACACTTTACACCCGTTTATGTTAAGGCTCAGTTTCCAGTCTATCTACCAATTGTCGATACAGTGTAGATCATCCTGCATTTCGTTACTATTTCCAACGTTGTGACTTCTCGATAAATTACAGCATAATCGGCAAATAGCGACATTTAATTTCCTATGTTTCTACTATGTAATATATATATATATATAGTGAAAATCAAGGGACCTATAACCTTCCATGGGGAACGCCTGAGTTCACTCTAACGATTGTACACTTGATTGAGAATGACATCATATATACCTTCACAATATTTGCAATTATTGATACGTAGTGTTTATCAGTGACAGATAAAGAAGCAAATGGGCAGCATTACAACACTCTACCTATCTTAAAGACGCACCATGTTATTTCCGTATTCTTTCAATATTGTTTTACTCTCTTGTTCTGCTTTTCGTAAAGGTAATAATATTCTTGTGTCAGAACATAGATTCCACCACAGAAACACAAAACATGAACCCAGCAAAGTGCATTACATTTATATATGTATTTTTTATATTTAATATTCTTAGTAACGTTCATTTTTTATGTTGTTGACTGTCATTTAAAGATTTCATTGCAGCCTAAAATAGTAGAGATGCAGCAGATAATTTATATATAAACAATTATATGTATTTGTGGACAAGAACTGAATATATTAGCATACAAAGCCATGATAAATTAAATATTAATTGTGTAACTTTATTTCGATGGCGGCGGTATATTTGAACAGTGATGCGCCACGCTTAATAGTAAAGAGATTCAGTCTCAACCGTTTTTATTATGGTTAAATATATATTCGTTTATTAAATGTAAATAACATTTGTATGGAGGTGGTCACAGCATTTAATTCTGTGATATTCAAATGAATAATATTTTGGAAGGGAAATTGTGTTTTAAAGATGAGGCGTTAGGATGCGCGGAAGGATACAAATTTGGGAGCAGGGAGAGCACGCTTTTCGAATGCTTGGGGAGGGACTCGTAACTTGGACGTGGTGGTGAAAGGTTGTGTCGCTGGGCCGTCTGATGCCGCGTTACGAACTTGTGGTTTGAAGAGATAGGCATGTGTAGACTTGGAAAATTTATAGGACTGTGACTGCAGAACTTTGGTGAAAAGTGGTAAACTAAGCGCGGTAGTGGGGCTGTGGAACTACGATAAATCAGCAATCAAGTACACGTGTGATGACAAACTGTGTTTTATAACAAAAACTGTAATCGCGGATTAATTTGGAACTGCAATTTTCGATGGACTTCACTTATTTAAGACTGATAATTTGGAATTTCTACTCTCTAGTGCGTGTGATACTTATAGTGCCTCTCATGAACAATAAATGGGGAAATATTCAGTTATTTACCGATGTATAAAGTAGGACCACCTCCGCATTTTCATGTCCAGAAAGAGAAATAAACTCTATTTATAAAGAATTATTTCGTGAGTGAATCACTTCTTGATCTTAGAGTCAATTTCGTTGGCTAGACGTTTAATTTATATTTGCTTAGATATATTTTCATGTCATCATATGCAGATTGATAGTCTGGCTAAACTACAGATTAATTATTGATCTTGTTTAGACAGATTGGGTAGCTGTTTAGGGCATAGAAGCTTACATACATAACTCACACGTATGAACAGTGACAACGAGCTATAAACCTTTTACTATCCAATTGTTATTGGCGAGTACCGATAGGAAGGTTGTAAACATGTAGCACTTTAGTTCCGAAATATTTTACGGTCATAGCAGAGTATTGATTTACTCAATAGTTATGCAATTTAATTAAGAGACACGGAACTATACTATAGATCATTATGTGCAGTTTGCTAACTTTTTTCGGCCATGACTAATAAATCAGCTGGCATCCCACCATGTTTAGTTCATCACTTAATAAAAATAGAGTTCCTAGCTATTATAATTTCAGTCTCAAGAGCAAGAACCAACCCATGCGTGTTGTTTTCTGCGCTAGAACAATTACGGGAGAAGACAACAGGTTGGTGAAATAACTGATGCATGTTACTCAGAGAACTAGCAGTAGCTAGGCGCCTCAAGTGTTCTGTAGTCCCGTTACAACTACTTTGAGTATTACTGTTTACCCATAGCCTTCTTCCCCCTTTTTTATCGTTACTCCTTTACTATAAGCCTCATCCATAGATACTTTGTTACCAGCTGACTGTTATTCATTCCATAATCTTTGCACTTAGCGTTGATTCCACTAGTAGCATGTTTATCTTTTAAGCAACAGTACAAAAATGTAAGTGTTAATTTCATCCCATTATATGAACTTATCTTTATTACATTCTATTTGGTTCGAAACTGCTGCATATTTCTGTAATCGACTTTTATACGTTCTATAGCATTATTGTATACAAATGCACTTGTTTGTCTGTATAGAGACCAGAAGAAGGGCACTCAAGCGCCCGAAACCGGTCGTTGAAGTTCAAAATAAATATCGACAAGCAACTGGTTCCTGCAATTCATTTATTTATAATCTTAACAGTTGCTGTAATGGATAAAACACTTCAACAGAGAACAGGTTCATGATGTCCATAGTAATATGGAGAAGGTTCAGTTATCAGAAAATAATGAAGAGAATAAGTACCCACGGCGGAGTGGCCGAGCGTATTGAGGCTCTATGCTCTGATGCGAGAGGCCGTTCCCCATCGGGGGTTCGAATCCAATACCCCCCTCCCCGAGCATGTATGTTTGTGTTTAGTGTAAGGTAGTTTATAAGTTGAGGGACTGATGACCCCGCAGTTAAGGCCCATAAGCTTTGAAACATTTTATCTATTTTTGAGAATAGGGCCGGCCGCGGTGGCCGAGGGGACTGAGGCACTCCAGTCACGGTCTGCACCGCCACTACGGTCGGGGGTTCGAATCCCCCCTCGGGCATGGATATTTGTGCCGTCCTTAGTATTAGTTAGTTCGTAAGTAGTTTGTAAGTTTAGGGACAGATGACCCTGTAGTTAAGTCCCATAAGCTATACAAACATTTGAACACATTTTTTTTAGAATTGGTAGGTAGTTCGCCTCTGTTGGATGTAGGTCAAGTCAAAGTTCAAGCTATACTTACCAAAACTGTTATATAAGTTATACCCGCCGTAATCTATTGACACCTGCTACCTCATGAGCTTGTAATGATACTTTTTCTTTTTTAGCTGGTGTTGTCTTCAAGATTAAAGTTAAGTACCGTTATTGAAATTTAACAAACTGTGAAATATTGCAATGAATATTAATTTTTGAAAAGATAGAGGCACTGAGAAAAACATGAAAGATTCCGCTATCAATATTCAGCGGTAATTGTGGTTTGAATAAAGACAACACCAGAAAGCATCATTACAAAATAAAGTGGCGCAATCAGTTCTTTACCTGGCAGGATAATTCAGATTGGATCGGAGTCATCACACTGGAATAAAAAAATTTTTTCTTTACGGTAAACTGATGCATGATTGCATAAGCTTCGAATACTAAAGTTTCAGGACCGTGTTTAGTCCCAATTTCAATTAGTTTTAAAATTGCAAAATTATCAGACGTCATTTAAGGAAAAGAAGAACAAAATTCAACACAAAACGCGCGTAGATGAAATTCGCGTCTGGAATGTTCTTCCGCAATCGCGAAGCCATTTACAACAATGACATAGCATCATTTTACGAATTATAAGTGAAACAAAGATTACAAAATGAATGAAAAATGGGGAAAGATCTCCTTTTAAATAAAGTATTAATTTCATACGAAATACTGAACTTATTACAATTAATTGTTTATAGCTCACACTTACATAGTCAAGAGAGACATCCGATCTGTTCGACAGAAAGAAGACGAAAGACCAAGAGCAATTACGATTTCTTTCCAGCTCGTTCAAAAAATTGAAAGTCTCTTATGAAACAAAATAATCTGACATTTTCTGGCAAAGAGTATGGATGCTAGCGACAAGCGTCGCAGATATAATTTTAATAAAATTAAAAAAAAAAAAATTAAATGCAATGCTACAAGCTATTGATCTGAAATGTACCACACATGCATTGTTTCAACAATAAATCTTGACTGAATTAGAAAACTCTAAGAGGGCGTACTAAATTTTGATTTCCGGCAATGTATTTCACAGTGTCAGTGGACAATATCAGGAAGTTGTTACAAATACACGTAATTGTATCTGAATAGGAAAACGAGGAATAATATTATTGTAAGGGCCTCTTATTGTCGACCAGTCCTCTGAATGCAGTGAACTCGTCCGCTCCAAACGGATCGCCAGATGCACGTGAAGAGAGAGGTCCGTCGTATCGACTTGTGGAGCCGACGTTCACGTTACGCCGCACTTCGTGCGCGTCGAGGAATTTTCCGGTTGCAAAAGCTTCAATTAATTTCCAAACGGTCTAAATTAAAATCCGCTGCCGTCTCGCTACAATATACAAGCCCTCGAGGAAAAAAGGCCGCGGTTAGCTGGCTCGCCCAAGAGCGCAAGAATGCTTTTTAATCAAGCTAAGCGTTTACGTCTCTAGGGGAGAAGATGACGGAAGAAGCGCAAACAAAATGACTTTTCTGTTTTTAATTTGGGGGAACTGGCTGCTGGTATATTACTGCAAAATTTCTTTTACCTTACAGGTTACGTACCTAAAATGAGCTTATCAAATATTTATCCTTTCCTGTGTCATACTTCTTAGGCCAGACTGTAAGAAAACATGCACCTTATTCAACTAGTTCTATTGTAGTTTCGAATGTTAAGAATACGCACAGCATTGTTTAGTGTACCTGAAATCTTGTTTTGTGAAGATCGCTGTTGTTCGTGATTCAGACAATGGTCCGTGTAAATGGAATTGGTATTTACATTTTTGTTTTGCATGTTGGAATTGATCGTTCAGTTAATTCGATACTCGATGATATCTTAACCCATATGAAGCAACATTACTTGATCGTGGCACGAGTTGTTCTACAGGTTAGAGAGAGGTTGTTTCAAACATAGAAAGATGGCTAGGAAACGATAAAAAAACACCATCAGTGCTGTAATTTATTTACAATGAGTCTGTATTGTTAAATCTCAATACCATAGTAGCATTGTACGAGGCATGTTTTTTAATTAAGTAGCGGTTTGAAAAAAAAAACTTTTTAAGATACCTCAATTATTTTATGCGTACTGGGTACCTACATCTGTTGTCAACGCACTGACGCTCTTACATTCTGATTCTTCCTTGTTTGCGTTGTGTAATAAGTGTTTAAGATGCCTCCGATAATCGTGAGTACCGCCGATTGTGAGGTACGGTCTGTTATAAGAGTTCCTAGTGCTAAAGGCCTTAAAGCGATCGATGTTCATCCTAAGATCTGTCCAATTTACGGATAAAACATTATGAGTGATGGGATGATAAGAAATTGGGTGAGAGCATTTAAAGATGGCCGCACAAATGTGCATGATGAAGAACGGAGTGGGCGTTATTCGGTCGTTAATGAAAGTTTGGTGCAGGAAGTGAACAGTAAGGTGAGAGATTTCCTGCTTGCAGGATGACTTTCCTAATGTTACTCTTAGTGTTTTGTATGGTATAGTGACCGAGCAAGACGATAACGAAGTCAAAACAGTTGTGATGCAATGGTTAACAAGACAGGCGGCAGACTTCTATGAGCAGGGTATTCAGTAACTGGTACAACGTTATGACAAGTGCCTCAGTATTCACGGAAATTATGTTGGAAAGTAGATTAAGGTACAGGTTTTCATGTAAAAGTAAAATTTTTGAGATATCCTAGCACGTCTTTTTTTTATTATTTAAAAACGGTACTTCCTAAAAACACGCCTCGTATATGCATGGATGGCAGAGTTAAGTTTTCTAGCCAGTTTAACACAATTTTATCTACAATTACATTAAACAATGCCCTTTTAATCATTTTAAATTTCAACTTTTTTCATATTTCAACATATCATATTTTATTGTTGTTTAAACTCACACGTTTTAAAATAGGCACAAGTTATTCCGTGCCTCAATTTCACATTTACTTCATATCTGTACAAGCTAGTAATGCGCTTAGGCCCACAGTAGCAACTTCTAACGTCCTTACAACGCCCCCCCCCCCTCCCACAAGGAGGCTCGCGGTTCTTTCGTGTGTAAGTGCGTGGCGAACACGGGGCCCTTAGTTAAAACAGTCTTCTTTCCTTCTTTACTCCCTGGACTGCATTTCCTTTCCCTTCCTTTCTTATCCTCACTCTTTCCCCTCCCCACTGTGGAACTGATAATCTTAGCAATTTAGTCCCGCTATCCCAACCAGACAACCCAAACAACACAACCCTTACAACCAAAGTATTATTTATGTCTGCTGAATCACTGTATGCTGTCGACAGTAGCTTCGACAAAAATTGTGTTTCTGCCAGCACTGAGACCTAGTTTCCTTTATACTAGTATTTTAAAAATATATGAAGAAGCTATGCTGAAGTTCAAAAATGTTCAAATGTTTCTAAATCTATGCTTACAAACTTATGCTAAGGACAACAAATGCACTCATGCCCGATGAAGGAATCGAAAATCCGACTGCGTGCAGCCACGCGCTCAGCAGCTAGATGCATTCTTTTAATTTTAATTTTTTTTTAATTTTTTTAATTTTTTTTGTTAAGTTCGTTGGTTGTTCGTTGAAAATTGGGCTCAGAATTTTTTTAATTACAGATGGCGTTTAGCCCCTTGAACGGGCGCGTTGAGCTACGGCGCCCAGCTGCCTTGGATCGCTCGGCCACACCGCGGCTATGCTGAAGTCACGCCTCATTTCTGGTGATGCTCTTATGACTCCATTGTACTAGGACCCGTTATGAAAATGACAGATGTGCTCTATTGTATTTAAACGCATAAATATCTATCTGTAAGTGACTATTCAGCGTGACATTATAATAGCCTATTGTAAAAAGTAGACTGCACATTAGTGTGTCTATTTTTTTAGGAATTGTTTTGCTGAAGATATGACCACTGTCATCACTGATCGAAAGTGGTTGTCCAAGGACGAAAAGATGGGATCTTTGACGAAAATACAGAAAATTATTTGGAGAAAAGGTGCAAAATTTCCACCTCTTCATGTAGTTAAGTCTGACTTTCTTTTCAGTTGCGGTGCTACATAAAAACTGTTGCGTCCTATAGGAACACACGATCATAAGTTCCATATCATTGGCATGTACTGAAAGAACCCATGGACTCTGAACTAATCCCCATGGTAGCCCTCAACAGCACCGCAGTAAGGTTGACGGACATTCACTTTGTGACTAGCCTGGAGGATAGCTTTCTGTTGACGATTTTATTATTCTTAAATGTATTCATTTTTCAGCATTTTCTGCAAGAAATATCGACATAACTACGAGGATATCTTCAATATCATCTGTACGAACCTCAACTTTTTGCAGTCGTATCCTACCAATCTGAAATCTACAATACAAACTAAAATTTATGTGTAATGTAAGGAGGAGAATCAAAGAAATGAAATATGACTCCATCAAAAAAGTTCAAATGTTTGTATTTCTATATGGCCAAACTACGTTGGTCTAGTTCCTGTGGTGTCGCACGAAGTGCGCGGCACCCACTTTAGCCGCGCGCCGTCATGCACGCACGGCGCGGCGTTCTCACGACGTGAGCCACGAGCGCCCTCTGCTACAACTCCGCTCGTGGCCACCACTGAACTGGATCGATCACTTGGCAATAGGACAGGCACTGGAACAGACTCTCATCAGTAAGCAGGCCTCTACCTAGTTAAACTATGTATCTCCATTTCACTCGTCTTCAGTTAACAAAGTTAAGTATTGTACTATCTCTACGACATATATATCCTGTTCTAAACTAGCTTAGTGTTTCTAGTTTCTGCTGTCCCACTGGCTGGTCACCTCCGTACCTGCACACGCGTGCATCCTATTTCCTTGTGTCGTTCTCTCTCTACTCGGCCACCGACTCCTGCGACAACCGGCGGAAACGAGACACAAAAGTTCCTAATCTTACAAACCACTTAAACTAATTTAAACTAACCTAAGGACAACAAACACACATTGATGCGCGAGGGAGGAATCGAACCCCCGACGCGAGAGACCTCGCGGTCCGTAACGTGGCGCTCTAGGCCGCTCGGCTACTCCCGCAAATATTTAAAATCTGAATAAGCCACCAGCAGTTCTCTTGCTGCATAGGAAGAGTGAGTAAACGAAGATAATAACTTTTGTTTATGTTCTAGAAGGCGATCCAATTATGATATTGTAGAAAGATATAAAATAGCCAAGATCGCTGATCATCGATTTTTATTTCAGACGACCGGTTTCGCTGAACTATGTCAGCATCATCTGGTGCAATAAAATCATTTTACAAAGCCATAATCTTGTAATGTCAATCAGTTGCTATATAACATAATTTACAGTGCATAGGCGCGTGCACTATGTCATTATAATAAAACATAATTATCACAGTGAGTGATCAGTTTGCTATTGTCACTGTGGTAATTATGTTTTATTATAATGACATAGTGCACCTATGCACTGTAAGTTATGTTATATAGCAACTGATTGACATTACAAGATTATGACCTTGTAAAATGATTTTATTGGACCAGATGATGCTGACATAGTTCAGCGAAACCGGTCGTCTTAAATAAAAATTGATGATCAGCGATCTTGGCTTTTTTATATCTTTCTACAATAGGAGATAATTACACCTTTAGAAAGGCCGTTAAAAAGTTTTTATGTACCCGCGTAGTTCGATTCGTAACGACAACAGCAGGACCTTGATCCCAGTGTCGCTCGTCAGCTGTGGAGAACAGTGCAGTGGCCCTCCTTTCACGCCGGGCCATTCCGCGGCGTCACGCGGCTCTGGAAACAGAACCAAACACGCGGCCGTGACGCGCCGGCTCCATAATTCAGGTCGCACAGTGCCGGCAGCCGGGCGCGGACTTCTGGCAGCGCGCAGCCATCCCGCGCGTCCATTATTTACGGGCGGAATCGCGCATCCGCGGCGCCACAATGGGGCGAATTGTGTTATGCAATGTTTATCAGCGATTAGCCGGCGCCGGGCGGAGCTTTTCCGCGCCATCAATGTTGCAGCGGCGCCGGCTGCGGGCCGTTCGATAATGGACGGCGAGTGCACTCGCGCGTCCTGTCCAGGCCGCCACTGTGCGTCACGCCCAGCGCGCCGCGGCCCGAGGGGTCACGGGCGCTTCTCGCGTGGTGGTGGTGGCACTGTACTGGCGCCACTCAGCCAACGCGGGGTAGCCGTCGTTCATTTATTTAATACAAACTAAGCACCGCTGTTTTATGTTCCCCGTTTTCACCCACAGTTATATGGATAGTAATTCCGTAGATTTTCCCGGCGTAATAATATTTGTTGTTCTTCACGGGTTTGCGGCCGGGTTAAGTCGATCTTCTGATACGATATTTCGGTGGTCCACCTTGCCGCCATCTTCAGGTATGACTGGTGCACAATCACGCCGGAACTGAGGACATATCAGTTACGGCGGCTCCTTTATACCGCGGGAACAGGCCAGTGCGCATGTGCAAAAAGTCCAAGAACGCCTTGTGGGACGTGAAGAGTATAGCAGCGCCACCAGCGATAGAAGCTGGCCAAAGCGAGTAATCGAAAATTAAGAAGCTGGTCGAAAACTAGACCGTTGTTTTTTAATATTAGATAAAATGGGATTCCACGTTTTACTCAATGGAAAACCTTTTTCCCTATTAATAAAATTATCTGATAATCTTATTTCGATAGCTTCCTTAAGGACACAATCCCAATAACGTGAGGCTGGAGCAATAATTTGCGTGTCTTCATTAATACAATGTTCAGCTACTGCAGACTTTTCAGGTTGGAACAGACGTGTGTGCCTTTGATGTTCCACACAACGGTCGTGAATTGTACGAATAGTCTGCCCAATATATACCTTTCCACAGTGGCAGGGGATTTTATATACTCCAGGCTTTCTTAAACCCAAATCATCTTTTACCGAACCTAGAAGAGCTCTGGTTTTAGACAAAGGCAATAATATGCTTTTGATGTCGTATTTTTGAAGGATCCTTGATATCTTTGATGAAATACTTGCCGCATAAGGTAAAAATGCAGTGTCCGTGGGTGGTTCACGTGGTGGTCCAAATTGGAAAGCTCGACTGATTTGATGATTGGTATAGCCATTCTGCCTAAAAACAACCTTAAGATGATCCAATTCTTGCGTCAAATATTCAGAATCAGAAATGGCATAAGCTCTTTTGACGAGTGTACGTAGAACACCCAACCGTTGATGGGGTGGATGACAGCTAGTAGCGTGGAGATAGCGGTCCGTATGTGTGGGTTTACGGTACACGCTGTGTCCCAAAGTCCCATTTTCTTTTTTGTGAACTAAAACATCCAAGAAAGGCAATTTACCATCCTGTTCAATTTCCATCGAAAATTTTATGCGTGGGTGAAGACAGTTAAAATGATCTAGAAACCGATGGAGGGCTCGAGTTAATCCGGCCGCAAACTCGTGAAGAACAACACATATGTGGATAGTGTTATGTATAACTAGACCAAGCGCCAAAATGTCATAAGCGAGATAATGACGTCCAAAGTTACCGTTCCCTTAAAAATATCTGTATTGTTGAAGTTTTCCAATTTTTTGTACAGACGAAGGGTTATTATTGTTTCACTTATTGGTTGACGATCACCGTAATTAAAAGCTAAACAACACGAAAAAAGTATCACAAATGGTCGTTAGGCTACTAATGCTTAATTTCTGCTTGTTCAGTTGTGTTATGCATCAGTGGACTAAAATACTTGAACGTCCTTTGGTCTCATTATGCGTAATGGAACTGTGCATTAAGCCTATTGTAAAAATAAAGCCTTAGGAAGCCATACACCTTTCATATCCTGAAACAAATTAATGAGATCACTTTACTGAAAACGAAGCTTACATTAAGAACAAATTACATTTTGTAAGCTAAGCATTGCGAAAAACATGCAGAAGGTATCAATACTGAAGTTCTTGTATAATTTTAAATCACTTAAATTTTATTTATGAAATTGTAAAAAAGGTAAAGCAGTCAACAATCCGAAGATTGGTTTGAACACTACAGTGTTTTACTAGGCATGGTCCTGTTTGGAGGTGGTATGCCGTTGCCTTCCTTCGACCTTCGAACTGACTTACCCAGCCAGTTATTGGGGGACCTACAGTTTAACGTAGGTTCCGAACCACGGTGCTACTCGGTATTTTTCACATGAGCAACACTGCCAAAGGTGAAAGAAGTGGAAAGTGACAGATGAAAATCGTAGGACCTGGCGGGGATCGAACCCGCGACCTTTGGATTTGTAGTCTGGCACTCTACCACTGTGCAACCGAGGCGCACCCTATAAGAGACAAATCAATTGTAACAATGCAAATAACATTACAAACACTTCATGGATCCTATATGAAAGTCTATGACAGCACTACATACATTCTAAGAGGAAGTAAGCTTAACCAAATGAACATCAAAAATGGGCCTACTCTGCAAACTCAGGAAAATGAAACATAATGTAACTTATACAAAACAAAATTAGAACTAGTTTCATTATTCGCGTTCCAACGAAGTCCCTCTTTCCGACTTTGTGAACGAACAAAGCATTCTTTCTACGACATACTTTCATTATACTCATAATATCATCGACGGTGTACAACCGTTGTTGTAGCTTCAGTGCACACTCTACGTCTCCAAAATCACTGTCATTGGGCAAAAGGCTGTGCCCTGGGAGAACATAGCGCAAAGTAATCTTTTCCAACGTTGGATGACTTTCCAAAACCGTTTTAAGTCACAGCACTATTTTTATGTTACGATTTTGGCCTCCACACGAGTCTGAACAAAAAATAAGTTCTTTTTCAGTGACATTTTCCTCGATATGTTTTTTCACGCCCCCGTCAACCTTCTGAGCTCCACGGCCATCTTCACCCTCAACCCAGACGTTGCAGTGGCCTTTCCTTGTTTGCCAGTGTGAATACCGAAATTATTCACTCACAGGTGCCTTTTGTAATACACTATGTTGGTAGGAATCTTAGGTAGATGCAACGTCTTTTGTAAATCAAAACACAATGTTTCCATATAAAGAGTACGCTTGTCTACAAGCATGTCTTTCTTCCTCATATCTTGTGCGTTTTCCACTTTTACCAAGTGGCAAATTTTCTCCTCCTTTAACGTTTGCATGTCCACATTATTGTCACAATATTTTATTTCTAGGACTAATATGTCACACATGGTACATGTATCTTAAGTCGTTTCCTACGTAGATTGGATTTGGACAAAAACACATTTTTGTAAGACGACAAGCTTCAGGTTTACTTACTTCTTCACAGTACAATTGATACATTTGTGCTACAGTTGTATCTTCTGTGACGAATTCTGTCTATGTATTAGCCGTCCTATAGTGTGATTTATATTTGGGAAATTTCTTAATGTGTTCAATTATTTCTTGTATACGAGCATCATCTATTTTATTTTTCCCGACACCTATTCCACGACAATTGCTTCAGAATGTTTCTTATTTTTCAAAGCGTTATTCACTTTACAACCTGATATCCTCAACGTCTGTAAAAATAAAGTTTTACATACAACCACTCCGTACAGTTTGTATAACCTATTAAACTTTTGTTTGTTTGATGTTTTAACTCTTTTACGTTTCGTTTCAAACTCAGTAACTATAGAACAAATCAGTGCACACTGGACATCATAAGATTCAATACTATAAAATTTGTGAAATTATTTTTTAGCATTGTCCTCCCCTACTTTTTCCAAACAATTGCAGGGGCAGAGGTAATGTCAGATCTCTTTAGGTTCTTTGAAGACGTTTCTTTGAGGAAAGTAGCTGTTGCTTAGAATATATTTTTTTTCCTAGTGCCTGTGTCTTGATTTTCGTACTTACGTTTTTTGCCTCTTTTTGGCTTGCCTTTCAATAACTGATCTCTGATTTAGGAATGTTATTTTGTACATCGTTAGTACACACATTCTTCTGTGAGATCTCTTCACTTATGTTTATTGTCTACGCGGCTACTTCCAGATCTGCAATTCTCGCCTTCATTACAAGATACAGACCCATCATCGATTTGCTTACCCACTATTGCATTTGATGTTACGTCATTGTTACTGTTATTTGCATTCAGTAAAGAAGCCCTGGTTGGAACGTCTGTGCTGGAAGATGCATATTCACCCTAAGAAAAGAAGAAGAACGGAATGCGTAAAGTTTACGACATTGTATTTAGGTCCTTATGAAATAGTTTTTAAGTTAACCTTGAAGTGTAACTTACGATTTCCTACCTTTAAAGCTCCAGATCCATTCGACATACTTACACTTTCAGTAATACGTCGTGTACTTGATTTGAACGAGTCAATTATCGCACCTGTTACCCATTAAGTTCACGACATTACAACACAAAACCTAGTATTACGTCCGTATACACTACACAATTCACAGAGGGAGATAACAAGGTGTTCTGCTAGATGGGTGCACACAGCCGATGTTGTGAACCAGCGCTGCCGCAAGTTCCATTTAGCATCACTAGACTAAAGCCCGGCAGGCGGCGCTTGATCTACTGTTGCAGAACACCAGTTTGGTTTGTCGCATATTGACTTGTGATGCAAAATTGAAAATCAACGATAGGCGAAGTGGCACTTAGTATTTTTGAATATATCATGGCAACCGTTGCTATGACTAGAACGGTGATTTTTATCCACATAGATTATGATGTTTCTCATTAGAATTTGAGCAGATCAGAAGATATCAATAACTGGCGCTTGGTCTAGTGATGCATAACAACGTCCATATGTACGTCAGAGCTTTCCAAACTGGGTGTCGCGACACCCTGGGGTGTCGCGTAGTAGTATTAAGGGTGTCGCGAGACTAACACACGTAAACTCTAAACAAAACAAAAAAATTGTTATATCCTTCTCTTCGCCTGCAGCTAATCATCCTTCTCTTCATTCAGTGCATTACAGTTCACGTTTTAAAGGAATGATCGGTGAACATTAATTGCGTGTTCAGTCGCTAGGCGGCAGCTCTGCTTCATCAGCAGTAGACACTCAGGGTTCCTTCTAGCAGCTGCCAGTTGCCGGCTTCCAGCAAACTGCGCATGCGCAGAGCTGCTGCTGATACTCGATAACAGATCTTCTCCTGCGCAGTTTGCTGGAACTGGCAGCTGCTTGAACGAACCTTCACTATAGTCTGCTTTCTTTCTCAAAAAGCTGCACTTGAGCGTTTTTTATTGTATTTAGGAAAGCCACGTCACCCT
Organism: Locusta migratoria; assembly: GCA_026315105.1. Classification (NCBI taxonomy): domain Eukaryota; kingdom Metazoa; phylum Arthropoda; class Insecta; order Orthoptera; family Acrididae; genus Locusta; species Locusta migratoria. The sequence continues at coordinate 21,685,132 of CM048751.1, forward strand.
CTGTAGCGTTTCTTACCAGTGGCGGCGATTAGGGGGGGGGGGGGGGGGGACAGGGGGGGCAGTTGCCCCCCCACTTTCTGGGGAAAACATAATTAAGTTATTCACTTTTTTAGTGTAGTAGTAGTAAATGGAGCACGATCAGTTATTAGCGTGGCTTGTCTTGTACAGACGTTTCAAGAGAAGAAGAAGGTTGTATTGAGTTCATCCACTCAATACGAGAATAGACGAAGTGGATGCATTCTCAGTCCTTCTTGAGGAATTAAGGAGAGATAAGTTTTTAATTATTTTCGGATGAGTTTATGGACTTTTTATGACTACGTGAACGAATGAAGAGTTCCATTCAGCACAGCAACACATCCTTCTGGGAATGTTTCCAGACTATACATATGTTAGCAATTACAATACGATGAGTGGAAAAACCAATAGTTAAAAATTTTAAAGAGATTTGTTATTCTAAACAGTGTACATTTCTCAAATCAAATTAAAAAAAAGTAAAACATAGGTTAAAAATCGAACGACCAAATACATGAATTTTCAGAGGTTTGTGATGGCGTGGAGGATCTGGAACATGTCCTTGAAAATTGCTCCACTGCTTGTTCGTAACGCTTTGTGTCGGTAGCGAGTGAGATATTATTTTTCTTTTGCATTTGTTAGGGTGAGCGGCAGTATTAATTTTATCCCATGACATTTTACATTTCTTAATTTCAGAAACAATTTGCATATCCCTTAACTGAAATTCCACTACCTCATCGTCGTCAAATGGTTCCAGAGTTGGAACTATCCCACTAAAAAAAGGCATATGCCGACAGGATTTTCTGTGCGGTACATTATGGAAGCGAAACGTGGACGATAAATAGTGAACACAAGAACCGAATAGAAGCTTTTGAAATGTGGTGTTACAGAAGAATGCTGAAATTTAGATAAGAGTTTCTGAATAGAATTGGGGATAAAAAACATTGTGGCATAACTTGACTAAAAGGACGGAGCAATTGGTAGGGCGCATTCTAAGACATCAAGGTATCACCAAGTTATTACTGGAAGGAAGTGTGGGGGTAAAAACTGTAAGAGGGAGACTATGCGATCAGTACAGTAAGCAGGTCCAAAAGAATGTAGGTTGCAGTAGTTATTCTGAAATGAAGAGGCTTTCACAGGATAGAGTAGCATGGAGAGCTGCATCAAACCAGTCTTTGGACTGAAGACCACAACAACAACCTCTACAGGATCAAGCTTCCTTTTCTTGTAAACGCAGCAACTAAAGACTGACAGCAACAGCACGGCTAAGCAACAAAGGAAACGACAAATGCAGTCTACGCTGCACAGTTAGCAACGAACACCTGCAACTCGCTACGCCACGAAATCTACCGACTGCTGCCGAGAGTTTCCGAGAGGTGGCCCGCAAGCCAGGTTAAGTTTGCGGATAGTACTGTTCCAGCACAAAGGTAGCCCTCTGTGTTTGTCGTAGTTATGGTCAAATCGAATGCAGTTGTGTTTGGGTACGCACTTTTGTGTCTTTTAGTTAACAATGAAGCGTTCTTCAGGAAAAACGTTATTCGATTCCTTCAGCAAAAGGCAGAAATCCCAAGAAGGATTACAGTCCCACACAGCCCTAAATATTGCTGTTGCTCCGGATCCAAATAGTGACTTGGCTGAAATATCAGTCGACTACACCAGCAATGGATGAACCACCGATAATTTCGTCAGTGACAGAATCAACAATTGAAATAGTTACCGGTATACCTACCTACACTTTCAAGTGCTGAGAGTGTATTGCCTGTAAGCAAGACTACTCAGTCTAATAGACCTTCTCAGCTTCAATTCGAACCAAGAGATCCAATTCATGGTAGACAAGCAGCATCACTGTTTTTTCAAAATGGTCCTTTTCAACCTATTATTGATAAGTATCCAGAAATAAAGGGTAGAAAGTTTAGAAGTATGTGGTTAGATTACAGTGTTGCTGCTGATAAAGCTTTTTGCTTCCCGTGTCGTTTGTTCGGTTCCACAGGTTGTTATGATGAAACCTTCATATCTAATGGGTTAAAAACTGGAAAAAACAGTCCAACGCTTTAAAGAGCACGAAAAAACTTCTTCTCACCTCAGTGCTCTTCAACGTTTGCAGGAAGGTTTTAAAAGTAAAGAAAGTGTGGTAAGCAAAATATCAACACATCATCAAGATGAAGTTAAAAAAACCGTGATTATCTGAAGATTTTATTCCAGTCCCTACTTTTCATGGCCAAGCAGGGAATAGCACTTCGGGGTCATAGAGAAAATGAGGACTCTGATAACATGGGTAATTATGTCGATTTATTGAAGCTGAGATCAACAGAAAACTGTTTATTAAAACAAAAATTTTTAGGCAGAGATAAGTTTTTCAATTATGTTAATCACGATGTTCAAAATGAAATGATTGAAATCATGGCAAATTTGGCCAGGCAGTACATATTTGATGATGCTAAAAAGTCGAAACAATTCTCCGTGTTTGTTGATGAAACTCTAGATGTGTCACATCAAGAACAATCGACTCTTGTTATAAGATATGTACCACAAAAGCTCGAAATCAAAGAAAGCTTTCTTGGTTTTTACGAAACTGATTTAACTGACGGTGAAACGTTATACAAGCTGCTTGTTTCAATTTTTGGTGAACTTGGCATTGACCTTAAAAATATAATTGCTCAGTGCTATGACGGAGCGGGAAACATGAGTGGTTCTTACAAGGGTGTCGCTGTGAGGATGAAAGAACAAAACCCGTATGTTATGTTTGTACATTGCTATATGCATTCTCTAATCTTGCACTTGCCGATCCATCTAAAAACATTCCTTCTGTTCGCAAAGTTTTTAGCACAGTCCAACAACTATAATGTTTTATTGAGGCTTCGCCTAAAAGACATGCAGTATTTGCCACAGTAAAAAGTGCAGCATGTGCAGTCAAAGAAGGAATAAATAAGGATTTGTCCTTGAAAGTACTAAGTGACACAAGATTTAGCAGCAGATATGAAAACTTGCGAACAGTTCAACAACACTTAATAGATATACTGCACACTCTGGAAAATATTGAAGCTACTGACTCCAAAACTGGTGGAGATGCTCGCGGATTGACCACATGTATTACCAAGTTTGAGTTTATTTTTGTATTGAATACTATGAAGTAGGCTACTTTTTTGAAAAAACACTCTTTCAAAGTACGTACAGAATGATGATGTATCCATTCATGAAGTAGTCCAGGTGGCTGACAGCGTAGTTATGTCCATAAATTTTTTGAGAAATGAAGAAGAGTTCCAAAAGTGTTTTACTGAAGCAATTGATTTTTTGTGAAAGACATGGCTTTGAGGGACAACAGTTCAACGCAAAACAAAACTTCCACAAAAAATAGGAAGAGGAGATATTAATCCTGAATATGATTCACCTGAAGTCTACTTTTTAAAAACATTTTACTACCCTCTGTTAGAAACACTCAGCGACAACATTAGATCAGGATTTGAAAAAAAACCAGCAGGCCCTACTCTGCAACATGGAACTACTGCTGACGGCTTCGATGAAGAACAACTCAATTTTGTAACGACAGTATCAAAGAAGCATGTTTTGCTGTGAGTTCCGCATTTGGTTTGGAAAATGATAATTTAGTCTCAGAAATCGATGTATTTTCAAGAATGAAGCATGATTCAGACCAAATAGATCGTCATCTTGTGCCAAATTTGGTTTCACAATTTAAGTCTGAAAATGTTCACAACCAGTATTTATTCCCTAATTTGTTCAAGCTACTGCAACTGTTTTTGACTATCCCGGAGTCCACTGCAACGGCAAACGATCTTTCAATGTCCTCAAACGGATCAAAAACTACTTGAGGAATTCTATGCTTCAAGAACGTTTAATACATTTATCTATACTAGCCATAGAAAAAGATTCGACAAAAAACATCAAATTAGAAGAATGTGTAGAAATTTATGCCAGGCGGAAACCAAGGCACATAGCTTTGTTTTAAAGCAATTATGCTTTGACAAGACGTATCATGTTAAATTACGCTATTGTCTTATTTTGGTTTATAATTAAACTAATGTTCTTCTGTTTGTAACAGTTGTATTTTACTAGACAACTTAATTAAAAAACTTATGGCAATTACAATTGTATATTGTCTTTTGTTTTTCCTACCATTTGGTATTATAGGCCTGTAGGTTCAAAAATCAAACTATAACATGAAACAATTTCTTAAAATGCCATTTTTAGTTTTAGATTTTATTTTGCCCCCCCCCCCCCACTTCTAACGTCCAATCGCCGCCACTGTTTCTTACAATTAAATGTCAATCAATGACACAGTGGCTGTAAAAGTTGTCACACATTGTAAAAGCAGTCACAATTGTCCACTGACTAAAGCTATTTACTAGCGATGTTTAGTAAGGAGTATGGCCGGGTGATTAACGGAGAGTAGTATTTTAAATGCAGGGATCGTTCGTTCGAAACCTGGTATGCATTAATACTTTTTTCTCTCAGTTTCCTGTATGTAACAGATTCAGGGACCAGAAATGACATTCAGATTCTTATCCATTTTTTCCGAATATGTCGGGACTTCCGAGGTCGAGGTGAAGCAATAACCTAACAATAGAACTTAAATAATAATTCATCACTTGTCATAAATACATCCTCTTTATTTCTGAAAATAATGTGATAATATTGAACTGAAAGGGAACAGCCACTGTGCTGTTTAAATCAGAAATCCGAACAGCTTTTCCAGATACCGTTTTTAATCGATTCAGCAAAACCGTATCTGGCCCTGACGTACACACGACAGCGAAAAACGGTTTCCGAAATTCCGTTTTCGTGTTTCGGAAGTTGGGTCGTATGTAGAAGAAGCAAGTATTACTGTGTGAGTTAGGCATTGTTGTCTGCGGTGTTACTATGTTGTACATCTCCCTAGATCCCTATTTTTTCCTTTTCTTGCGATGAGTGTACGTAATTGCTGCAGTACAGAATCAACATTGAACATGTCAATGCGTACGAGGGTTTCAGTTTCTTTTACAAACTACATTTAAGTGATACGTTTATGTCCCCCCCTCCCCACGCTAGAACGTATTTATATTAGTGAAAGGGTGGCGTGCAAAGCTGTAAGCTATAAAAGGGTGTCGCCATGAGGTAAAGTTTGGAAAGCACTGATGAATGTATTCATGTTTAAAAGAATAAAAAAAATGAAAACCTTAAAGCTTGCCATAGGAAGCTCATATTAACAAGTCGTTTGCAGTAGTACGTTCTGCACAGATCATAATCATCACATAGTTCAAATATTTGTAAATCTATTGGACTTTACTAATCCGTCAACATTCCCTCTGGCTTACCAACTGCTTAAACTAACTTACGCTAAGGACAATAAATACACTCATGCCCGAGGGAACATTCGAACCTCCGACAGCGAGCAGCGGCGAACTCAGAAAGCTTTTTATTTTTATTTAATTACTAGCTTACACCCGCGGCTCCGCTCGCGTGATGGTTGATTATGATGGATAAGCTATATTTCAGTCGTGTGCTATGAGACTGGTTTTGAAGGATGTCATGAAATACAATATCTTTTTTAGAAACAAATATTTTAATCAACTTTGGAATAAAAAACAAAATTATCTGAAATTCTTAATGATTTACAATAAACTAATATATATATATATATATATATATATATATATATATATATATATATATATTAGTGTTGCAATATCTCAACACGAATGGTGAGAGTAATGTCCAAATTCATTATAATTTTATTTTAGAGCATTCTGGTAAACTAGGATATTTGTAGTATTGTTTGGAGAGTAAATGTAGAGACTTTTTGGGTTACCCAACCTGGAGCAAGTGACGTATAATTGATCATGTAAAAAACACGAGGGCTGTAAATGGATTTCAGCGATGTTTAATGATTGTCCTTGAGCTTTGTTAATTGTCATGGCAAAAGCTAGACGAACTGGAAACTGAAGTCTTTTGAACTGAAATGGCATATCTGAAAGGATTAAAGGAGATTCAACAATGCGCGAAACGTCAAATCGATTTTTTTAAAGAGATGTAATAAAAGATATTTCTATTTTACTGCTTTATTTATTTGTTCTTATATTTCCTTACAAAGAAAGAGCTGAAGACATTGTAACACGCATAGACCAAAGATATGGTCTGTGACATCACGTTTCGCTGTATGTAACCTCCTTGCTATAGAGTCCCAAACGTCATCGTTGGCCTTCAGTCCGAATTTTTTTATAATCTGTTGACTTACAACCACCATATCTTCCACCCACTTATACCTATCGGCATGGAACTGCTACGGTGTACAACAGGAGCCTTCGGACAACACACACAGACCATTCGTTTGCGTTCTGAAATATTAACACACAAACACACACACGTAGAATTTTATATACACCGATAACTTTCCATCCCAATATACTCCACACTTTTATCATTATCAACTCTCAAGCAACAATACAACCAATAAAACTATTTTCAAAGAGTAAATATAATTTTCAAAGAGTAATTATTGTTCCGCATTTCGCGTAATATTCTTCAAATTACCAAATATTTATCAGATCGCTATAAAACCATGCCTAAAACCTTCCTCGGATATAAATTAGTAACTGTAAAAATATTCAACTCTGCGTCTTGTTGTTCGGACGTGATAAGCGTACACAGAACAGACATTCACATTAATATATATATAGATAAATAGCCATCCGATCGCCATAAAACCGTGCCTAAAGCCTTCCCTGGGTAGACATTCGTACAAATTTTTAGCTCTTTATGTCTTGTGGTTCAGACGTGATAAAGGTACACCAAACAGACATTCACATTTATAGATGTAGATTTATTATATATAGGGTGCGCTAAGCGACGGCGACCGGCTGCTGCTAGGCGCCTTGGAACACTCGTCCAATCCACCACGGCGCATCAAAAGGCTGCGGATTCCAAATCAACGTCGACAGTAAAAGGAACAGCCAGTGTAATTAAACAGGTCACAGAGTTGAAAACATACAAGTCGCCAGGTCCAGATAGGATACTAATTCGCTTCTACAAAGAGTGCTCTGTGGCATTGGCCCCTTACTTATCTTGCATTTATCACTAATCTTTGAACCATCGCAGTTATAAACGGCTGAAGAAGGAGCAGGTAACTCCCTTGTATAAGAAAGGCAAAAGAACGGACATAAGCAATTCCAGACCAATATAATTACCACCAGTTGTCTGCAGAATTCTTGAACATATTCCAATATAGTAAATTTCCTTGAGATGTAGAATCTTTTGTCCATGCATCGGCACGGCTTTAGGCTGTGTCGATCGTTTCTGTCAACTTGCGCGATGTGAGTGAAACGCAACAAGCAGACTGCACATTTCTCCATTTTCGAAAGGCGTTTGACGATGCCACACGGCATAGAATTATAAAATGATAAAGTAATTAATTTGCTCTGGTATTAAACAAATTTATAGCTGCTGTTGGCACTGACTCTAGGTGGTTTCATGTTAGCTGAGTGTGCCTTCTTCACATCGCACACTTTGCTTAAATAATTTCTGTACGATGAGTGAAGTAACATACTGGTTCTGCATTACAGTGTGGGTCATCAATATATTAAAAAAAGTCTTTCAATTTCCTTGATCACCGCTTGTATTAGTATATTTTTATTGACGCTTGCCGATTTTTTTATATATTTTAATATATCAGTACTTTGCAATCAATTCCTTTTACTTATGTATCTGTATATATCACGCATATTCAAGGCTCTAAACGGAGGATAGAGGTGAAAAGTTTCTGATCTATGTTAAACGATAAACATTTGCCAAAACTTTCTTTTCACTAACATCAAGTGCCTTGTTGTTAATACATGGTTCCTGCCTTCGGCCGTAGCACGCATTCGACGCCCTTTACCTGATAGTAAATTTGGTTTTTAACTGCGCATGTCATAGATAGTACATATAGACACCCAGTTTAAAATGTAATGTCTTTAAAAGCTGACAGGTATTTCAATATTATGCAGATGTGTATGTATTTGAATGTTGTGCGGTGTCACAGAATATAGTGAAACTCAACTACTAATTGTTGATAAGCCTCTGTCACTGAATTTGAAACATTTCTACTCAAGCTAGAGAGGACTTTGAGGAATTTGGAGCGGACTGCAAAACGATTTGACTACTTCCAATTAAACATTTCGCGTAAAGACTAGAAGTATAAGATTAGAGAGGTTAAGAGTTATACAGATACGTACAAGCATGGTGAATGCACATTTGTTTTCGTCATCGCCATATTGGCGTATCACCCGGCGTGGTGGTATTGTGAGTCATTGGTTACACGTCTCGATCACATCTTGTTCGCATCGACGGCACTTTGAACAGTGGCCGTTACATGGCTCTACCTTTCAATCGATCCCAGCGTAACGCTACATTTCAGCAGGATTATGAACGACCGCATGTTGTAGGTCCTGTATGGACCTTTCTGGATACGGAAAATTTTCGACTGCTGTCCTGGCCAGCACATTCTCCAGATCTCTCACCAATTGAAAACGTCTGGTCAATGGAGGCCGAGCAACTGGCTCGTCACACTACGTCAGTCACTACTCTTGTTGAACTGTGATATCTTGTTGAAGCTGCATGGGCATCTGTACCTGTACACGCCTTCCAAGCTCTGTTTGACTCAATGCCCAGGCGTATGAAGTCCGTTATTACGGCCAGAGGTGGTTGTTCTGGGTACTTATTTCTCAGGAATGCACCCAAATTGCGTGAAAATGTAATCACATGTCAGTTATAGTGTAATATATTTGTCCAATGAATACCCGTTTATCATCTGCATTTCTTCTTGGTGTAACAATTTTAATGGCCAGTAGTGTATTTCCCGATACTGACGTTTCACTTTTGACGAACATTTAGTCGCATTGTTGGGTTGCACTAACCGCTCCCTACACTGTCTGAAGGAACTGAGATACCAACAGCCGTATGTATAATAAAATATTTATTGTACCACAACCAGTTTCGGCATTTCACTACGCCATCTTGAGGTCCCTACATCGGAGCATAATATCCATAAGTAGGGATTTCAAAACTGGATTCGTGGACTTCTGTCTCTTAGAAGGAACCAACAACAACAACTGTTATGCTCCGATGTAGGGACCTGAAGATGACATAGTGAAATGCCGAAACTGGTTGTGATACAATAAATATTTTATTATGCATACGGCTGTTGATATCTCAGTTTCTTCAGACTCTTGACCAGCCACTGTCCCATTTCCACCACCAATGGTGGAACATGTATTATGTTCGAATATAATGACATTTCTCGAGACTAGGAATCTGCTCTTTAGTAATCAGCATGGGTTTCGAAAAAGCACTATTCGTCCACGAGACTCAGAGGGCCATAAACACGGGTTCTCAGGTAGATGCTGTGTTTCTCGACTTCCGCAAGGCGTTTGGTACAGTTGCCCACAAAAGTTTAATGAACAAAGTAAGAGCATATGGTCTATCAGACCAATTGTGTGATTGGATTGAGGAATTCCTAGATAACAGAAGGCAGGAAGTCATTCTCAATGGAGAGAAGTCTTCCGAAGTGGGAGTTATGTCAGGTGTGCCACAGAGGAGTGTCGTGGGTCCGTTGCTGTTCACGATATACATAAATGACCTTGCGGATAAAATCGGAAGTTCACTGAGGCTTTTTGCGGATGATGCTGTAGTATATAGAGAGGTTGTAACAATGGAAAATTGTATTGAGATGCAGGAGGATCTGCATCGAATTGACGCATGGTGCAGGGAATGGCAATTAAATCTCAACGTAGACAAGTGTGATGTGCTGCGAATACACAGAAAGAAAGATCCTTTATCATTTAGCTACACTATAGCAGGTCAGCAACTGGAAGCAGTTAATTCCATAAAGTATCTCGGAGTAGTCATTACGAGGGATTTAAAATGGAACGACCATATAAAATCAATCGTTGGTAAAGCAGATGCCAGACTTAGATTCATTGGGAGAATTCTAAGGAAATGCAGTCCGAAAACAAAGGAAGTAGGTTACAGTACACTTGTTCGCCCATAGCTTGAATACTGCTCACCGGTGTGGGATCCGTACCAAGCGGGGTTGATAGAGGAAGTAGATAAGATCCAACGGAGAGCAGCGCGCTTCGTTACAGGATTATTTGGTAATCGTGAAAGCGTTACGGAGATGATCGCTAAACTCCAGTGGAAGACTCTGCGGGAGAGACGCTCTGTCGCCTTGTACGGGCTTTTGTCGAAGTTACGAGAACATACCTTTACCGAGGAGTCTAGCAGTATATTGCTCCCTCCTACGTATATCTCTCGAAGAGATCATGAGGATAAAATCAGAGAGATTAGAGCCCACACAGAGGCATACCGACAATCCTTCCTTTGACTGGAATAGGAGGGCAAATCGATAGTGGTACTCAAGGTACCCTCCGCCACACACCATCAGTTGGTTTGCGGAGTATGGTTGGAGATGTAGATGGTGGATTCAATAAGACTTAATGCTCCCTACACTGTCTGAACCCAATAGCTTCTGAATTTCATTTGGTACAGTAAAAACAAGTCAACACCAACTCCCTCTGCAGCAGCATCCTGTTATTACCACTTTCTCTGTTATGGTAATGATGTTTTCTTTATAGATAGATGTCGAAATATTTCGGCTCATTTCGCCGCTGATAGAACGTGGATATGTCAAGTGATTCCCTAATTGTTTTCACCAGTGTAGTCGCCATGAACTTTTCTCCAACAAGCACCCTCTCTGTTTGTACTGACACAGCAATTCTGCGTTAATTCTGCCAGGTTCGTTTTCTTTCCATAACGACTGTGGGGAGTTGTCTAGACACTGCAGGCAAGTTAGGAGTGTCGGGGGGTGGAGTGGGGACGGGGGAAGAGACGAACGAGACGGGGCCACCCCGAGTGCAGGTGGCGCACGCATACCAGTACGGGTGGGTCCTGGGGAGACATTAGCGGCCGATAAATCACGGCGGCAATATCTGCGCAGACAGACCGTCAGCCGCGGCAGGCGGTGGCTGCCACCTCCCACCTCCCACCTCCCAACTGCCAACCCCCACCTCCCAGCTGCCACCTCCTGCTGCCGGCTTCTAATTGCCTGCCGCCATCAGCCGCTAATGCGCTGCCCGGCCAGATTAGCCCCAGGCGACGGCCGCGGTCGTGATCGGCACAGACAGGGCGCTGTCACTTAATGGGCGAGGTCAGTGCCGGCTGCTGCTTGAAACTACTAGTCGTCCACTACTTTTACTGAATTACGCAAGTCACCTTTTCAAATCATCTACATCTACATGTACGTGGGATACTCTGCAAATCTCATTTAAGTGACTGACAGAGGGTTCATCAAACCACCGTTTAACTATTTAACTTCCGACAGATCAAAATTGTGTGTCGGAACCGGGACTCGAACCTGGGACCTTTGCCTTTCGCGGGCAAGCGCTCTACCGACTGAGCTATCCCAACACGACTCTCGATGCCGCCTCACATCTTTACATCCGCCAGTACCTCGCCTCCTACTTTCCAAACTTCACAAAAGCTCTCCTGCGAACCTTTGATATCAGCGTACACTCCACTGCAAAGTGAATGTTTCACTCTGGAAACACCCCCTTGGATGTGGCTAAGCCATGTCTCCACCATATCCTTTCTTCCAGGAGTGCTAGTCTTGCAAGTTTCGCAGGAGAGCTTCTGTGAAGATTGGAAAGTAGGAGGCGAGGTACTAAAAAATGTTTGTTTTTCATTCTATTTAACTCCCATTCCATTCTCGAATAGCGCGCGGGAAGAAAGAACACCTGAATCTATCCTTTCGAGCTCTGATTCCTCGTATTTCATTCTGATGATCATTTCTACCTATGTAAGTGGCAGTCAAAAATATTTTTTAGCATTCGGAGGAGAATGTTGGCGATTGGACTTTCGTAAGTAGACCACGCCGCAGCGATAACCATCGTTGTTGTAATGATTTCCATCCCAGGTCCTGTATCATTTCCATAACGCTCTCTCCCCTGTATCGTGACAATACGAAAGGAGCTGCCGTTCTTTGGACTCTTTCGATGTCCTCCGTCAAACCCACATGATAAGGATCCCACACTGGGCAGCAATACTCCAAAAAAGGACGGACAGCCGTAGGGTATACACTTTTCTTTAGTAGTTCTGTTGCATCTTTTAAGGGTTCTGCCAATAAAACGCAGTCTCTAGTTCTCCTTTCCCATGACATTATCCAGTTTAAGTCTGAAATAATAGTCATTCATAGGTATTTTGTGGAGTTTACGGCCTCCTTATTTGGCCCGCATTTAAAATCGGGCGAAAAGTGAGAAAATTGGAACGTATTTTTGATAATAATTAATATTTTTACACGTGCCAAATGTTGTAAAAATCATGAATTTATCCCTCAAATGATTACCTCTACGGTTGGAACTTAAATAGTGTCACACAGCTGTGGAGATACTATGCAATGGAATCTACTATTGTCGCTGACACCAAAAGTAGTAGACTGTGCAAGTCTCTTCATCTGAGAATACGAACGGCAACCTACATCTTTTGACTCTGCTTACTGTATTCGTTCTTCGGTCTCCTCCTGTGTTTTTACCCCACACACTTCCTTCTAATACTAAGTTGACCATTCCTTGATGTCTCATAATGAGTCCCACTGACCTAGCTTCTCTCATCGTCAGGCTATGCCAGAAAATTCTTTTCTCTCCAAATCTGTTGAGCACCTTTTCATTAGTTACGTGATCTACCCATCTTATGTGTAGCATCACATTTCGAAAGATTCTATCATCATTAGTCTGAACTATTCATCGTCCACGTTTCACTCCCATACTATACTGCACACCAGACAATTACTTTCAGAAAGGACTTCCTAAAATTTCTCCCGAAAGGTTTTTCTTTCTCCCATATGAATTCTGCATTTTATTTCTACGTCGGCTATCATAAGTTATCTTGCTACCCAGATAATAAAACTCATCTACTACTTTTATCGTCTCATTACCCACCGTAATTCCTTCAGTATCGCCTCATTTTTCTGACACTACATTACATTACCCTCGCTTTACTCTCGTTAATGTTCATCTGGTATCTTATTTTCAAGACAATGTCCATTCCATTCAATTGCTCTTCCTTCTAAGTTTAAGATGACAATTCTTTGGTGTCTCAGAATATGTCCTACCAATCTTTCCCAATTGCGTAAGCACCTCCTCATTAGTTACGTTGTATCATTCGTCTGTAGCACCACATTTCATTTGCTACACTCCAGACAAATGCTTTCAGGAAGGACTTTTATATAACATTTATATTAATATTGGATGTTAACAAGTTTCGCTTCTTTAGAAACGCTTTTATTCCCATAGCCACTCTGCATTTTATATCTTCTCTACTTCAGCCATCACAAGTTATTTTGCTACCCAAATAACAAAATTCATCTATTGCTTTTATTGTCTCATTACCTAATCTAATTCCTTCATCATCGCTTGATTTTCCTGACACTACATTCCATTACCCTCGCTTATATATTCCTTTCAGGACTCTGCCCATTCCATTTAAATACTCTTCCATGACCTTTGCTGACTCTGACAGATTTGCTATGTCATCAGCAAACCGTAAGGTTTTTATTCCTTCGCCCTGGTCTTTAATTCCCTCTCCATATTTCTGCCTGCATTCCTTCGCTGCTTGTTCAATGTATAAATTGAATAATATTGGGAAAAGGCGACAACCCTTTCTTACTCGATTACAAACCACTATAACCCTTTCATGCCCTTTATTAATTAGTCTGCGGTTTTTGTACAAGTTGAATGTAACTCTTCGCTCTCTACATTTTACCCCTGCTACCTTCAAAATTCAGAAGGATGTATTCCAGTCAACATTGGCAAAATGGTTCTCCAGATACACAAATGTTAAAAACCTTACCTCTTAGCAAATGGACTCGCCCGTCCAACGACATCGGTGTACGCATAATAGAGGGAAACACAGCCACTTGTGAGCGAGGGGTCTAACGAAACGGTGTCACTATGTCCTCCACGGCAGACCGTCAATGCATACTATTACTTTTGGAGAATCACTTGCGACCATGTTTGCGAAATAAGCGGCAACACTTTCCGCACAACCCACACAACATTTTCCACGACAATGCGCGGTCGCATACAACGTAAGCTGTGGCTGCTCTGTTACATTAGTTCACATCAGATTAATACTTGTTCATAGATCATAGATACGACATTACGCAAAGATGTGGAATGTGTCGATACATGATACTGAATATTTTATGATTAAAAAAAATTATTAGTGAAATACTGTATCATTCGCCTTACTCAAAATCCAATGTTTATAAATCTGTGGGACTTAACTACGCTGGCCATCAGTCCCTCGGCTTACAAACTACTTAAACTTATGCTAAGGACAACAAATACACCCATGACCGAGGGAGAACTCGATCCTCCGACGGCGAGCAGCAGCGCGGTCCGCAGCTAGGCGCCATGGAACACCCAGCTACTTCTCCGCGGCTCCACCATACTCTCCGAACTTAAGTCCTCGTGACTTTGATTTGATTCCGAAGATGAAGAAACCACTTCGTGGCATTCAGAAGTTCCAGAGATTCAACAGGCAGTAGACAGCTCCATTCGCACCATCAACAGAACAGGCTCTGCTAGCCGTATATTTCGCCTTCTACATTGCTGGCAACGGGTTCTACACAACGCTGGTGATTACTTTCAAGGACAGCAACAGGTGCAAACTTGTAACGCTTTTTCATCGGTTGTGAATAAATAGTTGCCACTATTTAAGTTCCAACCCTCGTATTTTTCAAGTTTATTCGGCAACGTTAACGCTATTTTTCGGTCGTAGCGGAGTGGCCGGCCGCATTGAGACGCTATGCTCTGATGTGCGAAGTCGTTCCCCGTCGGGGGTTCGAATTCTCCATCGGGTGTGGATGTTTGTGTTGTCTTTAGTATAAGACACTTTCATATCAGCGCACACTCCGCTGCAGAGTGAAAGTTTGATTCTGGATACATCCCTTAGGCTGTGGCTAAGCCATGTCTCCACCATATCCTTTCTTCCACGTGTGCTAGTCGTGCATGGTTCGCAGGAGAGCTTCTGTGAAGTTTGGAAGGCAGGAGGAGAGGTACTGACGGAAGTAAAGTTGTGAGGCGGCATCGTGAGTCGTATCGGGATACAGCCGGCGGTAGAGCGCAATCCCACGAAAGGACAAGGTCCCAGGTTCGAGTCCCGGTTGCGGCACAAAATTTTAATCTGCCAGGAAGTTTCATACAAGCGCACACTCTGCTTCAAAGTTTCATTCCAGTTCATAAGTACTTTGTAAGTTTAGGAACTAATGACCCCGTAGTTAATTCCCATAAACTTGACGAACATTTGAACATCAGCATTTGCTATTTTCCTAACGCAACACTCTGAGTGCTATTTGACTCAAGAACATTAATCCGGATTTCAGTTAACCACAGTTCATTATGGAGCTGAATATCTGAAGTTGATGTAGGTATATAACAATAATAAGAAAGACTGAGTGGTTGCATACAACACGGCGCAGCCGACGTAATACGGTGTAGCGCAGTAGCCAATTTAGTGCAGTTTCTGCATACTTCTATTTACTCTACAACTTCGTACTGAAGACACCATAAAACTGTTTACTTTTGCTGTTTTTAAATCAAATTCTGAACAGTGTGACATACATTATATTCCATTTGTTTTGTTTGTATAGGCTATGGGACTTAACTGCGGGGTCATCAGTCCCTAAACTTACAAACTACTTATGAACTAGCTAACACTACGGACGGCACAAATATCCATGCCCGAGGGGCGATTCGAATCCCCGACCGTAGTGACCGTGCAGACCGTGACTGGCGCGCCGCAATCCCCACGGCCACCGCGGCTGGCTACTCCATTTGTAGTGGGACAAGGTAGTCGTACTACATTTTCCTATGTCAGCCCTGTTTTAAAGTTCTAAATGGGAAAAACGAAACTTTTTATTTAAAATGTATACATATTTGATGTTCATGTAAATATTGTTATTTTAGAATACGATTCTTAAAATGTTTTATTTTCTGCATGTTACATGTACGATCCACTCCCATGAACCACAGACATTGCCGAGGTGGGGTGGCTTGCGTGCCTCAACGATACAGATAGCCGTACCGTAGGTGCAACCACAGCGCAGGGGTATCTGTGGAGAGGCCAGACAAACGTGTGGTTCCTGAAGAGGGGCAGCAGCCTTTTCAGTAGTTATAGGGGCAACAGTCTGGATGATTGACTGAGCTGGCCTTGTAACATCAGCTAATGTGGCTTTGCCACACAGCTACTGCGAACGGCTGAAAGCAAGGGGAAACTACAGCCGTTATTTTTCCCGAGGACATGCAGCTCTACTGTGTGAACATATGATGATGGCATCTTCTCGGGTAAAATATTCCGGAGGTAAAATAGTCCCCCATTCGGATCTCCGGGCGGGGACTACTCAGGAGGATGTGATCATCAGGAAAGACAATACTGGCATTCTACGGGTCGGAGCGTGGAATGTTAGATCCCTTAAAATCCCTTTAAATTAGAAAATTTAAAAAGGGAAATGGATAGGTTGAAGTTAGATATAGTGGGGATTAGTGAAGTTCGGTGGCAGGATGAACAGGATTTCTGGTCAGGCGAGTACAGGATTATAAATACAAAATCAGTTGGGGGTATCACAGGAGTAGGATTGATAATGAATAAGAAAATAGGAATGCGGGTAAACTATTAAGACCAGCACAGCGATCGCATTATCATTGTCAAGATAGATACGAAGCCATCACCGACAACAGTAGTACAGGTTTATATGCCAACTAGCTCTGCCGATGATGAGGAGATCGAAGAAATATATGAGGAGCTAAAGGAAATTATTCAGACAATTAAGGGAGAGGAAAACTTAATTGTTATGGGAGACTGGAATTCGGTAGTAGGACAAGGAAGGGAAGGGAAGATAGTGGGTGAATATGGTCTGGGCAAAAGGAATGAAAGAGGAAGCCGCCTGGTAGAATTTTGCACGGAACATAATTTAGTTATAACAAACACCTGGTTTAAGAATCACAAAAGAAGGTTGTATACGTGGAAGAGACCAGGAGACACCGGGAGATACCAGATAGATTTTATAATGGTAAGACATAGATTTCGGAACCAGGTTTTGAAGTGTAAGACATACCCAGGGGCAGACATAGACTCTGACCATAACTTGTTGGTTATGAACTGTAGGATGAAACTGAAGAAACTACAGAAAGGTAGGAAAATAAGGAGATGGGACCTAGATAAACTGAAGGAACCAGAAGTTCTTACGAATTTCACAGGGAGCTTCAGGCAACAATTGACAGAAACAGGGGAAAATAAAACAGTTGAGGAGGAATGGGTAAAATTGAGAGATGAAATAGTGAAGGCAGCAGAGGACAAAATAGGTAGGAAGGCAAGACCTACAAATAATCCTTGGATATCACAGGAGATACTAAATTTAATCGATGAAAGGAGAAAATATAAAAATGCAGTAAATGAAACAGGCAAAATGGAGTACAGACGACTAAGAAATGAGATTGACAGGAAGTGCAAAATGGCTAAGCAGGAATGGCTAGAAGGCAAATGCAAGGATGTAGAAGAATGTATAAATAGGGGAAAAATAGATACAGCCTACCGGATAATAAAAGAAACATTTGGAGATAAGAAAAACAGCTCTATGAATATCAAGGACACTGATGGAAAACCAGTTCTCAGCAAAGAAGGGAAAGCTGAAAGGTGGACAGAGTATATAGAGGGGCTCTACAAAGGAAATGAACTTCTAGACAATATTGTAGGAAGGGAAGAGGATGTAGATGAAGATGAAATAGGAGATACTATACTGAGAGAAGAATTTGACAGAGCCCTGAAAGACCTAAGTCGAAACAAGGCCCCTGGAGTAGATGATATTCCCTCAGAACTACTGAAGTCTCTGGGAGAACCAGCTATGACAAAATTGTTTCACCTGGTGTGTAAGATGTATGAGACAGGTGAAGTACCCTCAGACTTTAAGAAAAATGTTATAATCCCCATTCCGAAGAAAGCAGGTGCAGACAGGTGTGAAAACTACAGAACCATCAGTTTAATAAGTCATGGCTGCAAAATATTAACGCGAATTATATACAGAAGGATGGAAAAGCTGGTCGAAACCGACCTCGGGGAAGACCAGTTTGGGTTCAGGAGAAATGTAGGAACACGGGAGGCAATACTTACTTTACGGCTTATCCTAGAAGATAGATTAAGAAAAGGCAAACCTACATTTCTAGCTTTGGTGGATTTGGAGAAGGCTTTTGACAATGTTGATTGGAATAAACTCTTTCAAGTTCTGAAGCAAGCAGGAGTAAAATATAGGGAGCGTAAGGTTATTTGCAACTTGTACAAAAACCAGACAGCGGTTGTCAGAGTTGAAGGGCATGAAAGGGTTGCAGTGGTTGGAAAGGGAGTAAGACAGGGTTGTAGCCTTTCCCCAATGTTGTTCAATTTGTACATTGAGCAAGCTATAAAGGAAAGCAAGGAGAAATTTGGAGAAGGAATTAAAGTTCAGGGTGAAGAATTAAAAACATTGCGTTTTGCCGACGACATAGTAATTATGTCAGATACAGCAAAGGACCTGGAAGAGCAATTGAACGGAATGGACAGTGTGCTGAAAGGTGCATATAAGATGAACATTAACAAGAGTAAAACTAGGGTAATGGAGTGCAGTGTAAGAAAATCAGGTGATGCTGAAGGAATTAGACTAGGTAACGAAACAATAAAGGAGGTAGATGAGTTTTGTTACTTGGGCAGTAAAATAACAAATGATGGTCGCAGTACAGATGATATAAAATGCAGAATGGCAATGGGTAGAAAGGCGTTTTTGAAAAAGAGAAATTTGTTAACATCGAATATTGATTTAAGCCTAAGGAAGTCCTTTCTGAAGGCATTTGTATGGAGTGTTGCCTTGTATGGGAGTGAAACATGGACGATAAGAAGTATGGACAGAAAGAGGATAGGGGCTTTTGAAATGTGGTGCTATAGAAGAATGCTGAAGATTAGGTGGGTGGATCGCGTAACTAATGAGGAGGTACTGAACCGAATTGGGGAGAAAAGAAATTTCTGGCACATCTTGACTAAAAGAAGGGATAGATTGGTAGGACACATTCTTAGACATCAAGGAATTGTGAATTTAGCGTTGGAGGGAAGTGTGTGGGGTAAAAATCGCAGAGGGAGACCAAGAGACGCGTATAGTAAGCAGATCCAAGTGGATGTGGGTTGTCGTTCTTATGAGGAGATGAAAAGGCTTGCTCAGGATAGAGTAGGGTGGAGAGCTGCATCAAACCAGTCTCTGGACTGAAGACCACAACAACAACAACATGTACGTTCGAGGCGGCGCAATCAACAAGGGCAGCGTCGTCGCCGCCGCAGCCAACCTTGAAGTATGTGACCACTTCCTCTAGCAGAATTTAACCGACGGCTACGGGGCTACAAATGCTTTTCAAAGAAGAAAAGAAAAGACATTAAATAATTATTGTTGTTTAAGATTCAGTCCAAGCTGGTTGTATAGGATCAGGTCTCTTGCTAAACTGACTTTGTATTAGTATGAAGAAGAATAAATATTTGTTAATATTGAAAAGTATCTTGCATTTATGAAGAGTTATTTATAATTAAGAATATATTATAGCAAGAGTAATTTGATTTCTGTGAAGAAGTTCGACTTACTTCAGAAAACAATTTATATTCTGATTGAAGTTATTACTGACTATCTTAGAATGTGATATTATATTGGTATTGAGTGTGAATATGGAAAAACAGTGTTTATCAGGCGGTGGAATGCTAATTTTTTCAGTACACGTTAGCGTCAGCAAACAGTAGTGCCTGTGTTTGACTTTGATAAAATTTTAGTAACGGCCACAGACTAGTTTACTTGCCCCGCTCGTACAAGAACCTCATTTATTTTTTGTGAACTATTTAACGGAGATATTCCCATATTTTTCTGATTTATATTGTGGTGCGGGACATTTCGGATGAAATATTGAAATTTTACACGGTTAGATCATGACAGTTGGTGTTGCTAGGGGACTGTAAATAGCTAATTAACAACGTCCTAGCAACTGACAAAACCTTTTTAGTATCAAGATACTCTCACGATTAGCGACTAAAGATGAACATGAGTAACTGTATTAACCATCGCAGTTATCCCGTCCCTGTTCCACAACACATTCAAAAATGCATTTTATAGACAAACGATGACAAATGACGAAAAACACTTGAAATTTAAATTCTAAATATACCGCACAAATACCACATCATTCTATACAATAGTACCTTCATTTTTGAATTTCTTTGAAAATTTTAACAAATAGATTATAAAGATAGTATCGGAAACTCCGTGGCATCTGCATGCTTTTTTCAGGCGACCCCGCTATCAGTGCCATCTGTTGGTTCGAGTTGTAAGGCTATTTTGCTTTGACATTTGTGATTTCGTATTTTATTTCGCTGCGTACCAAAAATACATTGCAAGGTCAACATTTGTTACGCCATTTAAGATATTATGTTAGATGATTTTTTTTTAACTGTAGGGCAGAATAAATGAAAATACGTCTCTGCCATGAACTTTGCAACCCGTCGGAGTACCATCATGTCAGGCGGAAATATAAGAAAAAAATCGCACTAGCGTGTTTTACGACGCACTTTAGATTTTTATTTTTATAAGTTTTTGCAAACTTTTTGGGCCAAAATAATAATCTAAATAATAAAAAAATAATTAATAACAGTGTCTTAAACCCTTGTAGGAAAAAAAAATATATTAGATACTGGCGGTTTCCGAGCCACTGACCTTCAGCGTCACAGTCTAACGCATTACCCACTACGCTACAGCTAACAGTCAGGTATTCAGTTCTTTAATCTCATAATATTGGTGGCCGTTGTTAACTAATCCTAGTATGGCATTTGTAGACATTCGATTATCATTTATCATACGAAGAACGACATCTTTTTGTTAATTCTTCAGTGCGCCATTGCTTTCAAATGACAACATGTAAGTTACAATAAGAAAATCATCAAATACGCAACGCAAGATGGCGTATGCCAGAGACAGTTCTAGGCGAGGAATGTCACGTGACATCTGCGAACGGCTGGTTTTCAGTAATTTAATGTAGGGTGTCAAAACGCCGTAATTTTTGCAAATATCTCTCAAACGATACGAGATATGGAAAAAGACATAAGGGAACAAAGTTGTAGAGAATTTTATCCTCTACAAATTCGTTTATTCAATTTTCGCGTCAGATGAACGGTTTATTTGCAATTAAAATTACATTACAAACGGCTTTTTCGGTATTACTAACGTATTTATTGCCCGAAATATTTCAAAAAGCGAGGTTCTGGTCTCTGATAGCCAACAATTATGTCTGGAAAATTTGGTGCCGATTCGTTGAACGGTTCTACCTAAAAAGTGGGAACACGTTACAGCCAGACAGACATCGTCAAATCGCCGTTATTTTTGCAAATATCTCTGCAACGATGCAACATATGAAAAAAAATATAATAGAGCGAAGTTGTAGAGAATTTTCCTCTCTAGCAATTAGGTTCTCTACCAATTAGGTTATTCAATTTTCGAGTATGATAAACGGTTCGTTTGCAATTACTATTATATTACAAAGGGCTTTTTTTGGTATTACAACCGTATTTATTGTGCGAAAAATTTGAGAAAAGGAGGTTCTGGTCTCTGGCGGCCTACAATTATGTGTACAAAATTTGGTGCTGATCGGCTGAACAGTTCGTCTTAAAAACAGGGAACACGCTACGGACAGACAGACGGACAGACATACATCCCAAAATTGCCGTTATTTTTGCAAATATCTTTGAAACGATACGAGATATGAAAAAAACATAAAGGAGCAAAATTGTAGAGAATTTTCTCCTCTACAAATTCGATTATTAAAATTTTGTGTCGGTTGCATGGTTAAGCCGTTATTTTCATTTAAATTTCGAGCTGTCAAAAGACGATCGCAAAGGCCCACTGTTAGTGTTACTACCGTAACCTAAAGTGGCCCAAAATATCCGTAAGTAAAATAATCGACATTTTACAAATTTTAACCATTTTTTTCTGTATATGAGAACAAATCAAATTGCAGATACTACTGAAGTTGTTTTATATTCAGTGAAGCGAAATGCATCTGGTGAATAACAATCGCACTTACTGTAGTTGCTTAAAAGGACAAATAATACCCTCCATAACGTGTACAGTTTATTTGTAGATATATTTCGAATTGAAAATCACACAGTACATGACACAAATTTCAACCATATACGTGAACGCAGTTTCCATGAGATGTTATGCAGCAGACAAGAAGGCAATGCATCAGGCCAAATACGGAACTGACAACGAAAGTGTAAGATATTTCTTTAAATTCCTATTTGCCTTGTGTTTCATAAAATATAATGTTTGCTTACATATAAAAAGATGACAGTGAAGGTGTTGTGGTTGGTTTCTAAATCCCCGTATATGCTTTAAATAAAGGGAATGAAATAACACTTGTAGTTATACATTTGTTGTTATAATACATTAACCACCTTTAAGGAAAAAAAATTACACGGAATGAACAAATTGCATTTATCCTTGGCTTTAAGAAATCTTATTTCTGAAATCTATTTCCAATGAAGTAGTCTGGGCATAATGCATTGTTGTCATACAAATGCTCTGGGCCATTATTTCCCAAACTTTTATCTCAGTCATCTCTTCGCTTACGAATAAAGAACATATAGAAAAAGGGTAAATCAAAGCATTAATAAACACTGTTTATTAAAAGTAAACAACCTAAGCAGGTCTAATAGTAATTTCCTTAATTATCATATTTAGAATTCTGTTTTTCGGAAACATGAAGAAAGATTTCGGAGAGCATCGCTGTTTGTAGATAGCTGTTACAGCCGTATATAGCACATACACTCCCTCTTCCAACCATTTCCTACTTCTACGAAGTATGCCGATCAATGATGTAAGTGTTCTGCGTCTCACAGTCTTAATCGATCGTTCACTACCAGCTTTAGTTTACAACTCACGCCGCTAGGTGGTACTCGGGAGTGCCGTGTGCGCTTCAGTGAAGAGTTCCCGCTATTATGTTTATAAGCTATTTGAATAGTTTTCGAGCTATTATTAACATACCCGCGTGATTTCGTAAAATGAAATCTCACAAAAAATGCAAGGTTTCCTTCTGTTCGATTTGAAATGGAGTGGCCCTTACGCATGCCCAAAGATTGCTCTTTGCCACCTCTTCTCGAACAGATACGTGAGAACGTAGAATGTAATAGTCATTGACCCGTTGAATTACCACATTAGGTAATTAGGTAGTGTGTGGCAAACTAAATAGCTTTTAGGATCTGTTATAAACACGAAGATGTGGAAAATATAGCTAGAAGGCGGACGCAAAACCTATTTCTCTTAAGTCCTCAACGTCATTTCATTGACTACACGACTATCCTCACACTTTATGCCTGATAACGTTACTATCACTCACCTTTTAGAGGCTTTTTAGCTAATGCGTCATCAGTTAACAATTAGTTACAAGAAATTTTGCCATCTTTGATAGATCTTCAATGATCCAAAAGCAACCGTTAGACGCATATGTTGCCTTCAGGGAGGCTATGGCCATGTGCAAGATGAAATGCGGGAACCAGCTATATATACTTTCGTTCGGGCCATTGCGGTATTTGACTGATTTATAAAGGTCGTCTTATATACCGGGTGATCAAAAAGTCAGTATAAATTTTAAAACTTAATACATCACGGAATGAAGTAGATAGAGAGGTAAAAATTGACACACATGCTTGGAATGACATGGGGTTTTATTAGAACAATTTAAAAAAAGTCCAAAACATGTCCGACAGATGGCGCTTCATGTGACTAGAAAAGTAATAATTAACATAACAAATTAAGACAAAGCAAAGATGATCTTCTTTACAGGAATGCTCAATATGTTCCCCATCATTCCTCAACAATATCTGTAGTCGAGGAATAATGTTGTGAACAGCATTTTAAAGCATGTCCGGTGGTATGGTGAGGCATTGGCGTCGGATGTTGTCTTTCAGCATCCCTAGAGATGTTGGTCGATCACGATACACTTGCGACTTCAGGTAACCCCAAAGCCAATAATCGCACGGACTGAGGTCTGGGGACATGGGAGGCCATGACGAAAGTGGCGGCTGAGCACACGATCATCACCAAACGACGGGCGCAAGAGATCATTCAGGCGTCTAGCAATACTTTTTTTGTTTTGTTCCAATAAAACCCCACGTCATTCCAAGCATGTGTGTCAATTTTTACCCCTCTATCTACATGAATCCGTGATTTACTAAGTTTTCAAATTTATACTTACTTTTTGATCACCCGGTAGTTAATTATGTTATCTACGGTCGTAACATACTTTTTAACCTCTTGAGTTGCAATAAATTAAAAATATGAGATAATTTAATGAGATGAGATGCTTTAACGCTCTAAAAATCTCCTTACATTATTGGAACGTAGATTTGCATCTAGGTAGCAAAATTACTTATTTTTCGATTAAAATTAAATTGCTACAAATATTTCTATGTGTCATCAATAATAGGTGCTACAATTGATGTTTATTTCGAACACATTTATCCAAGGAAGTATTTAAAATGAGAGATGAATTACAGTTTAGGAGTTTCAAAAAAAGTCTCTCTTGGCACTCAAAACGAATGGAATCCTCTCTCTCTCTCTCTCTCTCTCTGGACGAGCAGCCTTGGAGATCTTAAACAGTAGCTGCAATTATCTCAAGAAGGCAAGTGCAGAAAATGATACAACTTCGCAGATTTCAACTTGGTACGGAATTCTGTAGAGTTAATTTCAGAGAATTCTGCAGGCAGCTGTGAGCAGCTTTCCCCAACCCCCGCCAGCTAAGTGAGGCTGCCGAAAATTCCCTGGAGGCGCAGTAGAAATTCCTTTCTCCTCCTGCGATGTTACAAAACCTGGATATACTTTCTCAATAATATACTAATTCTGCTCCCTAAGATAATACGGGCAAATTGGGCGATGGACTGTAAACAAAACTAATAGGTATCTAAAATCTTACTATCACTAAGCTGTTTCTATTTCACAAACATATCAAGGAACGGTCATACATAAGTTCTCCATCTAAAGCTGATACAGAAATTACTAGAAATGTGTTTAAGAACTGGGAAGGCTTTTGAGAAATTAAACACAATAATGGTGAAACGATACTGTAGTATCATTCCTTTAAATCCTTGTATACTACAGTGTACGTTACTTTCATCTGACTATCATTTCGTAAAAGTGTGCTTGGCCTTTAGTGCCACTGTAATGGGGGATGTACTAGGCGGAGACAAGAATGCTTTATTATTTATTAAAATTGTTATTGCAGGACAAATAAGTGAGCGCCGCTCACATGAGGAGCTTTGCTCCACAGTCCCCAACTCCTCTTATACTCTATGCGATTGTGTGTGTGAGGGTCTGTAAGTGTGCATGAAGCCGCGGCTGGGAAGGCAGAGATGCAGAACACTCGGTAGGTTTGCCAACTTTAGTTTTGGGGTGTGGCAGAGAGGTTTCCTGGGGGATGAGATGGTCAAGTGGCTGCGACTTGCGAGTTCCTTCAGAATTCGGAGGTTGGCAGAAGGTACCGTTACATCACCGGCCAATGAGGGCGCGGCTACTCGCGAACTTGAACGGGAGGGTCTGTTAGGACGGGGAGCGGCCACGAGAGAGAGAATGTTTCCGGCTGTCGAAGAGGAAGGATGTGAGTATGGTGGCCTCCTTGGTAAAGTATCAGGAAATTTGTTGGTTGTGTTAATTCTGTCTTTATTTCAGCGGGGAAATGATTTTGTATAATTGGAAGCTTAGCAGAAGTAGTTTTTAGTCAATTTTATGGGGGCTTTAATTAGATTAACATGAGTTTGGCTCACGTAAGATATGTTGAGCACAGGGAGAGGCAGTACACAAAGGGATATCGTAGTTAAACAGCCCTAATCCAAATTATGTGAAGGGCACTGCTTAGAAATGTTGTATGGGTGAGGGATGTTTGAATATCGGTATTTGGATAATTTCAGTGGAATTTTTCTTTGTCGAGACTTGGGAATGTTGTGCATAGCCACGTGGGTACAGTTTGTGAGGGTAAAGAATGTACGGTATGAATGTAAGGTTACGATCCTTGTCTCAATCCATAGCTGATACATTTACTGAAGGAATATTTTGTATTTTGGGTCTTAAAATTATGATAGGGAGATGTACAATGAATTTGTTAATAAACTTGTGTAAATAGTTAAACATTTCGTCTCTAGTTGTTCTTATGAAATTCTGAGTCCCGTTTATGTTTAATTAATGATTAAAAAGAGTGAGAATATATAATGCGAGAATATAAATGGGGGAATTTCGTCTAGTAAGGGAACTGCCACCGGTATGCTATCAGTTGCTGCAGTCTTTTGTGTGTAAAAATTCGTTATCCGTTGCAATAAAATTTTATCATGGCAATAACATCTTATTTTAACACCGTAAATAATCACTGAGCAAGGCGGCAACTGGTAGGAAGCGGAGGGTGGTTAACTTACAATGGCACTACTCGTTCTTAGGATGTAGTGAGCCATAGTCGTTTAGAAGCATCTATTTCATGGAAAGTAACATATTCCAGCAACAAAAATTGGCTTTAGAATCATTGATGTTCGCTATTCATCATCAGCATTAAAGGCTTTTCGCACGTAATGTGGGCTCGGAGTTGCTTTGCTGGATCTTTCTTTCTGCTTCTTTTCTGAGCCATCCTTTCTGCCGGCCGCGGTGGCCGAGGGGACTGAGGCGCGTTAGTCACGGTCTACACAGCCACTAAGGTCGGGGTTCGAATCCCCCCTCGGGCATGGATATTGGTACCGTCCTTAGTGTAAGCTAATTCATAAGTAGTCTGTAAGTTTAGGGACTGATGACTCCGTAGTTAAGTCCCATAAGCTATACAAACATTTGAACATTTAAACCATCCTTTCTTCCTTAGGTCCCCTCCTACCTTGTCTTTCCATCACAGTTTCAGTCTTCATCTTCTCCTTCGATCCTTTCATTTCTAGGTCTTCACCTCTCCCCACATAGTACTACCCTCTTCTCTAAACACTTCCATACCATCTTAGACTACTTTCTTGGATTGTCTTCTCTATGGGCCCAACTTTCCCAGTTCCCCTAATGTACTCATTCCTTAGTTTTTCCCTTAATATCACTCAACTCACATACCTTAACATTCTCATTTCTGCCACTTTTCTCTTGGAATTTTGTAACTGGCCAAGTTTCTGCACTATACAGCATCGTAGGTCTCACCACAGAATGTTCCTTTCATTGATGTTCGCTATTATTAGCGTGAAATATTTTGGTTCTGTCTATTAAGAGAAACACAAGTATTAAAGGAAACTTAATGGAAGTTATTTGTGTGTGGTGACTGTCCTGCAGCTTTTATCAATTAATACACAAAGGAATTTACGACGCTAGCTGCCAGTGGCCCTTCATGTAAATGGGATAAGTTGAAAGGTTGTACCCAGCCGCGATTTGAACCCGTGACCTATAGCTTAGTAGGCTGTCATGCTGACCGCTGTTGCCTGTTTTTATTTATTTATTATTGTCTTCTTCTGGTAGCCCGATCACAAGCGCACGTGTGATCGTGAATGCTCTGTCTTCATCGTCGTGATCGTGGATAAGTTTTTTTTTTATAACAGTAGACGGCTACCACTGCGACCGAGCTGCCGTGCCGTCACACCGCGACTGCGAATTAAGACTGCGCAGACTACCCTTTGCACTCCTCCCGCCAGACGATCTCCATACCACTAATGTGGCGCCCCGACGAATTACGGCACATTTCTTCGATTTACGGAAGAGTTCATCTGTACTGAGGAAATGATTGATAGTCGTCTTCGCAAGATTTATATTTATGTATCTCTCTCTCTCTCTCTCACTCTCTCTCTCTGTCTCTGTCTCCCTCTCCATCTCTCCCTCCCTCCCTCTCTCTCTCTCTCTCTCTCTCTCTCTCTGTCTCCCTCTCCATCTCTCCCTCACTTCCTCCCTCCCTCTCTCTCTCTCTCCGTCCCAGGTATCTTGTCCACCCAAAATATCTCTGGAACAATAACAGCTATTGGAAAACGACTTTCACTGGTATCAGTGTACGGCTGGGACCCATGAATGTACATATTTGGAAACATTCTAAAATGAAAACAAATGTGTTTTTTAACACAAACTTACGTTTTTTTAATGGAATCCTATATTTTTTCTTCAGCAATCCATAGCATGACAAATCACATAAACAATGGCGTTGATTGCATCGCAATATTCCAATTACATCCCGAGATATTGCGACGCGAAGTTGACGCTTGAAAAACCCGAAATGCGCTGTTAGCGCACGTCCTGAGGCTCAGGCGTGAACCCCATGCTGCCCGTAATCGCGATGTGATTATCATGCGTAATCGCACTTTCATACTTACCAAGAGGTCCGAAACGAATAATACGGTCTGCTGCCATCCTGCATTAAAGTCGTTCATTCCAGCAGTTATTTATCCCATAGGCTAGGGGTGATGCTGTTCTGTAACATATCTGTGTACCGCAACGTTAGCCACAAAGTTAATTTTGCTTATCGTTAATCCTTTACTAAAAATGTAATGCTGTTCAACATTAAAACTTTACTTTACTGTAGACATAGCGCAAGTGACAGTGAATCATTCACTCATAATAGTAAAATTCATTTTGATGGTTTTAGTGAAACGAGCAAGTGGACTAAAGGTTTTACCGTTATTTAGGTTAAAATGTTTAGATTTGAGAAGTTCAGGTAAGACATAGAAGATGAATGTAAACATGTTTAACCAATGCGTTACATGACAAATTGTTTCAAATATATTTTTCTGAACATCACTGAGTAAAATGGCCGTTTGTAGATACTTGCACTGTGATACCAGCACTGCACAGTAAAGATAGCGTTCACATATCAAGCAGCATGGGGTTCTCGCCTGAGTCTCAGGACATGCGCTAGCCGCGCGTTTCGCGTAATTCAAGTGTCATCTTCGCGTCGCAGTATCTCGGGATGTTATTGGAATATTGCGATTCAATCAACGACATTGTTTATGTGATTTGTCATGCTATGGATTTCTGAAGAAAAAATATAGGGTGTCCATTAAAAAAAAACATAAGTTTGTGTTAAAAACCACATTTGCTTTCGTTTTAAAATGTTTCCAAATATGTACATTCATAGGCCCCACCCGTACATTGATACCGGTGAAAGTCGTTTTCCAATAGCTGTTATTGTTCCAGAGATATTCTGGGTGGACAAGATAATAGAAGGAGACTTCCCTGGTAAAAAATTATGTATAAAAATAAAGATTGTTTGACTTACCCAAAGCCACAGGCTCGCCGATAGAAACAAAAAAACACAAATAAAAACACACACAAACATTCAAGCTTTCGCCTCCGCTGGCAGCTTCTTCAAGAAAAGAGGAAGGAAGGAGAGGAGAAAGGAAAGGATTCGGGTTTTAAGGAAGTGGAAAAGGAGTCATTCCAATCCCAGGAGTGGAAGGACTTGTTGTTGTTATGGTCTTCAGTCCGGAGACTGGTTTGATGC
Source organism: Locusta migratoria (assembly GCA_026315105.1). Taxonomy (NCBI): domain Eukaryota; kingdom Metazoa; phylum Arthropoda; class Insecta; order Orthoptera; family Acrididae; genus Locusta; species Locusta migratoria. Next base: position 21,714,699 of record CM048751.1, read on the forward strand.
AGCTCTCCACCCTACCCTATCCTGAGCAAGCCTTTTCATCTCCTCATAAGAACGACAACCCACATCCACTTAAATCTGCTTACTATACGCGTCTCTTGGTCTCCCTCTGCGATTGTTACCCCACACACTTCCCTCCAACGCTAAATTTACGATTCCTCGATGTCTAAGAATGTGTCCTACCAAGAGATCTCTTCTTTTAGTCAGGGTATGCCAAAAATTCCTTTTCTCACCAATTCTATTCAGTATCTCTTCATTAGTTATGCGATCTACCCACCTAATCTTCTGCATTCTTCTGTAGCACCACATTTCAAAAGCCTCTATCCTCTTCCTGTTCGCATTGTTTATTGTCCATGTTTCACTCCTGTACAAGGCAACACTCCACACAAATTCCTTCAGAAAAAACTTCCTTACACTGAAATTAATATCGATGTTAGCAAATTTCTCTTTTTCAAAAATGCTTTTCTTCCCATTGCCATTCTGCATTTTATATCCTCTGTACTGCGACCGTCATGTGTTATTTTACTACTCAAGTAACAAAACTCATCTACCACCTTCATTGTTTCGTTACCTAATCTAATTCCTTCAGCACCACCTGATTTTCTAAGACCGCATTCCATTATTTTTGTTTTGCTCTTGTTAATGTTCATTTTATACGCTCTCTTCAACACACTGTCCATTGCATTCAAGTGCCCTTCCCGGTCCTTTGCTGTCCTTGACAGAATTACAATGCCATCAGCAAAACGCAATGTTTTTATTTCTTCCCCCTGAACTTTAATCCCTATTCCAAATTTTTCCTTGCTTTCCTTCACCGCCTGCAAAAATGTTCAAATGTTCAAATGTTTGTAAATCTATTGGACCAAATTGCGTGGTCATCAGTCGTTAGCTTACAAACTACTTAAACTAAGGTAAACTAACCTAAGGACAACACACACACCCATGCCCCAGGGAGGACTCTAACCTCCACGGCGAAAACCGCGCGCTCCGCAACGAGACGCTTTAGACCGCTCGGCTACTCCACTACGGATCACCGCCTGCTCGATGTACAAATTGAATAGCATCGGAGAAAGGCTACAACCCTGTTTTACTCCCTTCCCAACTGATGCTTCCCTTTCATGCCCTTCGAGTCTAATAACTGCGGTCTGGCTTTTGTACAAGTTGTAAATAACTCTCCTTTCCCTGTATTTTACCCCTGCTGACTTCAGAATTTGAGAGAGTGTATTCCAGTCAATATTGTCAAAAGATTTCTCCAAATCTACAAAAGCTAAAAATGTAGGTTTGCCTTTCCTTAATCTAAGATAAGACGTAAAGTGAGTATTGCCTCCCGGGTACCTACGTTCCTCCTTCAATCCAAACTGATCTTCCCCGATGTCAGCTTCTACCAGCTTTTCCATTCTCCTGTAGATAATTCGTGTTATAATTTAGCAACCATGACTTATCAAACTGATGGTTCTGTAATTTTCACACCTGTCTGCGCCTGATTTCTTTGGAATGGCGATTATTACATTTTCCTTAAAGTCTGAGGGTATTTCGCCTGTCTCATACATCCTGCACACCAGTTCAAATAGTTTTGTCATGGCTGGCTCTCCCAGAGACTTCAATAGCTCTGATGGAATGTCATCTACTCCTGGGACCTTGTTCCGACCTAGGTCTTTCAGGGTTCTGTCAAATTCATCTCTCAGTATAGTATCTCCTATTTCATCTTGATATATTGCCTCTTCCCTTCCTACAATATCGTCTCTAAATTCATTTCCTTTGTGGAGCTGCTCTATGTACTCTTTCCAATTTTCAGCTTTCCCTTCTTTGCTGAGAACTGGTTTCCCATCTGAGTTCTTGATAATCGTAGAGTTGCTTTTCTTGTCCCCTAATGTCACTTTTATTTTCCTGTAGGCGGTATCTACTTTTCCCCTTCTTATACATTCTTCTACAGATTTGCATTTCGCTTCTAGCCACTGCTGCTTAGCCATTTTGCACTTCCTGTTAATCTCATTTCTTAGTCGTCTGTACTCCATTTTGCCTGTTTCGTTTACTGCATTTTTGTACTTTCTCCTTTCATCTATTAAATTTAGTATTTCCTGTGAAATCCAAGGATTTTTTGTAGGTCTTGCCTTTCGACCTATTTTGTCCTCTGCTGCCTTCACTATTTCATCTCTACTTCTACTGTTTTATATCCCCCTGGTTCTGTCAATTGATGCCTAAATCTCCCTCTGAATTTCTACAGAACTTCACGTTCCTTCAGTTTATCTAAGTCCCATCTCCTTATTTTCCTACTTTTCTGCAGTTTTTTTTCAGTTTCAGCCTACAGTTCATGACTAGCAAGTTATTGTCAGAGTCTATATCTGCCCCTGGGTATGTCTTACAGTTTATCACCTGGTTCCGGAATCTATGTTTTAGCGTTACGTTATGGGAAAAAAAGGAAGGTAGACACACACACACTCACACATATCCACACCTAGGCAGACATTTGTAAAAAGCGTCACGTGTTTCCTGCCAGCACCTGGCGAGGCACCACACTTTGCGAGCCATTTCGCCGCGGCGAGGGTTGTGTTACACGAAACAATTAGTATTCATAAACCGGCGGGGACTCGCGAGAGTTGTCCGTCAGTGGCGAAGGGCAGGGGACTCCGCGGCGAGGGAACGTTGTTTCCGGCGCTGTTGTTGTTGTTGCAGTTGGCGCTGTTCCGGCGGCTGCGACTCCCCTGCGAGCAATCGAGCGGCGCGCGGCCCGCGGCGGAAGCGGCCCGCCCCCAGCCCACCACTCGTAGCGTCCGCGCCTTTTCCGCTCCGCTCGGCAAATGCAAAAACGACCTGGGAGGAAACTTTGCGTGGCTTTCTGGGGAATTCTCGCGATGCTTTCTGTCGTACTCTCGTTTCCAGCCGAGAGGAAGCGAGCTGTGGAATAAGAAAATTTATGTAATGTGGGTCCGGCTGGAGAAGTGTTGGAACTACGTAGATTGCTCGGTTATTTTTATTACACCACTAGCTGAAAACCCGGCGTTGCCCGGGTATTTATTTATTTATTCCTGCCTTCAGTTAGTACGTCTCCTACCCCATCTCCCTCCGTCCATCTCCTTTTTTCTAAAAACATGCTACATTTATCGAAGAATAAATAAGAAATAAAGCTGTCTCGCATAATGTACAAAATTATATGTGCAGAATCCAAACAAAGAAAGATAGTAATCAAAAGACAAATGGCATATAAAATGTTTACGATCTCATATTTATTGGGTTTTACAATCGTATAATTTTTCAGGTATGTATTTGTTGTATAAGTGCTGTATTTCTATAATATTTCCTGGGAATTTGGAACGTGATGGGACGATTTTCCATTAACTTTACTCTTTACGTCCTCATATCCCATGAACTTCGTGTCGTACTGTGATACAGTTTAGAAGGTACATTCAACTATATGTGCTTATACTGTCTATAAAATTTCCTGTGGCTACAATTTGTAGTGTTCAAATTATAAATTGTCACGTCATACCGAGAGCCGTAGTTTTACTCCATAAACACCGGAAAAGTAGTAAGCGAGAAACTTTTTTCCTTTCATCATTTTACTATGGTTGCCAGCGAGGAAAAGTTTAATAAAGATTTGAAATTATGTTTAAAGTTTGTTGCAAGTCGCTAAGTACTGTCATTCTCATACAGTGGATTTCGTAAGTCTCGCCACATTATATGGCTTTTGTTGCGATTTCTATTGGTTATGATATAATATCTTTTGAACCATATGCCGTATGTAATTCTTAACCACGCAGCAATTGTTACCCCCACGGTAAGGAATGTGTGTACCAAATTTGGTTGAATTCGGTCAGGGGTTTAGGAGAAAATAAGCAGCACTGTCTCTAAACGCAGCAGTTTTTCGCGCATCTCATTGTTTACGAACTCATATCTCGTGAACTCTTTGTTTTATGTGATTCTTACACTTACGGCGACCGTCCTTATGGATTGAAGCTTACGTGTACAAAATTTAATAAAGATTGGAAGAAAACTGTAGATTTGCTTTATATATTAGATAATTATAACCTTATGGAGGCGTCGCAATGTAAATGCAAATAGACCAGTTTTAAGTTGTCCATCTCCACAACTCTCTCTCTCTCTCTCTCTCTCTCTCTCTCTCTCTCTCTATATATATATATATATATATATATATATATATATATATATATATATATATCTGTATCCATGTTCTCCTCCTCTCTCTCTGTATCGTTGTTCCCCTCCCCTCTTCCTCTCTCCCTCTCTCTCTATCCATGTTCTCCTCCTTTCTCTCTCTCTCTCTGTTCATCTCCTAATCTCCCCTCTCCCAGCACTCTCTTCCATCTCCACCTTCCCTTTTCTATGTCAATCACCTTCTTCCTCTACCTGCTCCGCAATTTCACACCTGACGACAGCGATTTTAAACCACCTTGAACCACTAGAGGCTGAGGAGATATACAAGCTGAAATTAACCATGCAACCTCTAAAAAATTCACACCTGGCAACAGCGATTATATACCAGCTTGACCCTCTAGCGGGTGAGGGAATGTAAAAAACAAATTCATTATGCAACCTCCAAAAATAATGCCACATTAAAAATCACGTTCTGTGCAGTGTCAGTGAGTAAAGAAGATACCTCGAAATAAACAGACACCACTTTACTGACCACCATCAAAGTTAACAGAGATATAATTTTTCCATATTAATTCTCTTTCTTTCTTTCTTTCTCTTTGGCCATGTTTCCACCCATGCAGTATAGGCCAATTCGGATATGGCATGTGTTAATATTTACGGGGTGGCCGGATGCCCTTTCAGCTGCCACCCCATGGTCCACGGGAGGAAATGTGTACTCAAAATGTCTGTTTACAGTGTTATGCGTCTGAAAGTGTAAAGCGTTACGAAATATTTGCTAATCGTGTAACTGTTGCGGGACTTGGGGACCAGCCCAGTATTCAGCTAGGTGGATGTGGAAAACCGCTCAAAAACCACATTTAGGCTGGCCGGCACTCCGACTCTCTTCGTTAATCCACCGGGCGGATTCGAACCGCAGCAGTACGCCTCCCCGTCTCGGAAAAGCGGTGCGTTAGACCACACGGCTAACTGAGCGATATTATGTATCTATAAACAGTAATGCGGTGGCGACGACGATACACACGTCTGCTGGATATATCGCTCTGACTTAAACGCTGTTGAGGGGCCGATAATCAGTAACACAAAGAGCCCACGCCGCTTAGGCGCAGCTCAACTGATGCGGCGGATATCGAAATGTAATAAGTACCCGTTACTCAACAGACGAGCGAAAACTTTCCAAGTCCGAACTATTCCCCGTCGCCGAGGAAGACAAATTGACGCGGCAGCTGGGCGCTTAGCATCGTAGTCCCGTTTAACGTCACCGACGAATGCAGGCGTTAGAGACTGCCCTACGGCTGGGAATATTAATTATTTAAAACTGTTGCCTACTCTATGGTGAACCGGTTCTCGATGAGCGCTCCTCAGTCAATTTATTTACAGTTTAGTCATTAGAATATCACATGCGATAGTAACAACACTATCAAATACCTCAAGTTCTTTAATCCATGATTGATTTTTTTTATTACTACTATCATTACAACGGTCGTCGTGTTCACATTGAAAAGTTCAAATGTTACAAACTACTTATGAACTAACTTGTACTAAAGACAACACAAACATCCTTGCCCGAGGGAGGATTCGAACCTCCGACGCGGAAGGCCGCGCGATCCTCAACGTGGCGCTCCAGACCGATCGAATACTCCCACGCGCGGCTATTGAAAATTACACATTACTAAATAAAAAACAACACGATGAATTCGTCGACCCAGAAAAGGGTCACTTTATTGACACTTCCTTCAGGATGTGTACAACAACGGTTACACAGACGGACTCATACGCATGTGGTAGCCACAAGAGCATGCGCAATGTCGTGTATACCCTCTTCTTGCAGCAATGCAAACTTCGATTATCCCATGGACATGATCGCAGAGTTGTCGAATGTAGTCTTGGGGAACTGCCATGAAATTTCCACTTGGTGCCTATTTTGTGATGATAAAGCAGAACACGCAAGATGAAGTTTCATCCAGTCCCAAATATGGTGAATACGGAACATATTTGCAGATCGTGCTGTCAAGAAGAGTTGACGTACAATTTGAAGAGCACGGGATCCATGTGCCCGTGCATTGTCCTGTTGAACAAGCACATCGCTATCTTGGTGCATGAACGGTAGCAAGACTGGTCGAATGTTGAATTTAATGTACCGTGCACTGTTCAATGTTCACTGGAGCTTCACCAGAAAGGAACGGCCATTATCGGATGTGGATCCTACACCATGATGTACGGTGATGAATGCCGTTAGGACGTCTTCCTCTCAGGCTCCAACATCATTCTGCCGGCCTGCACTTGTGTCGCGATATGTGCTTGTGGAGGGATAAATGGAGACGAGTCATCTTCAGTGATTAGATCGCTTCTGCCGTTGTGCCATTGATGGTCGTGCGCGAATGTGGCGTCGTGCGGGGTAGAGTGAAAATCGGGAGTGTACACGACTGAGACACACAGGAATGACACCCGGCAATTTTGTTTGGGGAGCCATGTCCTACACTGAGTCTTCTCCTCTGGTGATCGTCGAGCGAACATTGAACAATACAAAGTACAAAGGAACCATAATTCAAACCGTCTTGCTACTTTTCTTCCAACCAAAAGGGCAACATGAATCCCAGTATCCCATACCAACCAACGTGCTTTGCAAGATGTGCATCAACTGCCCTGACCAGCACACACCCCAAATCAGTCCCCTATTGAGATTGTTTGGGACTGGATCAAATGTCAAATTGCCCGGTGTGCACGACAAGCACGAAATCTGGCCCACCTGAGGCACCAGATTGAAACTGCTCTGCAGGCCATTCAGAAAGACCGCAATCGGCACCTCTACGATCGTGTGCATGGGAGAACTGCAGCTTGCATTGCTGTAAGAGGAGCGTATATGGCCGTGGTGGAATAGCCGTGCGCACTGAGGCGCCGTGCTGCGGTTCGAGCCTTCGCTCGGGTTTGGGTGTATGTGTTGTCCTGAGGTTACCTTAGCTTAGTTTAAGTAGTTTGTAAGCTAGGGTCTAATAACCAAGCATTTAAGTCCCATACACGGTACTAGCGTCAACATTGCGCACGATCTGGTGATTGTACTCACGTGCTAGGGCTCTGCCTGTGTGATCCTCAAGAATGTGCTCATAACGTGTGCCTCTGCTGGATCGAAAAGTTCATTGTGTTCTTTATTCATTTTCCGGAAGTGTATAATTAGGTTCACTAGAGTTACGTGCATCAACTTCGCGCCAACAAGTCTTCCTGTTAGCGCGGCGACTGGGAATCGTTCCGACAAAAGGAAATTTCGCTCGTTCGTTTTTTAATGAGTCACTTATCGGATGTTGATGTTCACAACATCGGTTGGGTTGTGTCTCAGCGGCATAGGCTCATTCTTCCCCACAACAGCATTGAATACAGCCATATACCTCGTTGACGGGTGTATTGTCGTCGACACCACATGGTTGCAGGCACATAATGAATGTCAAAGTGAAGATTGGCTTATCTGGTGAAAATCTATGTAACTCTGTCAACTTTCATGGTGATTAGTGGTTGTCTAAGCTTAGTGAAAGGTATCCTCCGCCGTATTCAGTATTCTTCTTTATATATAGATTGCCCGAGTGTTTGTATGTGTGTTTGTATTGCTTGCAGATATACAGTCTTGTTCCAACCTTGTTAAAATTGGGAAACTTGACCTTCAGGCAAAGAGGATGGTGTTGATGTGTGTAAGGATCACGTGCGACAAAAGAGTTCAGGAGAGAGGACGTCATAAACAATAAACAACATCACATTCTAAACCAGAGGACCGATTTCAGTTAAATTACGTGGACATGTTCCTTACCGTGAGTAAGGTAAGATAAGAACCACTATTAACACATTGTGGATATGTTGTGTAACTAAGGGTACTTTGCCTACAGACCTCGACAAAATCTAGTTCATTTGCGATCTTGATCTGATTTGGCACATTTTACCTCCAAATGAAGAAGTAGGCCGCTGTGTATATACATTTAAATTAGTATTCGACGCCAAAAAATATCTCTTCTGCATAAATTCTTTTTCCTATTTCCATTCTGCTTTTTATATTCTGTTTATTTCGGCCTTCAGAAGTTATTTTCCTACACAAATTACAAAACAAATATACTAATTTTAAGTTTCAATACCCAATTTGATTCCTTGAGCATCGACTGGTTTTCTCAGGCTGCATTCTGTTATCCTTGTTTTGATCTTACTAATGTTTTTTATATATTCCTTTCAAGAGACTGTGAATTCAGTTCAATGTCTATACAATGAGCTCGTGGAATAAATATTTGTATGTATTATTTTTAACAATTTTATATATGCACTGTTTCAACAACACATCTTGAGTGAATTGGAATACGCCAAGAGGATGTACTAGTTATTTCTTTCCCTCATTGTAGATGTAAATACAGAATCTAATTTATCTTTGAATTCGGTCCCCAGTTCCATTAACTGCTGTTTACAGGCTCCCCGGTTAATCGGGATCTCGCTCTAATGCTGTAAACGGTAGCAGCCCCAACGACGAAATACGCAAAAACAGGAGATACAGCTTTTCGAGTCGTTAAAGGGAAAAGGGAGAAGAGAAAAGGAAGGAAAAAAATAATGCTGGACGGGGGATCAGCAAGGGTGGCGGTGAGAGACAGATGGGGATAAACTGCCTTCGCACCAGACTATGCACCTGGGTAATGGGTCCCTGGGGAGGGGGGGGGGGGAGCGAAGCCGTCGGAAAGGGACTGGGGGAGGATTTCTTCCTGCAGCATTGTTAATCTGGCCAGTGGTGCGCTCGCTGTGGTGGGTAGCACCCGGAATTATTTACTATTTTTATTGACGATACTGTAGTGAACTAATAAGTCTGGAGCTACAATGAAAGTATATCTGAGTGTATGATTTTTTCTGTTTCATTATGATTCATTGACGATTATTTTACGTGCTTACATCATTAATTCAAGAAATTTTCATTTATAACAGTGTTTATATCGAAAGAAAGATCCTTTAATGTATTACTAGCTGAAAAACCGGTGTTACCCAGATATTTCTTTCTTTGTTCCTTTGTTCCTTCTCCTTTTTTCTAAGAACATGTTACGATTATCGGAGAATATACAAGAAATAAGGCTATCTTGCATAATGTATAAAATTATAAGTGACGTACCCAAACAACGAAAGATAATCAAAATACAAATGACATATAAAATTCACACGATATCAAATTTATTGAGTTATATGTTCAAACGCTATAAAGCTTATTGGACTTAACTGCGGGGTCATCAGTCCCTAAACTTACAAACTATTATAAACTACCTTATACTACAGACGGCAAGAACATCCATGCCGTCGGGGGATTCGAGCCACCGACTATGTTATACAATTTTGTAATTCTTCAGGTATATATTCATTTGTGTAAGTCCTGTATGCCTGTAAAATCTGTTGGTAATAAACTTAGTAACAAAGAAGTAATAGATTAAAACATAGTGCATGATGGCCGATTTTACATGAACGTTACTCTTTACGTGCTCATACCTCATGAACTACGTGTCGTACTGTGATTCAATTTCGAAGGAACACTCACTATATGTATGTATACCGTCTGCTGAACACGTGCTTTTGCCGATGTCCTGAACTGTAAAACCGAGATCTAGACGTTTTTACAGAGGAAGGAGGAATGTAGACAATTTATGTTCGCCAGCCTGAATGATCCAAGATCCCAAACTTAATGTAAAAGCACTCACCTCACTTTCTGATTCCATTGTTTGATGCTGCAGAACAACTGGAACGACGAAAAAAAAAGTTACCCCTTAATAGAACGAAAATGACAAACTGCAAGATGTGGAATAGTCAATTTATTTCGCATAGAAGGTATTTCAAAAACAATTTGTTAGTTTCATAGAGGCCGGAAAGGCGTCTCTCAGGGCACATATTTACAGATGTTTAATGTTAACGAATAAGGATTTTCGAAAACGGGAAGATGGTTTGCTAGATAAATTACTAAAGAAAATATAGTTGACATTTGTAGCATTTAATACGGTTAGTTGTTTAGATATTTGTAGCCCACGGAGAAAATACGATTAAAAACAGTTTATTTATTTATTTTGCAAGTTCGTAAATAAATGTGATAATTTTGAACTTCTGGTTTTCGTTTTCAGATGGAGAATGTAATCTTAAAAACAAATGGTAAAACGTTCAACAATTTTCGAAGAATAGAAAGTGGCCATTTGGACAATTTTGATTATTATAATCGCAAAATCATAGTTTTTCATGGTTTACTCTGGAATCGAATATGAAGAAGTGGTATTTTTAGTAGCCATATAAAGCTCTGTTGTTTGTTAAGCGTATGACACTTGACTGCAGGGTCACCAGTCCCTAAAATTACAAACTACTTATAAACTAACTTATACTAAAGACAGCACAAACATCCATGCCAGACGGAGGATTCGAACCTCCGACGGGTAAGGGCCTAGCGCATCGGAGCATAGCGCCTTAATGCGTTCGGCCACTTCGCCGCAGCTATAAATCTCGAAAACAACCGATTTGCTCAAATTGACTGCGCTTCAGGAAGCGTATAGTGTGATTTTAACTCAGATAGAGCGGAATTGTTTTTGGATTAATTTTTTTCAGATGCTATTAATTAACTTCACATGACTACACAAGATCGTTATATGTATTTTTTTCACAATCACGCCATTAGTTTTGCCATACTACCCTTCTTTCTGTAAGGACGTCAAAATGAAAGTTTTAGAATTTTAATTTCTTGAATCATTATTATTAAAATATAATTTAAAATGAAATATATACATGTAAACGTCGCAAAAATTAAAGAATGTTCAAGAAATACAAACCTAACTACGAGGAAGTCTTCAATACCTTCTGTATGAACCTGAACTTCGAATCCGTATCCAACCACTTTGCGATAACAATACAAACTGAAATACATCTGCAATGGGAGCAGGCTACTCAAAGAAATAAAATTCGACACTGTGCACAGAGTCTTAAATACAAAAATCAAAAGGTAAGTTGCCGTTCTTGTCTTTCTGGAAGGACGTCAACCCTCTATGGGTTTAATCAGTACTGCAGGATAGTTGTAGTATGCTAACACTTCTGTTAGTTATACGAATTATCACTGGTCCAAGAGCTACTAAAAACACTTCACCCCTTCTCGCCCTACGGGAGAGGCCGTGCGCTCTAAGGTGCCTTGCTGCGGAGTGCGTGTCCGCTCCCCGTCGGAAGTTCGAGTCGTCCCTCAAGCATGGCTGTGTGTGTGTTGTCTTTTGCATTACTTTAATGACAGACGTAGACCAAAATGCATACAGACATTTAAAATTTGATATCTCCCAAAATATTTTAGTTACAAATTTGAAACTTAGCACTGTTGTGTAGTTATATAATGCACAATAGTCTGTGCAATTTGTGTTTGATAATGTGCATGGAATTTCATTTTATAAGGATTTGAATTTTTAATTGATGGTGTGTATATAATGTACCTTTCCTCATACATTATTCAAGCAATAAAACTGAAACTTCACAGTATATTTCTGACTAAAAGGCTATTAAAACGTGTGCAAATTTTTTTGTTTAAATTCATGGTTACTTTCAAATTAATTTTTCAGTTTCATGTCAACTGAGGCTGCTCTACTTCCTCATGCAGGAAAGGAGAACGATTCTCAGGCACAAGATAAAGTGCTGGGTAGGATTATTCAGTAGGTGATTTTTAAGAACTATGCCAAATTTCAGGAGGTTAGCTTTTATAGTTCTTGAGAAAAGGTACATTATATCTAAAAAAGGAAAAAAGAAAAAGATAAAAAAATCACTTTGCGGGAAATCTCATTTAAAGTATTCATTTTAATTTTTAACAATATTGGCACAACTTTACACACTACTGCTGTTCATATTCATTCTCTTCCTTGTTTTCTTGAAATATTCTGTTTCCCTGTCTCCTTTGCCAAGCCATCTTTTGGATATTTTCCTCTGCTGCCTGTGGTCCATCAAGTTGCGCTCCATCGATGCTTCGGAGCATCTTCTGTGTGAATGCACCTGGATGGAAGCCGCACCTCTGCAGTCACTTAATCCTACCTACATTTACACTGTCACACACTAGACAGGGATCACATGCAGATATCTTCACAACATTTGAAGACACAAACACTGTTTTGGGACAACGAATCCGTATAAGGTGATTGTAGCTCTAATTTGTATTTTGTGTTTTCCCGTGCCCACATTATTTCAGAAGTTCAGGATTGGCTAGATATCTGAAAGTTGGCTTTATAACATTTAAAACAGCAAGTGGCAAACCATGATTATGGGTGTACGGCTTTCCACTGGCTTTTTCCTGAAGATATTTGCACCATGATATGTCACAGAGGGGTGTTGAGAAGTCTCATCTGTGGAACATTTCTGGAAGAATATTGCGCACATTGCTTGCTGCATTGCTTTCACACTGTGTACATTGCTCCTGATGGCCTTCTCAAAATAGGTTTGTAGTGTGTGAATTTCTTCACCTGTCAATGTCAACTCTTCCCAGTGGCTCTCCATCTTCTAATTTTCCCCCCTACATTTTATAATACGCTGGTATAATCTTTGTACAGCCTTCTAAATACGTCTACTGTTCGTTTCGATTGATCGATAAATCAACACAAAAATATATCTAGTGAAAAAAAGAAATGGAGCGTAGCACAGATAAAGGGGATGTGCGATGCACAGACGGTCGAAGAAATGTCGTAATTAAAAATTTTTCGATAACGAAACTTCGAGATATAATTATTATAACATCAACCTAATAAATTACGCAATAAAATAAAATTGGGATTTTTTCACTATTTTATCCTACGTCTGCCCTTAAGTAGTCTGTCAGTCTAGGACCTATGACCATTGCAGTGTGGTCCAATACCTTTACAAACATTCGAACATTTTTAAAACCCCTTATTTCTATGATGAAGAGCACCACAAGATACGGGCCTCTGAAGAATCGCAATTTCACACGCAGTGTTTACAAACACATTAATAGTAGACTTGCGCATAATAGTTCGCGATCGGGAGCGCTCACTTCGCGGCAGGGCCGTGAACTTGTTCGCTCTTTTAGTTCTCACGCAAACCAAAAGAAACAGTTTGTGGATAATTTCTCGCGTTTTTAGAGTTATCTCTATATCTTGCATTTTAGAATTTATTAGTCAGATATTGCAGAGTGCAGAACACATCAAAATAGAAATTTTGTAGCACTGTACTATGTAATCTAGCAGGCAGACGCTCACCTCGAAATGACTCATCAGCAGAAGGCAAACACGTGATTTTTAATTCTGCTACGCGCCTTCTCGCTATTACCCGTCGGTCTTCGGAAAAAATCCAACGAACTATGAAGCGACATACGTTCGGCATAATCGTCCGCTGCTCCTAGTTCGTCCGCTCTTTTGGCTTTTGCTACCGCTACTAAAAGAGCTCTTTTTTATGACAGCTTTTTTATATAATCAATCATTGTTGCCAAAGCGTGTGCTATTACCCGTATTTTTGGGCAATTTGACATCAAATACTTAGGCAAATAAACCAGTCATTTACACGAATGGGTGATACAATGGTATTCAACTACTTTGCATACAGAGTACCCGTAGTACTTTATTTTTAAAATAGATTTCTTGTAGCAGTGAACTATGAAACTACAGCTGAGCTGCATCTCAGCTCGAAATGAAGGTAACTGGCAGAAGGGTATCATGCGATTCTGCGCGCTCTCGCGTCCTCTCGCTGTTCCCCGTCAGTCTTCGGAAAGGGAGTGGACGAACTAAGAGTCGAGGAATCTGCGAACTAGTTCGCGTAGTTCGCCTGTGGGAGCGCTCTTCCGAACTAGTTCGCGAACTACACAAGACTGATTAATAACGTCCACGAAATGATTATCCCGCTGGTTACCCTTGACGATGGTGCACTCAACGACGAAACTGGGTGCGCGAATGAAAAAACATAATTTTTTCGGGTGAATCCAGCATCATGATGGTCGCATACGTGTTTGGCGACATCGGGGTGAGCGCACATTGGAAGCGTGTATTCGTCATCGCCGTACTGGCGTATCACCCGGCGTAAAGTATGGGGTGCCATTGATTACACGTCTGGATCACCTCTTGTTCGCATCGACGGCACTTTGAACAGAGACCGTTACATTTCAGATGTATTACGACCCGTGGCTCTACCATTCATTCGATCCCTGCGAAACCCAACATTTCAGCAGGATAATGCACGACCGCAAGTTGCAGGTCCTGTACTGGGATTTCTGCATACGGAAAATATTCGTTTGCTGCCCTGGCCATCACATTATCCAGATCTCTCACCAATTTAGAACGTCTGGTCAATGCTGACCGAGCAACTGCCTCGTCACAATACGCCAGTGACGTATGTGTGGTGTCGCACAAGTCCAAAGTGCGCGCCACCTACTTTCGCCGCGCGCCGCCATGCACGTACGGCGCGGCGTTCTTACGACGTCAGCCATGAGCGCCCTCTGCTACAACTCCGCTCGTGGCCACCACTGAACGACATCGTTCACTTGGAATTGAGATAGGAACCAGTTAACACTTCGGAATCAGATAGGCATCAGTGAAGACTTGGCACTAGGAAGGCCTCTAACTCAAGTATGTATCAGCATCCTGCAGTACTGAGCTATGTAAAAGTTAAGTATTGTATAAATTCTGTGCAATATATTTCTCGTTCTAATTCACTTTAGTGTTTCTAGTTTCTGCTGTCCCACTGGCTGCTCACCTTCGTACCTGCACAAGCGTGCTACCTTTATTCCTGTGTCGGTCTTCCTACTCGGCCACAGACACCTACGACAGAAACGAGACACAAAAGCGGTGACGAGGCTGGAACACAAAAGTATGAACTATGGTGTCGTGTTGAAGCTGCATGGGCATTTGTACTTGTACATCCCATCCAAGCTCTGTTTTACTCAATGCCCAGGCGTATCAAGGCCGTTATTACCACCAAAGGTTGTTCTGGGTACTAATTTTCAGGGTCTATACACCCAAATTGCGTGAAAATGTAATAACATGTCAGTTGTAGTATTATATATTTGTCCAATGAATACCCATTCATCATATGCATTTCTTCTTGGTGTAGCAGTTTTAATGGCCAGTAGTGTTGTTTGTAAGTGTAGGACTTATGACCACTGTAGTGTGGTCCAAAAGCTTTACAAACATACGAACATTTTGAAAACCCCTTATTTTTCTGATGAAGAGCACCCAAGATATGGCCATCTGAGGAACCGCAATTTCACACGCAGTGTTTATAAACATATTAATACCGTGCACTGATGTCCACGTAATGATTAGTTCAAATGTTCAAATGTTTTTAGAGCTTATGGGACTTAACTACGGGGTCATCAGTCCCTAAACCTACAAACTACTTATGAACTACCTACAACTGAGGACGGCACAAATATCCATGCCCGAGGGGGGGAGTCGAACCCCCGACCTCAGTGGCCGTGCAGACCGTGACTGAAGCGCCTCAGTCCCCTCGGCCACTGCGGCCGGCACGTAATGATTAGACCGATTTAATTACTATTATGTAATTTAGAATTCTGGATTTTCAATTATAGGCAAACTTCAGCTAGATCTCAAAGGAAGGAAAAAATAATTTACCCTTACGTAGCTAGACCGCCCACGACTAAAGTTATACAGACCCTGTTCTTCCGCAGAGGCACTGATGCACTCTCCAGAGTAGCTCCAGCACGCATTCCCTATTCCCAGTCACCACCCCTAACTGGGCCCGCTCTCGGGCAGAAAGTAATCTGGGTTTTATATGTTAAGTAAGGCGCGGAAGACGCCCGCCCTGCATCGTGAACGGGAGCCAAAGTAACGCCGCCCATCCTTCCCGCCAGCCTACACCGGCGCAAGAATTTCGCAAGATGAAAGAGGATAATTAAAATTTAAATAAGAGCTGCTCTCCAGCTGTGTCACGATCTCCGGCGAAAAAAGGCACTCGGCGTACGCGGGCGGTGGCTCTTAGCAGGAGAAGAAGTGCCTCTCCTTCCGGCCTTGTTATGAAGGTAGAGATAGGAGAGCGCGGGGCTATTTTTTTATATACATTGCGAATGCATTATGCATAGGATCGCGTAGCCGTAGCGTATGCCACGGCTGGAATTTCGGTTGTGCTCTACCTGTCTGTGGGGAGGGAAGCAATGAGTGTCCCCTGAAGAATTGCGTCTCATAGTCGGGTTTATAGCGGAATCTTGATGAAAAGTGGTTCTTGAGAACGTGTTTAATATTTTTGTAGACATATTAAATGCAAAGAGGACTGCCTTTATTTCCCTACATTACTGCCAAAATGTCGAATATTTAGACTTTTGTGTACGTATCCGTATACACAGTAAAATTAATATTAAAAGAATCGGACCCTTCAGTACCCCTAGACTCCCTAGTAGACACTTGTGGGTCATTTTTGACCCACATAGCTAACTACGATATTACTGATATTTTGATGGAGAAGTATGGTTTCACCATTTTACATTACATTCAAGAAAACTCTAATAAAGTGCATGAATAATAATTTGTTCTCTCAGGTGAGTAGTACACAATAAAAAGTAAATTTTCAGAAATAAATGTTACATTCGTTTCGAATTTTACAATAGAAATTCTTCGGTCTTCCATCACACATCGATTACACAAATAAGTAAATAATTTCACAACGTTTTTCTGTTTAAAAATATAGAAACGGATTTAAAATTGGGGTTTATGCGAATACTAATAGTATTTTAATTTTGGTAGTCATATTTGTAAAAGACTCTGAAATGCAACTAATTTTTTGTTTATTGCAATGAAGGGGCCAAAAACTAAGAACAAACTTTCTCTATCATTGTCTACAATTTGTCTAAATTTCATAAAATACATTTTTAAATCCGTCAGCTGTTTATTAAAAATCTTACACCGGGTGATCAAAAAGTCAGTACAAAATTTAAAACTTATTAAATCACGGAATAATGTAGATAGAGAAGTAAAAATTGACACATATGCTTGGAATTACATGGGGTTTAATTAGAACAAAAAAAAATTCAAAAATGTCCGAAAGATGGCGCTTCATCTGATCAGAAAAGCAATAATCAGCGTAACAAATTAAGACAAAGCACAAATGATGTTCTTTACAGGAAATGCTCAATATGTTCACCGTAATTCCTCAACAATAGCTGTAGTCGAGGTATAGTGTTGTGAGCAGCACTGTAAAATATGTCCGGAATTATGGTCAGACATTGGCGTCGGATGTTGTCTTTCAGCATCCCTAGAGATGTCGGTCGATCACGATACACTTGCGACTTCAGGTAACCCCAAAGCCAATAATCACACGGGCTGAGGTCTGGGGACGTGGGAGGCCAAGCATGACGAAAGTGGCGACTGAGCATCACCAAACGACGCAGGCAAGAGATCTTTAACGCGTCTAGCTATACTGTTTTTTCTAGTAAAACCCCAAGTCATGCCAAGCATGTGTGTCAATTTTCTACCTCTCTATCTACATTATTCCGTAATTTATTTAAATTTTCAAATTTATACCGACTTTTTCATCACTCAGTATGTCAACCAGTTTCGGTCAATAGACCATCTTCATAGATAAAAAGGTGTTACAACTGAATGGTAAACTGTATGAAATAAAACAGTCTGTTCCTACCTTTTATGTTGTGTTGACTGATAGGTTTTTATCTAAGGTGACCACTGTATTTTTAATATTTTTAGTTTTACTGACTCCTGTTTGTCTCAACTAGATGTATTTTATTTGATGCATTTTATCATTCAGTTTTAACACCTTTCTATCTATAAAAATGGTCTATTGAACGAAACTGTTGGATATATAAGGTTTTTAATAAACCGCCGATGGTTTTAAAAATGCATTTCATGAAATACATGACGGCTGTTGACACTCGTCTTACCAAAGCATATCTAAATTTTATCTATAATTGAAAGTCTTTGGAAATAATTAAGAACAATTAATTGACGGTATTGTCTAAGCTTAGGTGGGCTGTTCGTTGAGATAATGGACAGGAGACTGAGTCTGGCAGCACGTACTTGTTGCACTTTTTTTCTAACATACATGACGCTGGTTAGATATACGGAATTTGAAGGACAGGAGGAATCTGAAGGGGTTCTTCAAGCATTACACGACAGTTTTCTCCAGAGCAACAGGAACCGTCAAGTCACAGTGAGTGCGAACCCTTTCTATCTAAAAAAAAATGTAGTGCAATGTATTAAAAGATATTGATGACAGCGAACTACAGAACATTTATGAGGACTGTTAGAATCGTGGCTTCAATTTGTATAGCAACATAATGAAGCGCTATAAGCGCATCAAAAGTAAATAAAATGGCACATTAATCCTCAATTATGTGTCTAGAAAACGAGGAGCAGGTGCTCGGTTCAAAGGAAAGAGACTGTCACAATTACAAACTATAAGAGGGATGTAATATTGCAATTTGATGTTGCAAGGAGGTGTGGATCTACATTTCATTATTGGCATCTGCAGATGTGGACACAAAAAGAGACTAAAACGGTTGGCTTGATATCAGAGCGTCCATTTCCTTTATCGATTATCTCAAGGCTAAAAATGGCATTTTATCCAGGCATATTACTACATTTGTCACAAGTAAGGACATAGAAGATGACAACAGTATACGTCAGAAGTCGCAATTTGTGGAAGAAGTCAACAGATTTATAACAGAGGAGGGTGTGGAGAAAGGTAATGTTTGGAACAGTGACCAAATTCCAGTATCAGCACTGTTCTACAGATGTTCAAATGTTTGTAAATCTTATGGGACTTAACTACGGGGTCATCAGTCCCTAAACTTACAAACTTCTTATGAACTACTTACGAACTAGGACGGCACAAATATCCATGCCCGAGGGGGGATTCGAACCCCCGACCGTAGTGGCCGTGCAGACCGTGACTGGAGCGCCTCAGTCTCCTCGGCCACCGCGGCCGGCACTGTTCTACAGAGGAGAGAAAACTGCAGGCTGTGTGTTGTAGTTTCTACGTAGCTCTATCCACAGCTATACAATTTATGTGGTTTTATCAATGGCAAGAAGACTAGCAAACAACATGTAAATCTGTCTTCAAGAGACAAGGCGCTTTCGATCCAAATGTTTTAAATGAACTTGAAACAACCTTTCCACTATACATTCATGTGGAGGCAAACAAAAGTGGAAAAACGACTAAAGAATAAAAGAAACATTTTCTAATTTCGGTTCTTGACGAATATGTAAGAAATGAAAAGAAGTTATTGTAGTGTGACTCCTGGGCGGGTCATACAGACCGTACCCTTTTAGATGCCTGTTTACCAAACAAAGAAGATCTTACCACCAAAAATAACAAAATATTGTCAACCCCTTGATGTTTACATCTTTCGGCAATGTAAACTGTATATCAGAAGGATTACTGATTTTGTAAGACTAAAAGGTACCAAACGACAAATGAAGGTACATGATTGTTATTTTATCGTGAAACATCACTTTGTGATTTGCAATCAATTTGCTACACCTACGTTTAACCCTATGCTGCAATACACTTAGCGATTGGCGGGGTATGACATAGACATACCAACATCATCATTTGAAAATGTAATTAGTGTTGCTTTTGATACTAGACTGCGAGAATGCGAAACTGCTTTCGAAAATGATAACGAAGCTTTAGCGAGGTGTGCACATTTTTCTCTCCGCGTTAGATTAGCTGTGCGCACTGGGACATCGTGCTGTGGTGCGCGCGGCCATTCTCCGTCGGGGGTTCGAGTCTCTCCTCGGCATGGGTGTTTGTGTTGTCCTAAGGTTAGTTTACCTTAGTTTACGTAGCTATGGGCTAATAACCAAGCAGATGATTTTCACAAATTTGCAAACATTTGAACAGTTTTCTCTTCCACTTTGTTTTAACCGCTTCATCGAAATTACGCATTTTCAGGTGTGTGGTTCTGCTGTATATATTGGGGAGACCGGGGCACGTTTTCCATCATTTTACATTTTTATTTTTGTAATTCTTATTTTTACCGATTTTGCGGTAAACAGCGGATCATTATACTTCCTACATTTTTATTTACAGACTTGTACAGATATTTTTGAAAATAGTGAATATCATTCTTAGTAGCAAATGGTTTTGTCTGACCATGTTGCGTTGGAATATTTGCCCCGTATGCGGGGCAAGTTTTCCAGCTTACATAAAATGTACAGAGGCAAATATTCCAATTATACTATCACCGTTAAAACAGAGATAATTATCTTCATAATACTGAATACGTATTTTTTATCATGAATTTATAATACATTACAAAAGAGGATAGTAAAAATAGCCACATTAAATAAAAACAAATGCTATTTACAAGCAAGTACAGACATTTTTAACAATAGTTATACTGATTGTCTGAATCACAATGTAAGCAAACAAAAAATGGAACATTCCCTTTCGTACAGTCTCCATGCGCCCATTTCATGCACTGTACTCACTTTTTATTTGCTTTAGACTTGGCGTAAGACTCAAAGCAGTAAGGAATATGTGCCCCATATGCACTCGGAAAACGTGCCCCGTCGCCATATTTGGAACTATAACACTACGTCCATAAGTAACAGTGTAAGATATTTACAAAACAAATGCACAGTTACGTGAAGAAAGAAACCCACTTTTAGTGTGTGCAATGGGAAAATAATAAGTTTAACGCTAGAATGTTTATTTTAATTTTCAATAAAAACGTGAAACTTTACTCACATATGCAAAAATGACGAAAACAGCCCTGACGACGTTGTGACTGCTGGTACAACACTGAAACTTTCGTAAATGAAGCGTGCTTTGTTGCTACTTCCTACAGTACCGCTGGTGGCAACATCTAGCGGTTTGTTTCGAAAATAAACGGATTTGTTAAACTTGCCCCTATGGAAAATGTGCCCCGGTCTCCCCTTCTTTAAGCAGTGTTTTTGGTGTTGTTGATTAAATATGTAATGATACACTGAAGCCATTAAATTAGATGTAATTTCGTTCGCATGATATTGGTATCTCGTTACTCTGCTTTTATCTGTTAAAATGTTATTTGAGTAAAATGCGACGTTTTGCATGGAAATGACGCACGCCACTGTCCACTTTAATTCTGCCTGTTATTCCAAGCATGTTTAAAGCGTTGGAGGACCTTTGTGAGTATAAATTCTCAGCATGAAGTCGTCTTTGAAGTACATAACATAAAAATTCCACTCCCATGAGCCACAGACATTGCCGAGGTGGGGTGGCTTGCGTGCCTCAACCATACAGATAGCCGTACCGTAGGTGCAACCACAGCGGAGGGGTATCTGTGGAGAGGCCAGACAAACGTGTGGTTCCTGAAGAGGGGCAGCAGCCTCTTCAGTAGTTACAGGGGCAACAGTCTGGATGATTGACTGAGCTGGCCTTGTAACATCAGCTAATGTGGCTTTTCCACACAGCTACTGCGAACGGCTGAAAGCAAGGGGAAACTACAGCCGTTACCTTTCCCGAGGACATGCAGCTCTACTGTATGAACATATGATGATGGCATCCTCTCGGGTAAAATATTCCGGAGGTAAAATAGTCCCCCATTCGGATCTCCGGGCGGGGACTACTCAGGAGGATGTGATCATCAGGAAAGACAATACTGGCATTCTACGGGTCGGAGCGTGGAATGTTAGATCCCTTAATCGAGTAGGAAAATTAGAAAATTTAAAAAGGGAAATGGATAGGTTGAAGTTAGATATAGTGGGGATTAGTGAAGTTCGGTGGCAGGATGAACAGGATTTCTGGTCAGGTGAGTACAGGATTATAAATACAAAATCAGTTGGGGGTATCACAGGAGTCGGATTGATAATGAATAAGAAAATAGGAATGCGGGTAAACTACTATGACCAGCACAGTGATCGCATTATCATTGTCAAGATAGATACGAAGCCAACACCGACAACAGTAGTACAGGTTTATATGCCAACTAGCTCTGCCGATGATGAGGAAATCGAAGAAATATATGAGGAGCTAAAGGAAATTATTCAGACAATTAAGGGAGAGGAAAACTTAATTGTTATGGGAGACTGGAATTCAGTAGTAGGACAAGGAAGTGAAGGGAAGATAGTAGGTGAATATGGTCTGGACAAAAGGAATGAAAGAGGAAGCCGCCTGGTAGAATTTTGCACAGAACATAATTTAGTTATAACAAACACCTGGTTCAAGAATCACAAAAGAAGGTTGTATACGTGGAAGAGACCAGGAGACACCGGAAGATATCAGATAGATTTTATAATGGTAAGACATAAATTTCGGAATCAGGTTCTACAGTGTAAGACATACCCAGGGGCAGATATAGACTCTGACGATAACTTGTTGGTTATGAACTGTAGGCTGAAACTAAAGAAACTACAAAAAGGTAGGAAAATAAGGAGATGGGACCTGGATAAATTGAAGGAACCTGAGGTTCTTAAAAATTTCAGAGGGAGCTTTAGGCAACAATTGACAGAAACGGGGGGAAATAAAATAGTAGAGGAGGAATGGGTAAAATTGAGAGATGAAATAGTGAAGGTAGCAGAGGACAAAATAGGTAAGAAGGAAAGACCTACAAAAAATCCTTGGATATCACAGGAGATACTAAATTTAATCGATGAAAGGAGAAAATATAAAAATGCAGTAAATGAAACAGGCAAAATGGAGTACAGACGACTAAGAAATGAGATTGTCAGGAAGTGCAAAATGGCTAAGCAGGAGTGGCTAGAAGGCAAATGCAAGGATGTAGAAGAATGTATAAATAGGGGAAAAATAGATACAGCGTACAGGAAAATAAAAGAAACATTTGGAGATAAGAAAAACAGCTCTATGAATATCAAGGACACTGATGGAAAACCAGTTCTCAGCAAAGGAGGGAAAGCTGAAAGGTGGAAAGATTATATAGAGGGGCTCTACAAAGGAAATGAACTTCGAGACAATATTGTAGGAAGGGAAGAGTATGTAGATGAAGATGAAATAGGAGATACTGTACTGAGAGAAGAATTTGACAGAGCCCTGAAAGACCTAAGTCGAAACAAGGCCCCTGGAATAGATGATATTCCCTCAGAGCTACTGAAGTCTCTGGGAGAACCAGCCATGAAAAAATTGTTTCACCTGGTGTGTAAGATGTATGAGACAGGTGAAGTACCCTCAGACTTTAAGAAAAATGTTATAATCCCCATCCCTAAGAAAGCAGGTGCAGACAGGTGTGAAAACTACAGAACCATCAGTTTAATAAGTCATGGCTGCAAAATATTAACGCGAATTATATACAGAAGGATGGAAAAGCTGGTAGAAGCCGACCTCCGGGAAGATCAGTTTGGGTTCAGGAGAAATGTAGGAACACGGGAGGCAATACTCACTTTACGGCTTATCCTAGAAGATAGATTAAGAAAAGGCAAATCTACATTTCTAGCTTTTGTAGATTTGGAGAAGGCTTTTGACAATGTTGATTGGAATAAACTCTTTCAAGTTCTGAAGCAAGCAGGAGTAAAATATAGGGAGCGTAAGGTTATTTACAACTTGTACAAAAACCAGACAGCGGTTGTCAGAGTTGAAGGACATGAAAGGGATGCAGTGGTTGGGAAGGGAGTGAGACAGGGTTGTAGCCTTTCTCCAATGTTATTCAATTTGTACATTGAACAAGCTATAAAGGAAAGCAAGGAGAAATTTGGTGAAGTAATAAAAGTTCAGGGGGAAGAATTAAAAACATTGCGTTTTGCCGATGACATAGTAATTCTGTCAGATACAGCAAAGGCCCTGGAAGAGCAATTGAATGGAATGGACAGTGTGCTGAAAGGTGCATATAAGATGAACATTAACAAGAGCAAAACTAGGGTAATGGAGTGCAGTGTAAGAAAATCAGGTGATGCTGAAGGCATTAGATTGGGAAACGAAGCAATAAAGGAGGTAGATGAGTTTTGTTACTTGGGCAGTAAAATAACAAATGATGGGCGCAGTACAGAGGATATAAAATGCAGAATGGCAATGGGTAGAAAAGCGTTTTTGGAAAAGAGAAATTTGTTATCATCGAATATTGATTTAGGCCTAAGGAAGTCCTTTCTGAGGGCATTTGTATGGAGTGTTGCCTTGTATGGGATTGAGACATGGACGATAAACAGTGCGGACAGGAAGAGGATTGAGGCTTTTGAAATATGGTGCTACAGAAGAATGCTGAAGATTAGGTGGGTGGATCGCGTAACTAATGAGGAGGTACTGAACAGAATTGGGGAGAAAAGGAATTTCTGGCATACCTTGACTAAAAGAAGGGATAGATTGGTAGGACACATTCTTAGACATCAAGGAATTGTTAATTTAGCGTTGGAGGGAAGTGTGTGGGGAAAAAATCGCAGGGGAAGACCAAGAGATGGATACAGTAAGCAGATTCAGACAGATGTAGGTTGTCGTTCTTATGTGGAGATGAAGAGGCTTGCTCAGGATAGGGTATTGTGGAGAGCTACATCAAACCAGTCTCCGGACCGAAGACCACAACAACAACAACAACAACAACATAAAAATTTTAAGAGCATTAATCAATGCAGGGTCAATAATGTTGTAGAAGTAATACAGAGGCCATCGATGGGCGCCAACTCGAATACTGTAATGTCTTGCTATTTTGTCAACTACATTCAGTATTGTCATTGACCTGACATCTAACAGGCATGTTACTTAGAAGAGTGTTTTTGTCTCTATTTCCCTTCATATTCTCTGAGAATACTGTCTTATATATAGTGTGCTGCACACAATGAGTCGTCTCTATGCCTCAGTAGGGACCTCTTTGACTGATCTCAGAAGAGTTCGAATTAAACTCGTTGCACTTTGCTTCAACTTATCCACCAGTTTGATGGAGGTGATAAGTTGCCAGTCGTGATGTAACGATCACAGTATTGGCTTTGTCAGCCTCATAAATACATGGTAACCGTGGTCTTTGCTTAGATCACTACCTTCATGTTTGGCAAGGTAAGGTAGACGATACATGTTTAAGTTGTGCAAGAGGTAAATCATCGTCATATGTTTCAGATTGTGGTTGCCGTTCATTTGACGTGTAGGAGTCACTTGGCTCAGTAGTTTCCTCTGAGCTCGTCTCATTACCGGATTCGCCACTCGATTACGTCACTAAAACGTTTTCCAGATAGTATAAGATCTCGGCATCCGTTTGACCGAGCCATCTTGCCATCCTAGCTTCAGTGACGCGAAGTGAGAGAGAGAGAGAGAGAGAGAGAGAGAGAGAGAGAGAGGTCTGTGCATCTTTGACGCTTGAATGAATAAAACTGGAGATGGCTCGTCTATTTGCCCACTGTTATTCATTTTGTTCTGCGATCAGTAAAATGCGTGGCCTCTCAGACTTCCAAAGTGGCCAACTTGACCGTGCGCAGTTAAGGGGAGCATCTGTCACGAAATCGGATGCACTGTTTAACGTTCAGCTAACAACACTGTCCTCGGCAATGACAGTGTACGCGAAACAAGATGAAAGAGGAATAGTGAACGTCACTCGAATTTAAATGGCAACGACCTACGTACATTACGACATCATCAAACCAAAGAGCAACTACAAAACTCGACACTCTCTCTCTCGTAATAATGTTTCAATAAAAGGAGCATAGCTGGAGGTCGTCATTCATGGAAGCCGTGCTGTCGCTAAACTAACGCAAAGCTGCGAAGTATGTGGTTCCACGATCATAAAACCTGGAATGTAGATGAGAGGAAGTATGTGACATAGGTCAATGGCAAATAGATTACATTGCTTCCTACAAACAGCCGGGTTTATTAATCATTGCTTGCTACTGCCAAGCATCGGGGATGATTATAAATTAGATTAGATTAGTACCTGTTCCATAGATCATGAATACGACACTTCATAATGAAATTCAACGTGTCAGGTTAATGAAAGGTGTCTTTACAAATTATTACTTGATACTAAATATCACGTAACACAATTTATTTTTATTTTGTTTTATTTTTTATTATTTATTTTATTTTCTATTATTATTACTTTCTTTCAGATTTACTAATTTATATCTAAAAATTCATCTATAGTGTAAGAGGAGTTGCCATTCAGAAATTCTTTTAATTTATTTTTAAATTCTAGTTGGCTATCTGTCAGGCTTTTGATGCTGTGTGGTAGGTGACCAATTACTTTTGTGGCGCCGCGATCTAAGGCGCCTCGCTGCTCGCCGTCGGAGGATCGAGTCCTCCCTAGGGCATGGGTTTGTGTGTTTCTCCTTAGGATAGTTTACCTTAGTTTAAGTAGCTTGTAAGCTACGAACAGATGACCACGCTGGTTGGTCCGATAGATTTAAAAACATTTGAACATCTGAACTTTTGTGCCAGCATAATTCACCCCTTTAGATTTAACCTTGAATATTGAAGATCATTCTTTCTTGTAGTGTTGTAGTTATGTACAGTGCTATTGCTTTTGAATTCGGTGCGATTGGTAATAATAAATTTCATACTGAATATGTATACTGTGAAGCTACTGTGAAGATCCCTAGCTCTTCAAATATGTGTCTGCAGGATGATCTTGGATGGGCTCCAGCAATTATTCTGATTACACGCTTTTGTGAAATGTTTACTTTCTTACTCAATGATGAATTACTCCAGAAAATGGTGCCACACGAAAGCAGAGAATGAAAATAGGCGTAGTAAGCTAATGTACTGGGATGTATATCACCAAAATCTGCAATTAACCTAATAGCATAAGTTGCTAAACTCAAACCTTTCAGCAGATTTTCAATGTGTTTTTCCGGTTCAACCCGTCATCAATGCATAGACCTAAAATATTTGAACATTCTACCTTTGCTACAGATGTCTGATCAAAGTCTATATTTATTAATGGTGTTATTCCATTTACTGTATGGGACTCTATGTACTGTGTTTTAATTTTTTTTGCTGAGAACCATTTAATGATTGTGGTATCTACGTTATATCGCGGAATTCAGCTGTTTCTATGATTACCCGGAGTGGTCGTACAGCAGTTAAGAATATCTCACCATCCTCAACAACAAACATCTTACTTTGATTTACATATTACTAACAGATACTGCCATATCCCAAAATTAGTCATTTTGGGACTCCATACATTGCTCAAAACTTTAAGGCGTGCTTTTTACGACATGGGATACTCGACATGTCTCAACATGATTGCTATATTATTACAAATCCAACATCATTCAATTAATTGGTAGGCGTTACCGTATAACAATGTGCAACTTTCTATTAGATATTATGAAGACACTTTATGAGTATGTTCCTCAAAGAGTTACAGCTATTTTCAAAGCCAATGGCGAACGAACTACTTACCAATAAATAAATACAGGGTGATTCTAAAGTCGCTATACATTTTGTACTTAAATTTTATGAAACAATATGTATTGGAACTGCAACGTATGTTCCAATAAGACTTAATTGCAGTACATTTCAATGTAACCACCTTGCATGTCTTGGCACCCCCCAGCGCTTCATTGTTGACCGAAAAACCTGCCCAAGCATATCCGGTGTAGTCTCAGCAGCTGCGGTTCGAATCCGCCGTGTTAAGTGCTCAGTGCTGCGGATCTTTACGTGGTATACCCTACACTTGATAAACCCCCATGCAAAACAGTCTAAGGGTGTCAGGTCAGGAGAGCGAGGTGCCCACATCCGTGGAAAGGCACGACCAGTCCATCTGCCGGGAAATGCTTGATTCAGATAATCCCGAACAACGAGGGCAAAATGGCCTGGTGCACCATCCTGTTGAAAAACAACAGTATCCATAATCCCATCAGACATCATCTGAGACTCCGAAAACTGTTCCAACATATTTAGGTATGTGGTTCCAGTAACGGTTTGTTTTGCGAAGAAGAAGGACCCGTGCACTGTTGACCTCGTCATCCCTAACCACACATTCACCTTTGATGTGTCCTGTTGCCACTCCCGCAGCAAACATGGTTGTTCGTCTGCCCAGATCCTGCAGTTGTGTCTGTTCACGTGTCCACAGGTACGAAATGTAGCTTCATCAATGAATAAGACTTTTCCAGCAAATTATAATTTTCCACAGCTTGTAGCTGTTCATGACATATCGCTTGTCTGGCTGCATAGTTCTCCGCTTCAAGCTGATGTACGACCTGGATTTGGTACGCACGTTTGTGCAGCTAGTAGCTAAGAATTCTCCATACAGTGGTTTGAGGAATACCGAGCTCCCTACTAAATCTCGTGGTAGATGCGGAAGGGCTACAGGTGATCGCGTCCTGCACACTTTGCACGGTGTGTGGCGTTATGGCCGGCCTCCCTGGACGTTCTTCATCTGCAACTCTACCAGTACGCTGGACTTTATAGACTAAGGTATTCATAGCAAGCCTGGTGAGGTCTGTTTTCCGGAATCGAAGGGAAAAGTCTGTCCGCACCTGTTCATACATCAGTCCGCAAGAAACAAATATTCTTTTACTCTATCACTGAAATTTACTCTCTCGTATGACCTACAAGAAACAAATATTCCGTTACTACATCTCTGAAATGTATAGTGACTTTAGCCGGCCGCGGCGGCCGAGGGGACTGAGCCGCTTCAGTCACGGTCTGCACGGCCACTACGGTCGGGGGTTCGAATCCCCCCTAGGGCATGGATATTTGTGCCGTCCTTAGTTGTAGGTAATTCATAAGTAGATTGTAAGTTTAGGGACTGATGATCCCGTAGTTAAGTCCCTTAAGCTTAAGAAACATTTGAACATTTATAGTGACTTTAGAATCACCCTGTACTGTGTCAATGTAGAGTGTTTTATTATTTTGTCTGCCACCTTATACGTAGGAATAGATTCACTAAGACAAAAATATTGTGTCGCTCACGTGGCCGGTCAAAGACTACCGTGCGATGTTAGTTACCTTTCTGAAACACAGTTGTTATACAGGGAAAAATTCCTCACACACAAAGAAAGAAAATATGTTATGTGGACATGTGTCCGGCAACGCTTAATTTCCATGTTAGAGCTCATTTTATTATCTCTCTTCAAATCACATTAATTGTGGAATGGAAACACACAGCAACAGAACGTACCAGCGTGACTTCAAACACTTTGTTACAGGAAATGTTCAAAATATCCTCCGTTAGGGAGGATACATGCATCCACCCTCCGTCGCATGGAATCCCTGATGCGCTGAAGTAGCCCTGGAGAATGGCGTATTGTATCACAGCCGTCCACAATACGAGCACGAAGAGTCTCTACATTTGGTACTGGATTGCGTACACAAGAGCTTTTAAATGCCCCCATAAATGAAAGTCAAGAGGGTTGAGGTCAGCAGAGCGTGGAGGCCATTGAATTTGTCCACCTCTACCAATCCATCTGTCAGGAATCTGTTGTTGAGAAGCGTACGAACACGTCGACTGAAATGTGCAGGAGCTCCGTCGTGCATGAACCACATGTTGTCTCGTACTTGTAAAGGCACATGTTCTAGCAGCACAGGTAGAGTATCCCGTATGAAATCATGATAACGTGCTCCAGTGAGCGTAGGTGGAAGAACATCACCAACAATTCCTGCCCAGACGTTCACAGAAAATCTGTGTTGACGCGATTGCACAATTGCGTGCGGATTCTCGTCAGCCCACACATGTTGATTGTGAAAATTTACAATTTGATCACGTTGGAATGAAGCCTCATCCGTTAATACTAAAATGAGCTCTAACATAAAAATTAAGCGTTTCCGGACACATGTCCACATAACATATTTTCTTTCTTTGTGTGTGAGGAATGTTTCCTGAAAGTTTGGCCATATCTTTTTGTGACACCCTGTATAATTTAATGAAAAGGTTTTTTGATTCTTGTAATCGGTCCCTTACAATAGAACGAAAATACATTCTAGGGATGTACTATAATCTGCACCTTGTTTGGTATAGGGTGCAATATCCATATCTCACACCACAGATCTTGTTTGATTATAGCTGTCGTCATGGGATTTATCCATCTTTATCTACATAAGAGCGCCACAGTGATCCTGAGGAAAACCTACCGCATATGTCACGCCAGTTTCTGAACGTGCTGTAGCTAACTTTCCTTTGAATTAACGGCGACAGACTGCAAATCTCTTTCGTCGGTATAAATGGGACTGAAGAACTTTACGTGGCTCCAAAAAACCATTTCTCTCATACTCGGAAGACAGACGACGTGGCGGATCGTTTTTCCCGCCGTTTCACGGTAAGCAGTCCCAGCCAGAAGATTTTCGCCTTTATTCAGTTGGCGCCAGAAGTGTGAAAGGCACCGTAGAATGATATATCGCCCAGAGCCGACGGAAAGGAAATGAAGGGTTGCGACGTAACTCTCTACAACTTTGCCCCTCTTTCGTTTTCCTCCATTTATATTCTTCCCTTCACTTCTTCTGTTACCTCATCTGTCCTCGCGACCAGCACGAATGACTCTGCCCGAGGCAAAACAAATGACCGAGTGGCGTGCTATTCCCTCCACCAGTTGATATTGCTGACGCAATACAGACAGCACTCGATCATTTACAGTTCACAATTTCAAAACATCTCGTCGTAACGAAAAATTTTAGTCCCCGCCTCTACCATTTTATCGCTGCCTTTTTCCCGTGGTTTTCTGGTCGTTTACTGGGCGTTTGCCCTCTGTCTTCTTGGTGGGGAGCTGAATACAGAAAATTCTTTCAAAAATAATAAAAAAAGGAGAGCAATGCTTTTTTTCCCTCCCTCTCTCTCTCCAATTCCAGTCGTCGCAGGGTATGAGAGCTGGCAGGTCGCAGATTTCACGTTCGGCTGAGCGGAAGGTTCCGTGTCATTGCGCTCAGCCGCCGCGGCTGGCAGCCAGGGGGAAGTCCCCGGCCTCGTGTTGTTGCCACCGCGGTCAGTGTCTGCTCGCGCGGATGGGACCTTTCCAAGAGCGATCGCCGCCGGCGCCAGCACCGTGTCGCGTCTTCTCCAATGGCCGCCCTCTCCCCCCACCCCAACCCTCTCAGTGGCCAGTGCCAAATGTCCGCCTGCAGAGAGAGAGAGAAACAGCTCCGACTGACACCAGCGGTCCAGTTGGCGCTACTCTCACTGCGTCAGGATCCCTTCGGGTCGGTCTACTGCACTCTCTAAAGCAGTCGAGGCTGGCTGCCAAAATTTAATTGGCACTCGACTGGCTACCCTGACGGCCCCTTCCAGCTGAAATAATGTCTGCCCTGGCAGCTCTCTCTTTCTGTGCGGCAGCTGAGATCTATTTTTCGTTATAAATGGGCTAGAAGGAAAATTCACCCACTTACAGTACACTGTAAGAAAACGTCAACTAATTTTAGTATTTTTAAAATTCATAAATTTAAAGGACAGTTTAATTTATGAATTTGGCTGGAATGGCCAGTGTGTAGTTATTTGCTACTAATCGAAAGCCGATAAAATCTTATGCTCATACTGTCACAAGAGTGAAACGAAAAGAAGGTACGTACATCAGCTTCAAGGCACTAAAGATAGAAACTTGAAATTTGTAGAGGGTGTTGATCTTACTCTGTAGGCGTCATTTAAGAAGCGATATTTCGATATTCCGTCCGTAAGGCCGCTTTCACACTACACGATCTTGCCAGTACGGTAAAAAACCGTACGGTCAGTCACGCTGCAGTCGCCTGATGAAGAGCATAAGAGCTTCCACACTGTACGGTCACAACACGGGCACGATTCTTAGCCGTGTTGCAGTCGTTCAGTGCCACTACAGCCGGACGGGGCCGTACCATGTTCTCGGCTCAGTGGCCAACGTGAACAAGTGCGTGTTTTCCCACTGCACGACTTCAGTCGTACGGGAGCTGTCCCAAGTGTTCTTTCTGCTGCGTTCAGTTTGGTTTCAGGTTGCGTTTTTCGATGTTTTCACTTTGTCAGTGTTGTTAGCTTATTTTCACATTATGGAAGGAATTGACACTGAACTTTTGATATCGCTAGTTGAATAAAAATCTGTGTTATCGGACAAAACTTTAGATATTTATATGGGTAGAAACGCAATAAGGAAAGCCTGGGAAGAGGTATGTTCAGCACTCAACCCAGATTTTGAGAGCAATAGTGATACAGAAAAAATGCGTTTGGTAAGTACTACCTATTAAGCAAAGTAAATACTTAATATAGTTGAATAACATTTTACTTTTCCTTATAACACATTACGGCCGTGTGACGTTGGTCTCCAAAAATTTTACCTTCTAGTCGGTAGTTCTTTCTTACTTCTCGATAGTTCTATAAAATGTTAGTTACTTCTATAAATTTTGTTAAATAGATAATTAAAAACATGGGGTATTTATTCTCTAAATATAAGGTGGTCGAGGTATAACCAAATAAATAAAATAATATTGAAAGTTTAAAAAAGCGATTTATTTCACGAAGGCTACAGAACACAGATTTTCTATTCGAGAAAGGACATTTCATACACTCTTAATTTTCACAATTGACGAATGATATTTTAGACATTTGCCAGGGTACACTTCCGACATCTGACACAAAATATCTGCTAAGCACACTTCTGATATTGTTTGCCGTGAAGCCTCCTCTTATAGTATTTTCCCCTGACAAATCTTCCTGGCCTGTGATCGTAGTTGTGTCTCTTTCACGTACATAGTTGTGCAATACGATGCAGAAAATTCTTCTGTTTCTCATGCAATTAATCGAAAGAGCCAACTGACATACGAATGTAGTTAAAAAAACTTTCGGTCGACGTTTCTCAGATCTGTAAATAATGTGTAGAAATCCCCGACTATCCTCACGTCTCAGATTAATTGGATGAACCCATTGAGGACCATTGTGCCTTCGTCTTCTCCGACGTTGATAGAGCATCTTCAACGCAATGACTTGTTCACGATCCATAACTGCACCAGGCCACACTTTCAAAGGAACTTATGTTCTTGGGTGGAAAAGCACCTACGATTTAAACCCGTACGGTTTTTTTTCCGTACGGGCGAAATCATGTAATCACCCAGATTTAAACCCGTAGGTTTTTTTCCCGTACGGGCGAAATCGTATAGTGCGAAAAAGACCTAAGGAAGAGAAATAGGGAAAGAAAAATACGTTGCTATTTAGGCAAGTTTGAAGCTACAACTACAAAATTTCGGATTGTAATTCAGGGTTCGAATTTAAAAGACACGTGTTTCGGCATTTTTTGAAATTCAACCTATAAGGGGGTAAAATAGGGGACGCAAAAAATTGATTTTCAAAGATATGTTGCTGTTAACTCAAATTGTAAGCTACAACTACGAGTCTTCCGATATGTATCCTTGGTCAGGATAAAAAAACACAAGTTTCAGTAATTTTGGAAATTCAACAAGTAAGACGAGTAATTCTTTTTAAAACACGTTGATATTCAATTTTGAAGCTAGAGCAGCTAAAATTGATATTTGTATTGTTGGTTAGAATTTAAAAAATTTCGTGTTTCGGTATTCAGGCAGTTTTGAAGTTAGAATTACAAATTTTCGGATTTGGATTCGGGGTTCGAATTTAAAGGACACGTGTTTCGGTATTTTTGTAAATTCGACCAATAAGGGGGTGAAATACAGAATGCCAAAATTGATTTTCAAGTTGATTAACTCAAATTTCCAGCTATAACTACGAAACTTAGGATATGGGCTCTTGATAAGGATTAAAAGTTTCGGTATTTTTGGAAATTCAACAATTAAAAGAGTAAAATAGGGGATCAAAAATTCTTTTCGAAAACACATTGTTGTCAAGAGAATTTTGAAGCTAGAGCTTCAAAAATTGGTGTTTGTACTGTTCGTTAGAATTTAAAAAATACGTATTTCGGTATTTTTTGGAAATTCAACAATCAAGGGGGCTAAATTGGAGAGGGGATGTTCTTCGAAAATCTTTTGCTATTAAGGTAAGTTTGAAGCTACAACCACATCAATAGGTGTACGTTTTCTTGGTCAGAATAAAAAAGTCACACGTTTCGGTATTTTCAGAAAATTAATAATATAATGGGTAAACAGGGGATGAAATATTTTTTGAAAATGCGTTGTTGCAAAGCCAGTTTTGCACCCAGATTTACAAAAAATTATATTTGCATACTTTGTTGGAATTTAAAAAACACGTGTTGGGGTATTTTTCGAAATTCAGCTTTTAAGGGGTGCCATAGGGGGTTACAAGTAGTAAAATCAAATGTTCAAAAGTTTGTAAATCTTAAGAGACTTAACTGCGGGGGTAATCAGCGCCTAAGGCTTGCAAACTAATTAAACTAACTTAGACAAGCTTATGCTAAGGACAACACAAACACCCATGCCCGAAGGGCGAATCGAACCCCCGACGGTGAACAGCAGCGCGATCCGTAGCATGGAGCTTCAATACCCACGGCCATTCTGCCGCGGCTAGAAGTATCACAACATTTCATTATGATAGTACTTAAGCTATATCTATTAAAATTTATATTAAGAGGGAGAAACAACTGGTGCAGACCAACGAGCCTACGCATGCGAAGCAGCGGGCGTTAAGCTAGTCAGTCATATTTCGTTGACGGATGATGTATAAAAAATGTGGTTTCTGTTTCATCCATTTCTTGTAAACTTCCAACCGAATGACAGAACTTCAAAGAACAGCAGGGACGCGTTTCAAAACCCTCGGCAGAAAACAATTTTCTCCGTTAAATCTGAATCGCGAACACAGAAATGATACCGTAACCTAGGCGTTAATTTCAGCATAATTTATATCTTTTGCAAAACGAATTAACAGATTCACTTGATTTGCCTAGCACCATGTCCGATTGATAGTTCAAACTTTTCTAATTTACTGATACATAGGTACGATTACTCGATGGAGCTAAATAAAAAAAGTAAGTAAATAGAGCCGTAATTACAGACCTCTGGTTTGCATAGTTGTCCGATGGTTGCATAAAACAAATAGTTCGGTAATCACATTGTCGGAGGGTACATAGAACCACATTTATTATATTTCTCCACCGTTGCAGTCTCTAATAGCACGCCCGAAAAAGGAACATTTAATCTTTCCCGATTTCAATCTGATTTCTCTTATTTTATTAAGATAATCATGATACCTTACGTATTTTGGCGGTAACAAAATCTGTTCGCATTCGTAAGAGAGAGTTCGTGACAGGAATTTCTCAAATAAATCTTGCCGCAACGAATAATACCTTTCTTTTTTTATGATTTCCACCTCAAATCGTGCATAATTTATTTGATAGTCTTTCCCGTATATCGTGATACTTTTTAGTATGCTGCCCTTCTCTGAATTTTCTCTATATCATCCGTCAGTCCCATTTGTTGTGGGTCCCATGTTAGAACGTTTTAATATCAAAATTTGTAATGCAACGTAGGGAATTAAGGGTATAATTGAAGACCGTGATACAACCAGTCAGCTTTGACCAGTGACGTCATATCCGAGTCTCACAAGATACTATCAATGATTGTAAACATACGGGATAATAGAATAAAACTTTCTCTCTGCAGCGGAGTGTGCGCTGATAAGAAACTTCCTGGCAGATTGAAATTGTGTGCCGGAACCAGGACTCGAACCTGGGACCTTTGTCTTTCGCGGCCTTTACACAATTTTAATCTGCCAGGAAGTTTCATATCAGCGTACACTCCGCTTCAGAGTGAAAGTTTCATTCTGGAAACATCCCTTAGGCTGTGGACAAGCCATGTCTCCACTATATCCTTTCTTTCAGGAGTGCTAGTCTTGCATGTTTCGGAGGAGAGCTTCTGTAAAGTTTGGAAAGTAGGATGCGAGGTACTGGCACAATGGAAGTTGTGGGGCGGCAGCGTGAGTCGTCTTTGGATAGCTCAGTGGTAGAGCGCTTGCCCGCGAAAGGCAAATGCCTCAGGTTCGAGTCTCGGTTGCGGCAAGCAATTTTAATCTGCCAGGAAGTTTCATACTGGATAATGTCGTAATATTTATGTACTGTAAATGATAAATAATCTGTGTTATCCTCGTAAACTACAGGTTGCACAAAACAGAAAGTAACATCGATTACAGGTCTCAACCCAAAAATTCGCACCTTCGGCGCACACTTGCAGAAAAAAACTCTGGTAACCTATGCCTAACAGATCACTTATTAAACACAAAATCGTAATCTATAATCTATTTATGTATTTATTCGTGTCAAAAGCGTTGCATACTGAGGTCAAAGACAGGAGAACAACTATGATACAAAACAGAAGAGATTATATATAAACAAATTACAAAACCACTAAATATAATCAGACCAAAAATTAGCAAGCTCGACGGCATTCTCCTTGGCCTGCAATAGGTTCTCCAGCGCGCGGGATACTGGGCACTGAGAACAGCTGTACAGGTGCTTTGTGGTCTTGATGTTTTGTTCGGATCCACATTCGCAGAGAGTTGATTCATTCCCGAGGTAGTTCCATCCGGCCACGTTGTCCTCTGTTCTACCCACCCCACGTCTTAGTCTGTTGAGCGACTTCCTCGTTTTCCACGGCAGATTTTCGCCTGGAGGGAGGGCCTCCAGAGGTGGAATCCGTGTTGCGATATCAGCATTTCTGGTTGTCCACAGGTTTCGTCGTGCCGTTGAAGGTAATGTACTACAGTTGACAGTAGTGTTCATAAAACTCTTCCTGGATTTCAGCCTGCTTGGGGAAGTTTGCGGTCCATGTAGCGGATGAGCAGCGTTTTGTTCTAATTTACGTCTCTCTATATAGGGTGTTTCACTGTGTTTGCCTCTGTAACTTATAAAATAATAGGTGACGTGAAATTTTAATGCGGTAGGTCATCACAAGAAATGTTATACTTTCTGCGGAGCTACGAACATACTTTATTGTATCATTTTCCAAAGTCTTACACCACAAAGATATAATTTTTTAAATGGAACAATAGTTTTTTCTATCGTGCATTGGATTAGTTTAAGCCAGCTGCGTCCAAATCAATTTAAACTACATCCCTATCACTGTTAGTTTGGAAGCTACAACTCTTCAACTGGCCGTGTGGCTATCCCCTGGGGCACGGCCCACTGTCTCTGGAACTACTGTTCCATTAAAAAATTATATCTTTGTGGTGTAACTCTTTGGAAAATGATACAATAAACTATGGTCACAGCTCCGCAGAAAGTGTAATATTTCTTGTGTTGACCTACCACATTAAAATTTCCCGTCACCTATTATTTTATAGGTTACAGAGGCAAACGCACTTAGTGAAACACCCTGTATATGCGGCAAATTCCCGTCTTATATCAGGTGGGGCAATCCCCGCGAGGTTGTATAGTTTGTGAGTAGGCGATGCCCCCAGGCATCCTATTGTTATTCTACAGGTCTATGTTCTGCTTGTAAACAAACTAGCATCTTTAACTCAGATATACTTCATTGGTACCAGCCGACGGATCGTATCGTGGGCTTCAATTGACCCGAATGAAGGAGGATAATTGAGTTACAGCAAAAATTGAACTCCAAACTGTTGGAAACAATGGACTGACGCACGACCTGAGGAGACATTTCCGCGGTAACTGCAGCCAGCATTGCCGCCTGGCTATAAAAGTAGAAGCGCCGCGGGTGTCCTGAAACATCAACCAATTGAGGTGTGTGGTGACTCTCCCTCTACACACTGGAGTGTCCATCCGCCGCAGGCAGCGCCCGTCCAGGAGCTGCGGAACGGCTGCAGTCGGAATCTCTGGTGCCACCGGACTGCTGTTAGCTCACGCGATACGTCTGACCTCTGGCCTCACTGACGGGTGAGTAGCGCTCACCGCCCTCTGATGGCGTGGAGTAGAGGCACAGTCCAACACAGGTGGTCACCAAACTCTATGGCTGAGAAAAGTGCAGCTGAATCAATGCTAGCGATCCAATAGGCCAGGAGGTAGTAACAGAAGATTAACATGAAACGAACTGAGAATTTGCTGTGTTTAATGCCGATCATTCATATTTACTCGGCACCAAACGTGGTGGAGAATTTTCGGTAATTTGGAAGAATTCGTGTACATCGAAGGAAACGGCATTGCGATCGATATATATATATATATATATATATATATATATATATATATGCATCGTTAGATTCTTGCTCCATATTCGTTATGGCAAACTCGAAGCAGTTAATTTAAATTTCATTTTTGATTGCATTGAATTTGTGACATTTTCTTGTACATTTCCGACTCAATATGGGGTTGCCATTTGAAATACCGAAAGAAATAACGGTAATTTCCAATAATGGTATATATCGAACTAGGGCACTACGCACCCTCACATACTAAAAGAAACTTCTTGTTTGACCTATACCTAACCTTCTTAAGACTACGCTACAGATCACTTTCTTTTAAAGTGAAAGTTTTTTAGGTATAGGTTAAACAAGAATCTATTTTTGTAGTACGTGAGAGCACGTAGCGCCCGAATGTCCGATTAAGCAACACTCAATCGATCTACAGTTTTACGTTAGATGTATATCATTTCAGACCGACGTTCTTCGATTGCAAGCATTCTTGGAAATTACCGAAATATCGGTGTAACTGAAGGCAGGGATACCACTCGTCAGCTTTAACCCATGATTTAATCACTACCTCTGAAAATACTTAAACGCGATAATATATATAAATACTTACGTATTGTAGATAACAAATAATCTCTGGTTATCCTCGTAAATAACATATTACAATGCACCATCCATGATATACCATCGTCTACAACTCAGCCACAACTCACGCCACCTACAAATACGCACTTACATTGTAACATGCCAATGTCACGGGTCAAATCTAAC
Organism: Locusta migratoria; assembly: GCA_026315105.1. Lineage (NCBI taxonomy): Eukaryota > Metazoa > Arthropoda > Insecta > Orthoptera > Acrididae > Locusta > Locusta migratoria. Next base: position 21,753,361 of record CM048751.1, read on the forward strand.
GGGTGGTATCCCAGTCTTCGGATAAGCAAAAATTTCATAAAATCACCACGCCAAAAAACATCGAAATTAGCTATATAAATCAGTTGTTCCGTCATGTCAGTTTTCCGTCATTGGTAGCAAAGCGATAGTCGAACGTTCGACATATATCGATAGCAATGCCTTTTCTTCGATGTACACGGATTCTTACAAATTACCGAATTTTTTATTAGATTAAAAAAATTCTTTCCGTTGATATAGTATATTATAAGTGTAATACGTGGGCCTCACAATAGCAGACTCGTAGTCGTATTGTCCAAAACCGTTTTAAGATCAGACATTAATTGCAACCTGGTGTGCTCAAGTTCAAAAGGAAATGATTACATTTCGCATGCGCGGTGGATAATTCCACGTTGCTCGAGTTGGCAACTTCCAAGAAAGCTTACACTCGTATTTGTACGGCCAGAATCGATATATATCGAATGTTAATTACGCGGCTATTCACGTGCGGGATGTGTAAATACGTGTATTTTCTAATGTATGATAACGTACGAATACATTTTCTTACTAGAAATCTACCGATAATAAAAAAATTACTTCACTCGTGAGATATGTAAAAAAGATATTTACTGATGTACTGTAACCTGCAAATACATTTTTATTAGTAGAAATCTACCGATAACAAAGAAGTTACTTCAATCACGAGATAAGGAAATACCGATATTTACTAATGTATCATAATGTATGATTTTTTTGTTGTTGCTAGAAATCTACTGATAGCAAAGGAATTACTTCACATACTTTATTAATTAGCGAAGTATTCGTCTTGAAGTACTTTATCAGTTGCATATGCACATTCTTAATTAGAAACACAATAAGTCGCGTGCCAATAATGACGTAATCGACATTCAATATGTATCGATACTGGCGGTACAACTTCGAGTTAAGCTTTCTTGATATACCCTCGAGTTTATTTATTTTTAATTGCGGATTTCGGATACTGTAATATCTTCAAAACGAGACTCGATTGTTACATTCTTGGAGACTAGGCGCTACATCTTCTTACTTAGGCCCTTTCCTCCTTGTAGTGGCCTGCATCCCGTGAGTGCACCTATAATGAGTTTTTTAGCTACTTGTACGGTACCATTCTTCATGAATGTGACGCGCTAAGATCAACAGTTCCTCAATAGTTCATACACGAACAAATTATTTGTATCTACGCGGTTTTTGTTTCACACTAGTAGGTAACTGACAAAATATACCGGTATATAGGCCTACAATTTTTACGAAACTTGTCCTGTGCCGCCGCTTCCTTGGTGGCATATTTGCGATTATTCCGTTGCTGTACTTGTATCTCTCTGGTGGGATCGATGTTCGATTCGAGTTTTTCGCCGGAGAGCGTGACGGTGCAAGTGTGTCGCAAGAGTGTAGCTGGCTGTAAATAAATCTGCAACCCTCCAGCTGGTGGCTTTTTCCTTTCTGACCTACTGGCATAAATATTTGAAGTAATGTAACATCGAAATATTAAGTGAAACAAGGAAACAATTTGAACAGAATCTCCAACCCACGACTTAATTACATGATCATTTCATTCCGCTAAAGTATTAAAAACAACATCGTAATGAGATCAATTGACGTTCATGGCTGATAACACACGAATTTGAAACAAAGCAACACAACGGCAAGGGTTTCCCTTAGTTCAACCAGTTAGTACAAGAGATTTGTAAATTACAAACAGAAACAATCCTCGTGAATTACTCTACCAGGTACTGAAACATTAAAATACTTACAGTAATGTAAGTGTAAGTGCAGTATACGCTCGTAAAGACAAAGAAATGTTTGGGTGATGTTTAAACTTAGCGAATTTCGTTTTTCGACATTTCAACTGTAAAATTTAATGATAATAGATCATGGCAGTCCTCTTTTGTTCCTAAGCTAATTGTATAACATCGGCATCGCGGAATTCGGAGCAGTTAGCAACTTTACCTCAGAGGAGAGTGAGAAGTGAAATTTAAAATTTCGCATTTACAGCGTCATTAGGCGGACAACAGTTTTAAACCGTTTTCTTACTGTTTACCTATTAAATATCATCCCACAATTATCCTACACCTTTACTTTATAGTTGCTGAACCTCTAATCTCTCTTGCATGAAAGAGAGAGTGTCTAATACGACTGAAAATGCTGGTACAAGAGTCGTTCCGTCTGCTGTAGCTATAGTGGAAACGAGACAGTAGGAAACATCCACAAGAGGTTTAAAAAGGTGTATGGAGATGCTGCTGTCGATCGCAGTACAGTTAGTAGGTGGGCAAGCAGGTTAGGTGATGAAAGCGGGCACGGCAATATTGAGGATCGTCCTAGCAGCGGCAGGCCTCGTACTGCACACACTCCAGACAACGTGCAGAAAGTTAACGAATTGGTGACTGCTGGCAGACACACCACAGTGAACGAATTGTCACTCTACGTTGGGATAGGGAAAGGAACTGTTTGCAGAATACTGGGCCCCATAGTACTTCCATTTGTGGATACCACGACGTTCTTGGGACTTGTTCTCGACAGGAAGTTAAGTTGGTCTCCCCACATATCCCGTTTGGCAGCTCGCTGTACCCGCTCTCTCAATGTGCTGCGGGTGTTAAGTGGCACCTCGTGGGGAGCTGACAGGTCTACTCTCCTCCATCTGTATCGCACCATAGTTCGGTCCAAACTGGACTATGGTAGCATCGTTTATTCTTCGGCTCGACCGTCCATACTGCGCCGCCTTAATACAATCCACCACCACGGTCTCCGTCTGGCGACAGGAGCGTTTTATACTAGCCCCGTTGAGAGCCTCTATGCCGAGGCCGCCGAACTACCCCTTTCTTACCGTCGGGAACTCCTGCTTAGCCGTTACGCTAGTCGTTTGTCGTCCATGCGAGGACACCCGACGTACGCAGTTTTTTTTAACGACTCACTTGACAGTCTCTTCACTCTGCGCCCGTCTGCTCTGCTACCACCGGGAGTACGCTTGCGTTCGCTACTCGGCCAGCTTGGCGTTACAATGCCTGCTATCTTCTCGACTGGAGAGAGCACCTCTCCACCGTGGCGAAGCCCCGAAGTCCGTGTTAACTTTGATCTTCATTCTCTTCCAAAGGACTCCACACCTCGTTTCGTCTACCAGAGAGAATTTCACGCACTCCGGTTTAAATTTGATGACAATTTGTTCATTTACACTGATGGCTCAAAGACAGACCAGGGTGTTGGGTGTGCTTTTGTACTTGGCAACGTCTCTTTTAAATATCGTCTTCCTGAGTGGAGTTCCATTTTTACAGCTGAGCTGTATGCATTATACCAAGCCACACAATACGTCCGGCGCCACTCGCTCAGTAAGACTGTCATTTGCTCGGACTCAATGAGTGCTTTGTTGAGCCTTCGCATCCTTTATCCGGCCCATCCCCTGGTACAAAGCATCCGCAATTGCCTTACTTCTCTTTCAACGAGCGGAACTACGGTGACGTTTCTGTGGGTCCCTGGCCATGTGGGAGTGTTGGGGAATGAGGCTGCGGATATGGCTGCCAAGGAAGCAGTTCTCCTTCCTCGGCTATCTACCTTTTCCACCAGCTCTGATGACCTTCGCGCTGGTATCTCCCAGCGTATTATCTCGCGTTGGTATCTACATTGGTCATCCCTGTCAGGGAACAAATTGCGAGCCATTAAACCTGTGCCTGATGTCTGGTCAACGTCATCTCGACCCTCCCGCCGAGAGGAGATTGTTCTAGCCCGGCTTCGTATTGGCCACTGCCGTTTTAGCCACCAGCATTTATTACGTGGTGGTCCTGCTCCCTTATGTGAGCACTGTGATGCACCTTTTACTGTGAACCATCTTTTAGTGCAATGTCCATTTTTTAACCGTCTCCGTCATGATCTGTGTTTCCCATTTGAATTGTCTGCCATTTTAGCTGATGACCCGCAATCGGTTAACAGAGTTTTACTTTTTATACATCGTGCAAATATGGCGAAAGCCATTTAATTTCTAACCCCGGTTCTTTTTTACTTTGGGCAGTGTTGGGCGCTAATGACCACAGCAGTTGTGCGCCCTAAAACCACACAAAAAAAAAAAAAAAAAAAAAAAAAAAAAAAAAAAAAAAAAAAGAATACTGAAAGAGTTGGCGTTAAAAAAGGTTTGTGCCAGGTGGGTTTCTAGGATGTTGACAGTGGCTCACGAAGAAACACAAAAGACGGTATGTAGCATACTTTTGGAACAGTACGGGAATGGTGGAGATGAATTTCTTGGAAGAATTGTGACAGGTGATGTAACACGGCTCCATCATTTTTCACCAGAGACGAAGAGGCAGTCAATGGAGTGGCATCATACAAATTCCCTCAAGAAAAAAATATTCAAAACCACACCTTCTGCAGGAAAAGTTATGGCTACAGTGATTTTCTTAATATTCATAGAATATATGACTTCAACTGCTATTGGGCAAAGCTGAAAATGTGTACCCAGCCGGGATTCGAACCCGGGTCTCCTGCTTTCTAGGCAGTTGCGCTGACCCCTACACCACTGGGGACACAGTGATCACCGCACCTGCAAGGACTACCCATGCACGCCCCCCGTCAGATACAAATTCCCAGCTTCGCCCTGCCCATAGTACTCAAACTCGTAGTTTAACTAATTCCCGTAAGAGTAAGGGCTACAAACTTGCCCACCCCTCCCCACTAACGATAGGATCATTGCCCGTCACCGGCATATCATATATATACATGTGGCGTCTGTTCGGAAAGAACAGACGTCACATTCTGATCCTGCAGTTGTTATTACTTAATATTCATAGAATATATGACTTCAACTGCTATGCGTGCATGGGTAGTCCTTGCAGGTGCGGTGATCACTGTGTCCCCAGTGGTGTAGGGGTCAGCGCAACTGCCTAGAAAGCAGGAGACCCGGGTTCGAATCCCGGCTGGGTACACATTTTCAGCTTTGCCCAATACCAGTTGAAGTCATATATTCTATGAATATTAAGTAATAACAACTGCAGGATCAGAATGTGACGTCTGTTCTTTCCGAACTGACGCCACATGTATATATACAGTGATTTTCGATTCCGAAGGTCTCTTGCTCGTGGACATCATGCCGCGTGTAACCACCATAAATTCTGATGCATATGTGACGACACTGAAAACACTTCATGTTCGATTGAGTAGTGTTCGACCACATCGGCAAAAGCAGGATGTTTTGCTGTTGCACGACAATGCACGGCACATGTCAGTCAAAAACCGTGGAAGCGATCAGAAAACTCGGATGGACAACACTGAAACACACGCCTTACAGTCCTGACCTGACTCCAGGTGACTATCATCTCTTTGGAAACTGAAAGACTCTCCTCGTGAAACAAGGGTTGAAGATGACTCCCTTGTGCACGCTGCCAAACACTGGCTCCAACGTGTTGGTCCAGAATTTTACCATGCGGGTATAACGGCGCTGGTTCCAAGATTGCGTAAGGCAGTTGAGATAGATGAGGATATTGCGGAGAAATGAAAATATTGTTCCTAAAGGATGTATCTACACATAGTAAAACTTTTAAACATGTGGAATAAAAACTATAAAAAATTAATGTGCATTTCTGTTGGAGTGACCCTCATACTATTCAACCTATTCTATCGTCAATATTTAGACTGATCGTCTTTCTCCCATGTAAGTTATAAAACGTAACCTGCCTAAGTAATTTGTCGTGAAATAATGTATTTGTGGTTAATCTTGTTTCTTACATTCTATGAGTAAGCACGAACTGCGTCCGATGTTGTGATTGTGTTGTGATAAGCAATACTCGGTTATCAAAATCTGGTCGCTACGATTTAGAATTTCCAGCTAGCTCTACTTGAAAACGGCCTATTCTTAGACAGACTCCGTTCTGTGTTACAAATTTTCTACTCAACATCGAAATTCAGATCTTGTTTTTTATTTTTTCTGAGTTTGGAAGTGAGGTACCTGACGCTTAACGCTATTTAAATTTCTACGAACTGAAGTAAATTTTTAAATGTTTCATGTAACTACCAGTAATTCAAAGACCCTGATTATGTCTATCGTACACTAGATGTAAGGATTCAAAACAGTGAATGCACTGTCTTACCAAACTACCGTCTACATTGCTAATATACACACAATTGGAAATTTATTTTCCGAACTAATTGAGAGATAGTGCTGTCACTTTATTATGTGGTTAGAGATGCTTACTTAGATATCAGTGGGTATGGGCTGGAGTGTCACATTCTCTTCCTACTTATATTATTCACCTTTTTTTCTAAGTGAAGAGCATGTTTCAACATTACACACGCTTTCCAACAAAGTGTAAGCTGTAAGTTTAATGTTGGTTGGTTTCTCTTGTATATGTGCGAGGATGTCGATTGCGACAGTACTCAACATACAAATTCTGCACTTGATACATCATTTTCAATTAATTCTTTACTTGCATATATCAGACTGGTATATTTTTGATAATTAATTTTTGGCCACTACCATGTTTATAAAAACGTGAAAAATTATTTTTTAGTAACCTCACTTGCTCGGTAGCGTATGATATGGTTAAACAATATCTATTTTATATATTGCTAACCAATATCACACTGAGAAGACCTAATTTACTCGGTACACCCTCGCATTAACTAACATCTATTTGCCCCTCCCAAAGTATGAATGATAAGGAAGTTGAAGGAAGATATACCATTATTATTTTTTTATTGCCGGTACCATAAACATTTCACCCTGCCATATGATGTAGCTAAAGGAACATTAGACAACCTTTGTAATAAAAATGAGGTCCTATACGCAAAAGTTTAAAAAATTGACAATTAACAACATGAATTTACGTTGACTATACATTTACATCAACAAATGACTGCCCGAGTCAAGGAAACCTATTCAGGAAGAATAATTATCCAGATTACTACCACAGATACACAAACTCTAAGGGTAGATGAAGTTTCCAATTGGAACTATTAATCCCGTTTTAATAACTGTTGTTGTTGTTGTGGTCTTCAGTCCGGAGACTGGTTTGATGCAGCTCTCCACAATACCCTATCCTTAGCAAGCCTCTTCATCTCCACATAAGAACGGCAACCTACATCTGTCTGAATCTGCTTACTGTATCCATCTCTTGGTCTTCCTCTGCGATTTTTACCCCACACACTTCCCTCTAATGCTAAATTCACAATTCCTTGATGTCTAAGAATGTGTCCCACCAATCTATCCCTTCTTTTAGACCAGGTATGCCAGAAATTTCTTTTCTCCCCAATTCTGTTCAGTACCTCCTCATTAGTTACGCGATCCACCCACCTAATCTTCAGCATTCTTCTGTAGCACCATATTTCAAAAGCCTCAATCCTCTTCCTGTCCGCACTGTTTATCGTCCATGTCTCACTCCCATACAACGCAACAATCCATACAAATGCCCTCAGAAAGGACTTCCTTAGGCTTAAATCAATATTCGATGTTAACAAATTTCTCTTTTTCAAGAACGCTTTTCTACCCATTGCCATTCTGCATTTTATATCCTCTGTACTGCGACCATCATTTGTTATTTTACTGCCCAAGTAACAAAACTCATCTACCTCCTTTATTGCTTCGTTACCTAATCTAATTCCTTCAGCATCACCTGATTTTCTTACACTGCACTCCATTACCCTAGTTTTGCTCTTGTTAATCTTAATCTTATATGCACCTTTCAGCACACTGTCCATTCCGTTCAATTGCTCTTCCAGGTCCTTTGCTGTATCTGACAGGACTACTATGTCGTCAGCAAAACGCAATGTTTTTAATTGTTCCCCCTGAACTTTTATTCCTTCACCAAATTTCTCCTTGCTTTTCTTTATAGCTTGTTCAATGTACAAATTGAATAACATTGGAGAAAGGCTACAACCCTGTCTCACTCCCTTCCCAACCACTGCATCCCTTTCATGCCCTTCAACTCTGACAACCGCTGTCTGGTTTTTGTACAAGTTGTAAATAACCTTACGCTCCCTATATTTTACTCCTGCTTGCTTCAGAACTTGAAAGAGTTTATTCCAATCAACATTGTCAAAAGCCTTCTCCAAATCTACAAAAGCTAGAAATGTAGGTTTGCCTTTTCTTAATCTATCTTCTAGGATAAGCCGTAAAGTGAGTATTGCCTCCCGAGTTCCTACATTTCTCCTGAACCCAAACTGATCTTACCCGAGGTCGGCTTCTACCAGTTTTTCCATCCTTCTGTATATAATTCGTGTTAATATTTTGCAACCATGACTTATTAAACTGATGGTTCTGTAGTTTTCACACCTGTCTCCACCTGCTTTCTTTGGAATGGGGATTATAACATTTTTCTTAAAGTCTGAGGGTACTTCGCCTGTCTCATACATCTTACACACCAGGTGAAACAGGTTTGTCATGGCTGGTTCTCCCAGAGACTTCAGTAGCTCTGAGGGAATATCATATACTCCAGGGGCCTTGTTTCGACTTAGGTCTTTCAGGGCTCTGTCAATTTCTTCTCTCAGTACAGTATCTCCTATTTCATCTTCATCTACATCCTCTTCCCTTCCTACAATATTGTCTCGAAGTTCATTTCCTTTGTAGAGCCCCTCTATATACTCTTTCCACCTTTCAGCTTTCCCTTCTTTGGTGAGAACTGGTTTTCCATCCGTGTCCTTGACATTCATAGAGCTGTTTTTCTTATCTCCAAATGTTTCTTTTATTTTCCTGTAGGCTGCATCTATTTTTCCCCTATTTATACATTCCTCTACATCCTTGCATTTGCCTTCTAGCCACTCCTTCTTAGCCATTTTGCACTTCCTGTCAATCTCATTTCTTAGTCGTCTGTACTCCATTTTGCCTGTTTCATTAACTGCATTTTTATATTTTCTCCTTTCATCGATTAAATTTAGTATCTCCTGTGATATCCAAGGATTTTTCGTAGGTCTTGCCTTCCTACCTATTTTGTCCTCTGCTACTTTCACTATTTCATCTCTCAATTTTACCCATTCCTCCTCTACTGTTTTATTTTCCCTTGTTTCTGTCAATTGTTGCCTAAAGCTCCCTCTGAAATTCTTAAGAACTTCAGGTTCCTTCAATTTATCCAGGTCCCATCTCCTTATTTTCCTACCTTTTTGTAGTTTCTTCAGTTTCAGCCTACAGTTCATAACCAACAAGTTATGGTCAGAGTCTATATCTGCACCTGGGTACGTCTTACACTGTAAAACCTGGTTCCGAAATCTATGTCTTACCATTATAAAATCTATCTGGTATCTCCCGGTGTCTCCTGGTCTGTTCCACGTATACAACCTTCTTTTGTGATTCTTGAACCAGGTGTTTGTTATAACTAAATTATGTTCCGTGCAAAATTCTACCAGGCGGCTTCCTCTTTCATTCCTTTTGCCCAGACCATATTCACCTACTATCTTCCCTTCCCTTCCTTGTCCCACTACCGAATTCCAGTCTCCCATAACAATTAAGTTTTCCTCTCCCTTAATTGTCTGAATAATTTCCTTTAGCTCCTCATATATTTCTTCGATTTCCTCATCATCGGCAGAGCTAGTTGGCATATAAACCTGTACTACTGTTGTCGGTGTTGGCATCGTATCTATCTTGACAATGATAATGCGATCACTGTGCTGGTCATAGTAGTTTACCCGCATTCCTATTTTCTTATTCATTATCAATCCTACTCCTGTGATACCCCCAATTGATTTTGTATTTATAATCCTGTACTCACCTGACCAGAAATCCTGTTCATCCGGCCACCGAACTTCACTAATCCCCACTATATCTAACTTCAACCTATCCATTTCCCTTTTTAAATTTTCTAATTTTCCTACTCTATTAAGGGATCTAACATTCCACGCTCCGACCCGTAGAATGCCAGTATTGTCTTTCCTGATGATCACATCCTCCTGGGTAGTCCCCGCCCGGAGATCCGAATGGGGGACTATTTTACCTCCGGAATATTTTACCCGAGAAGATGCCATCATCATATGTTCATACAGTACAGCTGCATGTCCACGGGAAAGGTAACGGCTGTAGTTTCCCCTTGCTTTCAGCCGTTCGCAGTAGCTGTGTAGCAAAGCCACATTAGCTGATGTTACAAGGCCAGCTCAGTCAATCATCCAGACTGTCGCCCCTGTAACTACTGAAAAGGCTGCTGCTCCTCTTCAGGAACCACACGTTTGTCTGGCCTCTCCACAGATACCCCTCCGCTGTGGTTGCACCTACGGTACGGCTAACTGTATCGTTGAGGCACGCAAGCCACCCCACCTCGGCAATCTCTGTGGTTCATGGGAGTGGTTTTAATAACTAAAATAAATAAATAGATCCATCGAAACAGCTATATACTGGCTCTAGCAAATGATTGCAGGCGACAAGTTACCAAATATTTGGAGCAGACAGAAGTCGTCAGCGGCAGATGATGACTGCAGATCAGAGCTGAAATAAAACGCGATCGCTTTCTCACTTCGTTCTGTGAAGCAGAGACGATATTTGACTAACAGTCTCTCTAGCCTCAGTGCTGCTAGACAGACAATGGCTGCACAATTTTATATCGCGAGCAGACTAGTCGATAGTATTGTACTTGTGAAACACTGTTCACCAAGTCCAACTTGCTAGACAAAATCTTAAAATGCACGATCTGCAACGTGTGAAAGCTCAAAGTGAGACTTACAAAAGATTTAAGTCAACTGCGGCCGCCGCAAGCGAACCCACAGACCAAAAATAAATAAATAAATAAAAGTTCAGACAACAGCACAAGTAAACCGCGAAATCGAGAAGTCCGAACACTTCTGAGTCCTCGACGCGAGATCTAAGTCGATCCGCACACTGCGGAGACCTGCAAGCGATTCCACGTCAGACTTCCTGGTCGCCACACGCGACCTCGCCTATGCGGCCAAAGCGCTCCAATTACCACATACAGCTAATTGCAAGCCAAATGATATCGAGAGAAGCCGTTGACAAATTACAGAATCTTAAGCTTTAGCGAATCACAGAGCATTCTGCAGACGCCGCTATAAGCTCCCACACGAGCAAAGTGCCCACAGAGACGTTACCGTACACAGGTCCACGACCTCTCTGGAATTTTCGGACGCTCTATTTCTGTCCCAGGGCTCAAATACATTAACTTTATGGCCATAGGTTCGAGGCCCTTGCTGGACCAGATGACCGACAATGCGCCCACTAAATTTATCAACATTCGTTACGCACATGAACGTTTCCGCAACCACCCACATCGGCATATTCGGAGAAACCGTACAGACTTTCGTAACAGTAAAAACTACACGCTATACAGATCTCAGCGAATTTCGCCCTGATGCGGAACGGACTTTTGTCTTACTGTGGCGATAGTCTGGCGGACATCCTGTAGGGCGACCGCAGAGCATTGTCCTTCCTGTAGTGTTACATTGAACACTAATAGCCGGCCGCAGTGGCCGAGCGGTCTGCAGAGCGACAGTCACAGTCTACACGGCCGCTACGGTCGGGGATTCGAATCCCCCCTCGGGCATGGATGTTTGTGTCGTCTTTAGTATAAGGTAGTTCATAAGAAGTATGTAAGTTTAGGGACTGATGACCCCACAGTTAAGTCTCTTAAGCTTAACAAACATTTGAACATTTTAAAACACCACTACCTCTTTTACATCGACTTGAGGTATCTAAATATTAATCAAGTTGTTATTAGGCTTGGGCAGAACAGAAGCTGCAGCCAGAATAAATGTCTGTTACAGATATGGACGCTGATTAAAATATTTTCTTTCAACCGCGAACCAATACTTCCATATTTAAGTTTTAGACAGGTTAAGCACGTGATTTATGTAACTGTATTAAATTTTATTTTAAAGATCCAGCCTCATCTGTGCCTCTGTATTTTCCAAAATGTGCTGATATAATTTATTGATGTTAATTATTCAACTGATATGTTCTTCATAAATATAAATAAGAACTAAGGTTAGTGTGCAACTTAATATTTTCGCCTTATTACATTTCAACATCAACCAAGTCATGAATGAATAATACAAATTACCATGAACATACATATAAAATCAACAAGAATTAACACTTCATTTGTCTTTTTTGTTTATCTCAGGTATTCTTAGAGCATGGAGAAACATCTTCAATTACTTCGTATGTCATCTGAGACTACTTTGCGCCGTCTTTCGCCCCCAGAATCATTAACAGACGATTCTGGCACCAGCTTCTATTCTTCACAAGCCTAATATCGACTTAATATTTAGATACCTCAAGTCGATGTAAAAGAGGTAGTACTTTTCAATGTAACACTACAGTCTGTACCAGTAATAGCAAACAAAACCTCTCAGGGTGACGCTCTCTCTTCCGAATGGGACCTCACAGGCACCAGGACACAACAGGGCGTCTCCCTTCCATAGCCGAGTCGACAAAGTTTCGCAACAGAGAAATTATACCAAGACATCAGCCCGATCACGCTAATTTATGGACCCCAACATACAAAATTCTGAGACTAGGTTAGAGAAAGCACACAAGCAGTCCCTTGCCGTCGCCCGCTTGTCCACTGGACAGCAGATATAACAAAGAATCGTAGAAAAATTCAATAAGAAACTGTTGTAATTGATGGACTTTTCCTTAGACGAAATGCCCCCATAGAAACAGAAGTGGCAACAAATCTAATAAAATAGTATATCAAAACGACAGTGAATTCCTCATCTGCCCAAAGACAACAACACAATAATTAATTAAAAAAAAATGACTGCATATTACTGCCACCTCACAAAACACACAAAATTCAGACTTTTGTATTCTGTTCCGAAATGTCTATCAGCCTTAATTAAGAATGAATAATGTTAAGAAACATTTTGGTAGCTAATTTGCGGTAGTTGTTTTATTCGAGATCAAAGGATCTGGTGGAATTATTTTCATTGGCTTTAGAGTGTGCCTCCAAAACAGTGAAGGGTCAAAACAATGTCGATAAACTTCCTAGTTGGTAAAAGCATAATACACCCGAAATGTTACCTGCAAAATTGAACTAACAGACAATGAATTCTGTTAAATGGGTTTGAATGCATATTGCTGTGCATCTCGCAAAAGCGACCACATTTGTGCAGTAGTACCTACTGGAAGATGTACTGCAGACACTCTGCACGCATGTAACAGACATCGAAAATATATCCTTCTTTATTTACTCTCTGGATATTCTACGACGTTCAAATATGTAACAGTATCAGACATGCAACACATATTATAAAAGTACTTCGAGTGACCGAAATATTCCTTGAATCAAGTTTCCACTAACTGTGTAAAGGTCAACAATAATTTTGCCTAATGGGTATTCTGTGTCGACGAATAAAGTGTTAGTAGTTGACCCGTGCGAATAATCCGTACTATGCCGGCCACGGTGGCCGAGGGGACTGAGGCGCCCCAGTCACGGTCTACACGGCCACTACGGTCGGGGGTTCGAATCCCCCCCTTCGGAATGGATATTTGTGCCGTCCTTAGGATAAGCTAGTTGATAAGTAGTTTGTAAGTTTAGGGTCTGATGACCCCGTAGTTAAGTACCATAAGCTATACAAACATTTAAACATTTTTTTAATCCGCACTATATCCTGATCAGTCACACCCTTTTGTATTGCAACGAACTGTTTTAGTATTTTTAATTAATTTCAATTTCAGTAAAAGAAACTGTTGTGAAATTATCTACTATTATACATGTTATGTGGAAAACGACAAAAAAATAATTACATATTGGACGGCAATCATGATACTGTCCAATTATCGACTTTCCGCTCGTTCTGACAGCTAGTTGACCCATGTGAATAATTTGCGCTCTATCGTGATTAGTCACAGATAGGTAAGATAGTATTGGAGGAAAGGTAGATGCAAGTAGATATGTATGAAAGATAATAAACTTTGAATAGTAGTAACAAATATTAGTCTCATTGTAAGAAAATGTATATAATGAAATAAAATATGATTAATTGAGAAACACGTAAAACATCAGATATTGACTTTTTCATGCTTATTTTAATTTTTGAAAACATGTTTATTTTACAAAAGTCCTGAGATTTCCCGAACTGTGACATGAACTGGTGAAACAGTTTCAGTCATGTTCAAGCCCGGCTCTAGGCATAGCCACTCTAAGAAATTTAAAATGATTGTCGTTCCTGTCTCCGTTAAAATTAATTAAATTGATTAAATTAAAAGATAAATAAATAGTCATAATAGTAACGGTACTTAACTGTTATGATGAACGTTGAGGTAATTCATTCACGCAGTACACAACACTTGCTTGAACGAAGTGAACAATTCCAACAGCTGTTGTGCATCGACGTGTGAAACAGAAATCTCTTGATAAACTACGCTTGCGTAAACAATCTAAACAACTGCAAAAGCTGTCGTGCCTGTTAGTTAAATTATTTGTGTATTTTTCGTTGTTACATCGGCGTGTATAACAGAAATCGTGTGATAAACTATGCTTGCAGCAAAAGTCTTTGGCTTGCATTGAGAATCTGAACAACTGTAAGAGCTGTCGTTCATGTTAGTTAAACAGACTGTCAATAGATGGCACCTTCTGCATTGATTTTTTTCGGCCTCGCAAACCAAGTTGCTAGTCGCCCGGTGGCTGATGGGAGCAACCGTTAATACATGTCCCATTTACGATCGTTAGGCAGGTATCAGCTTAGATTGTACGAAGAGTACAAATTCTTTAAAACTAAATATTTTTGTGAAAACAATAACATTAAACTATCTGGGTATATTTAGTGATTAGTGGAGAACGAAACTTTGAAAATGATACCTCAGTCCTTAATTTTAGATAAGTAATACGAGAGATTACCCACAAAAATCACCAATGAGAAATAACATATATGATTTTCTTTTCTTAGTCTTGGTTAGAATTTTATTAGTGTAAACATTCACCTAATCTGTTTATGCTGCAAATCACAATAAAACTAATATAATTATGAATTAATAAATTATTCTTTTAGTATAATACCCCCACTCCTCTCGGGTTCCCCAAATTCTTGTAATAAAATGTCAAAACTTTGTTAACGTTGAAACTAGAAGATATACTCAGGATGAGAACTACTACAAGGCGCATCTGTAAGCTAGCAACACCTCCCGTCGTAACGTTATCGTTGAACTCGAGGATGTGTAAGGATAGGATGGCTTCGAGTGCGCCCTTTCCTTCAGCGTCGCTCTTGGCTTTACTGCTTTTCGGTAGTTTCCTCCCACTTCCACAATTAACAGCACCCTTTACGAGCAGAAATATTTTTTATTGCGACTGTCGTAAAATCGGGGTTTCTCCCAGCTTCACTGTCGTAAATTTAGGGGAAGGTCCTTAAAAATCTGTGGTGACGTCTAGGTCAGATGAACGGCTATAAAATTTTGCTTCACTGGATTCTTCATTCAATACTTATTAGGAACTAAGAACCGAGCGAATATTTCGTTTAGGTTTAGGCTAGCTTCGGCCAAAACAGTGGTTTCTGTCGCAGTTTCGCCGAATTTTCGGCTTGGCTGGAACTAGCTTTCGTGAACTTACGAATGAAATCAGGTCGCGTTCGTGATGGATTCAGCCATCTATAACGCTTTACCTCAGTTTTAGACGCGCCGTTTAACTACTATGAATCTTTCCTCAATCTACATCTACAGCTACATATATACTCAGCAAATCACATTTAAGTGCCTGGCAGAGGGTTCATTAACCACTTTCATAACCTTTCTCTACCGTCCCATTCTCTAATAGCGCGCGTGAAGAAAGAACACCTAAATCGTTCCGTTTTCGATCTCATTTCTCTTATTTTATTGGGATGGTCATTTCTCCCTAAGTAGGTGGGTGATAGCAAAATATTTTCACATTCAGAACTAAAATTCGATGATTGAAACTTCGCAAACAGATCACGCCGCAATGAATAACGTCTTTCTTTTAATGATGTCCACCGCCAATTCGTGTAACATTTCCGTGACTCCCCCCCCCCCCCCCCGTAACGTGATAAAACGAGCTGCCCTTCTCGGAATGTCTTCCGTTACTCCCACCTGGTGAGAGTCCCACAAGGGGCAACAGTACTCAATATCTTCCGTTACTCCCACCTGGTGAGAGTCCCACAAGGGGCAACAGTACTCCAGGAGAGGACGCACAAGTGTGATGTAGACAGTCTCTTTGGTGGAGCTGGTGCATCTTCGAAGCGTTCTGCCAATGAAACGTAACCTTTGGTTCGCCTTCTCCACAATATTTTCTGTGTGTCCTCTCCAGTCTAAGTTGTTGGAAATTGTAACTCCCAGGTATCTGGTAGAATTTACGACCTTAAGGATTGACTGATTTATCGCGTAATTGAAGTTCAGCGGATTTCTTCTAGTGGTCACGTGTATTACTTAAATTTTTTTTTTATTTAGTGTCAATTGCCAATTTTCGCACCATGTAGAAATTTTGTCTAAATCGCTTAATAGTTGCTTTTGATCCTCTGTTGACTTTACTAACCGATAAACGACAGCATCATCCACGAACAGTCTAAGGGTGCTATTCAGATTGTCCCCTAACTCGTTTATAAACACAAGGGACATATAACGCTTCCCTGTGGAACGCCAGAAATCACTTCTGTTTTACTCGATGACTTACCGTCATTTACAACAAACTGTGTCCTTTCTGATAGGATATCGTGAATCCAATCGCACAATTGGGGAGATATTCCATAAGCACGCAATTTCATTAGAAGCCCTTGTGGGTTACAAAGTCAAAAGCTTTCCGGAAATCCAGAAATATGGAATCGATTTGAGATCCCTTGTCGATGGCACTTAACACTTCATGTGAATAGAGGGCAGGCTGTGTTTCGCAAGAGCGATACTTTCTGAATCCGTGTTGACTATAAAAATTGCTTTTTGTTGTTAATAACAACATCATGCAGTTGTATCTTACAGTTATACTCTTGTATTGTATGACAATTTTAACGTATTCAGTATTTTATTTAATGGAACATGATATCACATTTTTATGCTGAAAAGTTTTGTTAATGTGTTTCATTAAAAGCGAGGGTATTTTTTATCAATCAATATGGGTTTAGGAAACTTTGTTCATGTTGTTAATAGCTTTTGCTGTTGATTTTGTGTTTATTTGCAAATGACAACAATAATTCTATTAAACGGAAAGGTCGTAAGTTTTCGAAATACTTCTTGTGACAATGATTGAAGTTAATTTTCTTACAGGAACGAAGCCTATCAGTCATCAACATTATATAAAAACAATTTACTTCGCTTAAATTTAATTGCTATAGTAAAAAAATGAGAAATGGCAATGTTAACGAAGAGACACGAACCAATTTTGCTTACTAGGGTACAGTGTAGATGTTATTTTTGTGTTACAGCGTCGTCAGCAACAAACGTATCTTAAATGAGATCCCGGACGTAGTATGTTTTGAACTATTGTGCTTTGCACTTTCTTTTGGAATGAAAAAGGCTATGAAAATTGCGAGGGAAAAAAGACATAGCTTCCATAAAAGAGGACTCCTGGTTAGGCTTTCACACACTCAAGAAGGGAGGATCTTGCAATATGTGAGATAACTGATGATTTGTGATATAACGTAAATTTAATGAAATTTTCACTTTATTACGCTAGTTTCTGTTCCGTCCAAAACTAGAAGTGAAGTCGAATTTCAGTTACTATTTCGGTTTCGGACGCAAATTACGTTTCGTTCGGACTTTATTAGGAACCATAACATATCATTAGAAGTTACAGCTACGTCCAAGCAAGTAGTTGCCTAAAGCGTTCACCCGGCATTATATATGTGATAAGAGGATGTCTAAAAAAAATTTGCAACAAATTAAACTCGACTGTATATGTGGATTTTATAATATGCAATGTGGATTTGTATATTACGCAACAGCACGTTATTGCTCTTCATTTTAATTGTGATTTGCTATGAACTAAACACATCATAAGGAAAAATGAATAACTAAGAAAATAAAAAATAAACTCACACGCCACGAATGGAGTTACGAAGATTGGTGAAAAACTAATATGCACAAAAAT
Source organism: Locusta migratoria (assembly GCA_026315105.1). NCBI lineage: Eukaryota > Metazoa > Arthropoda > Insecta > Orthoptera > Acrididae > Locusta > Locusta migratoria. The sequence continues at coordinate 21,771,312 of CM048751.1, forward strand.
ATCGATGGATGAAAAGCACCGCGCAGCTGACAAGCGTAACATAATGGACTCAACCCAATACCAGAACTTAAAGCCATTCCAAATTTGGTTCTATGCCAGCAGTTAGAGAGACGCATGAAGAATATGGGCATACAAGTATGCAAACGTTTCACAGAGAACCTACAGTTGGCCTGAAACATGCCGGCTGAAGTAACCGTCGAGTCACTCGACGTTTGAATGGGAACGATGTCACTGCTGGACGAGCCCTTATTTTAGTCAAGATATGCCAAAAATTACTCTTCTCCGCATTTCTGTTCAGTACATCTTCAATAGTTACACGATATACCCACCTAATCTTCAGCATTCTTCCGTTGCACCACATTTCAAATGCCACTATTCTGTTCCTGTCTACACTATTTATCGTCCAAGTTCACTCCCGTATAAGGCAACACACTACACACATTGCTTTAGAAAAGACTTCCTTACAGTTAGATTAATATTCGATGTCAGCAAAGTTTTCTTTTTCGGAAACGCTTTTCTTTACCTTGCCATTTTGCAATTTATATCATCTGTACTGAGACCATGATATGTTTTTTTACTGCCCAAGCAATAAAACTCATTTACCTCCTTTATTGTTTCCTTATCAATCTGATGCCTTCAGTACCGCCTCATTTTCTAAGACTGCATTCCATGTTTTGCTCTAGTTTATGTTCATCTTATGCGCTGTCTTCAACACACTGTCCTTTCCGTTTAATTGTTCTACCATGTAGTTTGCTGTCTCTACCAAAATTACAATGTCATCAGCAAAACGGTATGTTTTTGTTTCTGCACCCTGAAATCTCATTCATTTTCTTAATTTCTTTTTGCTTTCCTTCACAGCCTGCTCAATGTGCAAATTGAATAACACTGTAGTGAAGCTACGACCCAGTCTTAGTTCCTTCCCAACAAATGCGTCCATTTCATGCCCGTTGTTTTGTTGTTATGGTCTTCAGTCCGGAGACTGGTTTGATGCAGCTCTCCACCCTACTCTATCCTGAGCAAGCCTTTTCATCTCCTCATAAGAACGACAACCCACATCCACTTGAATCTGCTTACTATACGCGTCTCTTGATCTCCCTCTGCGATTTTTACCCCACACACTTCCCTCCAATGCTAAATTTACGATTCCTCGATGTCTAAGTATGTGTCCTACCAAACGATCCCTTCTTTTAGTCAGGGTATGCCAAAAATTCCTTTTCTCACCAGTTCTGTTCAGTATCTCTTCATTAGTTATGCGATCTACCCACCTACCCATCAACTCTAATAACTGCTGTTTGCTTAATGTACAAATTGTAAATAACCTTCCATTCCCTATATTTTACTCCAGCTAACTTCAGAAATTGAAACAGTGTATTCAATTTAACATTTTCAAAAGCTTTCTACAAATCTACAAAGTGGAGTCGCCGAGCGCTCTAAGGCGCCTTGCTGCGGAGCGCGTGGTTGCTCGCCATCAGAGGTTCGAGTCCTCCCTCGCTCAGGGGTGTTCGTGTCGTCCTTACCGTAAGTTACTTTAAGTAGTTTGTAAGCGTAGGGGCCGATAACCGCAGCAGTTAATCCCTTAGATTTACAAACAAATATTTTGAAATCTACAAAAGTTTGAAACGTAGCTTTAACTTTTCTTAATCTATCTTCTAAGATAAGGAGTAAAGTGAGTATTGCCTCCCGTGTTCCTTCACTTCCCCTGTATCTAAACTGATCTTCCCCAATGTCAGTTTCTACCAATCTTTCCATCCGTCTGTAAAAAAATCGAGTTAAAATTTTGCAAACATGACTTATTAAACTGATGGTTCTGTAATTTTCACGTCTGCACCTGATTTCTTTGGAATAGGGATTATTACATTTTTTTTAAAAAGTATGAGAGTATTTCGCCTGTCTCATACATCTCACTTACCAGGTAAAACAATTTTGTGATAGTTGTTTCTCCCAAAGACTTCAGTAGCTCTGAGGCAATGTCTACTCCAGGGGCCGGTCAAATACATCCCCCAGTATATTTTCACCTCTTTCATCTTCATCTACTTCCTCTTCCATTTCTACAATATTGTTTCTAAGTTAATTTCCATTGTAGAGCCATCTATATACTTTCAACCTTTCAGACTTCTTTTCTGTATTGAGAGTTCTTGATATTGATAAAGATTGTTTTCTTGTCTCCAAATGTGTCTTTTTTTTCCTTGTAGGCGGTATCTATTTTTTCCTCTGGTTATACTTTCTTCCACAGATTTGCATTTGGCTTCTAGCCACTCCTGCTTAGAAATTTCATAACTTAGTCATCTGCACTCCATTTTACCTGTTTTATTTACTGTATTTTTAAATCTTCTGCTTGCATCAATCAAATTTGGTATTTCCTGTGATATTCAAGAATTTTTTGTAGGTCTTGCCTTTACTTATTTTGTCCTCTGCAGCCTTGACTATTTGTCTCTTAAAGGTACCCATTCCTCATCTAATGTTCTTTTTCCCCCATTTCTGACCATTGTTGCGTAAATGTCTAACTGAAATTCTCAAGAACTTGAGGTTCCTTCAATTTATCCAGGTCCCATCTTCTTATATTCATACAATTCTGCAGTTTCTTCAATTTCAGTCAACATTTAATAACCAATAAAACGTCTATATATGCCCCTGGATTTTTCTTACAGTATAAAACCTGCTTCCGAAATCTATGTCTTACCATTATAAAATCTATCTGGTACATTCCGGTGTCTCGTGGTCTCTTCCACGCATACAACCTTCTTCCATGATTCTTGAATCAAGTGTTTCCTATGATTAAATTATGTTCCGTACAAAATTATACTAGGGTCTCTTCATTCTTTCATTCTCTTTCCCAGTCCATATTCAACTACTATTTTAGCTTCCCTTCCTTTTCCTACTACCGAATTTCAGTCCCCCATCACAATCACGTTTTCCTCTCTCTTAACTAACTGAATAATTTATCTTATTTCCTCATAGATGTCTTCGATCTCCTTTCCATCGGCAGAGCTAGTGGGCTTATAAACTTGTACTAATGTGGTCGGTGTTCGATTCGTGTCTATCGTAACTACGATAATGCGATCACTGCTCTGCTTTTAGTAGTTTACCTGCATTTCAATTTTCTTATTCATTATTAGATCTTCTCCTGTAATACCCCCAACTGATTTTGAATTTATAAATCTCTACTCACCTGACCAGAAATCATGTTCCTCTTTCCACCAAACTTCACTAATACCTACTATATCTAAACTGAACCTATCCATTTCCCTTTTTACATTTTCTAACCTCCCTACCCGATTAAGAGATCTAACATTCCACGCTCCAATCCGTAGAACGCGTGTTGTCTTTCGTGATGACGACATCCTCCTGAGTAGTCTCCGCCCGGAGATCCCAATGGGGAACTATTTTACCTCTGGAATATTTTACCCGAGTGGATGCCATCATCATGTATTCATACAGTAAAGATGCATGTCCTCGAGAAAAGTATTGGCTGTAGTTTTTCTTTGCTTTCAGCCGATCGCAGTAACTGATATCAAAGCCACATTATCTGATATTACAAGGCCAGAGAATAATCTAGACTGTTGTCCCTGAAATGGGTGCTGCCACTCTTCAGGAACCACGCATCTATCTGGCCTTTCAACAGGTCAAGTGCGGAAAATGTCTTCTGAATCACAATCAAAGTCTGTAAGGAACTTACAAAGCTGAATACGAAATTGTATTCAGACAATGATCTTCCTCTAGCTGGCAGTTGTTATATAGCTGGATATTTGTAGGAGGATGTATGGAATCCGTTCCTGTTTCCGAAATCAAGAATTTCAGTGGCTCTAGTGGGGGAATCTATGGCAACGATTTCACTTTTCATTTTCCATTTGTATATTCGTATGCCTTACATTGTGAGCAAACTGAATACATATATACAATAACAACGAATTGGTATGTAGTGTAGTCAATTGAAACATAGAGACTAATAGGAACTCGTTTGAAATTTACAAGATCATTACCTTAACGACGCGTTGCACTGGATTCTGGCGCACGAATACTTCCAGTTTCATTTAGTTTCCCACATTACTGTGCAAGCTGATTAGATTGAAAAATAGCCTGGTTAGTAGAATGTAGAGTTCTTCGACGCAAATGGCTTTCCCGGCTTCTTATAAACGGTTTTTACAGTTTGTCATCTGCAAACCAAAACGTGTGTAGTTAATGAGGTGAATGGTTAGCTTGAAAATATTGGATATTTTTACGAAAATATAGGACGTCATTTTTGTGTTTTAGTTTAATTTACTGTTGCGACTGTTTCTATAACAAAATGTCAATGTGTTTACAGCAAGTTTTTGTCTCTTACTTTGGCGACTTGTTCTATAATGCTGCTTTGTGGTGTTGTATTTGCTACCGAAATTTAATGGCGGAATCCAATAATTTTGTTGAAATTGTCCGTTCCTTGTCAAAATTGCTTAGTAATCTCATTTTAAAATATTTCACTACTTGGTAAAATTTCATTTGCGGTTACCAACCTTAAGTTAAATACGCAACACCCATTTTCATACGAAAGCAGCATTACAGGTGGTACAAATTCGATATAGGTACAATTCCGATCAACATAAGTTTTCTCGCCATTTTGCCTTTGTGTGGCGTTGTAGTGTAACAGGTTTCTACAGCTGCTCCTGTCTTTTCAAAGAATACAACACTTTGTGCTAAGGAGATACGAATTTTTTCCTGTTAAGATGGACGTGGAGCTACTTCGTCGAACGCGTTCTTATAAATTTTCTAGATTCCACGCGCTTGTAAATTCATTATTGTGCAACGTTTGGTACCGCGAAGAATGCGCTAGTGTCCGAAGGAAAAAGAGCTTTTTGTGTGGAAAAAGTCAGTGACCAAAATTGTACGAGGAAGTGATCATAATTGTACCTAGTGTGGTACATTTTCTATCGATTTTTCTCAATTCTGTAACCTTTTTTTTGTGTTCATACCAACATTTGTAATTGTTTAATATTTGTGTTACATATTCATTAAACATTCAAGAACAAGTGCCATAGTTAAAATTATTTCTTTTCTCAATATACTTGCAGTTACAATTACATTTGTGCGAAATGATCGAAATTGTACCTCCTTACCCTAGTGGCCGTCTACTGTAATGTTGGCTGCGGCAGCGTGTTCATTGCGGCGCCTCGGTCGTACATGAAACGTACAGAGACAAGCAAAAACATTTTAAGAATCACATTAGAACATGATAATATTTACACAAACAACAAATATATACAATTTTGTACAGATTTATTTTCCTTAATAGCCTACAAAACAGGGCTGACATAGGGAAGTGGAGAATATCTATGTTCGTCCTACTACACTATCTACAAATTTCAAAATGTTTATAACTTCTATGGTATAGAAAAATAATTAAGTTTGTGGTAGGCTGGTACTACGTTCATTTTGTTTCCTTCTCCAGACGTGTATCAATGGCAGCGCACAAAATACGAATATTATCGGCAGTGGTACCGCCATACAAAATAATCAATTCGGATTAAAATGTGAATGTTAAGTATCCAGGGCCCACAGTAACATACACTAATTTCATCAAAATCGGTCTTGTGGTTTAAGAATTTAGTAACATACAGACGTACAGAATTTGCATGGGTAAAATAGAGATAGTTCCCTCGTTTTTCTGTACATATATACCTTTTTCGGAATGCAACGAATATTTCGAAAAACAAATTGTCGAATTATTATTTAAGAAAAACTGCGCCAGACACTTTTACTTGAAATGATATTTGTTCCATGAACCGGTTTTCAAACCTTTTCAGGTTCATCATCAGATGGATCGTGTTACAGTAACATTTTAAGCGTCATGTTGGATGCTGGCTTGCGACTGTATGGTCGGAATTTTGTGGTTAATTTCAATTTCTTTCGTCTTCTTTTGTTTAAGTCACAGTAACACATCACTTTTCCGTTGGGTTCTACACTGCACTATAAACAACACTTTACCAGCCTCCAACATGTGCTTTTACAGCCATACAGTCGCAAACCAGCATCCATCATGACGCTTAAAATGTTACTGTAACATGATCCATCTGATGATGAACCTGAAAAGGTTTGAAAACCGGTTCATGGAATAAATATCATTTCAAGTAATGTTGACTGGAGCAGTTTTTCTTAAATAATATTAAGAATAAGTCAGGGGTTCTGAAACATCCGTAATGGATAATCTAAATAAATTGTCAAATTGTTCCGGTGATAATCTAATTTTGCTTGTACCAACACGATCAGCGATTCATTTTCATTTATAAGATAATATAAACATTCTTCCCATTTTTATCGCAGTTTTCCTAGGAGATACAAAAGAAAGCAGGGATTTTTTTTTTTGCGTTTAAGATTGCACTCCTCCTTCTATATTTTTATTCGTATCTTCAAGACTAGGTCACTACTGTTCCTAATTATTAATCATTAAATCACTGATGGCAAACAAAGTAATTTTCTAATATCTGGCCGGCATATTCTTCTGCCAGAAGTTTATGTCGGCCACGTTCTTTGCATTTTGGAAATAATTTCAGTCCAATCACGGCCGACAATGTGTCTGAGACTGGACGGATGGTAGGGCCCTTTGAAACACTATGGCGCGCGGTGTTGGGCCGTGGTCATTCCGCGCCGTTAAATTTGCATTGAATGGGCGTACCTGTCGCCACGCGGCCTGGGACGTGTAATTAAAATTCATTTTCCAGCTGGTAATTACACGTATACCGGCGCAGTGCGCGGCAAAAATTAATTTCGCGTCCCGCTGAAGGGTCTGTTAATGGCGAATTTGTCGCTGTTATTACTTTTTACGAGCAGTCCTTGGCTGTTACTCAGCAGAAGAGGGCACCGGTCGCCTTCGGCATGGTGCTAATGGAACCTGATCCACGACGCTCATTATTCGTTATAATTAAGCTAAATTGCAGGTCAGAAGCTACAGTATAGATGATTGATACCATTCGACCGAAAGCAGGTTGAAAATAGGCTCCGCTTCCAGTATAATGTAGGATCATTATATCTAGGTGGCGTTTCTGCGCCTACGATCGTACAGCTGAAGTAGATAGCCGTCTTTCTCCTAGTGTGGACGGAATGAACATAAAAATGATTTAATTATAAACTAAATAGGTGATCTTATATTCCAATGTGCAGATAAATTCAATCATTTTACACTACGTCGAAGTACCACGAGAAAATAGTCCCGTATACAAACATTTCAGTGTTTGCGAAAAGTAAAAATGTGTGTTCAGACTAAACTCATTAATGAAATTTTTGAAATTATATATATATATATATATATATATATATATATATATATATATATATATATAGGGTGTCTCACTAAGTGTGTTTGCCTCTGTAACTTATAAAATAATAGATGACAGGAAATTTTAATGCGGTAGGTCAACACAAGAACTGTTACACTTTCTGTGGAGCTATGAACATAGTTTATTATATCATTTTCCAAAGAGATACTGCACAAAGATAATATTTTTTAAATTGAACAATAGTTTTTTTGTATCGTGCAATGGAATCGTTGAAACCAGCTGCGTCCAAATCAATTTAAACTACATTCCTATCACTGTTACTTTGGGAGCTACAACCGTTCAAAGTTTCAGGGGCAGATGTCACAGGCTATACATACATGGCTGTGTGGTGGGTGATGGATGTTATGGCGGGAAGTTGATTTACATGAGATGTTCAAATGTGTGTCCATGTTCCTCAATGCACAATGCAATGCGCCGTCGAAAGGATCTGCGGACGAGATGTAACATCGCCGGTGTGACGGAGCGACATGCGTCCTCGATGCGCCGTATAAGACCATCTAGGGATGTAGGCTCAGTGACATAAACACGATCCTTTAGATATCCACACAAAAAGAAATCTACTGGTGTTAAATCGGGCGACCTTACGGGCCATGAATGAGGACCATGGCGTCCCAACCATTTTCCTGCTAACCTGTTGTTTAGTTCTTCCACAACAGCACGCGCAGAATGGGCTGGGTGACCATCGTGCTGCATCCAAATATGGACTCTCGTGTGTAGACACACATGTTCAAGGAGACCACCCAAACTGTCGACTATAAATGCGCGATACAACTCACTTGTCAGTGTACCTGGGAAGTAGTGTGGACCGATCACTTCATCCCCAAGGATTCCACACCACACATTAATAGACCACATACGTTGACGGTCGACAGGTCGTACCCACCGAGGATTGTCTTTGGCCCAGTAGTGCATGTTATGGCGATTCACTGTACCATAATTTGTGAACGTGGAATCATCAGAGAACATAAAACTGTGTAAAGACTCCAGCGTGAAATTACGCATGGCCCACTCACAGAATGTCAGTCTTGCACGGAAATCGTTCCCACGCAGATCCTGGGTCAGTGGCATCGTGTCGACACTCGCCGAGCATCAGCAACATGTCAACGTACTCGTTGATCGTGTATGCCATCGTCATCCGATGTCAATAACTGTGGTATATTGAGCCCCGGTTGTTTGTGTGGCTCCAACTGTCGGGTATACGGCCGTGTGCGGCGACAGTCGGCAGTCTAACAGCGCATCGAGGAAGCTTCTCGCTCCATGACACCGGCGACGTTACAACTCGGCCGCACCACATTTAGAAGGCGCATTGCATTATGCGCAGCGTTTGTGGTATCTGCCCCTGAAACTTTGAAGGGTTGTAGCTCCCAAACTAACAGTGATAGGAATGTACTTTAAATTGATTTGGACGCAGCTGGTTTCAACGAATCCAATGCACGATAGAAAAAACTATTGTTCCATTTTAAAAATTATATCTTTGTACTGTAACTCTTTGGAAAATGATACAATAAACTATGTTTATAGCTCCGCAGAAAGTGAAACATTTCTTGTGTTGACCTACCGCATTAAAATTTCCCGTCACCTATTATTTTATAAGTTACTGAGGCAAACACATTTAGTGAAACACTGTGTATATATTACCAGTTAAATTCCCGCTGTTTCGTACGCGTAGCCAGGATGGTCTGAATTGGTTGTTTCTACTTGTAAATATAAACTTTCATAGACTTAGCTTTAAAAGTGCTTTCCTAATCAAGTATGTTGATACAACTTGCCACCCTCAGTTGCACCATTGATGGCAGAATTCAAAACATCCCCGAACACATTTTTTTAAAATTCTAACTATGGTTCCAAATCCAAATTTTCGCATTTCTAGCATTCCCTTATTTCACCCACTTATTGGTTGAGTTTCCAAAAATATCGCAACATGTGTTTTTAAAATTCCAATCTAAACTCTAAATACAAAGTATTGTATTTCTTGCTTCAAAATTGCCTTAATAATTAAAAAAAAACGTTCATACCGTATTGCACCCCATTAGGGATGGGAATATCGATAATTCGCTGATGCCTGCAGTGTAAGACAAACAACCTCTACAAATTTTACATTTCTGTCGTCTGTAGATACACATTTCAGCGCCGTTTTTTTTTTGTTTTTTAAAAATACATCGAGAACGCGAAATTTCTTTCCTACGCTTTGCAATCATTCTGGGTAGTTTTATTTTTCAAACTGCAATAAACACTTTTTTTTCTTTATTCCTACTCTTGTTGCAGAAGAAAAACTGATGAAAGTGCATCAAGTTTCGCTGTGCCTCCATTGTGTAGTTTTTGAAGAAGCGCAAAATATTGACACCCACACATAATATTTTATGTAAGTCGGTAACTTTCAACTCTGACATCTTCCAGCCCCGTATCGTTATCAACCCTCTACCACTATAGTGCACAATGGGAGACTGATACCTACTACCACATATAGACTGAAATATGCTATTGTCAAACCACTTCATAAAAAAGGTGATACGTTGGATGTCAACAACTACCGCCCAATCTCACTACTGACCACTCTTTCAAAAATTCTTGAAAAAGTAATGTATTCCAGAGTAGCTTCATATATTAATAAAAATAAAGTTCTAACAAAATGTCAGTTTGGTTTCCAAAAGGCTTTTCAACAGAAAATGCAATACATATCTTCACTACTGAAATATTAAATGCTCTGGATAACCGTAAATCACCCGTTGGGATTTTTTGTGATCTGTCAAAGGCCTTTGATTGTGTTAACCATGGAATTCTTCTAGATAAGCTTAAGTATTGTGGTATAAGTGGGAAAGTGCACAAATGGTTTAAATCATACCTAACTGGCAGAGTTCAGAAAGTTGATATAAGTAATTCACATAATATACAAAAAACAGCTGAGTCCTCAAACTGGGGAACTATCAAGCATGGGGTGTCACAGGGTTCGGTACTGGGACCTTTGCTGTTCTTAATATATATTAATGATTTGCCTTTCTATATTCATAAAGATGCCAAGCTAGTGCTCTTTGCTGATGATACAAGTATCGCTATCACACCCGAATCACAGGAATTAACTGATGAAATTGTCAATGAATTATTTCAGAGAATTATTAGGTGATTCTCTGTAAATGGACTCTTTTTAAATTTTGAAAAAAAAAACACAGTATATTCAGTTTCACACAATAAATGGCATCAAACCATTAATTAATATTGACTTCAACCAGAAATCTATAGCTAAGGTAGAATAATCAAAATTTTTAGGTTTATGCATTGATTAGGGGTTGAATTGGAAGAAACACATTGAAGAGCTGCTGAAACGTTTGAGCTCAGCTACTTATGCTATTAGGGTGATTGCAAACTTTGGTGATGTACAACTCAGTAAACTGGCATACTATGCCTATTTTCATTCTCTGCTTTCTTATGGCATCATATTCTGGGGTAATTCATCATTTAGTAAGAAAGTATTCATTGCCCTAAAGCGGGTCATCAGAATAATTGCTGGAGCCCATCCAAGATCATCCTGCAGACATTTATTTAAGGATCTAGGAGTCTTCACAGTAGCTTCACAATATATATATTCACTTATGAAATTTGTTATTAACAATCCAACGGAATTCAAATGTAACAGCAGCGTGCATAGCTACAAAACTAGGAGAAAGGGTGACCTACACTATTCAAGGTAAAATTTAGCTCTGTCACAGAAAGGGGTTAATTATTCTGCCACAAAAGTCTTTGGTCACTTACCAAGTAGTATCAAAATTCTGACAGATAGCCAACTAGCATTTAAAAATAAATTAAGAGAATTTCTGAATGGCAATTCCTTCTACACATTAGATGAATTTATAGACAAAAGTTGGTACTTTAGGTAAAAAAAATTAAAAAAATTAAAAAATAAAAAGATTAATAAAAATAAATGATAAAATATTCATAAATTGAGTGTCATGTAATATTATGTATTGACACATTTCATTTAACTGACACGTTCCACATCATTACGAAGTGTCGTTTTCATGATCTATGGAACAAGTATTAATCTAATCTAATCTAAACACTATTCGTTTGGGCTGCGTAGTTTTGGCTGCAGAGTGAAATATAGGCACATCAACGTCAGTTTTTATATATGTTCAGATTTATATATATTAGTAGAAGAGCTTAGTTCACTGAATTAATACTAGAGATGTAGCAGAGATAAGAATTACTGCCAGCAACATATAAAGCTACTTTCTTTGCTACAGAAAGTGTTCACTATTCACCAGTGAGTACTACACATTTTCAATAACATGCCAGCAGCCTTAAATACTTTTTAGCTCATAATGAAGTTTAGTTTTATCCCTAAGAATTTATAGATATCCATCTCCTACGCAACTGATGATTTTCTGAGTAGAATTGATTCAAGCGTGCATTTTATTACTGATCTTGTTTAATGCGAATATTGCGTGGAATCTTATTTCTGTTCGAGTCTTGTGGAGGTAATGCGATAATTGTAAGAACGCGTTGTAAAATGTGTTTTTATTTTATTGTTGTATGATGTTACGTGGTTCAATAGCTTGTCTACTTAACACATTGGACATTCAATATCTGGTAACGCATTGTATGTCCTACTAGATGTAAAATGCCATATTTTTTTTAATTATTATTATTATTATTATTGACCAGTTACACATCCACAAGATCAGTGTTATTTGTGATCTGTTGGAGGTACCTTAGTATACCTATATATTTCTTGTTCAAAAAATGTTCAAATGTCTGTAAATCTATCGGACCAAACTGCGTGGTCATCAGTCCGTAGCTTACAAACTACTTAAACCTAGGTAAACTAACCTACGGACGAACACACACACCCATGCCCCAGGGAGGACTCGAACCTCCACGGCGAGCAACCGCGCGCTCCGCAGCGAGACGCTTTAGACCGCTCGGCTACTCTACCGCAGCATATTTCTTGCGTTTTTTTTTTCTGGTGTGTTTTACGTCCAAGAAGATCTCGTTACTATGAATCAGTTGGAACGAAAAGTACATTTACATCCAGAGTAATCTAACTAAATATACGACTTGAAATTATTCTGGAAAATATGATGCCCTTTATTCGTGGAAAGGATCGTGTATAGTGTAATACACCAACGAAAGAAACAGGAAGGATAATCCATTCCACCTAAACAATTGAATTACCAAGTATAGAACTGCTTCAATGGTCACATTATCTTACAATTGATATGCTAGAAACTGCTTCTAAAATAAGACTTCTTCATTAAAAAGAAAAAGAGAAAAAAGTAGAAATTCGTTGCACAAATGTTGGTTCCACGAAAGAAGCATTTAAAAATGTAAAATAATTCCGCCATGAACATGCTTTATTAAATTGCAGTCATGAAACCACATCATTGATACTGAGGTTCACAGAGCTTTTACGTTACTTATAATAACATAAAACATTATTATCGCTGAAGTTAGACCTGGCGTCACGCGCCCCGAATTTCCATGGAGAAAAATGGCAGTTTCAGTTATAGCTGTTTCAGGAACAATGGTACCTGTCGCGGGAACTGGTATGTAACTGGCAGTTTCTCGTGACGTCACAGCCCTTCGGGCTGCTTCACTTGCACGCACGCTCGCCACAGCCGTGTGCTCCATGCGACAGCAGCTCACGGCCGAGAAGTAAAGCTCTATATAGGGAAAGTATGGCCATCCTTTTCAGCGCCGCTTGCCGCCGTCTAAAGCTCGTGATTGGCTGAAATCCAGTCACATGGTTCAAAAAAAAAAATGTTCAAATGTTTGTAATTCTATCGGACCAAACTGCGTGGTCATCAGTCCGTAGCTTACAAACTACTTAAACCTAGGTAAACTAACCTAAGGACAAACACATACACCCATGCCCCAGGGAGGACTCGAACCTCCACGGCGAGCAACCACGCGCTCCGCAGCGAGACGCTTTAGACCGTCACATGGTTCTTTCCGCCATCTAGGTCCTATACGTTGATTGTCTGCCATGAGAAACGTTGTGAATATTTGTATGTTTGGGTTCGAATAATGCCACAGTGTTGTACTTTTGGGTGTTCTTAAGAAGCGAAGAAGAGAGGCAAACATTATAGTCTTCCATTAAATATCAGAAATGCAGGAAGGCGAACAGTCTGACTGATGAAAGACGTCAGAGAAAACTAGGAGTTCAGAAGCAAACTTTCATTCATAATGTAAATTAATAAATTAAAGATTCACTGACGAATGGATCATGCAGCAGATACCTGTATATTTTTAACTTGGATAAATTAGTGAAGAAAATTCCTGCATAATGTCGTGATGTTAAATTATTGGTTTTGTCTGCAGATAGTTGCCGAAAACACACAAATTCTGGACATATTAGTGAGTGAACTAGATTCTCCTTGAGATATGAAATTAATATACAGTTCCTGAAGCAAGCTTTTCTCATTCACTTGCATGTGTTAAGTGTATCATTACAGGAAACAACATTCAAATGTAATTGGTGTTGTAAAGGCACATTTAATTTCTATTTTTGTTAAAAGTCATGTAGTGAGTATCCCCTTGCATTTTTCGTAGTTAATTTTAGATATAAGTACATAATACTGAAGAAAATACTCATCAAAGACTTATCCACAATCTCATTTGTTTTCTTAATTTACACTATGCTCCGATGACGACATGCTCGCGGTCTATTGGAATATTTCGCTACAGTACAGGTCAATCTAAATTTATGTATGAACTCTCTAGACTGGAGCCACAGACGAAACAGTTTCCTTAAAATCAGACGGTAAGAATTTCGTAGAGCAGCCAGGTCCACATGCACAGAACTACGCGAAGTTCCCGCATCTGCCCGTCCGATACACCTTGTATCTCGAGAATGAAATGAGTTATCGTTCTGCTCTCAACCATAAATAAAATTTCGATATCTTACCTACATTTCGTCCGCAGCATTGTATGTGCTAAAATCACGCAAAGTCTACGCAATGCGATTTTTCCTCTGCAATTTCATCAAAATTTTGCTCAGTAGCTTATTTAATTTAATGTAGCGCGGAAACTATAAGTAATAATGAATAGAAAATCAGACCACTATCGAGAAAATATATCACACTATTAACACATGAAAAAATTACATTTATTCATTGAATAGTTTTTTCAAAATCGGTTGAGAAGTATTGTTCAGCGTTTCGAATGTTGTAGTGTTCAAATGTCTATAAATGTATCGGACCGAACTGCGTGGTCATCAGTCCGTAGCTTACAAACTACTTAAACCTAGGTAAACTAACCTACGGACAAACACACACGCCGGCCGCCGTAGCCGAGGAGACTGAGGCGCTCCAGTCACGGTCTGCACGGCCACTACGGTCGGGGGTTCGAATCCGCCCTCGGGCATGGATATTTGTGCCGTCCTTAGTCTTAGCTAGTTGATTAGTAGTTTGTAAGCTTAGGGACTGATGACCCCGTAGTTAAGTCCCATAACTTCTACAAACATTTGAACATTTTTTTTTTATTTGAACATACACACAAACCCATGCCCCAGGGAGGACTCGAACCTCCACCGCGAGCAACCGGGCGCTCCACAGCGAGGTGCTTTAAACCGTTCGGCTACTCCACCGCGGTGGTCGGTGCGTAAGCAGCAGCGGAATAGGCCCAGCATGGCTGCCGCTGGCAGGCTGTCCATACTTCGCCCAATACAGAGCTTTAGCCGAGAAGCAGTGCCCCACAAGCAAGTGAGCGCTCCCTAGCTCACGGGCGAGCGCGCGAGCTGGAACAGCCTGCATTAAGCCCGTTTTAAACGATCAACGAATTTGTAATAGATTGCTAACAAGTTGCGTTATTGGCGGCCGTCAGTAGTTTGAACGGCTGCACTAATATGATCGCGCTAGTATCGAAGCGCGATAATTATAGCGATAAAGAAATAGGACGAGTTCTAAATTCGGTACTAGTGGGTTCACTGCGCATGCGCGAGCTTGCAGCTGTCTGCTGCTGTCGCCGCTCCAGTTAGTCCGCCATTTTCCTTCGTATTTACGTATATTATGCGTTATGTCGAAGTTTACGATCAGAATGTATTATAAAATATATTGCTAATGACGACATTCACATTGTCCGTCACCAGACCGTCACCTAACGTTAACATCACGTTAACCCTCCGTCGGGCGCACCTCCAGATGAAACAAAATCAGGCGCACCCGGCCTGAGAGGCCACCCATATATTTTGTGCACTAGCTCCACCATGTTAACTCAAATTCAAAATGCGTGTTGGCTAGTCTTGAAGAGGATCTAAAAGAAGGTATTACAGAAAACTTAAAACATAATAATGGATTTATTGCACACAATACACCTTAAACTAAAGTGACCAAAATTACCAAATTCCCACAAAGTACATTAAAAATTGGTCGAACAGACATCCATAAAAGTAATGAAATTATTTTTAAAGGACATTAGGCAGTCTATTCTGACATGGAATCATCTTTTCTCGCCACATTTGCAGCCAAAAACCGATGCTATAGCTCCCAAATCAACAGCTGAAACACAGGTATGGCACAGAACGTATACGTCGCTCAAGCAGATTGGTTGATGACAAGCTGAACATTTGTGATTGTTCATCCTCCTAACTCTTGTTTCAGCCACGCATGGTCGACGTTTTAGCCATTTGGGAGGTAATGTGGGAGAACTTTCCCGTTCCTTGTGGGGTAAAAATTTTTTCATTCGAGTTTGCAGCCGAATCGACATTCCACATATATTCATACCATAAACAGGCTAAATTGTCCAGTTAGTAGTTGATGACACAAGGTTTTGCAATTGATGGCGTCATTTGTAGCAATATCTTTTACACTGGATGTTGTGTAATAATGTTGTGACTCTTCAAACTATGAATAGTGGAAGGTATCTACATAGACTACTTCGTCGTCTTATCGTTTCCAAAATAAAAACTCCTCACATATTTTCTTCTCCTTCATATTCCCGAGCTGTTCCCTAAACTTCCTGTTCAGCTGCTGAGTCCTCCTTGCCTTCTCCTACCTCATCGTGAGAGTGGGTGTCACTCTCATCGACCAAATCTTCGGGCGCGGATGGATCTTCAGCAGTTTCGTCCTCGAGGAGGCGCATTATTTCCACAAGATCATTGGCTTAGAGGCATAATATACTTTTCTGGACGTTTCAGCAGAAAATATAAATGTGATAACGTAGGAAAAGAAAGGAAAACTGAAATTAGAACTCGATCAGGCGCACTCAGTCTGAAGGGCCAGGGTCGTCAAAGTCTTCTTTTTTTCCGAAGGTAACTGTGAAAATCACCGAGGACAAACTTAGTTTGATTGAAACGAAGTAATAAAATAAAAATATCTTGAAAAATCTCACCTTAAAAACTATAACGTAATCGGGCGCAGACGGCCTGTGAGGCCCAACGAGTTCCCCGTGATCCGCGTGGAAATCGACGGCAGCCTGCGGATCGGCACTGTCTGAGGTTCCCAAAGTTACGCGAGTAAACGGAGAGGCGGGCCGTTGGACCACCACAGTTAAGCACGGGAATAAAAAAAGTGTTTTGCTGGCCTGTGAGGCCGACTGCGCCCGACGGAGGGTTAAGCTTTCTCAAGAAGATTGTTTTGATTGAACGGTCGTCTGCTGACATCGGAAGTTAACCTATTTTCGTCACGCGATTTTCATACTGTAGTCGACAATTACACGGTTTGCACGCAAACTTGTCTTATTAATCTTTAGTTTATTATTATACTTTGGTTTAACGGTAAATTGCAAATGTGTAATGACGACTTCAATATTTATCTCAATTATTGTCCACCGAAAAGCGTGGTCGTACATCTGAAACCGAAGTATGGTTTATAATTTGCAATATCGTAACAGAAAGGACTGAAGCCAATTGTTTATTCGAATAAGACTGTAATTTGATGATGCAATTTTCATTAAATAGCATTTTAAATGAAAAAGTCAGTCCAAATGAAAGACAAAAATTCAGTTGTGCATGACGTTATCAACAATGTCATTGGGCAAATCGTAGTGGATAAAGTAAAGAAGGTCTATTTACGCTCTTGTAAATATTGCTTGATATGTTCATAAGTTTATTTTTTTCGCTTGAAAATAGATGTGAATGTTTTGAAATGTTGTTTCACTACCCAGAACTTTACCACACTAAGTTGACCAAAAACATCGATTGCAAGGTTTTCTTTGGCCGTCAATAATATTTAGTGTTGTTTTTATCAATTCCAGTATTAAACTATGACTTCCTACATAACAAATCGGCTTTTATAACCTCACTTTCAACATCGGGTATTACTGTTCTATTACGTTTATCGTCTAAACTCGCTGCCACAAGATCTTGCTTGAGTTTTTAGTTCAGGGCTAGTACGCTAGGAGCGCTTCAGTAGACTATTATCTATCTTGTTCACCTTCGTTCATCGTTTAAAAAGGGCTTTAGACGGCGTCGCATTACTGGGCGTAAAGAAGTGTTGTGGACGGCCGTCCGCCCGCTCGGAGCGCTGGTGTCGCTGTCGCTTCCTGCTGCCGGAAAGCGCAGGACTAAGTGGGCTCCGGACCGCAGCTGGCGGCTATTTATACGGATTCCGTCGCAGCATCCCTGGACTTAGCGGGCCGCCGCCTGCTGGTTAATGGCCACACTTTGCGAGGGGGGTGGCAGCCGAGGCGACATCCGGGAGGGGGTGCGGGCATTACGGGAACCGTGGCTGGCACCGCGGACGGTCGATTAATGGCGGCCGATCTATCTTACTCCGGCGGTTCGACAAGTAACTCGTCACCGTAAATATCCAGGTCAAGGCACGTCAAACACTAATGATTATCGAGGCACGAGGCACTTAAACGACATTAGCCGCCTGTGGGCACACATAGTACAAGTGGTGCAAGTCCATAAATTTTTTTTTTTTAGATACGTAGCGAATTGCACACTGAATGAAGGGCACTCTTCATACGACCAGTGAATGGAATCCTCCGTTGGAGTGGTTGTTGCCAGATGGCAGAACTTCACTTGGCCACTGAAACGTCTGTTTATTATTTCAGTTGACAAGTGAAGCACGCCCACGCTACATGCTGTATATACGAAGTATGTCTACAAAGTAGGTTCCGTTTGGTTATATAAACAAAACGTGAACAGATACAGAAAAAATATTTATTTTATACAAATCTGCAACTCTTCAACTACTTTTCGAATCGAATGTTTGTATGGCTTATGGGACTTAACTACGGGGTCATCAGTCCCTAAACTTACAAACTACTTATGAACTAACTAATACTATAGACGGCACAAGTATCCATGCCCGAGGGGGGATTCGAACCCCCGACCGTAGTGGCCGTGCTGACCGTGACTGGAGCGCCTCAGTCCCCACGGCCACCGCGGCCGGCAACTACTTTTCTACATAACTTCCGAAATTCTGTAGGTACTTGTCATAGCATGGGACAAGTTTTTGTGTGCCTTCTTCATAGAAGGTTGCCACCTGTGTATTCAGCCATCAAACATGTTCTTTCACCTCATCATCGTTGAGGAGTTGACCACCAAGGACAGATTTTAGGTGTAAGAAGAGATGAAAGGAGTCTTCTTCTTCCCTTCACGTTGGCGCCAGACCTCACAAGGTGAATGTGACCAAACAACACTCACGGAAATTTCACTGGGATCATCCTCCGTACAGTCTCGCTCTGAGCGACTTTCTTCTTACACCTACAACCTGTCCACGGTGGTCAACACTTCAGCGATGATGACGAGCAGAAAGAACGTGTTACCACATGGTTGAATATACAGGCGGCAACCTTCTACGAAGAAGGCATACAAAACCTTTGGCCACGCTATGAGAAATGCCTAAAAAATTTCGGAAGATATGTAGAAAAGTAGTTTAATAGTTGTATATTTCTGTACAATAAATATTTTTCTGTATCTGTACATGTTTATTTTATATAACCAAACGGAACTTAATTCGTGGACATACCTCGAGAACGAAGTAAGAAACCAAATACACTTTTTTTTCTTTTTTACGTCTGCCTTTTGTATATATGGTTCACAAAAAACAACCTCTTATAAAACCTCTAATGAAATTCCCTTACTTTTCACTAATTTTACTTAGTAACAGCTAGTTTCATTATATTGTTTTGTGATAGAGCTCCGAGAGGGGATCGTAGAGAGTAATCGCCGTTGAAGCAGAGAGGAAGAAAACGTACAAGACATGTGGAGACTTGCGAGAAAAGCAAAGGGAAAAATCTCCGAAATATTGGACAAAAAGCAGAAAAGGGAACCTGATTACAGGAGAAGTTTTTACCTACAGAATGTGCCCTTGTCGCTTAAAATGTTCTTCACGAATCACTAAGGGTCAGTCTAGGAAATTACTTGATTCCTTCTGGAACCTAGGTAACTATTCACAACAAAATATTTATCTTCGAGTAGCAGTGCGAATTCAGTGGTTCAGGTACGAAAACGGCTCTGCGTGGTCTCTAAAGTAAAAAAACAGGCCTCGATCCTGACACAAAATTTCAGGAAACTGAGTTGTCAAAGAAGGGTAAAGGAAGGCGAGCACTGCAGCTACCAGAACAAGATAGTCTCTACAAGCAGCGACGCGCAGTTACAGCCGCAAAAAAGAAGGATGTGTTGGATTTGCTTCCTTTTGTTCCTCCCATTCACCACCGTTTCTTCAAACATATCCCACGTATTACACGTTAAGCACAAATAGCTGATAATGACGCTGATTCTGAAGACAATGATGAATGTTTTTGTGGGTGGCTACTTTAAGGTAATGCAGTGTAATACAAGAACTGATTTGGAGATAAAAGAAACGGGAACGTTATGTTGTCCACCAATGTCTTTGTCCTTAACAGGGGACAACTGAAGCAAGTCCAAATGTTTCGTTTGCAAAATTTTTACCGTCGCAAATAGTTATTCTCTGTACTTCATTTTGCATGGACAACATGAAGTGCGATGCCCTGTTTCAAAATAAAGGAAAATTTATGTCTCTGACATTAATCTTGAATTAATTTATCCCCTATATCTTTAGCCTCCATGACCTCATAAACGCGTTCTCTGGACTTACACCACTTGTATTCTGAGCGCCACATATATGAATGAGGAGAGCTGAAAATATTGTACCGGAAGGGAACTCGAATTCCAGTCTCCTAGTCACTAGACAGGTGTGCTGAACCGTTGATGTGCTTTAGTGTTTGTACTGTAGTTATTACAACCGTATACAACACATACTCTCCTTCCATCCATTTCATTGTTCTGTAAAGCAAGTTGACGATTCAAGAAAGTTTACTGACCCTCACAACCTGCAGTTGCGTCGCATCCTGTGTGTTTACTTATTCAGTGAACCCACGGAAAAAAGTTCATCATCATAATTACAGACTGATTATGCGTTTCAGCGTTCAGTCCGAAGCATAGACTTCCTATAAAATTCCTCCATGGTCCCCTATTCAGTGCTATCGTTGATGCCTCCTCTGATGTTAAGCCTTTTACTTCAAAATCATACTTCACCGAATCTAAGTACTTTCTTCTTGGCCTACCTCGATTCCTCTTACCCTCCGCTGCGGAGCTCATGAGTCTCTTAGGTAACGTTGCTTATCACCACCATCTCAGCCTTTTCGCTGTAACTGCTTCTTCGATGGTGGTCATTCCCAATTTTTCTTTGATTTCATCATTATGCACACCCTGCTGCCATTGTTTCCGTCTATTAGTACCTGCAGTCACCCTTGCTACTTTCATATCTGTAACCTCAACCTTATGAATAAGGTAACATGTATCCACCCACCGTTAACTCCCATATAACAAAATTTGTCGAAAGATAGAGTGGTGCACCGCTATCTTATTCTTGGCACAGACTTCCTTCTTGCAGAAGAGAGTAGATTTTAGCTGAGCACTCACTTCATTAGCTTTGATACACCTTGATTCAAGTTCTTTCATTACGCTGCCATCCTGTGTGAAAATACATCTTGGGTACGTGAAACTGTCTACTTGTTTTGTGTTCCTCCTATTTGGCACTCAATCTGTTTAAATCTCTTTCCCAGAGACATTACCTGATCTACATATCATAGCCCTTACACATCTGATCGAGATCTGAAATATTAGTTTGCAACTTTTCAATCGAACCTGCCATTACAACTAACTATCCGCATACGCAAGACTACTTATTTTGCTTTCAATAATCCCGCCCTGCCAGTCTACTGTTTTCAACACATGACTCATGAGTAGCATGAAGAAAAGTGTTGACAGGTTACAGCCCCCGAAACTAGGCTGAACCATGAGCTTAATTTGCCGTCTTCTCTAACTGCTGCTGAACGCCTACGTAAAGCCCTGAAGAAGTTTGCCTCCTAGTCAATAATCATGTAGAACTGATTACAGCTTACTCCTAGGAATACGGTCATAAGCCTTATCTAGATCTATAAAACATAGATACAATTTCCTATTGCACTCATAACACTTCTCTATTAGCTACCTTAAGCCAAAGATCTGATCCTGGCAGCCTCTAAAACGTCTAAACGCACACTGGTTATTATCCAACCTGTCCTCAACTAATACTCGCACTCTCCTTTCAACAATACCTGACAGTATTTTGCCTACAACGCTAATTAAAGAATACCTCGATAGTTGTTACAATCTTTTTTGTTTCCGTGTTTGAAAATTGGCATGATTACCGCTTTCATCCGGTCAGACGGAACCTGTACCGATTTCCACGCCTTCTCAATTATCCTGTGTAGCCATTTGAGACCTGACATTCCACTATATGACGAGTTCCGGCTTAATTTCATCCACCCCAGCCGCTTTATTGCACTGTAATCTGTTGACCATTTTCTCCACTTCCTCAAACGTGATCCTGTTTCCAACATCATTCTTATCCCAATCTACCATAAAATCTGACACATCATTGAACGTTTCCACCTACATTGGGAAATTCTTGAAAATATTCCCTTCATGTGCTCAACCTGGTAGTGAAAAAAAGTAAATAAATAATAAACTATCAATCTTCGTTTCGTCCTTCTATCAGATCATTTTATATGCACATTCAAACAATTTTTATTACATGAGAATCGTTTTACGTTTCAGAGACAACACGTATACGAGACGTAACGCAGCCTCTTAATACAGGCGGTAGGAGCCGCAGCATATTGGCGCTTCCGCGCCAGGGAGAGGCTAGAGGAAACGCAGCTTTTAACACTGGCGTTTCATCTGGTAGAGACGTCAGCTCCTGGCTACTCGAGCTCTGGCGCTTATGCACGAATGGTCTCAAAGCAAAGAGGATGGAGCTACTACGCATCTCGGCTTGCATATGCGCAAATCCTCCATGAAAGCAACATCCGCCATTCATATAAATGAAAATCGGGTTAAAAAAGTTGCAAAAGAAATTTGTTTATCTCCAAGACGGAGGCGGAAGGGTTTGACATTGAAATTTTAAATAGGCATCTCTAGTTTTCATCGTAGATTTCGATTCTCCAGGAATAAAAATGCATAACTGATGTATGAAATTTTTTCGTTTTATAATAGACTGCGCTGTAATCGGTAAGAAGGAAAATTTTGTGTCCCAGCCTCGTCGCCGCTTTTGTGTCTCGTTTCCGTCGTAGGTGTCGGTGGCCGAGTGGAATGAGACCGACACAGGAATAAAGTTAGCACGCTGGTGCAGGTACGGAGGGGAGCAGCCAGAAACTAGAAACAGTAGAGTAAATTAGAACGAGATATATATTGCACAGAAGTTATACAATACTTAACTTTTACATAGCTCAGTACAGGAGAGTGCTGATACATAGTTGAGCTAGAGGTCTGCCTAGTGCCTGTCCGATAGCCAAGTCTTCACTGGTGCCTATCTGATGACGAAGTGTTGGCTGGTTCCTATCTCAGTCCGAAGTGAACGAAGTCGTTCAGTGTTGGCCACGAGCGGAGTTGCAGCAGAGGGCGCTCGTGGCTGTCGTCGTAAGAACGCCGCGCCGTGCGTGCATGGCGGCGCGCGGCGAAAGTAGGTGGCGCGCACTTTGGACTTGTGCGACACCACAGAAAATGAGTCGAAAATTGATGAAAAACTAATATACAGAAGAGTAGACAAACCGAAATGCAGGTTTGGATATTTTTTATGAAGCTGTCATGTGTCATCTATTATCTGATGGGAATATTGCTTCTGCAACAACTTCTCACAAAATATCTTGCTGAAAATGGATGTATTAAACATAGAGAAAAAATACCGATATCTATTTATTCTAGATATTAACGTTTTTAAACAACTTTTAACTCATTTTCATTTTCACCGATTACAGCGCCGTCTATCAAGTTACGAGAGTTACGATTTTCTTTTCATTTCTTTTTTTTCTTTCCTGGAAAATCGGAGTATGCAATTAAAGTAAGGGTTCCTATTTAAGTTCAACCCTACCGCCCTCGGGACTATGTATACTTATATTCTTAATATGTACTCATCATAGATAGTTACGGGCGTTGTAAATTCAATAGTGGTAACACTGCTGAGGAGACATTGTGCTATGGAATTTACTTGTGTCGCTGATAGCGCGCGTTGTTGACATACCTACTATACCTACCAATAAATGGACTCGCCCGTCCCACGTCATCGGCGTGCTCACAACCGAGGGACCACAGTTACTTGTGATCTAGCGGTCTAACGTAATGATGTCACTATGTTTTCGAAACGTAGTTGGATCAAGACTGAATTTGCCAGAGGACATACATCACGACAGTATCATCAGGGTATTAAACAGGCGTGTAGGGAATGGCATTGCCGTACAGACAGTGGCACGTTCGGTAAAAGCCTTCAACGAAGGTCGGAGAACTGTGACAGGCATGCATCGGGCAGGTCGTCCTAGCGTCTCTGAAGAAGTGCATACTGTTGACGCGTTAGTGGACAGTGATCGGCGACAGACGATTCGAGAGCTTCAAAATGAAACCGGATTAACACATATGACTGTGCTTCGCATCCCGAAGGAACGCCACCGCATGTGAAAAATTGTATCACGATGGGTTCCGCATGAATTGACGGAAATGCGGAATAACATGCGTTACGACGCTGCTCAGAAGCACATGGAGCACTATGAGCGCGGAAAGGTTTCTTACGCCGTATCATAACACTGGATTAGATATGGGCGACATCGTATGAGCCAAAAGTGAAAAGCCAAGCCAACGAAAGGCGTCATTATGGGTAGCCGCAAAAGGCGACAGTGCGTCAGAGCCCCAGTATGGTGAAAGTTATGGTGATTCTTGTGTACGACTATGATGGTGTTATCCTAACGCATTACGCTTCTCCACAGCAGACAGTAAGTTGACAGTATTACTCTTCGTTTTTGGAGCATCGCCTGCGACCAGCTTTGCGAAAGAAGCAGCAACACTTTCTGCGCAACCAACCGATCATTTCGCAAGACACTGCGCTGGCGCATACGGCGCTAACTGTTCGATCTATGGGACCGGGAAGTACTGCACCATACACCATACTCTCCAGACCTATGTCCTAATTACGAAGATGAAGGAACCACTTCGTAGCCTTCGCTTCAGAACTGTTACAGAGATTCGACAGGCAGCACACTGCTCCATTCGCACCATCAACACAACAGGCTCTGTTACCTACTGGCACCAGTAGGTAACTGGCCAGTAACTGGCCAGTACGTAACATTTACCTACTGGCAGCAGAACAGCGCAGGACAGCCCAGCCCAGCCGAGTGCAGCACTGGCCACATGGGCTACTTGTAATTCCGAACATGACTTACATCAGGTTGAAACCAGTTAATTGAAACTGTTAATTTCTGCGATCAAGACTGTTTTTTGTATATTGATCATACCAAACAGATCGCTGTTTTTCTCCTATAACAATGTTGTCAAAATTAATCTACTAATGGTATCACATCGCTGTCAATATCACTGGTGATTTCTTTGAATGATAGTAAGAGGTGAAAACATGTAACGCTTATGTATCGGTTGTGAATAAATAGTTGCGACTATTTAAGTTCCAACTGTCGTGTATGGGGGGTTTCGAGGCTCATGGTAGACTTACAGTTCAAATGTTTGTTAAGCTTATGGGACTTAACTACGGGGTCATCAGACCTTAAACTTACAAACTACTTATACTAAAGACGTCACAAATATCCATGCCCGAGGGGGGATTCGAACCCCCGACCGTAGTGGCCGTGCAGACCGTGACTGAACCGCCTCAGTCCCCTCGGCCACCGCGGCCGGCAGACTTACAGTGCCGGCGTGTGCTGTGTGTTCACCGGTTCAGTGAAACACTGGAAAAAAGCTCGTCGTAAATGAGCGAATAAATAAAATGTTTTTGCACTATTATTCTTCGTCTTATTCTTCTATCAGACCATTTTATATGCACATTCAAAGAGTTTCTATAACATAAAAAACGTTTTACGTCGTGAAGACAGCAGGTATACGAGTCGTAGCGCGGCCAGTTATTACAGGCCGCAGTGGCCGCAGCGTTGCAATGCGCATGCGCGGCTGAGGTTCAAATTCTTGGGAGGCAGCATATGAGTACTCCCTCGGCTGGAAGGGGCGAGGGGAAACGTCGCTTTTAACATGGGCGTTGAAGCTGGTAGAGACGCCAGCTCCTGGCTACTCCAGCCCTGGCGGTTACGCACGAATGGTCCCGATGCAAGACAATGGAGTTACTTCGCCGTCGCGTTGCGCATCAGCAAATCTTCCATTGAGGCGACATCCGCCCATCACATTTGTTTTTGGCGCATTGAAGATTCATGAAGTACAAAGTCATATGTGGTAAACTATTTTGTAAGTATAAATTAAAGACCATCAACAGTAAAAGCCTTCGGAAGATCCGTTCATGATAATAATGAAGTCACTACTCTCCACGCAGGAAGAATAGCCGTGTGGTTAGCGGTAGGTAGCGCGTTGCGCCGTTGAAGTGGATTCGAGACCGCTGCAAGCACGTTTTTTTAAACCCACTCTTCTTTTTAACAGATACAGGAACAGCCATGACTTTTCTGTTGCTACTTAAAATGACATTTGTACTCTTCGTTGTAACAAATATTTAACTGTCTGAAAAGATGTGTTGGAGAGTAGGCTTTGTACATTCGTCAGGTTAGGAGTGGGTGCTGCTTACAGTGTCACGTGATCCGAAGGTAGTTTTCCTCTTCATTGTAACACATTTATTTTGTTACAGTCACTTAACAGAGTAAGCAGTTACTCACTGAGTTTTAGAGTTCATGTACATATTCATATGTTATTGGTATCTATTATCAAAGAAAATTGAACAACGTTCAGTATGATAAAACTCTTCTGGGTTTTGGATCGCATCGTCAATACATCAAATATGTCACTGACGTTTCTGCAACTATTGCAAGCGGCCATCTTCTGGGTGTTACGTTTACTGCTGTATCAGGGAAAGCTGGTGTCTTAAATATTAAATGTTGCCACTTATGTTCGTGGTTTCAGCTCTCTTTCATTGGTGTCTGCTCTATTTCTTCCTATTGGCGGAAAAGGAAGTTCTTGATTGGTGTTTACATTAATGTTTGCCATTGGTTGAAACTGGCGAGCCGGCCGCGGTGGCCGAGGGGACTGAGGCGCTCCAGTCATGGTCTGCACGGCCACTACGGTCGGGGGTTCGAATCCCCCCTCGGGCATGGATATTTGTGCCGTCCTTAGTCTTGGGTAGTTCATAAGTAGTTTGTAAGCTTAGGGACTGATGATCCCGTAGTTAAGTCCCATAAGTTCTACAAACATTTGAACATTATTTTTGAAACTGGCGAATGAGGAGCGGTGGTAACAATGACGTATCACTGATGCCTAGAAGCTGGCCCGTTGCAATAGTGGCCGAAACGTCGGTGAAATATTTGATATATTGACGATTTGGTCCAACACCCAGAAGAGATTTATCAACAATGACAACGGCCGCGGATGCCTTCGTTTACATTTAACGTTCAGTATCTTTTAGAAACAAATTACTCAGCTTTAAGCTTGGAACTAAAGTGTAAAACGAAGTAGCTTGGTAGGCCGACACCTCAGCTGAAGTTGAAGCAATCGCAAACAAGCAAAGACATTCTGCAGATCTTTTAACGGATATAGGAGGGCAAACCGGAGTGCTTTGGCCGGGCGGCACTCGCTAGGGTGGCGCCACTATCAAGATCTGGCACTCAAAGAAGTGAACTCCCAGTCACCTGAAGCACCAGCCGCTACTGTAGACTTCTCTTAATATTCTATTCTGGTGTCCTTGTAGAGAGGGATATTATATGTTTTCGTACATGGAGTATTGGTGAGGTACCTAACAAGTCATTTGGTACTTCATACTTTATCTCTGATAAGCCATTGTGTTTGACAACGAGGAATAGAAAACTTGTTTCTGCCGACGAGGGAGTACATATTTGGGTTAAAGTTGTTGGCCCTTTTGAGAAGAAGTTTAATGTTCAAGGAGATGTGTTAGTGTATTATCATAATTGAATAAAGAGATCCTTTCCTTTTATCCCGTGAGATTTTTTTTAAATAATTAAAAACACTAATCGGGCACTTCGAGTCATTATGTGGTGTTTGTAATGCTACAGCATTGCATTCATGCACTTTGTACATTTAGTTCTGACTATCTCCGCCTGGCGCGCCACTGTCGTGGTCGAGTGGAATATCTTTGGGTCGAGTGGAATATCTGCCGCGGCCACCCGCAGCTACTAGTTTTAACGAATTGGGACTGATGACCTAGCTGTTTAGTCCCCTCAAAACCCAACAACAACAACAACTTGTAGTCTTTTGGTGCGTGTAGAAATAGTATTTCATTACAAGTTACGGGCGAAGTCCATGATATACCTGAAGCAAGTTGAGATGGAGAGAGATTCATCGAGCTCTGTTACTTCACTGTGATACATGATGCGAAAGTTACTTTGGTACTCGCGCTTTGTTCGCCACTGCCCCGTGGAGCTCATATTGCGATTGGCGCCGTATGCCGGCAGAACTGGGAAAAACGTCAGCGGTTATTAGGAACGCCGGGTCGGCGTCCGCGGCGGTGGCTGCAGCCGCAGCCGCAGCGGCGGGTTTTATGGACGTGAGCTGAGTAAATACCGGCCGCGGCGCGCGGCGCTCAAAGGCGGCTGGTGACCGCCGGGACGCAGTCGGCGCGCGCCTTTTTGTCGGCTTTTACCGGCCCACCGGCCGCTGTTTGTTTTCGGTAGTTCCGTGTTGTCGGCCTCATACGCCGCTACCACACACAAACAGCGGGACCAAGCTGGACTCCGAACTGCGCGGCAGCAGCCAGACGTCACGTGCAGCAGGCACGCCGAGCACGTGGGCCCATATTACCTCCACGCCCCTCCCCCCCTCCCACATTTTCCTTCAACGTCTGCAGCAGCCGAAGCAAGTTCGGTTTCCGCTCGTATATGATTTTGCGCCAAAAAACGATGGGATGCATATGCCTCAGAATATGATACAGAGAGTTACAGACAAGCAAATAGAACTGCTAAACAGGCCGTGGCAAAACTAAAGACGACCGTATCCAATAAGGTTTGTTGAGACCTAGAGTCGAGTAAAATTAGTGCAGCGATGTATAGAACAGCGAGAGCAAGAGACAAGTCAATAAAACATTTTACCCAAGTAAGACAAATAATGGATCAGGGGGACTGATGACCTAGCTGTTTAGTCCCCTCAAAAACCAACAACAACAACAATGGATGAGGGGCATGTGTTTCGAGAGGAAAGCAGTATTGAGAATAGACTAGAGGACCCGTGCGAATACTTGGCACCGTTACTGGAATGACAAAATTCTTGGGAAAAATGAAAGACAAGTGGAACCACAGACATTGCCGAGGTGGCTTGCGTGCTTCAACGATACAGATAGCCGTACCGTAGGTGCAACCACAGCGGAGGGGTATCTGTGGAGAGGCCAGACAAACGTGTGGTTCCTGAAGAGGGGCAGCAGCCTTTTCAGTAGTTACAGGGGCAACAGTCTCGATGATTGACTGAGCTGGCCTTGTAACATCAGCTAATGTGGCTTTGCCGCATAGCTACTGCGAACGGCTGAAAGCAAGGGGGAACTACAGCCATTACCTTTCCAGAGGACATGCAGCTCTACTGTATGAACATATGATGATGGCATCCTCTCGGGTAAAATATTCCTGAGGTAAAAATGTTCAAATGTTTGTACAACTTATGGGACGTAACTACGGGTTCATCAGTCCCTAAGCATACAAACTACTTATGAACTAGCTAAGACTAAAGACGGCATAAATATCCATGCCCGAGTGGGGATTCGAACCCCCGACCGTAGTGGCCGTGCTGACCGGAGCGCCTCAGTCACCTCGGCCACCGCGGCCGGCGGGGCGGGTACTACTCAGGAGGATGTAATCATCAGGAAAGACAGGACTGGCATTCTATGGATCGGAGCGTGGTATTAGTGAAGTTCGGTGGAAAGAGGAACAGGATTTCTGGCCACGTGTGTACAGGATTATAAATACAAAATCAGTTGGGGGTATTACAGGTGTAGGTCTGATAATGAATAAGAAAATAGGAATGCGGGTAAACTATTATGAGCAACGCAGTGATCCCATTATCGTAGTCAAGGTTGATTAGAAGACAACCCCAACCACAGTAGTACAGATTTATATGCAAACTAGCTCTGCCAATGATGAGGAAATCGTAGAAATATATGAGGTGCTAAAGGAAATTATTCCGACAATTAAGGGAGAGGAAAACTTAATTGTTATGGGAGACTGGAATTCGGTAGTAGGACAAGGAAGGGAAGGGAAGATAGTAGGTAAATATGGTCTGGGCAAAAGGAACGAAAGTCGAAGCCGCCTGGTAGAAGTTTGCACGGAACATAATTTAGTTATAACAAACACCTGGTTTAAGAATCGCAAAAGAAATTTGTATACGTGGAAGAGACCAGGAGACACCGGGAGGTACCAGATAGATTTTATAATGGTAAGAAATAGATTTCGGAACCAGGTTTTAAACTGTAAGACATACCCAGGGGCAGATATAAACTCAGACATAACTTATTGGTCATGAATTGTAGGCTGAAACTGAAAAAAAACTGCAGAAATGTAGGAAAATGAGGAGATGGGACCTGGATAAACTGAAGGAACCTGAAGTTCTTCAGAATTTCCGAGGGAGCTTTAGGCAACAATTGACAGAAACGGGGGAAAATAAAACAGTAGAGGATAGCATTGAGAGATGAAATAGTGAAGGCAGCAGCGGACAAAATAGGAAGGAAGGCAAGACCTACAAAACATCCTTGGATATCACAGGATATCCTAAATTTAATCGATGAAAGGAGAAAATATAAAAATGCAGTAAATGAAACAGGCAAAATGGAGTACAGACGACTAAGAAATGAAATTGACAGGAAGTGCAAAATGTCTGAGCAGGAGTGGCTAGAAGGCAAATGCAAGGCTGTAGAAGAATGTATAAATAGGGCAAAATAGATACTGCCTACAGGAAAATAAAAGAGATATTTGGAGATAAGAAAAACAGCTCTATGAATATCAAGAACGCAGATGGAAAGCCAGTTCTCAGTAAAGAAGGGTAAGCTGAAAGGTGGAAAGAGTATATAGAGAGTCTCTATGAAGGAAATGAAATTAGAGGCAATATTGTAGGAAGGGGAGAAGAAGTAGATGAGAATGAAATAGGAGATATTATATTGAGAGATGAATTTGACAGAGCACTGAAGGACCTATGTCGAAACAAGGCCCCTGGAGTAGATGAGATTAGCAACCGTAAAAGCAGGACAAGGAACTCCAACATATCTCTGACTGGGTAGTCAAAATATCTGAGGCCATTTGCTGCTGCCACCACCTCCAGAATCTGAAACAAACAGATTCTGGCGGCAGCTTCTGTTCCTGTCATGCCTAATCAATTCACTAAAATTTTTATTGATAAATATTTGGATATCTCAAGGTATTGAAGAAGTGGGGGAAAGTGGCTTGTACCACTACAAATGTTATACATTTTCTTCCATCAAGTTACTCGACACATAACAGGAGGCACAATACGAGGGTAAGCCAATTATTATCCGCAAAATAGTTATAAAATTTTATTGTAATAAAATACGAAACTTACAAGAACATCATTTTTCGACATAGTCTCCTTGCTTTTCAATGCACTTCGTTCATCGTTCTACAAGCTTCCTAAAGCAACATAAAAGAATGTTTTCGGTTGAGCTGCGAGCCAGGAATGCACTGCTCCCTTCACGGTTTCGTACAAGTAAAATCGACGGCCCCTTAATGCCAGTTTGAGTGGACCAAACAAGTGATAGTCAGAAGGGGCAAGATCGGGACTATATGGAGGATGATCCAGTACTTCGAATTTGAGTTTCTGGAACGATTCAGCAGTGTGGACAGCAGTATGCGAACGGGCATTGTCGTGCAACGACACAATACCTTCTAACAGCAGTCCTCAGCGTATGCTTCGAATTGCAGGCTTTAGCCTGTCAGTAAGCATCTCACTGTAACGTACACTGTTTATTGTTGTGCCCCTTTCACCACAATATTCCAGTACAGGACCTAGTGCATCCCAAAAAGCCGTAAGCATCAGGTTTCCTGCGGACGGTTGGTACACGGAGAATTTGGATGTTTCCATTACATACTCTTCCGTTTACTCTCCGCCTCGTAATTATGGATCCATGTTTCGTCACCAGTAACGAGTCTGGCTAAAAAGTTGTACCCTTCGTTACCATAGCGATCCAAATGTTTTTTGCAGATGTTTGCTTTTGCAACTATGTGAGTTGTTTTGGAACCCATCTTGCACAAACTTTACGAAACCCAAATATGTTGTGAATAATTTCGTAGGCAGAACCATGACTAATTTGAAGACGATGAGCCACTTCATCAATAGTTAATCGTCTCTCTAAGAGAATCATTTCACGTGATCGCTCAATGGTTTCTTCATTTTGTGGCGGTAAACGGTCGTCCGGCTCCTTCATCGTGCTTAACATTCGTGCGACCATTTCGGAATTTTTCAATCCACTCGTAGACACTTCGTTGTGGCAAAACACTGCTCCCGTACTGTACTGAAAGTCTTCTATGAATTTCGGCCCCTGATACAAGTTCCGCCCACATAAAACGTATCACTGAACGTTGTTCTTCTTTGGTGCAAATAGACAGCGGAGCAGCCATGATTAACAGCACGGCAGCGACAACGAAACTAACGTAGCAGCTTGAAAATTGCAAAGATAAAACAACAAATAAACAAAGCATGCGTCACCAACGTAAAATGACAGTACTACCAACGTAAACAAAAATATAACTAAATTGCTGATAATAATTGACTTACCGTCCTTTTTAAGGTTGAAAACAAACAAAAAATTTTGTTTATTTACTAACTAGTTTTCGGCTTTTTAGGCCATCGTCAGGTAAACTGTTGACATGCGTCGACAAAGACGCTATTGCTTGGTTCTCGATGATGGTAAAACAAAGATACAATACACAGATTACTTGGTCTTTAGATAGGACACTTGTTGGAATTACAAACAATATCTGTTGCCATGCAGAATTATGTTCACGTAATCTGTGGTCTCCTTAACATTTTTACATTGTAATTTGCGAGTGAACGTGTTTCACCCTGTTCTGTGTATTGTATCTTTGTTTTACCATCTTTGAGAACCAAGCAATAGCGTCTTTGTCGACGCATATCAACAGTTTACCTGACGATGGCCTAATAAGCCGAAAACTAGTTAGTAAATAAACAAAATGTAGTAGAACAAACACAGATTGTTTGTTTTCAACCTTAAATATGGAAGCGTTCTACCAAGAAGCGACGGAAGAATCCGTTTATATGACTTACCGTCCTATTACACATTTTCTTACAAACTCAAGAATATACATTTTCTATAAAAACGCTTCAAACTGACATAACAGTGACGACTTTGTGGTGGTTCGCATAAAATTTACACGGTTACACCACAACAGCTGTAAACCACCGGGCCGCAGCCGGCCCTCCACCGGCGGCGCTTCTACAGTGGAGTCAGTCAGCTGATTGCAGCCGCACAGTGGCGAACAACGAGGCGCATCGGGCGGAACAGCGGCGGCCCGCGAATATTAATTAACTCGGCCGCTGATATGGAATCCGGAGCGGGCGGCCGGTTATCTTTTAATTAAATGAACACAAAGGGATGGAGCGCCGCCGACCTGCGGCGGGCTTCCTGTTGTGCCGGGCAATTAACTTAATGAATCCTGCCTGCGCGGGCGGCGGTCTGGCTGGCAGACGCAAACAGCGGCCGACCCCACCGGGCCGTGAGCCCGGGCCCGCACTACACAGAGCACCTGTCCGACCAGCCGGTTAACAATCGCTCAGCCACTCAGCGCGCATTGCGATAAGCGATTATCGACTGCCCGCAGGCCGGTAACTGCTGCTGCCGACTGCCAGCAGCACATTACAGGGACCGACAAAGGAGGGGAAAATCACTGAGAGAACACTACCACGACTGTACATGTATGACAACTACACACATCAACTACGTGCTGCATAAACTCGAGGTAATTGAAATTATATAAAATTTCTTAAATCATCAGACCATCTCAGCCTCAATGACCAACTGACGAGTAAAAAATCAGAACTATTATGACATAATGATGTCAACTTCACAGCCGCGATGGAGTAGCCGAGAGGTCTAAAGCGTCTCGCTGCGGAGCGCGCGGTTGCTCGCCGTGGAGGTTCGAGTCCTCCATGGGGCATGGGTGTGTGTGT
The DNA here is from genome assembly GCA_026315105.1 of Locusta migratoria. Lineage (NCBI taxonomy): Eukaryota > Metazoa > Arthropoda > Insecta > Orthoptera > Acrididae > Locusta > Locusta migratoria. Next base: position 21,805,191 of record CM048751.1, read on the forward strand.
TTGTCCTTAGGTTAGTTTACCTAGCTTTAAGTAGTCTGTAAGCTACGGACTGATGACCTCGCAGTTTGGTCCGATAGATTTACAAACATTTGAACATTTGAACATCAGCTTCACATAATGTTACCTGACCCCTAATTGTAAGTTGTAACTCCCAATCCCCCTCCCCCCTTAATAACCTCTCTCCCCTCTCCTTCGCCACCAAAATGTCGTCTTAGCTTGAGCTCGATTCTGTAACTTAACCACCACCCAGCTCACACCACTTCATTTATTCTACATTTTAACCATATTTGTTTTTAGTGTTCTATGACTGGATACATTTATAATTAATTTGCATATAAGAGCTATATAATTTTACTAACACAGATTATGAAGAATGAAACTTTCACTCTGCTGCGGAGTGTGCGCTGATATGAAACTTCCTGGTAGATTAAAATTGTGTGCCGAAACCGGGACTCGAACCTGGAACGTTTGCCTTTCGCGGGCAAGCGCACTACCGACTATGCTATCCCGATACGACAGTCGAGGTTCGAGTCCCGCTTTCGGCACACAATTTTAATCTGCCAGGAAGTTTCACATCAGCGCACACTCCGCTGCAGAGTGAAAAGTTTCATTCTGGAAACATCCCTTAGGCTGTGGCTAAGCCATGTCTCCACCATATACTTTCTTCCAGGAGTGCTACTCTTGCATTGTTCGCAGGAGAGCTTCTGTGAAGTTTGGAAAGTAGGAGGCGAGGTACGGGCGGAAGTGTAGTTGTGAGGCGGCATCTTGAGTCGTGTCGGGGTAGCTCAGTCGGTAGAGCGCTTGCCCGCGAAAGGCAAAGGTCACAGGTTCGAGTCCCGGCTCCGGCACACAATTTTAATCTGCCAGGAAGTTTCACTACTGTACATGTTTGATAACTACATACATCAACTACGTGTCGCATAAACTCGAGGAAATTGAAATTACGAAATTTCGTAAATCATCAGACCATCTCAGCCTCAATGACCAACTGACAACTAAAAATCAGTACTACTATGAAATAATGATGTCAGCTTTACAAAATGTTACCTGATCCCCTAATTGTAAGTCGTAACTCCCAATCCCCCTCCCCTCTTAATAACCTCTCTCCCCTCTCCCTTGCCACCAAAATGTCGTCTTAGCTTGAGCTCGATTCTGTAACTTAACCACCACCCAGATCACACCACTTCATTTATTCTACATTTTAACCATATTTGTTTTTTGGTGTTCTGTGACTGGATACATTTATAATTAACCAGCTTAAACCCGCGGCTCCACTGGCGTGTTGGTAGATCGAATCACACGTAAAAATGCACTCGTTTCGAAGAATCCAATCACAAAATTAAACAATAATGATTCTAATAATATCACAGATGGATCACTGACCAAGACATGTAACAAATGGCACCCCATACCACCATACCCCATACTACTATACCCAGGTGATACGCCATTATGTCGATGACGAATACACGCGTACAATGTGCGTTCACCGCGATGTCGCCAAACACGGATGCGACCGTCATGATGCTGTAAAAAGAACCTGGATTCATCCGAAAAAAATGACGTTTTGTCATTCGTGCACCCAGGTTCGTCGGTGTGTACACCATCGCAGAGCCGGCCGCGGTGACCGAGGGGACTGAGGCGCTCCAGTCACGGTCTGCACGGCCACTACGGTCGGGGGTTCGAATCCCCCCACGGGCATGGATATTTGTGCCGTCCTTAGGATAAGCTAGTTGATAAGTAGTTTGTAAGTTTAGGGACTGATGACCCCGTAGTTAAGTCCCATAAGCTAGACAAACAAAAACCATCGCAGGCGCTCCTGTCTGTGATGCAGCGTCAAGGGTAACCGCAGCCATGGTCTCCGAGCTGATAGTCCATGCTGCTGCAAACGTCGTCGAACTGTTCATGCAGATGGTTGTTATCTTGCAAACGTCCCCATCTGTTGACTCAGGGATCGAGACGTGGCTGCACGATCCGTTACAGCCATGCGGATAAGATGCCTGTCATGTCGACTGCTAGTGATACGAGGCCGTTGGGATCCAGCACGGCGTTCCGTATTGCCCTCCTGAAACCACCGATTCAATATTCTGCTAACAGTCATTGGAGCGCGACTAATGCGAGCAGCAATCGCAACCGCAATCGCAATCGCGATAGGCTACACTCCAACCTTTACGAAAGTCGGAAATGTGATGGTACACGTTTGTCCTCCTTACACGACCTATCACAACAACGTTTCACCAGGGAACGTTGGTCAACTGCTGTTTGTGTATGAGAAATTGGTTGGCAACTTTCTTCATGTCAGCACTTTGTAGGTGTCGCCACCTTGTGTGAATGCTCTGAAAAGCTAATCATTTTCATATCATAGCATCTTCTTCCTGTCGGTTAAATTTCGCGTCTGTAGCATGTCATCTTCGTGGTGTAGGAATTTTAATGGCTAGGAGTTTATTTAAACTTGATTGGAGAGACGTTCAGCAAAACCTTAGCAGTTGTTGCAGCGAGCAGCCGCCGACCTGTATTTCAACATGCTGCCGCAATTACATGGCAAACATAAAAATAGTAACACTAATAAATCAGGGCCGGGGGGTAATCACCTTAGTAATGATTTAATAATTTTATTTCAGGTCCTCTGGAACAACGCAAAGAACTTGAACGTAATTTTACAAAAATTGCAGTAATATGTCACGGTATTGTATAAAAACACGGAGTGCTACGACATTCTGTGACCTTTATTTAATGCCACTTAGGAAGGATGATATTTTTACAATGAATAATTTTCAAACAGTGACGAATAAGAGTAACTCAAATTATAATGAATCATTTTTTCGGTTTGGAGACCTTCATTTATTTGCAGTATGGAGTGTAGATTTCAATTCTGGGCAGAATTATTAATGCCAATAATTTTCTGTAGTATCAGTCGAAGAGTGATTACAAAATCTTATCATCATAAAGAAATTTACTTATTAATCATGATAGGTTACACATAACATTTAATGTAACTACAAACAATTTAAATTCACTAACAGAAATTTATTTTCGCAGTAAATAATGTAGAACTGTGATGAAAAAATGCTCGTCCATTAAAAACCCTAGAGTCAAATTTAGGCCTAACAGAGCTAGCTGGTGAAAAAATAATTAATAAATCAGAAATAGCCAACAAAGCAGGTTTAAGAATTTTTGTAGAGAAAACAAAATTTATGACAAACATAAAAAATGCTCCAGAAATCCTACTAACAGTTATTGGGCCGATAAAGAGGGTAAATAAATTTAAATATATGGATTCAGGAAAATGGCTTAGAAAAATTTTCTGTAGAAGAAAGAGTCCATAAAATGGAGAGAGCATATGGTATAACCAGAAACATTTACAACAAAAGGTCTCTGTCTGAAAATCAGAAAATACCAGTGGCGGCGCTAGGCGTCGGCAATGTCGGCAACCGCCGACGGCCTCGCACCTGCAGGGGCCTCGCAAAACATTGTTACAATTTTAGTATTCTTCTTTTTATATATATATATTTGAAGTTTAACGGCGCTTTTCAACTGCTTGGTTATGTAGCGACGACTTACATCTAACGTACACTATCTTAACCGAAGGACAAACACAACAGCCGTACCCAAGAGTGGGATTCGCCCTCAACAAGAGCGACCTCGCGCACCACGGTATGACGCCTTAGTGCGCTCGGCTATTCCCCGCCGGCAGCTATTTAGTTTCCCTATTTATTTCCGAATGAGTGCAGTAGTGATGAAATTTTTAGTTAAATACTTGAAAAACAACTTCTTCAGTACATTTTAGAAAACAATTTGTAAGTAGTACAGTATATCCAAATGCTTATATAACAATCAGAATCAAGCTCACAGTTAGTCAGTACAGCTTGGGCCGAAAAAAGTTTCTCAAAGTTAAAATTGATTAAGACATACTTGAAAATCACAATGACCACCCCACCCCCCAAAAAAACTATCTGCGTTGTCAGTACTATTAATTAAAACCGAAACAGCGGCTAATATTAATTATGCTGTGATCGTTAAAAAATCAGTGAGGCGAAAAACCGAAAAGTTTCTCTATCTTAATTTGTGTTTGTTTATTGTAATTTTTGTCACTGCAATAATACTTGTATATTATACTAATAAAAGTTTAGTTAAATGATTATTGATGTACAATTCAGCTCATTTTATTTAACATTTTCTTCCTTACTGAAAAAATGAAAGGGGCCTCGCAAAGATGGGTTCGCCAACGCCCAGTTTTCGTCTAGCGCCGCCACTGGAAAATACAGCACTACAACGCAGTCATAAAGCCAGAATGTCTTTATGCAAGTGAATGTGTGAATGTTTAGCACTGAATTCCAAATTACATATACTGGAAGTCCTAGAAAGAAAAATCATTCGAAAAATACTTGGTCCACTAAGAAATACAGAGGTATGGAAACTAAGAAGTAATGCAGAAGTTTATCGCAACATAGAAAACATAACCGAAACACTACGGAAGAAGCGACTGCTATTTTTTGAACATTTATACCGAATGAACAGCAACAGGTTAACCAAACAGATTCTCAAATACCTGTGGGATAAGAAGTCAACGATATCATGGATTCAAGAAGTTAGGAAGAATTTGGAAAGAAATAATATAAGTGAAAAAGATGCAACAGAAAGAAAAACTTTTAAGAAGAAAATGTTAAAAATGGAAGGATTCCAAGGCAGGAGGAAGAAGAAGACAGTAGTAAAGTGGAGAGAAAACGGATGCATAGTGAGAAGATGAAACAATACTGGAGAAAGAAGAACAAAGGAGGAAACATTGAAATTATTGCGTGGTCCTTAGATGGCCGAAACGAAGAAAGAAAAGAAAGAAGAAGAAATCAATATATAATATTGCCGATGACAGCGCTACTAAAGCAGAGTTACCACACATAGCCTTTAGAAACTCGTTCACCAAAGAAGACGAAATCAATATCCCAGATTTCGAATTACGAACAGAGGCCGTAATGAGTAACGTAAAAGTAGATATTATCGGAGTAGTGAAGCAACTTAAATCACTTAACAAGAACACGTCTTCTGGTCCGGATTGTATACCCATTAGATTTCTATCTTATTCTGTTGAATCGATAGCTCCTTACTTAACAGCCATATACAACCGCTCTCTCAGAGAAGGATCTGTACGAAAAGATGGGAAAGTTGCACAGGTCATACCGATATTTTAGAAAGGCAGTAGGAGTAACCCATTAAACTACAGGCCTATTTCCTTGACTTCAATTTGCAGCAGGGTTTTGGAACATATCTGTATTCAAATATTATTAATTATCTCGAGCAGAATGATCTATTGGCTCAAGGTCAACATGGATTTAGAAAATATCGTTCATGCGAAACACAACTAGCTCTTTACTCACACGAAGTGATGTGTGCTATCGACAAGGGTACGCAAATTGATTCCGTATTCCTTGATTTCCAGAAGGCTTTTGACACCGTACCTCACAAACGGCTTTTAATCAAATTGCGTGGTTACGGTATATCGCCCCAAATTTGCGACTGGATAGGGGATTTCCTCTCAGAGAGGAGACAGTTCATAGTAATCGATGGTAAGGCATCGACTAAAACAGAGGTGATTTCGGGCGTTTCACAGGGTAGTGTTATTGGTACTCTGCTGTTCCTTATTTACATAAACGATTTAGGAGAAAATCTAAGTAGTTCTCTTAGGTTGTTTGCAGATGACGCCGTCATGTACCGTCTAGTAAAATCATCTGTAGATAAAAACCAACTGCTGAACGATTTGAATTAGATATCTGTGTTGTTGTTGTTGTGGTCTTCAGTCCGGAGACTGGTTTGATGCAGCTCTCCACAATACCCTATCCTGAGCAAGCCTCTTCTTCTCCACATAAGAACGGCAACCGACATCTGTCTGAATCTGCTTACTGTATCCACCTCTTGGTCTTCCCCTGCGATTTTTACCCCACAAACTTCCCTCCAACGCTAACTTCACAATTCCTTGATGTCTAAGAATGTCTCCTACCAATCTATCCCTTCTTTTAGTCAAGGTATGCCAGAGATTTCTTTTCTCCCCAATTCTGTTCAGTACCACCTCATTAGTTACGCGATCCACCAACCTAATCTTCAGCATTCTTCTGTAGCACCATATTTCAAAAGCCTTAATCCTCTTCCTATCCGCACTATTTATCGTCCATGTCTCACTCCCATACAAGGCAACACTCCATACAAATGCCTTTAGATAGGACTTCCTTAGACTTAAATCAATATTCGATGTTAACAAATCTCTCTTTTTCAAGAACGCTTTTCTACCCATTCCCATTCTGCATTTTATATCCTCTGTACTGCGACCATCATTTGTTATTTTACTGCCCAAGTAACAAAACTCATCTACCTCCTTTATTGCTTCGTTTCCCAATCTAATTCCTTCAGCATCACCTGATTTTCTTAGACTGCACTCCATTACCCCAGTTTTGCTCTTGTTATTGTCATCTTATATGCAGCTTTCAGCACACTGTCCATTCCGTTCAATTGCTCTTCCAGGTCCTTTGCTGTATCTGACAGAATTACTATGTCGTCGAAAAAACGCAATGTTTTTAATTCTTCATCCTGAACTTTAATTCCTTCTCTAAATTTCTCCTTGCTTTCCTTTATAGCTTGCTCAATGTACAAATTGAATAACAATGGAGAAAGACTACAACCCTGTCTAACTCCCTTTCCAACCACCGCATCCCTTTCATGCCCTTCAACTCTGACAACCGCTATCTGGTTTTTGTACAAGTTGTAAATAGCCTTACGCTCCCTATATTTTACTCCTGCTTGCTTCAGAACTTGAAAGAGTTTATTCCAATCAACATTGTCAAAAGCCTTCTCCAAATCTACAAAAGCTAGAAATGTAGGTTTGCCTTTTCTTAATCTATCTTCTAGGATAAGCCGTAAAGTGAGTATTGCCTCTCGAGTTCCTACATTTCTCCTGAACCCAAACTGATCTTCCCCGAGGTCGGCTTATACCAGCTTTTCCATCCTTCTGTATATAATTCGCGTTAATATTTTGCAGCCATGGCTTATTAAACTGATGGTTCTGTAGTTTTCACACCTGTCTGCACCTGCTTTCTTAGGGATGGGGATTATAACATTTTTCTTAAAGTCTGAGGGTACTTCGCCTGTCTCATACATCTTACACACCAGGTGAAACAGGTTTGTCATGGCTGGTACTCCCAGAGACTTCAGTAGCTCTGAGGGAATATCATCTACTACAGGGGCCTTGTTTCGACTTAGGTCTTTCAGGGCTCTGTCAAATTCTTCTCTCAGTACAGTATCTCCTATTTCATCTTCATCTACATCCTCTTCCCTTCCTACAATATTGTGTCAAAGTGCATTTCCTTTGTATAGCCGCTCTATATACTCTTTCCACCTTTCAGCTTTCCCTTCTATGCTGAGAACTGGTTTTCCATCAGTGTCCTTGATATTCATAGAGCTGTTTTTCTTATCTCCAAATGTTTCTTTTATTTATACATTCTTCTACATCCTTGCATTTACCTTCTAGCCACTCCTGCTTAGCCATTTTGCACTTCCTGTCAATCTCATTTCTTAGTCGTCTGTACTCCATTTTGCCTGTTTCATTTACTGCATTTTTATATTTTCTCCTTTCATCGATTAAATTTAGTATCTCCTGTGATATCCAAGGATTTTTTATAGGTCTTGCCTTCCTACCTATTTTGTCCTCTGCTACCTTCACTATTTCATCTCTCAATTTTACCCATTCCTCCTCTACTGTTTATTTTCCTCTGTTTCTGTCAATTGATGCCTAAAGCTCCCTCTGAAATTCTTAAGAACCTCAAGTTCCTCCAATTTATCCAGGTCCCATCTCCTTATTTTCCTACCTTTTTGTAATTTCTTCAGTTTCGGCCTACAGTTCATAACCAACAAGTTATGGTCAGAGTCTATAACTGCCCCTGGGTATGTCTTACACTGTAAAACCTGGTTCCGAAATCTATGTCTTTCCATTATAAAATCTATCTGGTATCTCCCGGTGTCTCCTGGTCTCTTCCACGTATACAACCTTCTTTTGTGATTCTTGAACCAGGTGTTTGTTATAACTAAATTATGTGACATTAAAAGTTTTCTGGGTATGGTACCGCGTCATGATGTAAGGCTATTACTTAAATAACCAACGTTTCGGCCAACGTTACAGTGGCCTTCATCTGGGTAACTGGTTCAGATGAAGGCCACTGTAACGTTGGCCGAAACGTTGGTTATTTAAGTAATAGCCTTACATCATGACGCGGTACCATACCCAGAAAACTTTTATGTCATCTGACTCTGGCCGCGGAAGCCTACGCAATTATAAAACTAAATTATGTTCTGTGCAAAATTCTACCAGGCGGCTTCCTCTTTCATTCCTTTTGCCCAGACCATATTCACCTACTATCTTCCCTTTCCTTCCTTGTCCTACTACCGAATTCCTGTCTCCCATTCCTCTCCCTTAATTGTCTGAATAATTTCCTTTAGCTCCTCATATATTTCTTCGACCTCCTCATCGTCGGCAGAGCTAGATGGCATATAAACCTGTACTACTGTGGTCGGTGTTGGGTTGGTATCTATCTTGACTTCGATAATGCGATCACTGTGTTGCTCATAGTAGTGTACCCGCATTACTATTTTCTTATTCATTATCAGACCTACTCCTGTAATACCCCCAACTGATTTTGTATTTATAATCCTGTACTCGCCTGACCAGGATTCCTGTTCCTCTTTCCACCGAACTTCACTAATCCCCATTATAACTAACTTCAACCTATCCATTTCCCTTTTTAAATTTTCTAATTTTCCTACTTGATAAAGGGATCTAACATTCCACGCTCCGACCCGTAGAATGCCAGTATTGTCTTTCCTGATGATCACATCCTCCTGAGTAGTCCCCGCCCGGAAATCCGAATGGATAACTATTTTACCTCCGGAATATTTTACCCGAGAGGATGCCATCATCATATGTTCATACAGTAGAGCTGCATGTCCTCGGGAAAGGTAACGGCTGTAGTTTCCCCTTGCTTTCAGCGGTTCGCAGTAACTGTGTGGCAAAGCCACATTAGCTGATATTACAAGGCCAGCTCAGTCAATCATCCAGACTGTTGCCCCTGTAACTACTGAAAAGGCTGCTGCCCCTCTTCAGGAACGAAACGTTTGTCTGGCCTCTCCACAGATACCCCTCCGCTGTGGTTGCACGTACGGTACGGCTATCTGTATCGTTGAGGCACGCAAGCCACCCCACCTCGGCAATGTCTGTGGTTCATGGGAGTCTGTATGGTGTGCTAATTGGCAGTTGACTCTAAATAATGAGAAGTGTGAAATCGTCCACATGAGTACGAAAAGAAATCCGTTAAACTTTGTTTACAGGATAGATCAATCAAAAGTGAAGACCGTACAATCCACAAAATACCTAGGAATTACAATTACTTCTGACTTAAATTGGAAAGAACATGTAGATAATGTCGTGGGAAAAACGAACCAGAGACTGCGTTTTATTGGCAGATCCCTTAAAACATGCAACAGAACTACTAAAGAAACTGCATACACTACGCTTGTCCGTCCTTTTCTGGAATATTGCTGCCCAGTGTGGGATCTTTATCAGGTGGGTTTGACGGAGGACATCGAAAGAGTCCAAAGAAGGGCAGCTCGTTCCGTATCGTCACGATACAGGGGAGACAGCGTTACGGAAATGATACAGGATCTGGGATGGGATTTATTACAACAACGGCGCTTATCCCTGCGGCGTGGGCTACTTACGAAACTACAATCGCCCACATTCTCCTCCGAATGGGAAAATATATTTTGACTCCCACTTACATAGGTAGAAATGATGATCAAAATAAAATACGAGAAATCGGGGCCCGAACGGAGAGATTCAGGTGTTCATTCTTCCCGCGCGCTATTCGAGAATGGATTGGGAGGTAAAATAGTATAACTTTGGTTCGATGAACCTTCTGCCAGGCACTTAAATGTGATTTGCATAGTATCCCATGTAGATGTACATGTAGAAATATTAATAAAAATTAAATAATACCAGATACGAGTTTTTGTTACATCGTCCGTTGAGTTACGGCAGAAATTCACGCGACTTCTCTCCGTTTACATGCTGCGTGTCCTTGAGACCTCTGCGGCTCTTTTGCTTTTGAAATCCTGTAATTAGACTACATTGCCGTTCATAAAACCAAAGGCCGTACCCTCTCTTAGCGCAAATCGCAACGCGAGTGGCGGTGGAAGACAGGTGGTGCCCCCAGCCAGGCCGCCTGCACTATAGGCCAGGGGGTGTGTGGGGGAGGGGGTGGTTGGCCCAGTGGGGCAGCAGAGGGCGCCGCGCAACTTTTCTCGTTTGGTCGCCACGCCACCCCCGCAGCGGCGGCGGCAGCCACAACAAAGTTTCTGCGCGCCAAGCGACTGCTGACGTGCAGGCGACGGCCAAACAGAAACACACAACTGGCCGCCGCGGGGGCGGACCTCCCCCTCCCTCCCTCTCTCCATCCCTCTGTCTCTCTCTCTCTCTCTCTCTCTCTCTCTCTCTCTGCTTTCTCCGTCTCCGTCTCCCACTTTAGCTCCTCTCCCTCCCTGTCCCCTACCTCAGCAGCAACACGGGCGAAAAAGTTAGTGCGAATCAGAGGCCCGGAAAAAGATTCTTGCAACAACTCGGATTATATTAAATTCCTTAGCTGTAACTCGGTGAAACATTTCCAATATACGTCAACGCTCACTCTGACGCATTACACGAGATAGGGCTGAATGGAGGAGCTGTGTTTAGAGAGAAAACATGTGTACTGCCCCAACCTCCATATTGCTATTTCTTCACACTTATCTAGTACTAGCTGAAGACCAGGCGTTGCCCGGGTATTTATTTATTTATTCCTGCCATTTTTAGGTATACATTTCTTTGTATAAGGGCTGTGTATGTGTAAAATTTCCTGGGAATATAATTACTAGCAAAGAAGTAATAGATTAAAACTTGGTGTGAGATGGGATGGTTTTCCAAGAATGTTTATGTGCTCATATCTCAAGAGCTACGTGTCATACTGTGACACAATTTAGAAGCTACATTCAACTATATATGTGTATACTGTCTGCAAAATTTCCTGTCGCTGCAATTTGTATTGTTCAAATTATAAATTATAACGTCATACCGAGAACCGTAGTTTTACTCCATAAACAGCGGAAAAGTAGTAAGCGAGAAACGTTTTTCCTTTCATCATTTTACTATGGTTGCCAGCGAGAAAAAGTTTAATAAAGGTTTGAAATTATGTTTAAAGTTCGTTGCAAGTCGCTAAGTACTGTCATCCTCATACAGTGTATTTGGAAAGTCTCGCCGCATTATATGGCATTTTTTGCGATTTCTATTGGTTATGAAGTAATATCTTTTGAACCATTTGCCGAATGTGATTCTTAACCATGCAGCAATTGTGTACCAAATCTGGTTGAAATTGGTCGAATGGTTTAGAAGAAAATGAGCAGCATTGTCGCAAAATGCACAAAAGCACATAAAAGTTCAATATTCATTTCGTTCATCATCATCATTATAGTCATCATCATTAGAGATTGATTATGCCTTTCAGCGTCCAGTCTGGAGCATAGTACCTCTAATAAAATTCCTCCATGATCCCCTATTCAATGCTAACATTGATCCCTCGTCTGAAGTTATGCCTTTTACTTCAAAATCTTTCTGCACCGAATCTAAGTACTTTCTTCTTCGTCTACCTCGACTCTTCTTACCCTCTACTGACGAGCTCATAAGTCTCTTAGGTAACCTTGCTTCTCCAATGCGTGTAACATCACCCCACTATCTCAGTCTGTTCGCTCTAACTGCTTCATCTATGGTGTTAATTCCCAGTTTTTCATTCATTTCCTCATTATGGACACCCTCCTGTCATTGTTCCCATCTATTAGTACCCGCAATCATTCTTGCCACTTTCATATGAATAAGGTAACCTGTATCCACCCAACATTCACTCCCATACAACAAAGTTGCTCGAAAGATAGAGCGGTGCACTGATAACTTAGTCTTGGTATATATTTCCTTCTTGCAGAAAAGAATAGATCTTAGCTGAGCACTCAATTCACTAGCTTTGCTACACCTTATTCAAGTTCTTTCACTATGTTGCCATCATGTGAGAAAATACATCCCAGGTACTTGAAACTGTCTACCAGTTCTAACTTTGTTCCTCCTCTTTGGCACTCAGTCTGTTTAAATCTCTTTCCCACAGACATTAGTTTCGTTGTGGAGATGCTTATCTTCATCTCGTAATCCTTGCACCTCTGATCGAGCTCTGAAATATTAGTTTGCAACCTTTCAATCGAATCGGCCATTACAACTAAGTCATCCGCAGATGCGAGACTGTTTATTTTGTTTTCACCTATTTTAATCCCGCCCTGCCAGTCTACTGTTTTTAACATATGGTCCATGAATAGTATGAACAACAGTGGTGACAGGTTACAGCCTTGTATTACCCCTGAAACTACCCTGAACCTTGAGCTTAATTTGCCATCTACTCTAACTGCTGCCTGGCAGTATATGTAAAGACCTTTAATTGCCTGCAGAAGTTTGCCTCTTATACCGTATACCTGCTTCCCAAGTACTTCAATATCATGCTGGCAACAATGAGAGCAAAATTCATTTCGTTGTATAATAAAATTATGTCGACTAATGCATTCTTTTAGGTGCAGACCTATGACCACGTCCTCTTTCGTCAAGGTTCACCTCCCTTTACTGGCCCATCCCGGAGATACAAAAATCGCGTAAGACTGTGGCCCGCTATCCATCTTCCAAGCGGAAGATGCCACCAAGCAAGCCGTGCACGTCCATGCTGTGGCGTGAGGTGTTCCACTACTAGTGACTGGTTAACAACATCTCGTGTTGGCACTTCTGGGAACACAAATGCTCTTCCTGTTGTGTGGTAGCTGTACTACCTGCTGCTGTTGTCCTTAAAGACTTTAGAGGAAGTCTCTGCTGCGTGGACGTGCAGAATTCCATCTACCGGTGTGAAAATGTAACCACTGAAAGCAGCCCTGTTGTACAAATGACGCAGCGCGTCAATCTTGTGTGGTAATTATAACAAACGACAGGAAATTTCGGTTATACGAGATTCCCTATCACTCGATGCAGAGAAAAAAAAAAAAAAAAAAAAAAAAGAAAACACCCTACTGTTTTGTCCGTCTCTAATGACCAAGAAGTCGACAGATATTTAAACCACAATCTTCCTTAGTACTTTGACCTGTTAAAGAAATGAGAGTATTACTGTAAGAAGTATACAGTATTACAAACAGATTATTTTGCAAAGTAAAAATTAATTTGATGAAATCATATCACTTTGATGTTAGGACGAAGTAGTTTAGATAGTTCCGGCAAAATTCGCTTATGCTGTTTTCTGACGTACACATTACAGTAAACGGCTTTGAATAACTACGTTTATTGTAATGAGAATTAACAAAAGTCATAAGATAGAGATATGGACGGATAGTATTGATAACACCAGGTATGAAGGTGTACTGTTATTGAAGTTACTGTGATTTATGTTAAAAGGCTTGCCTCACAACGCGAATGGGAGTTAACAGACAGTCATGTACAACATTTGTGCGGTCCTCCTGCGTGAAAGATTTCTTAAAGGTTAAATTTAGAACTTCAGCTTTCCGTTTGCTTTCTTTTATTACTGCTCCGGAATGATCAACGAGTGACAGTGGGCTATCACCCGTTTATCGATTTTACATAGGACCAGAATTTTTTCGGGTTCTCGGAAAGATCTTTGGCTAAGGTATGGCTGTGGTAATTATTGTATGCTTCGCGCATCGATCTTTTTATAGACGCACGAATCTCTACTAACTTTTGCCTTTCATCATTTGCGTGTTCTTTTCTGAATCGAGAGTGCAACAGCTTTTCCTTTCTCAGCAGCTTTCTAACATTATTATTATACCACGGTGAATCTTTCCCATCCTTAATCGTCTTTAATGGCACATATTTCTCTAACCCTTTATTAACAATGCACTTAAATTTAGTCCACAATTCCTCTACATCCATTGTCCCGGAATTAAACGATGCCCATTCATTTTCTAAGTGCGATCCTAACATTTGCTTATCGGCTCTTCCCAACAAAAACACGCTCCTAGCCTTCTTGATTGGTTTATCTTTGGTCACCATCGACGCTATGACGATATAATGGTCAATAATTCCTGCCTCTACACAGACATCGTTAATAAGGTCAGGCCTGTTTGTGGCTATAAGATCTAGAATATTTCCATTGCGCGTGGGTTGCCGGTTTAACTGCTCAAGACAGTTTTCGGAGAATGTGTCCATAGTAGCTCGCAAGACTGCTTGTCTGTACCGCCTGAAATGTAACTAGCGAGATCCCAATCTATACTCTTAAGGTTGAAGTCACCTCCGACTAATATTACATGGCCCGGATACCTATGCACTACCTGGTGTAGACTTTCTTTGAATGATTCTAAAACTGCTACAGCAGCACTGGGGGCCCGGTGTCTCCTTGTTGTTGTTATGGTCTTCAGTCCGGAGACTGGTTTGATGCAGCTCTCCACCCTACTCTATCCTGAGCAAGCCTTTTCATCTCCTCATAAGAACGGCAACCCACATCCACTTGAATCTGCTTACTATATGCGTCTCTTGGTCTCCCTCTGCGATTTTTACCCCACACACTTCCCTCCAATGCTAAATTTACGAATCCTCGATGTCTAAGAATATGTCCTACCAAGCGATCCCTTCTTTTAGTCAGGGTATGCCAAAAATTCCTTTTCTCGCCAATTTTGTTCAGTACCTCTTCATTAGTTATGTGATCTACCCACTTAATCTTCAGCATTCTTCTGTAACACCACATTTCAAAAGCCTCTATTCTCTTCCTGTCCGCACTGCTTATCGTCCATGTTTCACTCCCGTACAAGGCAACACTCCACACAAATGCCTTCAGAAAAGACTTCCTTACACTTAAATTAATATTCGATGTTAGCAAATTTCTCTTTTTCAAAAATGCTTTTCTTCCCATTGCCATTCTGCATTTTATATCCTCTGTACTGCGACCATCGCATGTTATTTTACTACCCAAGTAACAAAACTCATCTACCACCTTCATTGTCTCATTACCTAATCTAATTCCTTCGGCATCGCCTGATTTTCTAAGACTACATTCCATTATTTTTGTTTTGCTCTTGTTTATGTTCATTTTATACGCTCTCTTCAACACACTGTCCATTCCATTCAACTGCTCTTCAAGGTCGTTCGCTGTCTCTGACAGAATTACAATGTCATCAGCAAAACGCAATGTTTTTATTTCTTCCCCCTGAACTTTAATGCTTATTCCAAAATTTTCCTTGCTTTCCTTCACCGCCTGCTCAATGTACAAATTGAATAACATCGGAGAAAGGCTACAACCCTGTCTTACTCCCTTCCCAACTGATGCTTCCCTTTCATGCCCTTCAAGTCTAATAACTGCGGTCTGGCTTTTGTACAAATTGTAAATAACTCTCCTTTCCCTGTATTTTACCCCTGCTGACTTCAGAATTTGAAAGAGTGTAGTCCAGTCAACATTGTCAAATGCTTTCTCCAAATCTACAAAAGCTAAAAATGTAGGTTTGCCTTTCCTTAATCTATCTTCTAAGATAAGACGTAAGGTAAGTATTGCCTCCCGGGTTCCTACGTTCCTCCTGAATCCAAACTGATCTTCCCCGAGGTCAGCTTCTACCAGCTTTTCCATTCTCCTGTAGATAATTCGTGTTAAAATTTTGCAACCATGACTTATCAAACTGATGGTTCTGTAATTTTCACACCTGTCTGCGCCTGATTTCTTTGGAATGGGGATTATTACATTTTTCTTAAAGTCTGAGGGCATTTCGCCTGTCTCATACATCCTACACACCAGTTCAAATAGTTTTGTCATGGCTGGCTCTCCCAGAGACTTTAGTAGCTCTGAGGGTATGTCATCTACTCCTGGGGCCTTGTTCCGACCTAGGTCTTTCAGGGCTCTGTCAAATTCATCTCTCAGTATAGTATCTCCTATTTCATCTTGATCTACTTCCTCTTCCCTTCCTACAACATCGTCTCTAAGTTCATTTCCTTTGTAGAGCTGCTCTATGTACTCTTTCCACCTTTCAGCTTTCCCTTCTTTGCTGAGAACTGGTTTCCCATCTGAGTTCTTGATATTCGTAGAATTACTTTTCTTGTCCCCAAATGTGTCTTTTATTTTCCTGTAGGCGGTATCTACTTTTCCCCTTCTTATACATTCTTCTACAGATTTGCATTTGGCTTCTAGCCACTCCTGCTTAGCCATTTTGCATTTCCTGTCAATCTCATTTTTTAGTCGTCTGTACTCCATTTTGCTTGTTTCATTTACTGCATTTTTATATTTTCTCCTTTCATCAATTAAATTTAGTATTTCCTGTGTTATCCAAGGATTTTTTGTTGGTCTTGCCTTTCTACCTATTTTGTCCTCCGCTGCCTTCACTATTTCATCTCTCAATGCTACCCATTCCTCTTCTACTGTTTTATTTGCCCCTGTTTCTGTCAATTGTTGCCTAAAGCTCCCTCTGAAATTCACCAGAACTTCACGTTCCTTCAATTTATCTAGGTTCCATCTCCTTATTTTCCTACCTTTCTGCAGTTTTTTCAGTTTCAGCCTACAGTTCATGACTAACAAGTTATGGTCAGAGTCTATATCTGCCCCTGGGTATGTCTTGCAGTTTATAACCTGGTTCCGGAATCTATGTTTTACCATTATAAAATCTATCTGATATCTTCCGGTGTCTCCTGGTCTCTTCCAAGTGTCTCCTTAACTATTTTAATTGCTCCAGCATCGCTTGATTTTCCGACGCTACATTCCATTGTCCTTGTTTTACTATTGTTAATGTTCATATTATATCTTCCTTTCAAGACTCTGTCCATTCATTCAATTGCTCTTTCAAATCCTTTGCGGTCTCTGACAGAATTACTACGTCATCGGCAAACCGCAAAATTTTTATTTCTTCTCCCAGAGGGTTCTTTCCCGCTCCAAATTTCTAATCTCATTCCGTCACAGTTCCCTCAATGTACAGATTGAACAACGCTGGGAAAGGGAATAATCCTGTCTTACTCTATTTCCAATCTCTACGTCCCTTCGATGCATTCGACTCTAATAACTGCTGTCTGATTTTGTACAAGTTTAATACAACTCTTCACTCCCTATATTTTATCTCTGCTGCCTTGAGAATTTGGAAGAGTGTATTCCACTCGACATTATCAAAAGATTTCTCCAAATCCACAAATGCTAAAAAACGTAGGTTTGCATTTCCTTAGCCTATTTTCTAAGATAAGTCGTAATGTAAGTATTGTCTCCCGTATCCCATATCCAAACTGATCTTCCGCAAGATCGGATTCTAGCAGTTTTTTCATTTGTCTGTAAATACATGTTGCATACTACTTTCATCATGATTGGCTCTCCTTACAATAATAGCATTTCAGACGGAACATGATCTACTCCAGGGGCCTTGTTTCTACTCAAATCTTTCAGCGCTCCATCAAATTCTTTTCGCAGTATCGTATCTTCTGTCTCATCTTCCTCTACTTCATACCGAGAATACTGCCTTCAAGTTTATTTCCTTTGTTTAGACCCTGTATATATAACTTCACTTACCAGCTTTCCCCTCTCTGCTTAGTACTGGTTTCCGTCTGAGTTCTTGATATTGATACAGCTGATTTTCTTGTCTCCAGATATCTCTTTTATGTTCCTGTATGCGGTAACAATCTTTCCCCTAGTTATGCATTCTTCTACGGTTCTGCATTTGTCCTATAGCTACTCCTGTTTAGCCAGTCTGCACTTCCTGTCAATATCATTTTTCAGACGTTTGTACTCCCTTTTGCCTGCTTCACTTGCTGCATTTTTATATTGTCTCATCTCATTAATTAAGTTCAGTATATCCTGTGTTATCCAGAGCTACCCATTCTTCTCCTACTGTATTACTTTTCCCCCGTTTCAACCATTCCTTACCTAACTATCCCTCTGAAATTCTCAACCACCGCTGGTTCCTTCAATTGCCATCTCTCAAGTTTCGCAGTTAGATCTCACCGCAACGAATAACGTTTCATTTCCGTTATATTGTTTCTCCCATATCGGCGACAATAAAAAACGAGTTGACCTTTATATTACTGCTCAGAGGTTACGTCTGCAGCTACCACGCTCGAGACTATTCATGTGAATTAGTAACAAATATTCAATTATGTAATTTAGTCTTCACGTCGTTGTTAGAAAATCTTAATCCCTATCGCCTGCGTCGCTTCCTATGCAACAATAGAAATCCAGATGATATTTGTCGTAAAATTACTCGAAACAAAATGGTTTGCAGCACCAAGCACATTTCACAAAAGCTACTGCCTTGCAGGCGCACGCAAGTGTTATGAGCGATACCACAAAGTAATTCATTTACGTTAAAAAGAGTTCTCTTTCATCCAGTAATTTTGATGCGAACCGTGCGTATTTGATCCTCTTTGTAAACGCAGGTTCCATGAATTGATGCAAAATAAATGCGTGTGGTTTTACGACGAATTTCATCCGAATTTCTGTTGTGGCATAGCGAGTAAAATTTTTTAATGACATGAAAATTAAATTACTACGGAAAAATGGAATAATTTTTGCTAATTTCGCGCAATGTACATTGTTTGTTGATATTCTGTAAAATAAAATGGAAAATGTTCGGATTATACTGATTAAAAAAAAAGGAATAACTAAAGGTGACCGAACACGGTAGCTCCAGCGTGGTAGCTGGAGCCCATAACCGCTGCGTTACACTCATACTTGGAACGTGGATAACCGTATGGGTCGGATATCCTCATACGGAGGGTATGTCCCTCTACAACCTATACGAGACCCATAAAAATCCGTTATTTACTCTTCTAAAGGTCGCCTTGCAAGTGGGTATCCTACAATGGGCAGCAATACTCAAAAGAAGGAGGCAACAATGTCATGTAGGCCGTTTGTTTTCTTTTTATTTTATTTTTTTTTAGTATAACAGTTGCAGCCACTATTTATTTTTTTTTTTTTTTTTTTTTTTTTTTTTTTTGCCAATGAAACGTAGTTTGTCTTCACCTTCCTTAAAATACTTTCTGTATGTTTTTTCCAGATGATGTTGTTCATAATTGGTACTCCTAGATATTTACTTGAATTTACGGCTTGTAAATTTGACTGATTAATCATGTAAATTAAGTTTAAATGATTTATTTTAGTGCTTATATGGATGACTCCCTACTTACAATTGCTAAGGGTCAATTGCCAATTTTTTACATGTTTTTGATCTTCTGGTGACTTTACTAACCGATAAATAACAGCATCACCCGCAGACAGTCTAAGAGAGCGGCTCACATTGTCTCTAAAATAGTGCCCTATAAAGAATTGTGGGGAACGCCAGATATCACTTCTGTTTCACTCGATGACTCTCCGTCAGTTACAACGTACTGTGACATTTCTGAGAGAAAATCACGAATCGAATCGCAATACTGTGGCGATATTCCATAAGCACGCAATTTCGTTAGAAGGCATTTGTGAAGTACCGTATCAAAAGCCTTTCGGAAATCTTAGAAATACGGAATCGATCTGAGATCCTCTTCCGACAGCACTCTCCATTTGTGGTTCAAGAAGGCACTTTCTGAAACCGTGTTGAATATGCGTCGAAAAGTCGTTGAGTCCCTGCCAAGTCGCAGTGTTGAACTTTCCTCTGCAAAAGGCAGTCTCTCACGGTATTAACAGATGTGGCATTATTTTTGTAAAGTACGTGCGTAACGCCGTTCGCTTCAACCAAACTCTCTCAGTACGTGGCTTACATGTTCTTCGCCTAAGTGTAGTCGTGGTAGAACGGCTGAGGTCGCTAAAGCAAATGGTACACGGAGTATGTAAACGCGTGTGGCCAACGTGGCGAGTTTCTGACGTCACAATGTGCGAACCGCACGTTGGCGAGGCTTTCCCACCGTGTCGGGCTGTATCAAGCATGCCAGATATTCTCAACGTGCGTCTGAACGATCACCAATAAGGTGGGAGAAGGCCAACGACGTCACACCACGTGGCTATCTTTCAAGCGCTTTATAATTGTATGACATTTCAAAGGTAGTAAAAGTAACTCAGTAAATTGATAATCTCTCGAAAACTGGTCATTAGAGGTACTATTTGTTTGAATAAATGACTGAAAAGGTGAAATACGCGGTTAAAAAAATTCCGTTGTTACAGTAATATATCAACACGAAATGTTCATTACATAATTTGTTGTAATTACATGTCAGCAACCGACAAATCTATCAGTAGTGTGTACTACACATCTAATGCCTTCGTCGATGAATCCCTACTTAGTGGTCGTAGCGTAGGCAGCAAAGTTCTCTGGGCTATAAAAGGGAGGATGTACTGTAGCGATGGTTCAACGGTCCTCGGCAGCAAAGCTTTCTTCTTTCTTTATTCAGTTTTCTGAGAGACTCAAAGACTTTTCTGTAAATTTTATAGACGTATACTGCATAATATTCTATACTGCGTAGACAAAAGTGCGCATCCTCTGAGGAGTGAGTTTGTTGGATCCTTTTCATCAACAGAACAGTTTGCATCTTATTAGAGTAAAATACGTACTTTATTGTTTCACCAATTGCATTTTACACGTTCTTAACATTGTTTTACTGCATAGTATCACTGACCGTCGAAGAATGACCATTAACTTTTACTAAAAAGCGAGACTGTTTCGATAATATTTGCCCCAGGTGAAGGCCTTTTCTAATTTTATATCCCACAGTTTGTCATGAATCTTTTAAAATTCGCTTCACGTATTTGCATAACATGCAACTTTTAGTCTTATGTTCATAGATATTTTGTTGTTACTTATATATGCCCATATCACAGAACATAACGAACATATGCACAAGCGCGGAAATAAGCGATTTAATAGAGCTAAAGGATTTCCACTCTTATGATTCCGTAAACAATGTGACTCCAGAACCTGAAGCCACCGACACTGTCGCTGGAGCGCGCTGCGGTCCCGTGCAGCTCGTTGAGGCACACGCCTCGTATGCACAAGTCGCGCCGTCTGCGAGCCTTCAGCCGCACTTTGGATTCGGCACGTTGACCACAAACGTTTGGACTCTTGCTCCGTGTGCCGACGGCTTAAAGCGCTTTGCTACGAAGAGCGTGGTTGCTCCCCGTCGGAGGTTAGAGTCCTCCCTCGGGCATGGATGTGTGTGTCATCCTTAGGTTATTTTAAGGGCCGGTTCATCTACATCTACATCTACATACATACTCCGCAATTCACCGTAAGGTGCGTGGCGGAGGGTACACTGTACCACTACTAGGCATTTCCTTTCCTATTCCACTCCCAAATTGAACGAGGAAAAAAAGAATGCCTATATGCCTCCGTACGAGCCCTAATTTCTCTTATCTTGTCTTTGTGATCTTTACGCGAAATGTAAGTAGGCGGCAGCAAGATCGTACTACACTCAGCTTCAAATTCCGGCCCTCTAAATTTCCTCAACAGAATTTCACGAAAAGAACGTCGTCTTTCTTCCAGCGATCCCCAATTGAGTTGCCGGAGCATTTCCGTGACACTCGCGCATTGGTCGAACCTACCGGTAACAAATCTAGCTGCTCGCCTCTGAACCGTCTCTATGTCTTCCTTCAAACCGATCTGCTGCGGGTCCCAAATACTTGAGCAATACTCAAGACGTGGTCGTACAAGCGTTTTATACGCGGTCTCCTTTACAGGTGAAGTACATCTTCCCAAAATTCTCCCAATAAACCGCAGTCGGCTGTCCGCCTTACTCACAACTGTCCTTTCACGTTCGTTCCATTTCATATCGCTCTGCAATGTTACGCCTAGATATTTGAACGACGCGACAGCATCAAGAAGCTCACTAGTAATGCTGTATTCGAACACTATGGGATTGTTTTTTCTACTCATGCGGATCACCTTACATTTTTCTACATTGAGAGCTAGCTGTCATTCTTCGCACCAACTAGAAATTTTGTCTAAGTCATCCTGTATGCTATTACAGTCAGGTACAGACAACACTCTTCCATACACCACAGCATCATCAGCAAACAGCCGCAAATTACAAGTTACTCTGTCCATCAGATCATTTATATAGATAGAAAATAATAGCGGTCCTATCACACTCCCCTGGGGCACGCCTGGCGATACACTCGACTCTGATGAACACTCGCCGTCGAGAACAACGTACTGCGTTCAATTACTTAGGAAGTCTTCCAGCCATTCACAAATCTGTGAACCTATTCCATAAGCTCGTATCTTCGTTAGCAGTCTGCAGTGTGGCACCGCGTCGAACGCCTTTTTGAAGTCGAGAAAAAAACAATCCGCCTGTTGCCCTTCGTCCATCTCTCGTTAATCCTCTCGTTAGTTAACGAGAAGATGACTTGATCGTCAAGTTAAATGTGTTCGTTAAGTGTATTGCGTTTGTCATTGCTAGATACACCTCTCGTTTCCTAACCTGCAGAAAACGAGAAGGTATGATATATTTCGACTATGTTGGCAATAGAACAAATGAAAGTGCCGTCTGAATGAACAGCTGTTCGCTATATTTGACTGGCAGGGAAGAGGTTAGCAGACCGTTACAAACGTGAAAGAAGCTCGTATTTTACAAGAAGTGAGTGCATGTGTCTTGCGGCCTTAATAGAGAAATATACGGACACTTGGGCCTGACAAGGGGGAAAACCAAGAATGGTACAAACGAATTTTGATGGCTCGCAGGTATGTTGTGCGGGAACTCCTCCAGGCCACCAAGCTAAAAGGACTTAGTCCAGTGCGTCTTGGTTTCCACGAAATTCGAGATCGAAGTCCAGCGCGTAACAGTTATACATGTACTATGTCAACAACGGTGCGTGAGGTAGTATGGTGTAATGAGCAAGGAGCTCGGCTGCCATACAGACGACTCGAGTTCAAATTCGGCTCGGAATTTTTTTTTAAACATTCATTGTGTATAATTATATTCCTTGTTCCCATTTTATCAATTCGTATTGCAAAGGCAAAGTTATATCAGGTAATTACAGTTACATGTGAACGACACGCTACGAATGACTAGCCACCTGGCCGCAGCATAATAATCCGCTGGGACGAGGCAAGTGGGGCCGGGGACTAAACGCAGCTAGCAAATGCTGCACAAATGTTATAGGTGATAACTACAGCCGGTTTACTGATCTTTCAGTCGCTGTAATAGTATGCTTCGAAATAACTAATTAAATAAAAATAATCGTCGCGCAATACATAACATATTGAGCAATTAACATAAGTTATTATTATATGACCAATTACTAAAGCATTAACATAAGAGCAAAAAAATTAAAAAAAATTGAAGGGGGATTTGAAATCCAGTCGTCTGTGTGACAGTCGAGTGCTTTGCTAATTACACGACGCTGACAAAGCTGCCATTGCTGGCTTACAATAGCTATAGCTGATGCACGCTGGATTTTGATCTCGATTTTCGTGGAAACCAAGGAGCATTGGAACCAATCCTTTTAGCTTGGTGGTTTGACATCCTCTTCATTTTCAACCAAATCTCATATTCCAGCCATTTTTATCATACCGATTCTCTCTTAACTAATCGTTCCCCATAAGCTTGTATTTTGATATCGTAACAATAATTTTAAGGTTATGTTACGTATCTGCAATATATCAAACTCATCGCTACTGACATGGATAGGTATGATTAATATGACGATAAAATTTTCCAGTAAAGGTGCTTTCCACACAAGTTTCTCATACATATAGTGCTGCTGTTATTTTGTTCGATTAATCGGTCTATATCAAGTAATATATTGCGGTATTTTAGCATTTTGTAATCCTGCCATTTTCAGACACATTCTCACTTAACCGATCGTTAGCCGTGTAAAGAGCAGAATTCTACTCGTTAACATAACGGCCAGTTTCAGGTCATTTAACGTCAGGTTAACGCATAACGAAACATTGACAAACGCAATTCTCCGCTAACGACAAGTTAAAAAATTAACTGGAACTTAACGAGACATTGACAAACCGGCCCTAAGCAGTTTGTAAGGCCAGGGCCTTATAAACGCACTAGTTAAGTCCCAAAGATTTACAAACAGTTGATTTTTAACCTGAGCGTAGAGCTGGTGTTTGGTCGAATGTTGTGGTGTGGTGACGCGAGCCGGCAGACGGAGACAGGGTGAGGAGGGTAGCGCCAGCGCCCCTGGCGGCGGCAAGTGGATTAGCGGGGGAATCTGCGGCGGCGGCCCGCGGGAGCCTCGCGGCGAGATTGGCTGATAGAATGCGGACGTCACGTGCCAGGCCGGGGGCGTGGGGGGGGGGGGGGGGCACGTCCGAGATCAAAGGGCCGCCGGCATCCCGGCAGGCGGGGGCGGGGCGGGAAATAAGTTAGCCGCGCCGGCCAACAATGGCACAGCCGCCCGACGCCAAGCGACCAGGCACCGCCGGAGGCGAAGCGCGGCCTGCGCCTGCGGGGGAGGCAAGACTGCGCAACGACTACTGTGCAGCTGTGGTGCCGCTATGTTCATTGTAGTGATCTGTATGTAACCTGGATGTGTAACTCTGGTGTCTTAGATTAGATTAATACTTGTTCCATAGACAAAAAATATTCTAATGTTTGTTAAGCTTATGGGACTTAACTACGGGGTCATCAGTCCCTAAACTTACAAACTACTTATCAACTACCTTACACTAAAGACGGCACAAATATCCATGCCCGAGGGGGGATTCGAACCCCCGACCGTAGTGGCCGTGCAGACGGTGACTGGAGCGCCTCAGTCCTCTCGGCCACCGCGGCCGGCTCTATAGATCATATATACGACATTTCGTAATAATGTGGAACGTGTCCGTCTAGTAAATGTTGTCTGTACTTGACAATCAATATTTTAAGGATTTTTTTTTCTGTTTTTATTTTTTTTATTTTTATTTATTTATTTTTTAAGTTTTATATAAAATGCATCTACAGTGTAGAAGGAGTTGCCATTCCGAAATTCCTTTAATTTCTTTTTAAATACTAGTTGGCTATCTGTCAGACTTTTGATGCCACTTGGTAAGTGACCAAAGACTTTTGTGGAAGCATAATTCACCCCTTTCTGAGCCAAAGTTAGATTTAACCTTGAATAGAGAAAATATCATCCTTTCTCCTAGTGTTGTAGCTATGCACACTGCTTTTACTTTTGAATTTGGTCGGATTGTTAATAACAAATTTCATGAGTGAATATATACATATTGCGAAGCTACAGTGAGTATCCCTAAATAAAAGTCTGCAGGATGCTCTTGGGTGGGCTCCAGCAATTATTCTGATTACACGCTTTTGTGCAATGAATACTTTTTTACTCAATGTTGAATTGCCCCAGAATATGATCCCATATGAAAGCAGTGAATGAAAATAGGCGTAGTAAGCTAATTTAGTGAGATTTATATCACCAAATTTTGCAATGTCTCTGATAGCATAAGTAGCTGAACTCAGACGTTTCAGGAGATCTTCAATATGTTTCTTCTAATTCAGTCCCTCGTCAATGCAAACACCTAAAATTTTTTGAAGATTCTACCTTAGCTACAGATTTATGTTCAAAGTCTAAATTTATTAATGGTGTCATGCCATTTACTGTATGAAACTGTATATACTGGGTTTTATCAAAGTTTAATGAGAGTCCATTTGTAGAGAACCACTTAATGACTTTCTGGAAGATATAATTTACAATTTCATCAGTTAATTCCTGTTTGTCAGGTGAGATAGCTATACTTGTATCATCAGCAAAAAGTACTAGCTTAGCATCTTCGTGTATGTAGAATGGCAAGTCATTAATATATATTAAGAACACCAAAGGACCCAAGACCGAACCTTGTGGGACCCCATTTTTGATAACTCCCCAGTTAGAAGAATTAATTATCTCATCTACATCATGTGAACTGCTTATTTCAACTTTCTGCACTATTCCAGTTAAGTATGATTTAAACCATTTGTGCACTGTCCCACTCATACCACAACACTTAAGCTTATCTAGAAGAATCCCATGATTTACACAATCAAAAGCCTTTGAGAGATCACAAAAAATCCCTACTGAGCATAGAACTGTAGCGTGCCTTTACATTCATATGTTTCGCACACGAATTTGAATTGACCGCCATCTTATAATTAGTCAAACGAATTTCCATCATTTATGGAATTCTCTACACAATCACCACAAAAAATAAAGATTGAAAATTACAATTGACTTCGATGATGTTTTAGGTGGAAAGGTGTGTAAAGAATGAAATCGCAACAGCTGCCAAGTTGTCTTTATTCCGACACAACCGGTTTCACATCAGTAAAGATGCATCTTCAGGTGGATGACATCTGTGAATAGGAAACATCTGAACTAATAACTTGTAGTCTGTCAAAGGGCCAATAAATATTTTTTTTTTTGGAAATACTTGACAAATATACTTTACGAAACGAAAAAATTTTCTTAAAAAAAATTTAAAAAGAAGAATATCGAAAGTACTTACAAGAAAATGATTACATAATAATTGGAACAACATCCAGATTTCAGGGCACCTTGTTCCAATTATTATCTAATCATTTTCTTGTAAGTACATTTTTAAGAAAAATTTTTCGTTTTGTAAAGAATGTTTGTCAAGTATTTCCAAAAAAGTTTATTATTGGCCCTTTTACAGACTACAAGTAATAAGTTAAGATGTTTCCTATTCAAAGATGTCGTCCACCTGAAGATGCATCTTTACTGATGAGAAACCGGTAGTGTCGGAATAAACACATCTTGGCAGTTGTTGCGATTTCATTCTTTACACACCTCCACCTAAGAGATCATCCAAGTCAATTTTAATTTTCAATTATTACTTTTTGTGGTGATTGTGTAGAGAAATCCGCCGGCGGCGGTGGCCGAGGGGACTGAGTCGCTTCAATCACAGTCTGCACGGCCACTACAGTCGGGGGTTCAGATTCCCCCTCGGGCCTGGATATTTGTGCCGTCCTTAGTATTAGTTAGTTCATAAGTAGTTTGTAAGTTTAGGGACTGATGACCCCGTAGTTAAGTCCTATAAGCTATACAAACATTTGAACATTTGAGAATTTCATAAATATGTATTTAAGCTGTGGTTGTCCTTTTAAGAAAATTGTTTGGAATTTCCATCAGTTAGTACGTGAGAAATAATAGCTACATTAACTCTGGATTTGAAATTTATGTCAATGTGCGAAGTAACAGATTCGCTTGAGTACGGAATCGATACATTTGTTTTGTTTTCTTGTATTACTTCATAGCAGCCATGTTGTAATTAGTCACGACAGTTTCTGTATTTATACTATTAGTATTATTATATTATAAGCTTGGTAAAAAACTGTCATGTTCCACATCCACGGGAATCTCCTCAACTTGGATCTAGGGAACGAACAACTAATCTAATCTCATCTCTAAGAGTAATTAGAGGATAGCAATTGCATCCTTCAACGCGATAGGGCACCTATTCATAATGCAGGACCTGTGGCGGAAAGGTTACACACTTACACACCAATAACATCCCTGTAATGGACATGCCACCACAGAGTCCTCACTTCAATCCTATAGATGTTTTGGAGCGCCGACCTCGCCCCATGTCTCACCGACCTACATCGATACCTCTACTCAGAGCAGCATTCCATGAAGAATTGACTGTCATTCTCCAAGAAACCTTCCAGCACCCGACTGAAATTATGCCTACGACTGTCGAAGATGTCATCAAGGCTGAGGGTGTGACGACACGATAATGAATTCTAGTATTACCAACGGAGGGCGCCATGAACTTTTAAATCATTTTCAGCCAAGTGTCCGGATACTCTTGATAACATATTGTATGTCACTACTCTATCTGTTGGTGGACAACGTTGAAACTATTATCGGAACATCTATTATTCCCCAGGCAGTATGTGCGTAATTGTGTTACGCCGCAAACATTGTGACAGGGAAATTTGTTAAGATCTAGGTTTGTTCACTTTAGCAAGACGGAATAAGGTAAGCAGTCGGTAGAAGAAATGCTCACCCGACTTGCGTGATGACGGCAGCCGCTGCGTCGGCAAGTTGGAAAGCCTACCGTCAGCAAACTGCGAGTGAAATGGCTGTCGGACAGAGACGCAGCTCTTAAAATTTTGATAACTACACGCAACTCTGTCACACGAGTGAATACGACCGCGGATGTGTCAGCGGTAAAGGCATATCGGGCGAACACTGCATTTTCAAAGGGAACACATTCAAACCGTTTCATACGTCATAGCTTCAGCCAATTTTACATTTTACATTTAGAAATAACAGTCTCTTGATCTTCTGAATCGGCGATGCCCAGCAGGTAGTCGTCAATTCACTGGTCTAATCGTTGTGCTCAGTCTTTGTCGCAGATAGCAGTACATACAGGTAGCTGCTAGAGGCAGCTAAGAGATGGAGTCTGATCGAGGCCATACCTCACACTAAACATCATCTGGGAAGATGGTGATCCGCTGTGCTGACGACTTTACACCTCTACGGTGGCTGCCTGAGGCCAGCGCAGCCTTCAATGATTGATTACTAAAGGCCAATGTTTCTGTCGTCGAGTCAGCACTCTGGTGCTAATCCGGCCAGCCGGTGTCCCGAGTCGGGAACCAGCACGACATCCGACTTCAGAGAGGTCGCTGCACAGCCTGTTGAAGGGATAGAGCACTTCACAATAACAGTCTTTGCATCGCTTCCCGGCATCGCGACGCGGCGCGGGCACTACCATCATACCAAACACCAAGGTTTCAGCTCGAAGGCGAGGCTACCTACTGCTCTAGCTCCTGTCGAGCTAGCGCCTTGATCAAACTTATGTAAGTTACGGAACAAAATGTGTCAACTGTAATTCTGTTTAACTAGCGCCCCTTGGCGCTCCACCAAGTTCCACGCCTCATCCTGATTTAAAGCTGGGAACACGCCGCTCGGCCCCAGCAATTGATTCGAACGCGACGTTGTCTCTCCAGCTGTACTAATCTTTTCTTCTGCAGAGTGGAGCCACACACCTGACGCAGTAAGGGATGCTCTGCCACTTGCTACGCCGCGCCACGAGTCCGTGGGCCGGAGGCTGTGCGAGGGTGGCGGCCACGTGGGTGTCTGGGGAGCGGCGCAGCTGCCAAAGGGTTGCGGGGTGCGCGCCGCGTGCGCCCCCGCGGCTATGAAATATTTACACTTCGTTAGTCGAATTACGTTACGGAAGCGATGAATAAAACAAAGCGGCGCCACTCGAGCAGCGCGGGCGCCAACTGCTAACGACCGCCTCCTCGCGAACGCTTCGCCTCCGCACAGAGATGCTGACAGGTCGGCGAGTTTTACAACTGTCTTTCATGTAATCTATTAAACATATAAAAATAGAAATATTTGTGTCTATATTTCACTCTGCGGCCGTAACGATAACGAGGTTGACGATAGCCGCGGCGTTATGCGCCGATGGGCGACGCCGTTCCCGCCGGGGATTCGAATCCTCCCTCGGGCACGGATGTTTGTGCTGTCCGTAGCATAAGTTAGTATATAAGTAGATTGAAATTGTGTGCCGGATCTGGGACTAGAACGTGGGACCTTTGCCTTTCGTGGGCAAGCGCACTATCCAATTGTGCTATCCCGAGGTGTGAGGCGGCATCGTGAGTCGTGTAGCCCGCGAAAGGCAAAGGTCCCAGGTTCGAGTCCCGGTTCTGGCACAGAATTTTAATCTGCCAGGAAGTTTCATATCAGCGCACATTCCGCTGCAGAGTGAAAGTTTCATTCTGGAGTTTATAAGTAGTTTCTAAGATTAGGGACTGATGACCCCGCATTTAAGTCCCATAAGCTTAACAAACATTTGAACATTTAGGTGGACTATATGGGGATTGCGGTTTGCCGAAGACATAGTAATTCTGTCAGAGAGCTCAAAAGATCTAGAGGAGCAAATGAATGGGATTGACAGTGTCTTCAAAGGAAGATATAAGTTGAACAATAACAAGAGTGAAACGAAGGTAATGGAATGCAATGTCAGAAAATCAGGCGATGCTGAAGGAATTAGATTAGATAATGAGACAATAAAAGTACTAGATGAATTTCGTTATTTGGGTAGCAAGATAACTTCTGATGTCCGAAGTAAAAAAGATATAAAATGCAGAATGGCTATGGGAAGAAAAGTGTTTCTAAAGAAGCGAAACTTGTTAACATCCAATATTAATTTAAATGTTAAGAAGTCCTTTCTGAAAGCATTTGTCTGGAGTGTAGGCATTCTATGGGAGTGAAACGTGGACCATAAGGAGTTCAGATAAAAAGATGATAGAAGCTTTTGAAATGTGGTGCTACAGACGAATGATAAAAATTAGATGGGTATATCTTCAGTCCGCAGACTGGTTTGATGCAGCTCTCCACACTACCCTGTCCTGTGCAAGTCTCTTCATCTGAGAATACGTTCGGCAACCTACATCCTTTTGAATCTGCTTACTATATTCGTCCCTCGGTCTCCCTCTACGATTTTTACCCCAAGATGATAGAAGCTTTTGAAATGTGGTGCTACAGACGAATGATAAAAATTAGATGGGTATATCACGTAACTAATGAGGAGGTGCTTAACCGAATCGGGGAGAAAACGAGTTTCTGGCCTATCCTGACTTAGAGAAGGGATATATTGGTTGGATACATTCTGAGACATCAAGGAATTGTCAACTTAGCATTAGAAGGAAGGGTGTGGGGTAAAAATCGTAGAGGGAGACCGAGGGACGAATATAGTAAGCAGATTCAAAAGGATGTAGGTTGCCGAACGTATTCTCAGATGAAGAGACTTGCACAGGACAGGGTAGTGTGGAGAGCTGCATCAAACCAGTCTGCGGACTGAAGACCACAACAATAACATATGGGGATTGAAAGACACAAACACGTATAGTATTATATGAGTGGACAACTTTCAACGCTCTTATCTTCTACCCCCTTATTGTTATCAACCCTTAACCACCATAGTGCGCTATGGGAAACTGGTAGCTACTAACGCATACAAACACTATTCGCTTCCTATGTGTTGTATTGGCTACAAAGTGAAATATAGGCACAAACACATTTTTTTTTTAAATTCATATTGCGTCTGATCTGTTCGAACGTGTCAACGTGTCCGGGGTTGGAACCTGAATTTCCCTCTTCAGGCAAGCGGTCGCCTTAATCAATTAAGCTATCGTGACACGCTTCCCTTCCGACCTAAATACTCAGCTCGTAGCACACTACGACGATAGTGCCCCCTGCATATTTGATTCCACTTGCTCGGAGCCTGTACTGGATTTCCGCGAGGGATTGAGCGTATTAATGCGTCTGTATGTCCGTAAAGTATAGGTATCATATAAATAACTGTATATCTGCCCCAACATCTGTCATCTAGTAGAACAGCAGTGATATCTCGCGATCCCCAGGAAAGTGTTGTAGGTCTCCTACTGTTCCTCATTTATATAAACGATTTAGGTGGCAATCTGAGTAGCTCTATTGGACTGTTCGCGGACGATGCTCCCATTTGTCGGTTAGTAAAGTCACCAGAAGTTCCAAAGCAACTGCAAAATGATTTAGATAAGATATATACATGGTGAAAAAATTAGCATTTGACTCTTAATAATCCATATGACCACTAAAAGATATCCGTTAAACTTCAGTTATACGATAAATCAGTCAAACCTACAGGCCGTAAATTCTACTAAATACCTAGGGCAATAATTACGAACAAATTAAGATGGAAACGACACGTAGAAAATTTTGTAGAGAAGGCGAACCAAGGACTACGTTTCATTGACAGAACACTTAGAATATGCAAGAGTTCTACCAAAGAAACTGCTTACACTGTACTTGTGAGTCCTATTTCGGCGTATTGCTGCGCATTTTCAGATCCACAGCAGGTGGGACTGACAGACGATTTGTATATTATCGCGTCATAGTGGAGAGAGTGTCACGGAAATGATGCAGGGGTTGGGGTGGAAATCATTAAAAGAAGGGCGTTATTTGTTGCGGCGAGATCTATTTGCGAAATTTCTATCACCAACTTCTTCTTCAGAATTCGGAGATAATATTGTTATCACCCACCTACGTAGGGAGACATCATCATCATCATCATCATTAGAGACTGATTATGCCTTTCAGCGTTCAATCTGGAGCATAGTACCTTTAATAAAATTCCTCCATGATCCCCTATTCAATGCTAACATTGTTGCCTCGTCTGATGTTATGCCTTTTACTTCAAAATAATTCTGCACCGAATCTAAGTACTTTCTCTTGGTCTACCTCGACTCCTCTTACCCTCCGCTGCCGAGCTCATGAGTCTCTTAGGTAACCTTGCTTCTCCCATGCGTGTAACATGACCCCCACCATCTCAGTCTGTTCGCTTTAACTCCTGATCTATGGTGTTCATTCCAAGTTTTTCTTTGATTTCCTCGTTATGGATAACCTCCTGCCATTTTTCCCATCTATTAGTACCTGCAATTATTCTTGCTACCTTTATATCTGTAACCTCTGCCTTATGAGTAAGGTATCCAACCAAATTTCACTCCCATACAACAAAGTTGGTCGAAAGATAGAGCGGTGCACTGCTAACTTAGTCTTGGTACTGACTTCCTTTTTGCCGAAGAGAGTAGATCATAGCTGAGCACTCACTGCATTGGAGAACAAGTTCATCAAAATAAAATAAGAGAAATCAGTTCGAAAACAGAAAGATGTAGGTGTTCATTTTTCTCACGAGCTGTTAGAGAATGGGACTATAGATAAATATTATAAGTAGTTCGATGAAAAAAATGTTCAAATGTTTGTAGAGTCTATGGGACTTAACTAGGGGGTCAGCAGTCCCTAAACTTACAAACTACTTATGAACTACTTACAACTAAGGACGGCACAAATATCCATGCCCGAGGGGGCATTCGAACCCCCGACCGTAGTGACCGTGCAGACTGTGACTGGAGCGCCTCAGTCCCCTCGGCCACCGCGGCCGGCTTCGATGAAACCTTCAGTGTGACTTGCAGAGTATCCGAGTCTATGTAGCTGCAGAAGTAGAACAGGCAAATAACAATTTCAACGCGGTCGCATTAATACGCTCGATCCGTTGCGGGAATCCAGTATAGCCTGCGAGCAAGTGGAATCAGAAGGGAGGGGACACTACAAGCGTAGTGTGCTATAAGATGAGAATTTGGGCTTGGAAGTAATCGTGCCTGGATAGCCTAATTGGTTAAGGCGACCGCTGGCCCGAAACGGGTAATCCCACTTAGAATCCCGATCCAGTACAAATTTTCATCATTGCTAGTGGATTTATTTCAGTGCCCTGAAACGGTCAATATGTTTAAATATTTCGAAGTCGTACAAACACATCAGATTATATATATGTTCTGCCTAAATTTCGGTCTGCAGTCATAACTGTAACGGGGTATAAGATATGGGGGTTGAAATTCACAAACACGTAGAATTTTATATAATTCGGTAACTTTCAACGCTCATATCTCCCACCCTCTTCTCCTTATCATCCCTCAACCACCATAGTTTGGAGATGATAAGTACTACCACATAATAAC
The DNA here is from genome assembly GCA_026315105.1 of Locusta migratoria. Lineage (NCBI taxonomy): Eukaryota > Metazoa > Arthropoda > Insecta > Orthoptera > Acrididae > Locusta > Locusta migratoria. Next base: position 21,838,669 of record CM048751.1, read on the forward strand.
GCTATTCGTTTCCGATGTGTTGTATCGGCTGCAGATTGAAATATAGGCATACACACATCAGGTTATATACAGGGTGTCCCAGCTATCTTGTCCACCCAAAATATCTCATGAACAATAACGGCTATTGGAAAACGACTTTCACCGGTATCAATGTACGTCTGGGGCCCATGAATGTACATATTTGGAAACATTCAAAACGAAAGAAAATGTGTTTTTTAACACAAACTTATGTTTTTTAATGGACACCATATATTTTTTCTTCAGCAATCAATAGCATGACAAATCACATAAACAATGACCCTGATTGCATCGCAATTTTCCAATTACATACCGAGTTATTGCGACGCGAAGTTGACGCTTGAAATACGCGAAACGCGCGGCTAGCGCACATCCTGAGACTCAGGCGAGAAACCCTGTATATATGTTTCTGTCTATATTTCGCTCTTCAGCCAAAACTACACAGCACAAACGTATTCTGTTTGTATGTATGGTAGTAATCAGTCTGCTATTGTGCACTGTGTTAGTTGATGGTTTATAATTACAAGGGGGTAGAAGATATCGCGGTTGAGAGTTATCAACTTACATGAAAGTCTACGTGTGTGTGTGTGTCAATATTTCGCTTTGCAGCTACAACTACATAAAGCAAATGAATGGTTTCACTGTGTAGCTCTAGCCCAAATTCTCTTTTTGTATATCATAGCACTTCTATGTTTACAGCCGTTAGGGGGTGGAAGATATGGTCCTCGAAAGTCGTCAACTTAAATAAGCCCCGCACTGTAGAAGAGCGATGACTTTTGAAACTGTTTAGCAAGGCGGTTACATACAGCGAAACCATGCACCTTCATCAGTTGTTTTTCTATGATGAGAAGCGTACGAATCAGGAAAGTAAGAACAAAAGCATACTGAAGTTGAGACGTTACTGCTGTATCGCGACATTATTTCACATGCGCTAAATTGCCCACCTTAATTCACTTAAGGCAGTGCAATAACTTATACCAATCAAGTAGATGGTTATGAAGTAATTTACGTTGGTTTAAGATTTAGCGGATTGCATTCATTTATTTGTTCCTCATATTTGTTCGTGGCTGTCGCTGAATGCCCACAATTTGTCATTCCTTCAGAAATTTCAGTTTACTGACTTTTTGTTTTTGTAACATTTGAAGAGAACTAATTTCTCTAGAGTTCTTCCTGTGCTTATTTTAAAGCTAATAAAATTTAATACAACTTCAGTTCTCATGACTTTTCTCGCAGAATGAGCGGTTATGCCGATATTAGCTCGAAGTCAGAACAAACCTCATGTTTACATTTTTGGTCAAAACAAACTCGTTTTTTTTACGCTTCATATCAAGAAAACTATTGGACGTATAAGGCTGCAGTTAGGCTTATGTTGTTCCATATTCAATGTACTTTGGAAATGGTGCTAGGTAATAAAATCGTTAACGTCATAGTTTATGAGTTAGAAGGCAATAACTAAAAAAAATTATTTCGCAGTTTTTCACTTATAACTTGGGAAGCACTGGAGTTTCCGAAGCAGCAAACTTGGTTTTACACTGCTCTAACTGGTTCTAACAACATAAAAAAAAAAAAAATTAGAACTACATTACGATTTGCGTTTTCAATGTCTAATTTGACTGAAATATCATATTTATCACACCTTCTCCAACGATACAACCTCCTCCAAAGATCAGCCATCTGTCGCACTGACACTTGTTACCGCAATGTAAGTAGGGAATACATCTACATCTACATCTACATACATAGCCTACTACGCAATCCACCGTAAGGTGCGTGGCGGAGGGTACATTGTACAACTACTAGGCATTTCCTTTTCTTTTCCACTCCCAAATAGAACGAGGAAAAAAGGAATGCCTATATATCTCCGTACGAGCCCTAATTTGTCTTATATTGTCTTTGTGATCACTACGCGAAATATAAGTAGGCGGCAGCAAGATCGTACTACACTCAGCTTCAAATTCCGGCTCTCTAAATTTCCTCAACAGAAATTCACGAAAAGAACGTCGTCTTTCCTCCAGCGATCCCCAATTGAGTTGCCGGGCAATTTCCGTGACACTCGCGCAATAGTCTAACCTACCAGTAACAAACCTACCTGCTCGCCTCTAAATTGCTTCTATGTCTTGCTTTAAATTGATCTGCAGCGTGTCCCAAATACTTGAGCAATACTCAAGACGCGGTCGTACAAGCGTTTTATACGTGGTCTCATTTACAGATGAAGTACAGTACATCTTCCCAAAATTCTCCCAATAAACCGAAGTCGGCTGTCCGCCTTACTCACAACTATCCTTACACGTTCGTTCCATTTCATATCGCTCTGCAATGTTACGCCTAGATATTTGAACGACGCGACAGCATTAAGAAGCTCACTACTAATGCTGTACTCGAACATTATGGGATTGTTTTTCCTACTCATGCGCATCACCTTACATTTTTCTACATTGAGAGCTAGCTGCCATTCTTCGCACCAACTATCAATTTTGTCTAAGTCAATTAAAGACGACACCCTCCCATTCACCACAGCACTATTTATCAGCAAAGAATTACAAGTTACTCTGTCCATCAGATCATTTGTATAAATAGAAAATAATAGCGGTGCCATCACACTCCCCTGGGGCACGCCTGACGATACACTCGTTTCCGATGAACACTCGCCGTCGAGAACAGCGTACTGCGTTCTATCGCTTAGGAAGTCTTCCAGCCAGTCACAAATATGTGACCCTATTCCATAAGCTCGTATCTTCGTTAGCAGTCTGCAGTGTGGCACCGCGTCAAACGCCTTTTTGAAGTCGAGAGAAACACATTCCGCCTGTTGCCCTTCATCCATGGCTAGCAAGATGTCATGTGAGAAAAGGGGAAGCTGAGTTTCACGTGAACGATGTTTCCTAAACCCGTGTTGATTCATAGAAAGAAGCTTTTCCATTTCAAGGAAATTTACTATATTCGAACTGAGAATATGCTCCAAAACTCTACATGAAACTGATGTCACCGATATTGTCCTGTAATTTTGTGGGTCAGTTCTCTTTCCTTTCTTATAAACGGGAGTCACCTGCGCTTTTTTTTCCAATCACTAGGAACTTTGCGCTGAATGAAAGATTCGCGATAAATGCAAGCTAAGTAGAGGGTCAATGCCGCAGAATACTCTTTGTAAAACGGAACTGGTATTTCATCAGGACCAGCAGACTTTTTCTTATTTAGCTCCCTCAGCTGCTAATATTGCGATGTCCAGCTCAATCCGCTTGATGAGGAACAAAGCACACCAACTGACTGTCACGGAAACAGCGTCAGACTGGAGCAGTGCCCCTGCACCCAGACCCTGCACCCAGACCCTCCCCGGACCCCATCCCGTCGCGGTCGCCACAGGCGGCGTCTACGGTTGCATTATTAGCGGCGGCGCACGCCCTTCCGCGGATCACCGGGCCCGTCCCTCTCATTACGTCGGCTGAGGGTCGTGATTTACTGGTTCCCAGTAGCGCCGGCGGATACCCTACCGTGTACTTTTTTCCCGGCACTAATGATAAGGCAGAGGGCAGTCCCCTATGTAAGACTTGGAGACGGCTTTCCGAGAGGGGATAATTGGCGAAGCAGGAGGTCAGGCGTCCCTGCACTGACTCATTTTCTACTTTCTAGAAACACATCTGGCCCATCTCTGAAAATTACTTACAGTGGCTGAGAATGGGTACGAAGCTCATTAGAATGTCTTCCATATTGAAATACGAGATATGCACTTATTGAATCGTAAGTCAGAGGTACAAGGTCGACAATCTGTTCCTGAGTCCAGTCTTTTATTTTCATTCTCCTCTCCGAGTCGCGGTTGTATTCAACCAATTATCAGACAAGGTGATAGTGTGATAGTGGTGCAAAGGTGGATCCCAATTGGGAATCCGTTTTAACCGAGGAAAACCTCCCGAAAACCTTGGTCGGAACCGGAGGATTGGAACAAATTTAATTTATTTCTGGGACATTGTCCCAGACTAAAAATAGATTATCAGGCGAACATGAGTGCATTCCCGAGAACCAAAAATTGGACGCCCGAGTTACTCTTGTAAATTCGCAGGAATAACCTCGACCAAATAACAATGGACAAGCGTCACCCTAGAGGAACCGCACGCAGAGCACGGTATCTTCGTGACAACTAAGTGTAAATATAGGTACTCGGTACAAAACCGACTGATTATTTGCCAGATAAATTGTAATATTGCAGAACATGATAATATATAACAATAAAGATGAGCTCCTTTAATAAACCTCTTTTGTTTGTATAAACGTAGCTTATTATAATATCTTTCATAAAAAAACCTAACATGCGTTTAACTGCGTATATAGCTGACAGATTTACTTTTGTGTATTTGGCTTCGTATTAACTATTTTACAATGCTTAAAACAAGCAGTCATAAACAAGCAAACCGTTATTTTTAAGTCTTTATATTGTTGCATTTTTTTTTATATTTCACAAATTGTAACAAACTGTAAAAAAATATAACATGCGTGTAAAATGTAGAGGGCGTCACATGCCCAACCGACCTCTCCTACGACCAGCCTAATTTTATTGGCAATAGTACTACAGCTGAACTTACCTCTGAAAAATGTATTACGTACCAACTAGGAGGTTTAAACAATGCGTATGCATAACATATTAATATAAAATGTATTTATAGATAAAGAACAGTCTAGAGTGCAATAATTTATTGTATTCAACTAGTTTCGTTCTTCTCTTAGACCATCTTCAGGAATTTTAGCTCCATCGATGTTGTGAAGCTGGCAGATAACTAGCAGCGTACCAGTGCGTCACTGTTTTTACCTGCCAGCTCCACAACATCGATTCCTGAAGATGGTCTAAAAGAAGACCGAAAGTAGTCGAATAAAATAATTTATTGCACTCCAGGCTGTTCTTTATACATAAATTTAAATAAGAGTGCTATTGCAAAAAAAAAAAAAAATAAATAAATTAAAAAAAAAAATAAAAAAAAAAAAAATAAATAAATAAAAAAAAAGATGTGACAAAAAGTTTCCAAATATATGTGATAAAATGTGTGGTATATAAACTACATATATATGGTTCTTTATAATTTGTCAGTGTTATATTTTATGTAATGTATTTATACTGACTGTGACTTATCGTTATTTTAGGAATGATAATGGCAAATCACTTGCTGAAATCTAGGTCTGAAAAATAAAGCAGTTTCTTAGGAAAATAACGACTGATTGCTGCAAAACACCCATTTGGATAGGTATAAAGCTGGTTGCTTCACTTTATTCGTAGCTAGGAAACATTTTTACTTAAAGGTATCTTGAAAAACAGCAACCAGTCGCCTTTTATGAGGAATGTTTTTCTTAATCGCTTCCCATAACCGGTTTATATATGCCTAGCATATCATCATCAGATGGCCAGACAGATATTATATTACGTTTGGTGTTCTGTGGGATTGACTGTTCTGTTGTAATTGGAGAGCAACAGAAAATTTGTCCACTATGCGGCGAGAATTAATAACATTATAATATCGAACCCAAGTCGCTACTCGCATTTACTATCAACATTAAATTTATTGTGATGTGATATTTATTCCAAATTGTAAGTAGCGACTTTAAGTAGATATTATTATGTTATTAATTCTGTCTGTCACAGACTATAAAAAGATGAAAAGATAGGAAAATATGAATAAAAACATTCCACATTGAAGGCGACTGGTTGCTGTTTTTCAAGACATTTTTATTCCTCACATTCATAGTGTTCCCAATCCATAATGGATTAAAGCTTTACATTGTTAGTTCTGTAAATATCTCTTTATACCTGGAGGGCCAAAAAGCGACCTACATTATACTCAGAAAAGAAACAATACTTTACTAGATTAGAGATACGATGTTGGTAGTCACAGGACATGTTCATTAGTATGTTTAGAAGAATATCGGTCACCTCCGTTCAGAATGTGTCCTATTGCCTGGTAAGCAAAGACTCCGCCAAGCGTTAAGGCATCGACGCGTATCTGAGTCTGTGATGGCCCGCATTGTGTCACAGAAGTGCACCTACCGTTTCACAGCATTGCACATGTATGCGATTCGCGTCAAGTCTTGTAGTCTGGCGGGTCACGGTGAAAGGCTCACACCCTGCGGCACCAAGAAGGTGCGTACGTGCACAGAAAAATGTGTTCTTGCATTGTCCTGTTGGAAAATGGCGTCTGGGGTTTCGTGTACAAAGGGTGCGCCTTTCGTTAGTAGGAAGTCATTAACGTAGGTCAGTCAGCTCACAGTGCTGTAGAAATGCACCGATAGTGATTTGCGGTCTTACCAAACAGCACCTCTCACCTTATGGTCTTGGCTGGATCTGTACGTCTTGCGTGAATTCAGCCACCGTGATGTTGCTCACCCTGCCTGTCACGATTAGATTAGATTAACACTTGTTCCACATATCATGAATACGACACTTCGTAATGATGTGGAACGTATCAGGTTAATTAAGGGTGTCAGTGCAAGAGGTTACATTAAACCCAATCCAATCAGTAGATGTAATTGCCATTCAGAAATTCTTTTAAATTATTTTTAAATGCTAGTTGGCTATTTGTCAGGCTTCTGATGCTGCTTGGTAGGTGACCAAAGAAATTTTTGGCTGCATAATTGACCCCTTTCTGTGCGATACTCAGATTTAACCATACCTAGTGAAGATCATCCTTTCTCCTGGTGTTATAGCTGTGTACACTGCTATTAATTTTGAACTCGGTTTGATTATTGACATAAAATTTCATAAATTTATATATGGTGTTTCACGAAGTGTTTTTGCCTCTGTAACGTATAAAATAATAGGTGACGGGAAATTTTAATGCGGTAAGTCAACACAAGAAATGTTACACTTTCTGGGGAGCTATGAACATAGTTTATTGTATCATTTTCCAATGATACAAAGATATAATTTTTTAAATGGAACAATAGCTTTTTCTATCGTGTATTGGATTCGTTCAAACCAGCTACGTCCAAATCAATTTAAACTACAGTCCTATCATTGTTAGTTTGGGAGCTTCAACCCTTCAAAGTTTAGGGGGCGGAGGCTGCGATAGTGTACCTGACTGGCCGAGTGGCTCCGCAGAAAGTGTAACATTTCTTGTGTTGACCTACCGAATTAAAATTTCCCATCACCTATTATTTTATAAGTTACAGAGGCAAAAACACTTAGTGAAACACCCTGGTATATATACTGTGAAGTTACTGTGAGGATACCTAAATCCTTAAATAGATGTCTGCAGAATGATCGTGAGTGGGCTCCAGCAATTATTCTGATTATACGCCTTTGTGCAATGAATACTTTTTTACTCAACTATGACTTACCCCTGAATATGATTTCATACGAAAGCAGTGAATGAAAATAGACATAGCAAGCAATGGGCGCATACCTCATTGGTGACTTCATGTCAAATTTGGGATAGTAAGCGAATTTACTGAGATTATTATCGCCAAAATTTGCCTTAACCCTAACAGCATACGTGGATGAATTGAAAGGTTTCCGCAGACCGTCTATTTGTTGCTTCCAGTTTAATCTCTCATCAATGCACACACCTAAAATTTTTGAAAATTCTACCGTAGTTACAGACTTCTGTTCAAAGGCTATTACTGGAGCCATTTATTGTTCAGAACTGTGTATTCTGTGTTTTATCGTTTGCAGAGAACCACGTAATAATTTTGTGCAAAACATTATTTACCATTACATCACTTAGTTCTTGTTTTTTGGTTGTGATTACTATATTAGTATCATCATCAAAAATATCTAACTTTGCATCTTAATCAATGTAGAATGGCAAGTGATTTATGTATATCAAAAATAGTAAAGGACCTAAGACCGAACACTGTGGCACCCCATCCTTGATAGTTCCCCAGTTTGAGGAATCGGCCAATGCTTTGAACCACTTATTTCAACTTTCTGCATTCTTCCAGTAAAGTATGAATTAAACAATTTGTGCACTGCCCCAGTTAAACCATAATGATTACGCTTATCTAGAAGAATTCCATGATATACACAATCAAAGGCTTTTGAAATATCACAAAAAATACCACTGGGTGGTTCCCTGTTATTCAGAGCATTTGATATTTCATCGGTGAAGGCATGCCGGTATATAGGATTTTCTGTTGAAAAGCCTTTCTGAAAACTAAACTGCGGCGATTATTTTCAAACAAACAGAATCTGCACCCGTAAGAAAACATTTTATGACGCCATTCTTGTTCCCAGTGACGTCGTTCAGTACACTATTGCGTCTAGCGTGTTTCTGTACACTAGGCAAAGGTAGGCGGAGCACAAGTAAACCATGCCGTAATGAATGGCGAAGGACTGTCACTCCTGATAGTGTACGATAGTGTACGATGTGTTACACTGTATTACTGTTCCGCCTGAGCCGAGGAGGACGTAGGTCTGACTTGAAATGCCAATTGGACAAGAGGTCGGTCTTCTCAAAGAGTAGTCTGGCATATCTCGTCGTTTCATTTTTTTTTTTTTTTTTTTTTTTCAATTTTCCATTAACTTTTCTGTACGCGCTCACTGCACTGCTGAAATCTGAGCAGCAGTATCGCGTATGGATGTGGCAAAAATGTGCCATCCTTTAAATTAATGGGTTTCAATTGCTTATAGGTTTGCAAAAAACCCTGGACGTCTGCTTAGTTCATATTGATTCAAAACTTGCATTTTATGGCTACAACTGGTAAGTGGTGTTGTGCCACGATATTGATTTTGACTTTGTACACGTAGGCCGATATGATTCAAATGCGAATCACTACTGCAACACATACTGATGTACATATTCTGTGATATGGTACTTCCGGTTTCTGGCCTTTCAACGATTTTCTTATTTCTAAACATGAGTGTTGTGAGATTACCGCCTAACAGAAATACCGGTAATCAATAGCATTTGATAATTAAACAGTATGAAGTTCACTGCAAACATTGACCATGCCAATGCACTAAATCTTACACAATTTTAATCTTATTAATTATGGTAGCAATGTATGTACACAGTTGGGTGACAACATTTATAGTTAGGCCATAGGTAGAAATTCTCCTCGTTGAGATTTGCTGTGTGCTTGTAGCTGACGGGAGGCCAGCGAGCAGGCCGACGTTGGTGGCTTGTTCCAACTTAGGATTTTACAGTTCGTTTCCGGTGAGGGGAGAGAGGGACAATGGCGAGTGCCAGGCACAGTGCAATGCACAAATATTGTAATACTACTGGCATTTGAAGTAATACGATGCAGTTAGGAACCTTTAAGCCCTCATTACAAAATAGCCTGTTGATAAATAAACAATACATTAGCTGATATAGTCACATCTAACGTAATATGTTTAATTGACAATGAAAAGTAGTAAATTACCAACGAAGACAAGACAGTTACACAACTAGCATGGCAATGTTTGTTTATAAAAATAATATATTAACTATTTCTCATTTTATTTTCAATTAATATTTTGTATTTTATCTTGAAGTATTCAGTTAAATCACTTATCTGTGGTATAAGAAATTGCACGATTATGATAAACAGTACAAAGGATGTTTATACTAATATAAAAACGTAAGAAAATATTTGTTTAATATGTAGTGTAATTATTTTGATTTTAAGTAAAGTTTTAGAAATGTATTGGCTGAGCGCTGTACGTTGGCAAATCGGTTAGAACAGTTCACATGGGGAAGTTGATGACGTAGGGGAAAAAACCCCAGCAGTTGAGCTTTTGGCGCGCGCGCGCGCGAGGGCAGGAAATGACGAGGTCGGGAGCACGTGGAGAACTGGCCGGGCGGCATCGCTCTGCATCTGTCGTCATGTGGATCTCGAGGTGGTGACTTTAGATTTGTGTGTGGCAATCACCACGTGTGTTTGCTCGTCGTAGACTGCACCAAGTTAAATCGAGTGCTACTGTGTGTTTGTGAATATTTAGCCGGTGCAACAAGGTGTGCATCGCATTGAATTAAAGTGACTGTGATTTGTTAATGTAACACGTGTCGTCGCATAGGCATGAACATAAACGGTGTTTGAGACAGCCACGTGGTGTGAAAACAATTCGCGACAAATATTCATTTCGTCTGGGGGCTCACGAGCTATAACTTTATTTGGTAAATGAGTCGACGTACAGACGTATCAGCCACAGGATTCAAATATTGTGAAATAAACAACATAAAGTGAACTTTCAGGTGTTTTCAAAAATAGTAGTTAGTACACCCTTTTCTCTCATGAACTTGATTTTATTATGAATTTGTTTTGTTAATCATATGCAGGGAAGGAAAGCTGCGAACGTGTGATATCATCCCCTAGAAAACGAGCCAGACAGTCGCAATCACAGTTCCAGTGTTTTTGCATGTTTAGGAATTTGGTTCGCAGTTGGTGGTTGTGAGTTTTAAAAATTAATCTTTCCCTATTTTAAACTCTCACCCCGACCTTCACGCTCGCATTTGGGGGCTCGTCCGGGATAAGTTCACGTTGGACTTGCTCGGACGGAGAGATTAGGGTGTGTATAAGACAGTGAACAGTTACGAACAGTTGCAAACAAGTGCGCGGACGCGACGGACAATTTCAAGTGTGTGTGGTGGCTGGCAGCAGAGAGCGGGATAAATTCACACCGGTTTTGATCGGACGGAGAAGTTGGGTGTGCTTATGACAGTGATAGTGGACAAAACAATTAGCATAATCGTGGACGATACGCGAACGCGTCGCGCGTTTAACGACGGTTGGTGGCTGGCAGAGTTCGGGCGCGGGCATCCGTAACCGGCGATCGACAGCGCATCGGCCCGGCAGCAGTGAGCGGCAGCGCTCGATATCCACGCACTCAAATTTCATCTTCTGCAACGGACGTCAGTGATCGTGGGGACTTTGCAAGTCGTCAACGGAGCGTCGGGGCCAAGCAGCTTCGATTCGACACAGGTTAAGGGATGCAGTGAGGACATATTCCAGCCACAGCTTCTACAACAGACGGCAGCGAGCGTTGGGGACGTCGCAGCTCGTTGCAGCAACTTCTGGATTAAAAGATAAGTAAAGCAGCTGGCGCTATAAATTCTTGTGTGTTAATCAAGCTTTCTTGTGGCACCAAATCATGGAGCAGGTTTTTAAAAGGTCGCCAAGCGACGTAGATACAGAGAGTAGCATACCAGAAAGTCCAGAGAGGGTAAATACTGGGGCAATGTTGTTGACACCGGAGATGTTAGCAGCCATGTTAGCGAGTTTTAGCTCAAATTTAGAATCAAAAATAGGATCAAAAATAGAAAATTCATACTCAAATTTAAAATCAGAAATAGAAACTGTAAAATCAGAATTGAAAGCAGACTTTAAGGCAGACATTGGGGCACTACAAAATTCAATGCTTGGATTAAAGGCAGAAATAATCACAGACATTGACAAACAGATAGGAAGTGTAACAGAACGGTTTGAAAATAGGGAAAAGGAGATACATGCCAGAATTGGTGCTATTGAGACTGAGGTAGGAGGCAAGTTAGATGCTGTGAAACAAATATGTGATCACAGGAATGAGGGCCCTATACAGGCGTTGGCTGAGGTTGACAAGAGGATGGTGGCAGGTATTGAGGAAACAAAAACTTTGTTGTCAGGAAAATTAGAGAATACAGAATGTAACTTTAGGAAAAAGATAGAACAAGTAGTGACAGTAAACTATACTGAGATTGAGAAGGCGAACACTAGAATAAATAGTCTAGAATTGTGTACTGCATCAGGAAACACTAATTGGTCCATGGTGCAGACACCTAATGGAAGAAAGTTTTCAGGAGTGGGTAATTATCATCCAGTGGATTTTTTGGCTGCATGCAAGGACTAATTTGTGCTTGGTATGTCAGACCAGTGTAAAATGAAGTTAGCAAAGAGAATGCTTGACTGTTGTGCTCAAACTTGGGCAAATCAGTGTGCTGATAAATTTGTAACTTTTGAGGCGTTTGAAAAGTTGTTTTTAAATAAGTATTGGGGGGAGGCCAAGCAAGCTAAGATACAAAAATGAATTCTTGAACGAACCAAACTATATGAAAGGGAACCCAGAATTTGAAGTAATCATTGAGGAGGAGCTGTTTATTCAAGATTTATTAGTCATAAAGGGACTTTGTTTACATCTAATGTTAGGAAGTGATTTCCTGTGCAAATATGAAGCTCAGTTGAAGTATAAAGATAAAGTGTTAGAATTGAGTCTGGAGGAATGTATGAAGAGGGTGAAATTCAAAAAGTTTGTAAGTGATAAAAATTTAATGGCATGTTTACACAAGTAACTGCCATAAACCAGTGTAAATCATGAAGTATGAAATTCAATGCATTGTAGATAGTAGGTTAAGAATTTGTGTATATTTATTCTGTGGTCTGTGTTAGTATCTACTTGTGTGTTTAGATTTAAGCATTGGGGTCAAGTTTACAAGTATTCTTTATAAGTGTTTTTCTTTTGATGTTTGTGTTAAAACATGTGCTTGTATCAGATTTGCATTTCAACAGTGGTACCTGAAGTAAAGACTGTACATATGTGTATGTGTGTATGCTAACACTAAAGGATAAAGTGGGAGTGTACTGTTTATGTGTGTGTATATGTGAGCAGGGATGGCTATGTGGTGTGAGTTGTGGGGTGACTTGGAGAATGAGTAAGTGGTGGACATTGATGCAGGCAGTGGGGTCTGTGGCTTAGATAAATTGTGATGAAAATGTCAGCTGACAGTGTTGCATATGTGGGTGTGACTGACCATATGGGTCAGAAGTGAGGAATGTATGTTTGTTGTGGCTGGTTTGGCTAAAGGTGGGTTGGATTGAGAAATGTTTCAATGAGAGAAAGTGTTTGCTCTTTAATGTCTGGCTCTTTGAGTGTTTGGTAGATAATGTGTCTAATATGGAATGCTCTGCATTGTTATATTAAACTGTTTCTGATAACACATTTTGGTTTCTTTAATGGTGCTCAACTGTTGACTGAACAATTTCTGCAACAAGAGTTGACGAGAACTATTTTTCTGTCTAGCCTGGGTATCAATAGGGTTTGGTGATACTTTATTTAAAAAATGTAGATGTTTTGTGAGAAACTAATTTTGAAATTAGACTTTAAACTTAGATATTTTATTGTGGGGAGTACTTGTGGAAAGCACATGAGACTGATGACAGGGATCCAAATTTAAATCTCACACCACCAAAAATAATTTTTTTTTTTTTTTTGGTGCGAGGGGGTAGGATTTGTATTTATGTTTGTAGGTGTCATTATGATAGAAGAGATAATTCTCTATGATAACATTCTTTTGGTAGTATTATTTGAGCTTTAAGATATATTTTTGACACAGGCAGGTTTTTTTTTATTTGATGGAGTAATACTCCAAGTAGGCCACATATTCTCTTGTTTGTTTCATCTGAAGCTAAGGCTGATGAGAGTGCAGGCATGGTAGTTTGGGTTGATCTGATAATGACTAACACAAGCCACTTTGAGTTCTTAATTCTGTTGATTTGCATGTTACTGTACATGTCTCAATACTTAGTTTAAATTGCACCAAGTCTGGATGGCAGAGGGGTGGGATACAAATCCAACCAAATCCTGGTGTCCAGACAAACTCTTGTCTATGTTGACTCATGAGTGCCTTCTGCTCTTCCTGTTCCATGTAGAGTGCATATGAAGTGTGTGAACAAGAACGCTTGATCCAGTGCCATGAATTTAAGCTGCAACAGCATGTTGGTTGAAATGACGGAGACATAGGACCATACACCATGGACCAGAGTTGCTGCAACGATGACTCTGGTGTTCTCAGTGTCAAAGTGGTGTGAGATTTCCTTTAAACAAGTGGAGTGTACACCGTCAAAAGTTTTTATAGTGATAATTCTAGTTTTTCCATGTAGAACAAGGTCCTCTAAAGACTAAAGGTTAATACTATTATAAATTTGGTGCCAATTCTGTATATAAACAACAGGCACACTTAAAATTCATGGATGTAATTATTTATAAGGATTCTTTTCTTAAAAATATGCACACACTACAAGTGATTTTAATGGTACAAATATTGGGAAATTTTCTCACTGCCCTGTTTATTTTTTTATTTATCTATTTATTTATTTTTTGCATTAGTTGAGGTCATAATTGGCATAGTGTTTGAGCCAATCCGATTCAAAAATTTTGTAATTTTAAATTTTGCTCATTTGAATGTATTAATTTTGGTGCTACTTGCGCAATCCTGCACATGGTTTGGTTGCCGCAAGTGGGGGGTATTGCGAGATTACCGCCTAATAGAAATACCGGTAATCAATAGCATTTGATAATTAAACAGTATGAAGTTCACTGCAAACATTGACCATGCCAATGCACTAAATGTAACACAATTTTAATCTTATTAATTATGGTAGCAATGTATGTACACAGTTGGGTGACAACATTTATAGTTAGGCCATAGGTAGAAATTCTCCTCGTTGAGATTTGCTGTGTGCTTGTAGCTGACGGGAGGTCAGCGAGCAGGCCGATGTTGGTGGCTTGTTCCAACTTAGGATTTTACAGTTCGTTTCCAGTGAGGGGAGAGAGGGACAATGGCGAGTGACAGGCACAGTGCAATGCACAAATATTGTAATACTACTGGCATTTGAAGTAATACGATGCAGTTAGGAACCTTTAGGCCCTCATTACAAAATAGCCTGTTGATAAATAAACAATACGTTAGCTGATATAGTCACATCTAACGTAATATGTTTAATTGACAATGAAAAGTAATAAATTACCAACGAAGACAAGACAGTTACACAACTAGCATGGCAATGTTTGTTTATAAAAATAATATATTAACTATTTCTCATTTTATTTTCAATTAATATTTTGTATTTTATCTTGAAGTATTCAGTTAAATCACTTATCTGTGGTATAAGAAATTGCACGATTATGATAAACAGTACAAAGGATGTTTATACTAATATAAAAACGCAAGAAAATATTTGTTTAATGTGTAGTGTAATTATTTTGATTTTAAGTAAAGTTTTAGAAGTGTATTGGCTGAGCGCTGTACGTAGGCAAATCCGTTAGAACAGTTCACATGGGGAAGTTGATGACGTAGGGGAAAAAACCCCAGCAGTTGAGCTTTTGGCGCGCGCGCGCGCGAGGGCAGGAAATGACGAGGTCGGGAGCACGTGGAGAACTGGCCGGGCGGCATCGCTCTCCATCTGTCGTCATGTGGATCTCGAGGTGGTGACTTTAGATTTGTGTGTGGCAATCGCCACGTGTGGTTGCTCGTCGTAGACTGCACCAAGTTAAATCGAGTGCTACTGTGTGTTTGTGAATATTTAGCCGGCGGAACAAGGTGTGCATCGCATTGAATTAAAGTGACTGTGATTTGTTAATGTAACACGTGTCGTCGCATAGGCATGAACATAAACGGTGTTTGAGACAGCCACGTGGTGTGAAAACAATTCGCGACAAATATTCATTTTGTCTGGGGGCTCACAAGCTATAACTTTATTTGGTAAATGTGTCGACGTACAGACGTATCAGCCACAGGATTCAAATATTGTGAAATAAACATCATAAAGTGAACTTTCAGGTGTTTTCAAAAATAGTAGTTAGTACACCCTTTTCTCTCATGAACTTGATTTTATTATGAATTTGTTTTGTTAATCATATGCAGGGAAGGAAAGCTGCGAACGTGTGACATCATCCCCTAGAAAACGAGCCAGACAGTCGCAATCACAGTTCCAGTGTTTTTGCATGTTTAGGAATTTGGTTCGCAGTTGGTGGTTGTGAGTTTTAAAAATTAATCTTTCCCTATTTTAAACTCTCACCCCGATCTTCACGCTCGCAGTGTACAACGATACATAATGATTGCTCAAATTAAAAAGTACTAGACGTTTTAACAACTGAACCTATTAAAATTTGCATATGTCACTTTGGAACATCGCTGTCAGACATCTGTGGAAAAAACTCACGCATCTTGAAATACCAATTCAAAGCCATTTACCGCCACATCTACGTCTAAGTGATTAATCTTCAACTAACAGTTAAGTACCTAGTAGAGTGTTCATAGAACCGATTTAAGACGACTTCTCTGCCGTTATGCTCTCGGAAACGAACCTCTAAATCTTTCCGTAAGATGTATAATTATACTGAAGTAGGAAATTGATTTTTAAATTTTCACTAACAAATTTCGCAACGACCAAACAACCCATCCCGTGTATCATGTCCGGGACGTTTTCTTATCTATTGCATCATAACATAAAACTCGTTGCTCTTCGTTGAACTTTTTCGATGACGTCCATCAATCCTGTTCTGGTAAGGATATACACATATGTCTTCCTGCAGAGTTTGGAAAATATTATTGTTGGCTGTCTGGCTAGTGGATTTGTTGCATATTGTGTGATACCACCGAAGCATAGTCAGTGTTTGTCCCAGAACAATACCTACGTGTCTTTTACGGATATTGTTATTCGTGATTTATAATTCCTCGGCATTTATTGCAATTGAAAGCCTTGAGATTGAACGGATTTTTTTAGTACTTACTCATGTCAGTGACCCCATACTTTTCCTTTGAAAACTGCGTCTTTTGTTCCGTATTAAGTCTTGGGAACACCTGGAGAGTTTGAAATGTACAATACATCTCCACTTTCAAATTATTATGAAAGGCAATATGAATTAGGTAACGGGGCTGTATAGGTAGAACTCAATTCATAAACGTAATACACTTTTGTTTCACTGTTTTCTTCCAATTATTCGTATAAATAACCGAACGGGGTGGCGCAGTGGTAAAACACTGGACTCGCATTCTGTAGGACGGTGGTTCAAATCCACAACCGGTCACCCAGATTTAGCTTTTACGTGATATCCCTAAATCACTCTAGGCAAATGCTGCGATGGTTCCTTTCAAAGGGGAAGGCCAATTTACTTCCTCATCCTTGCTCACAACTCCGAGTGCAAGCTCCGTCTCTAATGACCACGCTGTAGACGGGACGTTAAACCCTAAGCTTCCTTCTTTTACCTGTATAAATATTTCTTACAGGCTGTGTTGTTATATTTAAATAATAACTATGTAGCTAGCAGAATTGCTGCGGTCTCC
The DNA here is from genome assembly GCA_026315105.1 of Locusta migratoria. Taxonomy (NCBI): domain Eukaryota; kingdom Metazoa; phylum Arthropoda; class Insecta; order Orthoptera; family Acrididae; genus Locusta; species Locusta migratoria. The sequence goes on from CM048751.1 coordinate 21,855,678, forward strand.
AACGTGCTCCTGTTTCTCTTCCGGTCCCTTTCTGGATTCCCCTGCAGCTGAAGAAATGTAGGCTAAACATATCGGAATATTTTATGGCACTGCATTTGAATCAAGGGGTAGTTTTTAAAGTAAACTGCTTTTCGCCTGCGTCATATGCTTCCCGGATGAAGTAGCTGGCTTTAAAATTTCTGTTATAACGATGAAAAATGAGAAGTCAGGTACTGTAACCGTAACATTTTCGAGCCAAGTGGTCAAGAACACAATAATTTACCATAATCCAAAACATGCCATACTTAATTCCATTGAAAAGAAATTTACGTGTTATCACTCAGTAATTAACAACAGTAAAATCATTTCTACGGATTTACATGAAGTCAGGCAGGACTAGTAACATTGATATGTCATAAATATTTATTACAATTCTGTGTAAGTTCTGTTTTCTTGACAGAACAACTAGTATCGAAACACCATGTTCACCTTCAAGCTAACCTACTTAAACAGCACTAACTGTGCTTGTTTGGCGGTAAATAAGTCTCTTACAATGCTAAATAAAATTTCATATATTCTGATAATATCATCTTTAGGAATCTTGAAGAAATGAAAATGAATTTAACCTGTATTGTGTTGCATTAAACTCACATAAACACAACACTTCATGAGATTTCTGTGTAGTTAAATAATAATTTCGTAACGGACATCTAGCTGAACATGATTTTTATTTCTTAACCTAGCACGTTTTTGATAAAACAGTAGTCAGCTATTAATTTTCTCTGCTTTTTGCTAACTTCGCGGTTGTGCTCTCCCCTTTCCCCTGCTGTTGGCCTAGATTGCTGTGACACTTTCTCTGTGTAGCCGGGCATGATGTGTTTCGTGGAGCTCAGGGGCTTTGACTCACGACAGCCAATCCATCAGCGGCTTAGCGGGAATTTCAGCTAACCAGAGCGACCGCCACCGAAAGGGCTGAGTTGCTTTACCGCACGGAAGCTGATCTGCCGTTTCATCAGGCTAAAGCTGTTTCCTCTGTGAAATCACCACATTCTTTTGGCTTAAACATCCGTTTTCACGCGTGCTCTGCTAACATTTATCGCACAAAGTATTGTTATTGATTCATATTTCTCACTAATTATCGCCCTTGCGCCTTTATTTCATTTGTAAGGGAACAGAGTTAGCTTCAGAACTGTGGGCCCACGTGGATGAAGATGTCCTGCTATGTTGTTCCCATTCCTTAGCTTGTGTCCCTCTCTCTAATTACTATATGGGCTATTTCAACCACGCTGTTTCTTACTTGTAAAATTAAGCCCTTTTTAAACGATGAACGAAAGTGAACAAGATAGATAATAGGATACTGAAGCGCTCCTAGCGTACTAGCCCTGCACTACAAACTCATGTAAGATCTTGTGGCAGCATGTTTAGACGACAAACGCAATCGAACAGTAATACCCGATGTTGAAAGTGAGGTTATAACTGGCGATGTGTTATGCAGGACATCACAGTTTAATACTGGGATTTCGGAAACAACGCTAAATGTTATTGACGGCCAAAGAGAACTGTGCAATGTTTGTTTTTGTTCAACTTAGTGTGGTAAAGTGCTGGGAAGTGAAACAACATTTCAAAACATTGACATCTATTTTCAAGCGAAAAAAGCATATGAACACATCAAACAATATTTATATGAGCATAAATAGACCTTGTGTAGTTTATCTACTACGATTTTCCCACTGACATTGTTAATAACGTCATGTACAACTGAATTTTTGGCCTTCATTTGAACTGACATTTTCATTTAAAAAGCTATTTAATGAAAATTGCGTCATAAAATTACAATCTTATTCAAATAAACAATTAGCTTTAGTCTTTTCTGTTACAATATTGCAAAACAAACCATTTTTCGGTTTCAGATATACGACCTCGCTTTTAGGTCGACACTGAATTGAGATAAATATTTAAATCGAACATTAGCAATTAACCGCTAAACCAAAGTATAATAATAAAATAAAGATTAATATGGCAAATTTGCTTGCAAACCGTGTAACCGTCGGCTACAATATGAAAATCGCGTGATGAAAATAGGTTAACTTCTGTCAGCAGACGACCGTTCAATCGAAACAATCTTCTCGAGAAAGCTTAACGTGATGTTGACGTGAGGTGATGGTCCGGTGACGGACAGTGTGAATGCCGCCATTAAAATACATTGTGGAATACATTCTGATCATAAACTTCGACAAAACGCTAAATATACGTAAATACTATGGAAAATGGCGGACTAACTGGAGCAGTGACTGCAGCTGACAGCTACTAACTCGCGCATGCGCAGTGAAACCTCTGGTACCGAATTTAGAACTGGCCCTATTTCTCTATCGCTATAATTATCGCCCTTCGATACTAGCGCGATCATACTAGTGCAGCCATTCAAACGACAGACGGCCGCCATTAACGCAACTTGTTATCAATCTACTACAAGTTCGTTCATTGTTTAAAACGGGCTTTGGACACTTAACGGTATTTGTGCCATATTTGAGATAGTTGGCAGCTGTACATTTAGGGCTGCTTATCGTGCATATTAGACTGTTTTTAGTTACCTTATCAGTAATTGTCTATTGATTAAACCTTTCGTGACAAAAATTTCCCACACAGAATTTTATTTTCCACAGTACACAGGCATGTAAGAGTCCCATATCTGCACCTGTCAATTGTTTGGATCCAACACATTCATTGTTTTGAAGCCAATGGGTGGGCTGCGGCTTAACTGCTTCAGTTCTGCATTATTTTCCTTGTGTTTTGGCTGTTTTACTCACTCTTGTTCCTGATCCGCAACGTAGCCTCTCGGGAATATCAGCGTGGTCCGGGGCGCCATCTCACGAATTATGTGGCCGCTCCTGCTGGAGCTTCCAGGACTCCCTCGGGCATGGGTGTCGGCGTTGTTCCTAGCAGTTCGATCCATTAGTTACGTAAATTAAAATATTTGCAGTAGATAAGTCAGTGAGGGTATTCTTTTTATTTCCAATTCATTTCGAAAATATTGAGGTTTGTGCACAAATTTGTTAATAAATAATTGTAGGCCTGTGCTGTGATAGTGTCATGGAAAACAAGGGGTGTAAGCCACTTCCATGAAAAACACGACCACGCCATAGCTCCACCGCCTCCGAATTTTACTGTTGGCAGTACACACGCTGGCAGATGACATTAACCGGACATTCGTATACCCACACCTTGCCATTGGATCACCACATTGTGTGACGTGGTACGTCACTCCACACGACGTTTTTCCACTGTCTACAGTCGTCCAATGTTTACGGTCCTTACACCAAGCGATGCGTCGATTGGCATTGATCTGCATGATGTGTGACTTAAGGGTTGCCAATCGACAATGAAATCCACGTTCCTTCTCCTTCCCACTGTCATAGTACTCGGAGCGGATTGTGATACAGTTTGGAAATCCTGTTTGATAGTCTGGATAGAGACCTGCCTATTACACTGTACGATTTTCAACTGTCGGCTATCTCCGTCAGTCAATAGACGAAGTCGGCTTGTACGCTTTCGGGCTGTACATGCCCTTCGCGTTTCCACTTCACTATCACATCAGATATCGTGGACCTAGGGGTGTTTAGGAATGTGGAAATTTCGTGTACATGCTTCAGACACAAGTGACACACAATTATCTGACCACGTTTATTTTTTTTTATTTTTTTATTGGTTTTTTCTGTTCCATAGGACCCAATTGAGGAGCGAGACTCCATGGTCATGGAACAAGTCAATACATTAATTGTTACACAAGAATGGTAATAGAAAAAATTTTAAATAGTCCTTTGCACACGACAATCTTAAGACAAAGTGAAAAGAATCAATAAAGGAAAAGTAAATTAGCTTAATTGTTTAACTTTTCTAGGAGTTCCTCGACAGAATAAAAGGAGTGAGCCAAGAGGTAACTCTTCAATTTAGATTTGAAAGCGTGTGGATTAGTGCTAAGATTCTTTAGTTCTTGTGGCAGCTTATTGAAAATGGATGCCGCAGAATACTGTACCCCTTTCTGCACAAGTGTTAAGGTGGTGTGATGCAAATGTAGATTAGACTTCTGTCTAGTATTCACCGAGTGAAGGCTACTAACTCGTAGGAACAAGCTGGTATTATTAACAACAAACGACATTAAAGAAAAAACGTATTGTGACGCCAGAGTCAAAATTCCAAGACTACTGAAAAGGGGTCGACATGACGTTCGCGAACTTACTCCAGATATTGCTCGAACCGCCCGTTTTTGAGCCAGAAATATCCTTTTTGCATCAGGCGAGTTACCCCAAAAAACAATGCCGTACGTCATAAGTGAGTGAAAGTATGCGTAATAGACTACTTTACGTGTTGAAAAATCACTTATCTCAGATATTGTTCTAATGGTAAATATAGCGGAATTTAGTTTTGGAACAAGGTCCTGAACATGGGCTTTCCATGACAGCTTACTGTCTATATGAACACCTAGAAATTTGAACTGTTCAGTCTCACTTATCACATGGCCATTATGTGTAATCAGAATGTCAGCTTTCGTCAAATTATGTGTTAGAAATTGTAAAACCTGAGTTTTACTGTGATTTAACATCAACTTGTTTTCTACTAGCCATGAACTCATCTCTTGAACTGCATTATTTGATACTGTGTTAATATTACGAGCAACATCCTTCACTACCAAGCTGGTATCATCAGCAAACAAAAATATTTTACAATCACCTGTTATACTTGAAGGCATATCATTTATATAAATAAGAAACAACAACGGCCCCAAAACAGACCCCTGGGGCACCCCATACTTAATTATGCCCCATTGGGATTGCACGTCATAGCCATTTTCTACACTGCGGAGAATTACCTTCTGCTGCCTATTATTAAAGTAAGAGGTGAACCAGTTGTGGGCTACTCCCCGTATTCCATAATGTTCCAACTTCTGCAACAATATTTTGTGATCAACACAATCAAACGCTTTTGTTAAATCAAAGAAGACGCCTAATGTCCGTAGCCTCTTATTTAACCCACCAAGTGCCTCACAGAGAAACGAAAATATAGCGTTTTCGGTCGTTAAACCACTTCTAAAACCAAACTGTACGTTTGACAGGAAATTATGTGAACTGAAATGATCAATTAATCTTGAATATACAGCCTTTTCAATAACTTTAGAAAAAACCGATGGCATAGAAATAGGTCTATAGTTGTCTACATTATCCCTTTCTCCTTTTTTATAAAGCGGTTTCACTACTGAGTACTTTAATCTGTCAGGAAACTGACCATTCTGAAAGGAAAAATTACAAATATGGCTTAGTACTGGGCTAACATATGGAGAACAGTACTTTAGAATTCTGCTAGATACCCCATCATATCTACAAGAGTCCTTAGTCTTTAGTGATTTAATTATTGACTCAATCTCACCTATGGAAGTATCATGAAGGACCATTTCAGGTAACAGCCTCGGAAAGGCATTTTCTAAAAACGTTATATGGTTACCTGTAGAAACTAGAGTTTTGTTTAGTTCCCCTACTATATTCAGAAAGTGATTATTGAATATTGCACATATATCTAACTTATCAGTAACAGAAACATTCCTACTACGCACTGACGTTATATCTTCTACCTGCTGCTGCTGACCAGACACTTCCTTCACGACTGACCAGATAGTTTTAATTTTATCCCGAGAGTTTGCTATTCTTTTTGCGTACCACATACTTTTTGCATTTTAATGACATTTTTCAGAACCTTACAGTACTGTTTGTAATGAGCTACTGCATCTTCATTCTGACTGCTTCTAACATTTTGATACAACTCCCGCTTAGTTCTACATGATACTCTTATCCCCTTTGTCAGCCACCCTGGCTGTCTGTTATTGGTAGTACCCTGTTTTGAGCGTTCTAGCGGAAAGCAACTTTCAGACAGCGTAAGAAATGTGTTAAGGAAAGTATTATATTTATCATCTGCATTGTCAGCACTATAAACATCCTGCCATTCTTGTTCCCTAATTAAGCTTAAAAAGGTGTCAATTGCATCTGGATTAACTTTTCTGAGTAGTTGATATTTATGTTTAACATTTGTTTGAGAACAAATACTTTTTAGAATTAAAAGTTGGGCATCGTGTTCTGATAGGCCATTTAAAATTCTGCTGACAGAGTGCTCCTCTAATAATGAAGAATGAACGAAAATATTGTCAATGGTAGAACTGCTATTTCCTTGCACTCTCGTTGGAAAAAATACTGTTTGCATCATGTTATAGGAATTAAATAGATCTAACAGCTGACTTTTCCTTGAGCTATCACCTACACAATTAATGTTGAAATCTCCACACACAATTAAATTTTTATACTTCCTATACAGTGAATCCAGAACCAATTCCAGCTTGGGCAGAAACATTTTAAAATCTGAGTCAGGGGATCTATAAATAACAACTATTACTAGTTTAGTTCCATTAACATTAACAACTCCTACACAGCATTCAAATATCTGTTCTGTGCAGTGTTTAGAAAAATCGATTGACTCCGATGAAAAATCGTTTTTTACATACATGGCCACTCCCCCACACTGCAAGGAACTCCTAGAGTTGAAGGCAGCTAACCTGTATCCTGGCAAAGGAAGTCTCTGAATTGTCACACCACTTAAAAAGTGCTCTGAAATACCAATAATGTCATAATCAGTATCAATAATCAGTTCATTAACTTTATCTCTGATGCCCTGTATATTTTGATGAAAGACAGTAACTCCCTTATTACTTATTGAAGTCTGTGAGTTTCGTTTCGAGCTCTATTCCGCTCTCTTACGAAGTCTAATGACTACAGAGGTGGTTGATATGGAACACCTGGCAGTAGTTGGCAGTACAGTGGACTTAATATCTTGGTGTCCGAATGCTTTTGATCACTTAGTGTATGTCAAAAACAAAGCAAGGAGTAGACCTAGTGACTTTGCGTCGTTCAAGAGACCATGTGTGCTTCCTATGAAGGAGTCTTCTTTGGAAGTAGTGCTACAGTAAAGGTCGTACCTTTTAAACACGCTTGAAAAGAACGCTCATATGGCCTGGGCTTCAATTCACGCAGCGAGAGAGGCACCCGATTTGACGACACTGTTACTTCCGTTCTTCATGTGTTCGAACTCCGACAAAAGCACGAATTACAAAAAATGTAGTTTATCCTTACAGAAAACAATCGAAGGGCTACTGTGTTACTATGTGATGTTAGCATAACCATGATAAATATTATTTTGTAATAATTTGCCATATTTTTGACGTCCAACATACACTACTGGCCATTAAAACTGTTACACCAAGAAGAAATGAAGATGATAAACGGGTACTCATTGGAAAAATAGATTATACTAGAACTGACATGTAATTACATTTTCACGCAATTTGGGTGCATAGATCCTGAGAAATCAGTACCCAGAACAACCACCTCTTGCCATAATAACGACCTTAATACGCCTGGGCATTGAGTCAAACAGAGCGTGGATGGCGGGTACAGGTACAGATGCCCATGCACCTTCAACACGATACCACAGTTCATCAAGAGTAGTGACTGGCGTATTGTGACGAGCCAGTTGCTCGGCCACCATTGACCAGACGTTTTCATTTGGCGAGAGATCTGGAGAATGTCGAACATTTTCCGTATCCAGAAACTCCCATATAGGACCTGTAACCTGCGGTCGTGCATTATCCTGCTGAAATGTAGGGTTTCGCAGGGATCGAATGAAGGGTAGAGCCATGGGTCGTAACACATCTGAAATGTAACAGCCACTGTTCAAAGTGCCGTCGATGCGAACAAGAGGTGACCGGGACGTATAACCAATGGCACCCCATACCATCAAGCCGGGTGATATGCCACTATGGCGATGACGAATACACGCTTTCAATGTGCGTTCACCGCGATTTTGCCAAACACAGACGCGACCATCATGATGCTGTAAACTGAACCTTGATTCATCCGAAAAAATATCGTTTTGCCATTCGTGCACCCAGGTTCGTCGTTGCGTTCACCGTCGCAGGAGCCTCTGTCTGTTATCAGCGTCAAGGGTAACCGCAGCCGTGGTCTCCAGCTGATAGTCCATGCTGCTGCAAACGTCGTCGAACTGTTCGAGCAGATGGTTGTTGTCTTGCAAACGTCCTCATCTGTAGACTCAGGGTTCGAGACGCGGCTGCACGATCCGTTACAGCCATGCGGATAAGATGCCTGTCATCTCGACTGTTAGTGATACGAGGCCGTTGGGATCCGCACGGCGTTCCTTATTGCCCACCGATTTCATATTCTGCTAACAGTCATTGGATCACGACCAACGAGAGCAACAATGTCGCGATACGATAAACTGCAATCGCGTTAGTCTACAATCTGACCTTTATCAAATTCGGAAACGTGATGGTACGAATTTCTCCTCCTCACATGAGGCATCACAACAACGTTTCACCAGGCAACGCCGGTCAACTGCTTTTTGTTTATGAGAAATTGGTTGGAAACCTCCGTTGTAGGTGTCACCACCGGCGCCAACCTTGTGTGAATGCTCTGAAAAGCTAATCATTTGCATATCACAGCATCTTCTTCCCGTCGGTTAAATTTCGCGTCTGCAGCACGTCATCTTCGTTGTGTAGCAATTTCAATGGCCAGGAGTGTATTTACAAAATGTCTAAATGTCTGTATAGTCTATGGGACTTAACTACGGGGTCATCAGTCCCTAAACTTACAAACTACTTATGAACTACTTACGAACTAGGACGGCACAAAAATCCATGCTCGAGGGGGGATTCGAACCCCCGAACGTAGTGGCCGTGCAGACCGTGACTGGAGCGCCTCAGTCCCCTCGGCCACCGCGGCCGGCAGTGTATTTACAAAGGAAATACATTTGCACTTGCTAACTCATTAATTTCTCCCGTTACATCTCAAAAAATTAATCCCGGTTAACTTGCAGTTTTACACTCTTACGGAAAGAAACGTGATATTTGATGGGACGCTCCTCTTTCTCCCTCGTGTGATTTGCTAAGATTCGGTTCTATTCCCTCCCCTCCCAACACCTTGCGTAATTAATGGGCGTCCCCTTGGTAGCTTAGTTGATCGTCACATCCGCTCTGCTCAACTGTCTCTTGCGTCGTGTGTGAATGTTGACTGCCGGCAGGCCCACTGAGTGATCGGAAGAGTAGCCAATGAGGGGCGACCGTGACGGAGGGAGCGCCCCATGTTTACCCGCCGCCCCCATCCCGAGCTGCCCGGCGGGCAGCCGCCTGGGGGTAGAGCCGTGTCCACTGTGGCAGGCCGTTGGTGGGGCAGAATATAGTTCCACTGTGCGCCTGCGACCGCGACATCTAAACCAGCTAAACTAAACGAAATGGTAGTTTGTCACTCGCCGGCCGCGGTGGCCGAGGTGACTGAGGCGCTCCAGTCACGGTCAGCACGGCCACTGCGGTCGGGGGTTCGTATCCCCCCTCGGGCATGGATATTTGTGCCGTCCTAGTTCGTAAGTAGTTAATAAGTAGTTTGTAAGTTTAGGGACTGATAACCCCGTAGTTAAGTCCCATAAGCTTTACAAACATTTGAACACTTTTTTGTTTGTCACTCAGTGGACCGCTTTTTGTTTCCCAGCCTCGTCGTTGGTGTCGGTGGCCCAGTGGAATGAGACCGACACGCTGGTGCAGGTACGGAGGGGAGCAGCCAGAAACTATAAACACTCGAGTAAATTAGAAAGAGATATATATTGCACAGAATGTAACAATACTTAACTTTTACATAGTACTGCAGAATGTTGATACATAGTTGTTAGAGGCCTGCCTAGTGCCTGTACAATAGCAAAGTCTTCACTGGTGCCTATCTGATTACGAAGGTCCTAACTCGTTGCTATCTCAGTCCGAAGTGACCGGTGTCTTTCCGTGGTGGCCACGAGCGGGGTTGCAGCAGAGGGCGCTCGTGGCTGTCGTCGTGAGAACGCCGCGCCGTGCGTGCATGGCGGCGCGCGGCGAAAGTAGGTGGCGCGCACTTTGTACTTGTGCGACACCACACCGCTGTCTGCCCGTACTCTGATTTTTTTACTGGGCGCTTTTAGCAGTGAGTAGTTGTGTAGATAGCATGCGATTGTATTGATTCATTGCAGTCAGACTTGTCGACGTAGACGTGACACACTATTTAGAAAGGTGCAAGATTTAACCCACTTTTTAACTGAAATACTGTATAATTCAAGCTTTTAGCAGTGAGTAGTTGTGTAGATAGCATGCGATTGTATTGATTCATTGCAGTCAGACTTGTCGACGTAGACGTGACACACTATTTAGAAAGGTGCAAGATTTAACCCACTTTTTAACTGAAATACTGTATTATTCAAGCTTATTGGACGATAAAATATGGCAGAAAAAATGGAAGTGTATAACTTAAAAGTGCCCTTATCTTATCACACTAAATGCTACAATATTATAGTCTAATAATGATTTGAAAACTTTATTAACGTACTTTATGTCACTTTTAGTTTGCTTTGCTCTTAACGCTGGTAATATATGTCATTCTCCACCATTCGAAGAAGGAAACAGATATACCGTGTGCAGCATTGTATGGGAGTGAAACGTGGACGATAAGGAGTTCAGATAAAAAGATGATAGAAGCTTTTGAAATGTGGTGCTAAGGACAAATGATGAAAATTACATGGGTAGATCACGTAACTAATGAGGAGGTGCTTAACCGATCGAGGAGAAAAGGAGATTCTGGCGTATCCTGACTAAGTGAAGGGATAGGTTGTTTGTACACATTCTGAGACATCGACCTTCAATAGTGAATATCATACCTTCTCCTAGCGTTGTAGCTATGACCGCTATTATTACTTTTGAATTGGGTCGTATCGTTAATAATAAATTTCATGAGTGAATATATATATATATATATATATATATATATATATATATATATATATATATATATATATATATATATATATATATGTTGTGAAGCTACAGTGAGGTTCCCTAGATCCCCAAATAAATGTCTGCAGGATGCTCTTGGGTGGGCTCCAGCAATTATTCTGATTACACGCTTTTGTGCAATGATTACATTTTTACTCAATGTTGAATTCCCCAGAATATGATCCCTTATGAAAACAGTGAATGAAAACAGGCGTAGTAAGCTAATTTACTGAGATGTATATCACCATATTTTGCAATGACTCTGATAGCATAAGTAGCTGAACTCAAACGTTTCAGGAGATCGTCTGTATGTTTCTTCCAATTCAGTCCCTCGTCAATGAAAACACCTAAAAATTTTGAATATTCTACCTCAGCTACAGATTTATGTTCAAAGTCTAAATTTATTAATGGTGTCATGCCATTTACTGTATGAAACTGTATATATTGGAATTTATCAAAGTTTAATGAGAGTCCATTTGTAGAGAACCACTTAATAACTTTCTGGAAGATATCATTTACAATGTCATCGATTAATTCCTGTTTGTCAGGTGTGATAGCTATAAATATATCATCAGCAAAAAGTACTAGCTTAGCATCTTCGTGAATGTAGAATGGCAAGTCATAAATATATATTAAGAACAGCAAAGGACCCAAAAACCCCAGTTAGAAGAATTAATTGTTTCATCTATATCATGTTAACTGCTTATTTCAACTTTCTGTACTCTTGCAGTTAAGTATGATTTAAACCATTTGTGCACTGTCCCAATCATACCACAATACTTAAGCTTATCTAGAAGAATCCCATGATTTACACAGTCAAAAGCCTTTGATAGATCACAAATATCCCAACTGGTGATGTCCGGTTATTCAAAGCATTTAATATTTCATCAGTGAACGTATATATAGCATTTTCAGTTGAAAAGCTTTTTTGATAAACAAACTGACATTTTGTTAGAACTTTATTTTTACTAATATGTGAAGCAACTCGAGAAGCAACTTCTGCAGCACCGTCGTCATACATGAAACAAAGACACATAAAATTCTCACAAGTATGTGTTCTCAAATCTAAATAACAATCAAAATTATATGTTCATTAATTATCTAATAAATAATTGCATAAGGAGAAGAGTTGACGGCTCAATACACGTCCCACTACAGTGGTTGTGATCGCTCTGGAGGAAAGCAGCTCCAGCACGTGAACTGTCGACTAGGGAGTAATTTTAATCAGACCATCGAAAAAAAAAAAGCTGAAAATCATGCTTCTTACTGATTTTGCAAATATTAAGATATTAGGGTATGCAGATCTCTAAACACCATTAGCGATAGGAAAGATAACAGCAAATGCGAATACGTTGATTCAGGCTAGTGAAGACGTAGGTCTGAGTATAAGTGAAGAAAAAACGAAATATTTGGTCAGTACTAGAATGCCAACAGCAATAGATCAGGAAATGTTAAGACTTGGTCACAAGCAGTTTCAAAATGTCAACACGTTTTAAGTATTTAGGTGTGGGGATTACATCGAGAATGAGATTGAATCCGAGCTGAGGAAGAGATTACGGGCTGGAAACTCTTGTTACTTCTCACGGAATAGAGAACTCTCATCACGGCTATTGTCTAGACATGTAAACATCAGAATATACAAAACTATTATTCTTCCAGTTGTGCTGTATGGGTGTGAAACTTGGACTCTCATTTCGCAAAATGAATAACAGTTTCGAACAATTGAAAACAAAATTTTCAGGAACATTTTTGGAGCAAAAAGTAATGACATTAGCGAAAACTGCATAACAAAGAGGTTCACTAACTCTATTCAGGCTGCGGCGGGTTGGCCGAAAGCATTGAGGCGCTACGCTTCGATACATGAAGCCGTTCCCCGTCGGGGGTTCGAATCCTCCCTCGGGCATGGATGTTTGAGCTGTCTTTAGTATAAGTTAGTTTATTAGTACGGTAGTTTGTAAGTTCAGGGACTAATGACCCCACAGTTACGTCCCATAAGCTTAACAAACATTTGAACATTTTTCCATCAGGCCCCAACGTCATCACTGTTACATATTCTTTGTGTTTTTGGCCTCTTTTCTCCTTTTACTTACCAGCTCAAATGTAACAGAATTGATGCTCTATACTCAGGACAGGCCAGCAGGACATTTGAAACACGATATAAAGAACACAAAAAATCATGGAAATACGGCAACAACCATTCAACAATTGCAGAACAGCTTAGGCAAGAAAACCACTGTCCCACCACCATAGAAACCGACATGAAAATAGTCAGATCTGGCAATTAGAAACACCTCCTAACCCTGCAAGAGAATTTCCAAATTTAAAAACGTTAATAGAAAAGAAACACATATTAAATGACTAAGTAAACATCAGCAAACAAACATTATTTAAACTAATAGGACACATAGTAGACAAAGACAAACCTCCTCCCTCAAACCCACCACATAATACGACCACATAAAACAACAACAACAGAGCGCTAGCCACAACACCTAGAGAAAATCAGAATATCTCTCTCCTCTCTCTCTCAATTTCTCTCTCTCTCTCTCTCTCTCTCTCTCTTTATCTCTCTCTCTCTCACACACAGATATTCGCTAGTTAAAATAAAATAATACAGTCAGAACATCACACATAAAGTTTCTAGCAGAAAACTGTTTTGACAGAAATGTTCAAATGTTTGTAGAGCTTATGGGACTTAACTACTGGGTCATCAGTCCCTAAACTTACAAACTACTTCTGAACACTAAGGACCGCACAAATATCCATGTCCGAGGGGGAATTAGAACCCCAGACCGTAGTAGCCGTGCAGACAGTGAGTGGCGCGCCGCAGACGGCTCGGACACCGCGGCCGACTTTTGACAGCAACGAAACAAAAACACATCTCGCAGTGCGAACCAAAGAACTTGTAAGCAAATAACAAACACACACACACAAAGAGAGAGAGAGAGAGAGAGGAAAAACAAAACAATCGACACAAAAAAACGAGCCAAGCCCTAGAAATGGCGATTTTCCCAAAACCCTTAAAAGAAAGTTTAAATGTAAAAATTGTAAATGTGACAGCAAGTGGCAATGTGCTACAAAGACACATGAAGAGGACAACATAAAATACACGAGTAATATTAGTAGTCCATTTTATTCAGAATCAAAATAATCCTATTGCATGAGAACTGTTAACGATGGAATTTAAAGAAACAAATAATGTAAAAGAAAACATTTCTTGTACAGTTGACCACTGAAGATGCTTTAGCATAAAGCGAAACGCGTCTGATATAAATTTACAGTTGCATAAGATGGTTACCTAACCTAAAAAAAATCATCACTGCTATTAAATCACGTAGCCTGCGCTGAGCGGATCACGTGCTCGAATGGATGAAGGCAGGGCAGTGTACAGAGTATTGGTGGGGCGCATACAAGCCCCCACAATCGCGCAAGCGGCCGACTGCGAACAGCGGACAAATTGAAGAGCGCCTCGGCGGCCATTGTAGTGGCAGACTTCCGAGACAACTCTAAAAGTGCCTAAGATTATTTTGATTAGACGGAGTATTCATTTAAGTCGCGGAAACTATGTCTAATTGAAATATACATCTACAAAACAGTTTCAGACTCCTTGAATATACAGCGACTATCGGTTGTGTGTAAATTTATTATACATACGGTGTAGAAATTGGCCAAAAGCGTTTCCTCTTCCTAACGAAACCGAACTATAACATGTAGTTTTTTTTTTTTTTTTTTTTTTTTTTTTTTTTTTTTTTTTTTTTTTTTTTTTTTGCATTCTAAGTGCAGCATATGAACGGAATTTATCGTCAAACACGATTTTTTGGCACTTTCTCAGTATATTCTACGATTGTGATAGTTTTGTACAAACATTAATTTCGTAAGAGTTTCATACTTTACGTTTTTTCTTTAATGCCGTGTTCTCGAATACTTAGATATTTCATAGTATCAAAAAATCAGAGTTGACTGAAACAGGTAATGTTAAAAATCAATTGTGAAAGTGAAATATGCCATCAGATACATAACTGGAAAATAGCTTCTTACGTTGTGAATACAGCAATCAGCCACTACCAAATTCCTTTAAGTACACTAAGTATGCCATAACCTTTTTTTTTTTTTAAATTAAGGCATCTAACATTAGCGTTACGGTATCTAGCAAGAAAATTAGCATTTTTAATGCTGTAAGCCAAATACCTTATAGCAGAGTGAACTGCTCAAAAGTCAGTATCTATCATCACATCATTGAACTTCACAACGTGCATCCACTGTGGCTATGTGCCGCTCATATATGGAACTATATACAGGTCTGCAAACCCCTCTCAGTTGTTATAGGTAAAGCAGATTACCTGTAAATTCTACGTTACAAGTTGCTAATATTATTTTCATAAACAAAAATTCGAACTGCAGTGAGGCAACTAATTTCGTGATCCCAATAATTATTTTACACAATCATAAAATGAAACTTTTTGAACTCCCTGTCCACCAGTACTGCCTAAAGTAGCTCCTTTTTAAGAGCTACCAGTATTATAAGAGCCTGATATTTATTCCTTTTAATCCTATATTGTCTTGACTAACAGTCTGTTAAGCAAGAGTAACTATCTATGAACACAAGAAGTAAGGCTGCTTGTATTCCTGAGAAATATACATGCGAAGACAGTATTCGATCTTTTTATTCCTTTCATAATTTTTTTATAAATTTAAACGCTGACCAGCTCTTCACCATCGGCCGCGGTGGAGTAGCTGAGTGGTCTAAAATGCCTCGCTGCGGAGCGCGTGGTTGCTCGCCGTGGAGGTTCGAGTCCTCCCTGGAGCTTGGGTGTGTGTGTTGTCCTTAGGTTAGTTTACCTAGGTTTAAGTAGTTTGTAAGCTACGGACTGATGACCACACAGTTTGGTCCGATAGATTTACAGACATTTGAACTTCACCATCTTGCTTCACGTACACTGCAATAGTGACTATCAGTTGTCTATATATACCGCAGTAGCTATTTAAAGGCAGGCCGCGGTGGCCGAGGGGATTGAGGCGCTCCAGTCACGGTCTGCACGGTCACTACGGTCGGGGGTTCGAATCCCCCTCGGGCATGGATATTTGTGCCGTCCTTAGTCTTAGCTAGTTCATAAGTGGTTTGTAAGCTTAGGGACTGATGACCCCGTAGTTAAGTCCCATAAGTTCTACAAACATTTGAACATTGAACATTTGAGCTATTTAATACATGATTTACCTGGTAATAACACTCGTATTTATCTGACGCTTGCGACTACCCTGATGGCCGGCCGAAGTTTCAAATTACCCCGCGATAGCAGCGCCGACAGGGAGTCTAGTTATTTTTACAAGGGAAAATGTCCTGTGGGGAGACCGAAGAGTAGATGGAAGGATAATGTGAAGGCTGATTTGAGGAGCCTAGGTATTGAAGGCGACTGGATGGAAATAGCGCAAGATAGGGAAAATGTCCAAATGTTTGTAGAGCTTATGGGACTTAACTACGGGGTCATCAGTCCCTAAACTTACAAACTACTTATGAACTGAAACTTTCTGGCAGATTAAAATTGTGTGCCGGAACCGGGACTCGAACCTGGGACCTTTGCCTTTCGCGGGCAAGCGCTCTACCGGCTGAGCCGATCTGAGGAGCCTAGGTATTGAAGGCCACTGGAAGGAAATATTGCAAGACAGAGACGGATGGCGAAAACATGTTGCTGCGGTAAGAGACTTTCAAGTCCGGTATGACCAGTGAGTAAGGAAGCGCTGCTTTTGGAAATTCAAGTTCTGATGTTGGGCTTCAAACCGTACAAGTAGGAAGGGTCGAAGTGGATCTTTCGGTAAGCTCTACTGGTATACAGGGGATGCGGATTCCCGGGATAGGGTCCGCGGCAAGAAGCGCAGACAGTGACGAGCTGAGCCCTGGCCGCCCCAGCTGGCCGGTGTCCGCACAGTGGCTGGCTGGTAATCCAGTTGAGGCGCCGCACCGCACCCCCTAGAGGGCGCGTCAGCGGCTGCGGCGAGGCGCTTCCTGAATACCAAACCAGGCAGCGCCCTCCCAGAGGAGCCGCCGTCGCTGCCCGCTCCCCCATGAAATTAATGCAAGTTACATGTCAGGGCGAGCGGCGCGGCTAACGGTTACGCTCCTCTCATCTCCTCGGAAACTTCAACCCAACCCCATGTGCGTAGAGTAACTGCACTGTAAACAGTGCTCCACAGACGAAGACCAGATGTTCAGATGTTCAAATGTTTGTAAGTCTATCAGACTCAGGTGCGTGGTAGTTAGTCCTTAGCTTACTAACTACTTAAACCGAGTTAAACAAACCTAAGGACAACACACAAATCCATGTTTGAGGGAGGATTCGAACCTCCGACGCGGGAGGCTTCGCGATTAGCAACGTAGAGCACCAGACCAAGTGGCTACCCCCGCGCGGTACGAAGACCAAAGAAACAGACAATGATCGTCACGAGTTTTGTGAGACGCCGCGTCTCAGTGAAAGGCATCGATTTTGTTTAAAGTATTCTTGTGCGATATTCGGTTTGAGAACTCACGGGCCGCGGCGGAGTGGCCGAGTGCATTGAGGCGCTTGCGCCGATGTGCAAGGCCTTTCCCCGTCTGGGGTTCGCGTCCCTCCTCGAGCATGGATTTTTGTGTTGTCTTTGGTATAATATAGTTTATAAGTAGTTTATAAGTTTGTAGTTTTGTTTAAAATATTATTGTGCGGTATTCGGTTCGAGGACTCACGAGCCACGGTGGAGTGGCCGAGCGCATTGAGGCGCTATGCACCGATGTGCAAGGCCGTTCCCCGTCGGGGTTTCGCATCCCTCCTTGAGCGTGGATGATTGTGTTGTCTTTGGTATTAGGTAGTTTATAAGTAGTTTCTAGTTTTGATTAAAATACTATTGTGCGATATTCGGTTCGAGGACTCACGAGCCACGGTGGAGTGGCCGAGCGCATTGAGGCGCTATGCACCGATGTGCAAGGCCGTTCCCCGTCGGGGTTTCGCATCCCTCCTTGAGCGTGGATGATTGTGTTGTCTTTGGTATTAGGTAGTTTATAAGTAGTTTCTAGTTTTGTATAAAATACTATTGTGCGATATTCGGTTCGAGGACTCACGGGCCACGGCGGAGTGACCGAGTGCATTGAGGCGCTATGCACCGATGTGCGAGGCCTTTCGCCGTCGGGGGTTCCGAATCCCTCCTCGAGCATGGATGTTTGTATTGTCTTTAGTATAAGGTAGTTTATAAGTAGTTTGTAAGTTTAGGGTCTGATGACCCCGCAGTTTAGTCCCATAAGCTTAATATCTACATCTACATGGGATACTCTGCAAATCACATTTAAGTGCCTGGCAGAGGGTTCATCGAACCACCTTTGTACTATTTATCTCACATTCCATTCTCGAATAGCGCGCTGGAAGAAAGAACACCTGAATTTCTCCGTTCGAACTCTGATTTCTCGTATTTTATTCTGATGATAATACTATGTAAGTGGGAGTCAACAATATATTTTCTCATTCGGTTGAGAATGTTGGCGACTGGAGTTTCGTAAGCAGCCCACGCCGCAGCGATAAGCGCCGTTGTTGTAATGATTTCCATCCAAGATCCTGTATCATTTCCGTCTCCCCTGTGTCGAGACAGTACAAAACGTGCTGCCCTTCTTTGGACTCTTTCGGTGTCCTCCGTCAAACCCACCTGATAAGGATCCTACATCGGGCAGCAATACTCCAAAAAAGGACGGAGAAGCGTAGTGTATGCAGTTTCTTTAGTAGTTCTGTTGCATCTTTTAAGGGTTCTGCCAGTAAAACGCAGTCTCTGGTTCGCCTTTCCCACGACATTATCTACGTGTTCTTTCCAGTTTAAGTCTGAAGTAATAGTAATTCCTATATATTTAGTGGAGTTTACGGCCTTCACATTCGATTTATTTTCTTGTAAACAAAGTTTAACCGATTTCTTTTCGTACTCATGTGGACGACATCACACTTCTCATTATTTAGAGCCAATTGCCAATTTTTATACCATAGTGATGTCTTATTCAGATTGTTATGCAGTTGGTTTTGATCTTCAGATGATTTTACGAGACAGTAAATGACATCGTCATCAACAAACAAGCTAAGAGAGTTACTTAGATTTTTTCCCAAATCGTTTATGTAAATAAGGAACAGCAGAGGACCAATAAAACTACTCTGTGGAACGTCCGATATCACCTCTGCTGTAATCGATGCTTTACTATCGATTACCACAAACTGTGTCCAATCTGATAGGAAATCCCCTACCCAGTCGCAAATTTGTGGCGATGTACCATAAACACGCAATTTGATAAAAGCCGTTTGTGAGATATGGTGTCAAAAGCCTCCTGGAAATCAAGAAATACGGAATCGATTTGCGAACCCTTGTCGATAGGACTTATCACTTCGTGTGAGTAAAGAGCTAGTTGTGTTTCGCATGAACCATATTTTCTTAATCCGTGATGACCGTGGCGGAGTAGCCGAGCGCATTGAGGCGCTATGCGAGGCCGTTCCCCGTCGGGTGTTTCAATCCCCCCTCGGTAATGGATGTTTGCATTGTCTTTAGTATAAGATAGTTTATAAGTAGTTTGTAAGTTTAGAGACTAATGATCCCATATGCTTTACCAACATTTGAACACTGAGGACTCACGGAAGCAGGAGGGGGTGTAGGAGTCATGTGCGAAACACAGACCCCACTATTATCAAACGGTGTGCCCAATATATAAAACATATTTACGCACATATACTTACTTATACTTGCCACACAAACTGCACCTGGTCCTTGGACTCACTCCAGTCCCAGTCTTCCACACATCCCAGTCAGTTGTATCTTACTCGGACAGACCCAGTATCAGCATGTTTCCCATGGTACTATCCCCCATCTTGTTCTTTGCGTCCTAGTGATCACTTTCCTTTGGATTTTCCATCCATTATCACCTTATCATTTTCAAATTCTCTAGCTTATGTACCCCCTTAAGAGATATAACACTTCGTGAATCGCAGAATCCTTTCTTTGTGTGATTTAATGAAATGATAAAATATAAAATGCAGCATGTGAAGCAGACAAAAGGGAGTAAAGGCAGATAAAAAAAGGGGGGGTTGACAAGAAGTACTTATTGGATTATCAGAAGTGGCTACAGGACAAAAGTGAGTCTGTAGAAGAGTGTAAAAGTAAAGGAATGAGAGATACCACCTACAGGAAAATATAACAGACATTTCGAAACAAGAAAAGTAGCTGTATGAAGAGAATTTCACAGATTATTGAAAGGTTAGAAACGAAAATAAGCTCCTAGAGTAGATTATATTCCCTCTGAATTGCTGATATTCTTGGGAGAGCAGGTCATGATGAAACTGTCCCACACTGTGTGCAAGATGTACGAGCCCAAAAAAAAAAAAAATAATAATTCAAATTCCGAGAAAACCAAGAGCAGACATATGTGAAAATTACAGAACTATCAGTTTAGTAAGTCATGGTTGCAAAACTCTAACACGAATAATTTAACGTATCGAAAAACTGGTAGAATCCGACTCGGGGAAGACATGTTTGTATTTAGGGCCAATGTAGTAACAAGTGTGACAATGCTCACATTGCGACTTTAGAAGATACCGTAAGGGAAGGCAAGCCCACGTTTTGAGATTTTGTAGATTTGGAAAAGATGGAGACAGACTGAAAAGTTATTCTCACTTTGTACACGACCACAAACCAGTTTAAAGTCGAAAGGCATGAGAAGAACGAGGTAGTAAGCTGGGTTCTTGGCTTTCCCAGTGTTATTAAATCTGTAAATTGAGCAAGCTCTGAAGGAAAAAAGGATAAATCTGGAGAATGAATTACAGTTTGTGAGATTACCGCCCAATAGAAATATTGGTAATTAATAGCATTTGATAATTAAACAGTATGAAGTTCACTGCAAACATTGACCATGCCAATGCACTAAATGTTACACAATTTTAATCTTATTAATTATGGTAGCAATGTATGTACACAGTTGGGTGACAACATTTATCGTTAGGCCACAGGTAGAAATTCTCAACGTTGAGATTTGCTGTGTGCTTGTAGCTGACGGGAGGCCAGCGAGCAGGCCGACGTTGGTGGCTTGTTCCAGCTTAGGATTTTCCAGGTTCGTTTCCGGTGAGGGGAGAGACAATGGCGAGTGCCTAGCACAGTGCAGTGCACAGCGTGAAATAAAATATTCTAATACTACTTGCATTTGAAGTAATACGATGCAGTTAGGAACCTTTAAGGCCCTAATTACAAAATAGCCTGTTGATAAATAAACAATACATTAGCTGATATAGCCACATCTGGCGTAATATGTTTAATTGGCAATGAAAAATAATAAATTACCAATGAATACAAGACAGTTACACAACTAGCATGGCAATGTTTGTTTATAAAAATAATATATTAACTATTTCTCATTTTATTTTCAATTAATCTTGTGTATTTTATCTTGAAGTATTCAGTTAAATCACTTATCTGTGATATAAGAAATTGCACGATTATAATAAATAGTACAAAGGATGTTTATACTAATATAAAAACGTAAGAAAATATTTGTTTAATGTGTAGTGTAATTATTTTGATTTTAAGTAAAGTTTTAGAAATGTATTGGCTGAGCGCTGTACGTTGGCAAGTCGGTTAGAACAGCTCACATGGGGAAGTTGATGACGTAGGGAAAAAACCCGGCAGTTGGGCTTTTGGCGCGCGCGCGCACGGGCAGGAAGTGACGAGTCGGGAGCGAGTGGGGTAGCTGGCCGGGCGGCGTCGCGCTGCGCAGTCGGCATGTGGATCTTGAGGTGGAGACTATAGATTTTTGTGTGGCAATGGTCAAGTGTGGTTGCTCATCGTAGACTGCACCAAGTTGTATCGAGTGCTACTGTGTGTTGTGAATATTTAGCTGGTGGAACAAGGTGTGCATCGCAGTAAATTAAAGTGACTGTGTTTTGTTCATGTAACACGTGTCATCGCATAGACATGAACATAAACGGTGTTTGAGACAGCCACATGGTGTGAAAACAATTTGCGACAAATATTCATTTTGTCTGGGGGCTCACGAGCTATAACTTTATTTGATAAATGTGTTCGAATCCTCCCTCGGGCATGGATATTTGTGCCGTCCTAGTTCGTAAGTAGTTCATAAGTAGTTTGTAAGTTTAGGGACTGATGACCCCGTAGTTAAGTCCCATAAGCTTTACAAACATTTGAACATTTGATTTTGATAAATGTGTCGACGTACAGACGTATCAGCCACAGGGTTTTAATGTGGTGTAATAAACAACATAAAGTGAACTTTCACTTGTTTTCAAATATAGTAGTTAGTAAACCATTTTCTCTCATGAACTTGACTTTATTATGAATTTTTTTGTTAGTCATATGCAGGGAAGGAAAGCTGCGAACGTGTGATATCATCCCCTAGAAAACGAGTCAAACAGTAGCAATCACAGAGCCAGTGTTTTGGCATGCTTAGGAATTTGGTTCAAAGTTGGTGGTTGTGAGTTTTAAAAATTAAACTCTCACCCCGATCCTCACCCTCGCAAGTTCAGGATGAAGAAATGAGAATTACCGTATTTGTCCTCTCATCCTCATGGTACTTACCATCTCAGTCCTTTAGTTTTCACACCCGCTACGATGTCAAATAGTGCGCACATTCGTCTGAATTCAAATGTTCGTAAACCTACCCCCTACCACAATATCATCCGCAAAAGGCAGGACATGTATCTTTCTGCTTGCTGAACAATAATGTGCATTTGCAGCTGTACGAACGGCACAGTCCATTTCAGCCACTCTTAGGGAATTTAATATTCCGAAGGCCACAACGTCAAAAGTGCGCCATGAGTACCAAATCTTAGGCATTACTTCTCACTATAGACCATGCAGTAACCTACGGCGTGCTCTTAATGGCGTAGGACACAAGCAAAAGTTAGTGAAATAATAGCAGAAATCAGTCTGGGAACTGAGCGACTACGTATTGGTGAGGACAGTTAGGGAATATTTGACTTTGATGAGCTTTGGCAGCAGATAATCTACTCCAGTAACATTGCTTGACAGCGTAACAATAGCCTGCAGCACCTATTCTGGGATCCTTAACATTATTGGACTACTAGAAAACCGTGGCTTGGGCAGTCTATACGTATGTAAGTAAGAGCTGATGGTATGATTTAAGTGTAGCGCAGACCCTTGGGCAGTCTATGTGTGTGTGAGTAAGAGCTAATGGTATGATTCGAGTTTAGCGCAGACCCTACAAAACTATCGACCAGAAATGTCAACAGGGCACTGTGCGGTTGGTTCCATAAGGATCTAACCTGTTTCATTTCGTCGAAGGGGCTGAGCCTTCTGGTGAAATTAAAGTGATAAATGGAAGCGGAAGTTATGTGTCAAATATCTCTTGTGCATTTTTTTAAATTTCATATTTCCATTTGCCTACAAAATTACGAACCATCCATCCGAACATTGCTATTTCTGTTCTAAGTCTGCAGTCTTGAGAGCTGTGACAACTCTACGTTGCTTACAGTATACAGGGTGAATCACCTATCACTTGCACTGCAAGTATTGCGGAAACGGAAGTGCGATTGATATCCGAAATTCACGGAATGGATTGGTAGTCAGGAGCTCGTATGTTTAACCAACAAACAGATTGGGATATTACTTAGAAAGTGTACTTCTTATGCAAACATACACTTTTTAAATGGAACAGTGGTTGTTTCTATCGTGCACTGGAATTTTCGACACCATCTGTGTACAAATAATTTTGAATGACATTTTTATCACAAATGTTCAAATGTCTGTAAATCTATCGGACCAAACTGCGTGGTCATCCGTCCGTAGCTTACAAACTTCTTAAACCTAGGTAAACTAACCTACGGACAAACACACACACCCATGCCCCAGGGAGGACTCGAACCTCCACGGCGAGCAACCGCGCGCTCCGCAGCGAGGTGCTTTAGAACGCTCGGCTACTCCACCGCGGCCATTTTTATCACGTTTAGTTTGGCAGCTATCACCAGCTAGTCAGCTACGCTGTCGTAGCCTCCGCCCCCAAAACTGTGAATGGCTGTAGCTGCCAAATTAAGCGTGATAAATATGTCATTCAAAATTCATTGTACACAGCTGGTGTCAAAACTTCCAGTGCACGATAGAATTAACCATTGGTAAATTTGAAAAATTGTATGTTTGCATAAAAAATACACGTTCTAGGTATTTTTACAGTCTGTTTATTGGCTAGCAATACGGGTCCTTGACTACCAATGCATGCTGTGAAAACGGCACATGAATCGCACTTTCCGTTTCTGCAATATTTGCGATGCAAGTGTTAGGTGATTCACCCTGTATATGTGGTAAGAGTACATCACAGAAATGAGAAATAGAAAAACGAATACTCCGGAACAACAAATGAATTGCAGAGTCAAAACCTCCAAATCAGAACGCAACAGTAATAATTTTTGGTTCTTGTTTACAGCATCTTAGAGGACGACAAACACACATTTGAATATAGCGAACGGATAGAGATGGACAAATCACAATTTTGTGAAGAAATTAAAAATTAAACACGACGGAAGTTCAACACAAGCATCCCGCTTCATACTTAAACACCGTGACCATATAGAAATAGAAAGTACGGTATGGTAGTTCAACTTTGATCGACGTTGCAAGTCGTTAGCTTGTACCGGGCACTGTTTCTATATTGCTTCTTTTCTCACAGTCCTATGCACATTCTTACTTTTTTGACGCTTGTCTATCCTAAGTTTTTGAGAGCTATCCATGTGTTTTCCTTACCACTAATTTGGGATGGAGGTTTGCTATATGGAGTTTCCCTTAAGTAATGATTACAGTATGTCGCAAAATGTCTCTGGCTTTTCCAGCCTGAAGTGGTCAGTGCTCTTTGGCTGTTATCAAGCGTTACCTGTTCTGTAGTTGCTGTTGCTGTTGCTGTTGTTGCACCAAGGTCCTGGTTGCGTCGTCAGTAACTCACACTCCAGTTCCACGTATAGCGATACTGATTTCCTTGCCGACCTGCCGCCAGATTTCCAGTTGTGTTAACCACTGGCCACCGGTTTTTCCTAGGATGTTATCAAAAACTTTGTTTTCCATTGCTCCTTTTATGACGCACTCACGTAAACGATTTGTCCGTTTAATAACCATTATTGTTGTTGTGGTCTTCACACCTAAAAACGAACTGCTGCAGCTCTCCAAACGATCCTGTCTTTGGCAAGTATCTCTGAATAAGAACGATAACCTAAATCCTTTTGAATCTGCTTACCATATTAGTCTCTTGGTCCCTATGCTATTTGCATCCCACAAACTCTACCCCTTCCCCACCCATGCTAAAATGACAATTCATTGAGGCCTCTGAATGTGTCCTAATAATAGATACCTTCTTTCAGTCAAGGTATGAAATAAATTTCTTTCCTCCTCAGTTTTATTTAGTACCTCCTCATTAATTACGTGATGTACGCATGTAACGTTCGGCATTCGCCTTTAGCACCAAATTTGAAGTCTTTATCATCTCCTTGTCCGAACTGTTTACCGTCCACATTTCACTTCCGTACAAACACTTCAGACAATTACTTCTATAAAAGACTTTCTGATATTTAAATTCATAATAAATGTAATCAAATTCCTCTTATTCCCAAATGCTTTTCTTCCCATAGCCATTCCTTTATCTCATTATTGCCTCATTACCTAAACTACACTGCTCAAAAAAAAATTACGGGATAATGGGAGATACCGTATACAATAAATTAGATGGGTAGATCACGTAACTAATGAGGAGGTGCTTCACCGAATCGGGGAGAAAAGGAGTTTCTGGCATATCCTGACTAAGAGAAGTGATAGATTGGTTGGACACATTCTGAGACATCAAGGAATTGTCAACTTAGCATTAGAAGGAAGCGTGTGGGGTAAAAATCGTAGACGGAGACCGAGGGACGAATATAGAAAGCAGATTCAAAAGGATGTAGGTTGCCAAACGTATTCTCAGATGATGAGACTTGTACAGAACCGGGTAGCGTGAAGAGCTGCATCAAACCAGTCTGCGGACTGAAGACCACAAAAATAACAAACATATTGTAACGTATTTTGTTCAGATATTGCTTACAATTTTAATTTGTGTGTGATACAGTACGATAATTTGCTGTGTCAACTTTTTACTTGAGGTTTAAATGACGTTTTCTTAAAGCGAGGCAACATGGGTTTACCATAATAGTTACAAAATCATTCTCTTTGCCATCCAATATGGTGTGTAATCACCTCGGACGTCCAGTAAAGTTGCACACCTCCGGGACATAAAAAGCATGAGGCTATCAATCAGCTCTTGATGGACGTTTGGGCATGCTTCCACGAGTGCAATATCCAGATCTGCAGCCGTTGTGGGAGGTGCTGGTTTGGCTGCAATGTGTCTGCCAAGTGCAACTCAGACATGCTCGATCGATCGCGTGTATAGCATTTTTCTCACAGTCAAAGAAAAGTTTGTAATGTAAAAATATGTCTAAATAAGTATTTCTAGTTCCGTTTATAAGAAAACACAAATATTTGACTACTGAAAATTGGTAAAATGTCAGTTTTTTTTTTAAATTACTGTGAGCAAAATGCTCACGCGCGAGTCCTCGCGGGTTAAGACTGGTGAACAATCTGACAATTCTATTCCATCAATTCACTCAGTTTCAAGCATGTTGTCCATCAGCTCTATGGGGACGAGCGTTATCGTTCACCAGAAGGAACGCATATCCTATGGCACCAGCGTAGGACACAACGGTAGGTCGAAGGATGTCATCTCTTTATCTCTGAGCAGTGAAATCGTCATTCTGAACGACATAGAGTTGCGTACCTCCACCAATACTAACTCCTGCCTATACCATTCGTCCAGCACATTAGCAGTGTAGTTCCATGTTTCCTCCAGATGAGGGGACGACGATTGCCCGTCTGAACACAAAATCCAGACACATCTGTGAACAGAACCCAGCGCCATTCGAACAGTTTGTACTGATATGGTGCGTCCTGTTGCTGCCTCGACGGTGCCTTACAGCTGAGTTACATTCATCCTCCTGTGTCGATGGGATTTTAACCAGTGATAACGATTTTCTCTTGCTGATGTTAACTGTGGACGACCTTGGCCTTGCCATCTTTAACAATTCATGTTGTCTGAAATCACGTCCAGGTCTTAGAAATTTCACTAGGATACACACCAATAGCTGCCACCACCTCCCTTTCTGTCTATCCAACTTCGAACCTTCCTATGGCTCTCCAAGTCCTAGCTTCGGGTAATTCACGTTGTTGTTGTATTGCATTGCATGTCAGTACTCCAGAATCTGAATATCTCAACAGATCCCCTAATTCTTTTGAACAGTGCAGTTCCTTCGCTATTGGCTGATTTTCTTGGACTACATTCCATTACCCTTGTTTTGTTCTTATTAATGTTCATCTTATAGCATCTTTTGCATTTAAAGATCATTACTGTCTCTGACAGAATTGCAATGCCCACGAAAAACCTCAAATTTCTAATTTCTTCATCCTGAACTGTAATTCATTCTACAAATTTCTCCTTTTTCCCTTCAGAGCTTGTTCAATGTACAGATTAAAAAACATAGGGAAACCCAAGAACCCAGCTTACTACCTCGTCCCTCTCATGCCTTTCGACTTTAAACTGGTTTGTAGTTGTGTAATAAGTGATTATAACTTTTCAGTCTCGTCTAGTCGGTTTCCAGCTTCCTCAAATCTGCAATTTCTCAAAACATGGGCTTGCCTTCTCTTACGGTATCTTCTTAGTCGCAATGTGAGCATTGTCACACTTGTTACTACATTGGCCCTAAATACAAACATATCTCCCCCGAGTCGGTTTCTACCAGTTTTTCGATACATGGTTAAATTATTCGTGTTTGTATTTTGCAACCATTACTTTCTAAACTGATGGTTCTGTAATTTTCACATCTGTCTCCACTTCCTTTCCTCGGAATTTGAATTATTATATTCTTAACGAAACTTTTTGTTTCATACATCTTGCACAAAGGGTGGAATAGTTTCATCATGACCTGCTCTCCCAAGAACATCAGCAATTCAGAGGGAATATAATCTACTCTAGGAGCTTATTTTCGTTTTTCAAATATTTCAGTAATCTGTTAAATTCTTTTCATGCAGCTACTTTTCTTGTCTCGAAACGTCTCTTATATTTTCCTGTAGGTGCTACCTCTCCTTCCTTTATTTTTACATTCTTCTACAGACTCACATTTGTCCTCTGCTCACTTCTGATAAACCAATAAGTTCTTCTTGTCAAACCCCTTTTTTATCTGCCCGTACTCCCTTTTGTCTGCTTCACATGCTGCATTTTATATGTTATCATTTCATTAAATCACACAAAGAAAGGATTCGACGGTTCATGAAGTGTTATATCTCTTAAGGGGGTACATAAGCTAGAAAATTTGAAAACAGAATTGGGTAGGTTGAAGTTAGATTTGGTGGAGGATTTGTCCAACAACCTCTGCCGATAATGAGGAGATTTCTGTGGTTGATTTTCGCGGTCTTTGGTCATAGGTTAACATAATCGTAACTTATCTTCCTTAACTGAGGCTGTTCTTAGGGGGCCAGATATTGGTGCATCCATGAAAAGTCGACGTTCTGCAAATCTGTCAGCTATGTCATATACTGTATGTGTACACGGTGATGTTGTAGTGTCTTCCTCGTTCATTAACAACAGTTGTAACACAATTTTATAAATCGTTTTTAGTGTGAAAATTATTTGTTCTATCTCTTAACCCTCGTGAGAATTTGGAAAGCACCTCCCACAGATCACGCTTTCAGAAATTTACTGGTTTCATTATTGTGGTTATTTGTTTGTCATTGAATTTTATACAAACCTGTCAATACGTAATAATCACCAATTGGTAAAGACGATTTAACGCTTTGCAGCTTCGTATAGCAGTACGTCTTGCTGTTACAAATGTTTTCTTTTAACCAAGTGCACAGTGACTTTTGCGCCATTGTATAAACAAAGTTTGAACGACGAATCAGAGATACATCTAGGCAGCTTATGCGAAACGGATAACGTCTTTTACATTGAAATTAATGTTCAGATGAAGACACAATTTTTACTTTTACTGTTAGGCTTTTACTTTTCTTTTCGCGAAACGTTTAACTTGTTCGTTGCAGTTCCACACATCATTTTAGCACTTGGAGCATCACGTTTAGTGTTTTTGGTCACGATTTCTTGGTGCACACCTTTCAGCTACCCGAACCACATGACCATCATCATCGTCTACAGGTTGGTCATCCAGAATTATAATGTGCATCAGATTAATCATATTATTTGTTTGGGAAAAAATCAACATCGTCATCAGAATTGGCACCATATATTTCTTATTCACTATCATTGTCTGTTTCTTCCTAAACATCATCATGATTGCAACAGTTACTATCTCGAAAACTTTCATGCAAAATATTCCCTGTTTCTTCAGACGATAAACCGTGTGACCTGCCAGCCGTGTTATATCGTCCTACATAACATTTTCACTATTGACTTGCAAAGTAAGTCTTATAAAGGAGGTATATCACTCAAAATCCAGAGTACGGTACTGCAGCATAGTGAAATCAAATGTTCAAATGTTTGTAAAACTATCGGACCAAACTGCGTGGTCATCAGTCCGTAGCTTACAAACTACTTAAACCTACGTAAACTAACCTAAGGACAACACACACACCCATGCCCCAGGAAGGATTCGAACCTCCACGGCGAGAAACCGCGCGCTACGCAGCGAGAAGCTTTAGACCGCTCGGCTACTCCACCGCGGCCACAGTGAAATGTTTACACTCCTACCCAGGGGCCATTCGGCAGTGAACGGCACAGAAATGTGCAAACGAATCGTATACTACCACTGCCCGGAGGGGGGGGGGGGGGGGATGAGATAACATGAACGGGTAGCAGCCCACCATGTGACCTAGCGAATAAAAATTAAAACGTAAACTGTTGGGTTCAAATATGACCCTGCCAGGGCGTTAGAGATTAGACTTGTACTATCTTTTAAAACTTAGGATGATGACAGAATAATGGATGGAATCAAAACAAATTGTCTTTATCGAATAATTATTAGCCGCTGTCGATATAACGTGGTTTGAGAGCCGCAAAATTTAGCACGTGCTGAGACTCGTTGGACGACCAGACAGTGGTGAATTAAAGGCGATGGAACTTTATCGTTTAATTATCGTTTCGCTGCTTATAACTGCAGTGTTCTTTCAAGTAGGTACGGTGAAATTATCATAAAACGGCGTTTATTAAATTTTTCGTGCAGAAATCTTGGACATGTTTCACGACTCCTCTGGTCTATGACTGCCAATGAACTATAGTGGAATAAAAATGGGAATCAGAAAGAGAACGCTCCCACGACAGCAAGAGAAAGGCGTGTATGCACTGGAGAGGGTCATGCTTTACCCATAATCCCCCATCACAGTGAGCCATCGTGGAAAGCGGGGAGGGCGGTATCTGTAATATTACGTATCCCTGTGTAATGATGTCTGCATCCTAATGTTGAATGACATGTAGGGCCTCTGGCGCGACATAAGAAATGCTTTGGATGATATTATGGGACGTGCCCTGTCATACGTCATGACATAATGAAACGGGTTACTTAACACATGCGCGAATATATCAAGGTTTTTTTAATTAAATGTTATTGAAGTTCCAGATAAGTCGAGAAACTAATTCTGCTCTTTGATTAGGACATTTTCTCCTTTTATTCTGCAGTAATAGAAGAACTTTTATTTATTTATTAATTATTTTTATTATTATCATTTTTTGTATGTTGCCTTATTCAGCCAGGAATAATACTTGAGATCCTGTATAAAATGTAATAACATACCTTCATTTATAAAATTTCTGAACCATCTTAAACCACTTTTTAAGAAAATTATTTATTTTTAACATATTTTTCACCTAACACTTGCACCGCAAATATTGCGGAAACAGAAAGTGCAATTGATATGCGGTTTTCACAGAATGGTTTAGTAGTCAAGGACTCGTATTGTTAGCCAATAAACAGATTCCAATACTACATAGAAAGTGTAGTTTTATGCAAACTTACAATTTCATTTAATTGCAACAATGGTTTCTATCACCACTGGAATTTTTGACACCAGCTGTGTAGAAAGAGTTTCGAATGATATTTACATCACGTTTAGTTTGGCAGCTACAATCGTTCAAAGTTTCGGGAGTGCAGGCTGCGATAGCGTAGCTAACTGGCCGAGTGGCTAGCCCCTGGGGCACGGCACACTGTCAAAGCCAATTAAAAAATGTTCAAATGTTTGTAAGACTTATGGGACTTAACTACGGGGTCATCAATCCCTAGGCGTACAAACTACTTATGAACTAGCTAAGACTAACGACGGCACAAATATCCATACCCAAGAGGGATTCGAACCCCCGACCGTAGTGGCCGTGCAGACCGCGACTGGAGCGCCTTAGTCCCCTCAGCCACCGCGGCCGGCAAAGCCAATTAGCTACGCTGTCTTAGTCTCCGCTCCCGAAACTTTGAATGGTTGTAGCTGACAAACTAAACATGATAAAAATGTCATTCAAAATTCTTTGTCCACAGCTCGTATCCAAAATTCCAGTGCATGTTCCATTGTTCCATTGTTCCATTTAGAAAACTGTATGTTTGCATAAAATATATACTTTCTAAGTAATATTACAATCTGTTTATTGACTAACAATACGAGTCCTTGACTAGCAATCAATTCTGTGAAAACTGCACATCAATCGCACTTTCCGTTTCCGCAATATCTGCGGTGTAAGTGTTCACACTGTATATACCTGTATATGAACAAAGTATAAAGTTCTGCTGTTGGAGACAACTTGCATCAACACAGAGTTACGCACAATACTTTATAATACTTGTTCAGCACATTATGCACTGTTGCGACATGTTACCTCCTACAGCAGAACTTCAAACATTATTCATGTACGAAGTTCCGAAGAAAATGTCAATGTCGTTCGAAACCGGTAATCTGTCAAAACTGTCAAATAAGTTATAAATAACGAATAATGTGGAAAAAGTGACCATACGGCTTAACTCTTTAAGGACCGGTGGTTATCAATGTCAACCTCTTATTTCACAACGCGTCACTGCCAAATGGGGCAGAAATTCTCATTGTGAGTGTCAGTGTGATTCACAAAGACTGCTGCCACATTTGGCCGCCAGGCGTCTTAAAATACAACATCGATAAGTACCACCCCTGAAAGAGTTAAAGACCTTTATAAATGAAGGTATGTTATTACAGGAGCACTTCGATTCTGGTACCAAAATACAGAAATCTTACAAAATATTATTGGAGGGATTTGGTTTAATTTTACTGGTTCAAGGAATTGAACAGGTTGTACTTTGGGTCACATATAGTGAAGGCAATAGATATTTATGCTACTCTTGGCACAGGATGTTTCTCAAATTGATTTGAGATAATAAACCACCCATCTGCACAAGGTGTCCCTCAACAAATAACAAATGTTCAAAATTGTTTGTAAAGCTTATGGGACCTAACTACGGGGTCATCGCCGCGGTGGAGTAGCCAAGCGGTCTAAAGCGTCTCGCTGCGGAGCGCGCGGTTGCTCGCCGTGGAGGTTCGAGTCCTCCCTGGGGCATGGGTGTGTGTGTTTTGTCCTTAGCTTAGTTTACCTAGGTTTAAGTAGTTTGTAAGCTACGGACTGATGACCACGCAGTTTGGTCCGATAGAATTACAAACAAACAAAACGGGGTCATCAGTCTCTATACTTACGAACTACTTTTGAACTAACTTATAGTAAAGACAACATAAACATCCATGCGCGAGGGAGGATTCGATCCTCCGACGCGGGAGGTCCCGCGATCGCAACGTGGCGCTCCACACCGCTCGGCTACACTCTCGCGGCAACAAATAACAAACAAAAAACCTTTGTTGACGGACATCCACAGCTAAGATGATACCTCTCTAATAAAAGGGTCCGCTTCAGCTGTTTTACTTTCTTAAAAAAGACGACCGGTTTCGCGACTTAAAAGTCGCATCTTCGGGTCACATACAGTTAAAACATAAAACCAGGGTCTCGCCAATAAAATCAACAACAACCCCGGCTGTCAGAACACTTCACACAAACATCAGCCGGCCGCGGTGGCCGAGGGGACTGAGGCGCTCCAGTCACGGTCTGCACGGCCACTACGGTCGGAGGTTCGAATCCCCCCTCGGGCATGGATATTTGTGCCGTCCTTAGTATTAGCTAGTTCGTAAGTAGTTTGTAAGTTTAGGGACTGATGACCCCGTAGTTAAGTCTCATAAGCTATACAAACATTTGAACAAACATCAGGGCGACAACCGCCCTTGTCGATCAAAGCAGCTGATAGAGCCAGGCGGCACGGACAGCGGCGTGGCTGGAAGTAAACTCAACATTAAACGAAACATGCCATTCTGCAACAAGTTCAGAACCACATGCTTTCCCACGTATTATCGCTTTGTCACTTCGCGGTTCCACTTGATTGCCCCCTGCAGCAAGTGAAGCCGAGGTACGGACGCACTCCTCCGCCTGTGGCGCTTTGGCAGTCGGTGTAATGAACGCAATTATTCCGTCCCTGCCTGGTCCGCTATCTTGCTTAGCGCAAGAGACAGCAACTTGTGCGGACGCTGGAATGCCCAAGTTGCCGCTGCGGCCCGCCAGCAAGTTGTTGTTGTTGTTGTTGGTAGTTGGGCCACCCTAACGCCGCCAAGATGGGCCGCGTTGTTCATCAGTATTTGCGGCTAAGCCGTAACAAGCGCTGCGCCCCCGCTCCCCTCCCCTCGTCCACTCCCCCTGACACTCCGGAAATCCGTAATTGTGTTCCCTGCAGGATATGCTGGCGCTCAGCGGGTACCGTCTGGTTCCCTGCTGTGGGCGCGCACGTCCAGTCTGCACCAGAGTACACAATGCTTAGAGGCTGCACGTCACAACAGTGAAAGGCGATATTACCACCGAGAACAAAGTCTGGAAAAGGACGTCTTCATATTAACTCTCCTCCTGGTTACACTTGCCGATAGACAGTCCTGCATGACTATCGGCATTACATAAAATTGGCGTCGTTGATCTGCCATGACAACCATATTACAGTTTATTTCTAAAGGCCTCTTCTGTTAATGCAGAGTTGTTTTCCATTACTTACATGGTATCCCTAGATTTATCTTATATACTTTTTAAATTTACGTTATTTTGTCCTTTTTCTGCGTAATGGATGTGTGTGAAAAAGTTTTCAGAATAATTCCGCGAAATGCATGACCCGTGTTCATAGCTTTTCACCCAGAGCAAGAATGAACAAGGAAGGTGGTGACTGTGGCTTAACATATTGAGCGGCTGTTATTTATACTATAACAGTTGCTTCAAAAGAAGCAAAATCGTATTCTATTTGGAGCATGAATGTGTCATTTGTACTGAAAGAACAGAAAGGAAAGAGTGTTTCTGTATTGCACAAATTCTAAAACTGTAATAACCATGGTGTGTATTTTAACCTGTTTACGATGCAGTTGTGCAATATTTGTTTCATGAAATGCAATAGGTGTAGCGTATTATGAAACTTACTATTTCAGTAGAAAAGTACAGAATTTACAGATCTGTCGAAGGTATTGACGTAAAAACCTACCAGTAAGACATAGTAAATTGGATACATTCAATTACTGTGTAGACTTTTGCTACTAAAATTATTCAGTGCCGTTTGGACTGTCAGTCTGGCGGACCGAAAAGTCCCGCGACTACTGCAGGGTTGCAAGTTTACGAAAAGAACACGCTCGGGAAATCAATCACTTATGTTCGCACCAAATAAAAGCAAAACATTAATACTAGAAGGACCGTATGCAGGCTACTACCTGGCACCATTGGGGATAAATTGTCTCCATGCAGTTTTATTTCTTATATCACTGTGCAATACATGGACGACTCTTAATTAAATTGCCAGTCTTTTAATTAACTCTTACTGATATTGTAACTTGAAATTTTTTCATCTACTACAACTCATAAATTTTAGAACTGTTTTCTGTATGAATGTCCAAATAGTAAAGATGATTTCATATATACTCTCTATCAATGGAATAAATTCTTCAAATATGTATTTCAGAAAAAACAGATTTTATACACATAAAGCTTACTGCTGTTCGTCACTACACTTGTCACACCACACACACATATCTTCTCACATTTCCCACATATTGCTTTCTCACAACCTGAACAAACATTAGCAATGTGATTTACTTTACATCAGGTACGAATTTTACACATCTCTCTCTTTATGCTTTTGTGGCCCATCTTTAATGTCTGCATTATATTGATCTGCGTCTTTATTTCTTGCTGCTGGTGCTCGAAGCTCTTCATACAAATCCAAAATACTCTTCCGTTTACTATGTCGCTCACCAGTGACACCCCTCATGAATAGTTCATGGCAACCAAATCAAGAATATTGTAAAATATATGCAATGGCCAGCGTCTTCTCCTGGCTTTTGTGGAGTACGTTCGTTTCATTTGTTCCAAAACGTCGACAACAAAGTTTCTTTCACTATAAAATTGTACTGTTCGGGAGTTTTATTATGCTTTTCAGACACAGAAACATGTAAGTGAACTGAACTCAATAATAAAACATTTTATTTGTTTTCCCTTGATAAACTGTCAGGGTTGTGACATCATAATTTTTATACACAAAAGTCGAGGGAAATGGGTGTTTTCGAGTCTTTGCTGTAGGAGGCACCTCCCTTCAAAAAATGTTCAAATGCTTGTATAGCTTATGGGACTTAACTACGGGGTCATCAGTACCTAAACTTACAAACTACTTATGAACTAGCTAATACTAAGAACGGCACAAATATCCATGCCCAAGGGGGGATTCGAACCCCCGACCGTAGTGGCCGTGCAGGCACCTCCTTTCGATTACGGTTCAGCGTACCTACTAAAGTTGTGAATGCTGCCCTCAAATGCTTTGCAAGGTTTAGCGAAGTAAAGTAGCTGTCAGTAGTAACATTCACACTTTTGTCTAGGTAAGATTTCATATGCCTAATAACGACGTTTCCACCTACACTTTGGTTAACTGCTTGAAAGGGGGTCAGCACCGGTGTATGTATTTACTACAAACATATATATATATATATATATATATATATATATATATATATATATATATATATATATATATATATATATATATAACCAGAATTTTATTCCAGACTTGTGTGGCTAACTTGCAATGTATTTCATGAATGGACATCTTGTTATCAAAGGCAAAAGTTGTCCATCAATTGTAATATAAGGTTCTGTTTTATAGCATTACTTAATGTTATCTATGAAAGTATTCAAAATAACTGAGTTCATCTAGTATTTCTGCGTCCGTTAGGACCTTCTCGTATTTATAGCTAAACTTTTCAGGGACGACTATTAAACACTGTCGTAACAGACAATATTCGAAAGTATTGCTTCAACCATCCAAAATGAGTGCTGGAATGTATGGCATTGTTAGCGCATATTGAAACAAAAAATAATCAACGGTTTGTTTTATTTGATACACGGTATTACAAGGAAATATTCTGAAAGTACAGAAAAACGCTGTGAGTGGCCAAATTGATCCATGCGGTCCTTCTAGTTAGTAACCTTAATAATTCGGAAACTAATTAAAGTAGAACATTTCAAATGAGGGTGCACAATGATTTTTATGAATGGTGAAAAGTCACAAAATATCAAGTCAGCTTGTAGAGCTAAGACTTTTTCCAGTCCAGCACAAAGGTGTCGTGAACCACCTGGAGAGTGGGCATAAATAAAATAATTCTAAAATTTCTGACGACGGATTCCAATCTAATGAACAATGGCTATTCATTTTTGTTACAACGTTAGGTCCGATTAATATTCAATTGGTAAAATTAATTGCCAATCAAATCATATAAAACAAATTTTCCCCGACAATCTGAACTTACCGTTTGCTTGCTGACCAGAGGACCATCGTATCGTGGGGGAGAAATAATTTTCCGTGTCCTGTATTAATTAATATATTAAATTGGCAAGATGGCGATCAGCCAAAAAGCCTACCGCAGCCGTTAAGTTCAAACCCGGAGAGCCAACGTCTTCACGGAAGGACACTTCTGTTCCCGCCGTCTTTGACGAGTTGTCACCAAGACAGGCCGCCACCCTAGGAGGCGTGAAACCGGCATTTGCGGGCCAGAAACGAACTCTTAACTGTGCTTTGGTCAGGATGGTAACACGTCACTGGTTTTGCCGGCGGAAGAATCAGCCGTGCGAAACTCGCGTTAACAAAACTGGCGTGAGCGACGTGGCCGCTCTCAGTTCGACAGCTGCTTCAGATGCTTGCAGTTCTTAGGAGGACAGGTCCGCGATCGCCTATTGTGCAGAAGCCGCCATGCTCAGTATTGGTGATATTTCGCTCACCGACAAGAACGTCACAGTTCCACCGAGCAGGTATTCGCGATTAAAGTGAAGTAATTGCATTCGGTCGCGAGTTTAATAAATATGCAACGGTCTGCATATCGGACGATAGGCGCGATGATTACTAAAGATGCTTTTCCTTTAGTTTTTATGCCGCCCCTGTTTCAGGCTCAGTCTACTGTTCTCATGACCAACGGAAAACTTCAAGAAACTTAATACGCTCTCTTTTTCTCTCGTTAGAGGCTGGTTGAACTATTTGAATGTGCTTTATTTTAGATGTTGGCTCTCTATTGTATGTCTTGTCCGGCAGCAAGAATGAGTAACCGTTTAATAAGATGTAACAGGCTACCTCGTAATTCTATATGCTACTTTCAGAATACAAAGATTATCTCAATGAACTGCCCGAACCCTTGTCTGTAGCCATCCCATGTTGCTATCATTTTTCTTCATTTACAAAATAATAGAAACCCCTACTAGAAGAGAGGAGGTCCGATGCTGGCAACGGTCACAGCAACAGAAGATTAACAGGTAAGTCACCTGTTAATTAGAAAGCGGAAGACAGGCAGATTGATTTAAGTCATAATCTCGTTTCTTTCTTCCCACAACCTACCATAGGAAAAGACTGGCGCTACAAGCTCAGTTAACGGTTTGCAAGGGACAGGCGGAAAAATGTGAATAGGGGAAAAATTGCCCCATCAGATCTTCTAGCGTTAAATAACGGGGCAAGAATGTGCACTGAAGCACTGGTATGTGGCGTACAACGTCGGGGGACATTACAAGTGAGCGAACGTTCATCAAGACTGGAAGAAAACTGTAGTTTTTTATGGTACAGTCGAACGTCCATGAAACATTCTACACACACAAAGAAAAAAAAATATGTTATGTGTCTGGTAACGCTTAATTTCCATGTTAGAGCTCATTTTATTACTTCTCTTCAAATCAAATTAATCATGGAATGGAAACACACAGCAACAGAACGTACCAGCGTGACTTCAAACACTTTGTTACAGGAAATGTTCAAAATGTCCTCCGTTAGCGAAGATACGTGCATCCACCCTCCGTCGCATGGAATCCCTGATGCGCCGATGCAGCCCTGGAGAATGGCGTATTGTATCAAAGCCGTCTACAATACGAGCACGAAGAATCTCAACATTTGGAACTGGGGTTGTGTAGACAAGAGCTTTGAAATGCCCCCATAAATGAAAGTCGAAAGGGTTGAGGTCAGGGGAGCGTGTAGGCCATGGAGTTGGTCCGCCTCTACCAATCCATCGGTCACCGAATCTGTTGTTGAGAAGCGTACGAACACGTCGACTGAAATGTGCAGGAGCTCCAACGTGCATGAACCACACTTTGTGTCGTACTTGTAAAGGCACATGTTCTAGCAGTACAGGTAGAGTATCCCGTATGAAATCATGATAACGTTCTCCAGTGAGCGTAGGTGGAAGAACATCACCAACAATTCCTGCCCAGACGTTCACAGAAAATGTGTGTTGACGTGATTGCACAATTGTTGAGTCGTAAAGGCACATGTTTTAGCAGCACAGGTAGAGTATCCCGTATGAAATCATGATAACGTGCTCCATTGAGCGTAGGTGAAAGAACATGAGGCCTAATCAAGACATCACCAACAATTCCTGCCCAAACGTTCACAGAAAATCTGTTTTGATGACGTGATTGCACAATTGCGTGCGGATTCTCGTCAGCCCACACATGTTGATTGTGAAAATATACAATTTGATCACGTTGGAATGAAGCCTCATCCGTATTAAAATGAGCTCTAACATGAAAATTAACCGTTTCTGGACACATGTCTACGTAACATATTTTCTTTCTTTGTGTGTGAGGAATGTTTCCCGAAAGTTTGGCCGTACCTTTCTGTAACACCCTATATATATATATATATATATATATATATATATATATATATATATATATTACTAGCTGAAATCCCGGCGTTGCCCGGATACTTATTTATTTATTCCTGCCACTTTTCAGGTATATATTCATTTGTATAAGAGCTGAATGTCTTTAAAATCTCTTGTGAATACAATAAGTAGTAAAGAAGTAATAGATTAAAACTTGGTGTGTGATGGGGCGGTTTTCCATGAACGTTACTGTTTATGTGCTCATATCTCATGAACTATGCGTCGTACTGTGATACAATTTAGGAGGTACAATCAACTATTTGCGTGTATACTATGTGTATAATTTCCTGCGTTTACAATTTGTAGTGTAGAAATTAAAAATTGTAATGTCATACTGTATGCCGTAGTTTTAGTCCATGAACAGCGGGACGCTACTGTTGATGTGCTCATATCTCATGAACTACGTGTCGTACTGTGATACAATTTCGAAGGTACATTCAACTACATGTGTGTATACTGTCTGTAAAATTTTCTGCGGCTTCAATTTGTAGTGTACAAATTATCAATTGTAACGTCATACCGAATGCCGTAGTTTTACTCCATAAACAGCGGAAAAGTAGTAAGCCAGAAACTTTTTTCCTTTCATCATTTTACTATGGTTACCAGCGAGAAAAAGTTTAAATACAGGTTTGAAATTATGTTTAAAGTTTGTTGCAAGTCGCTAAGTACTGTCATTCTCATACAGTGTATTTCGGTAGTCTCGCCGCATTATATGGCATTTTTGCGATTTGTATTGGTTATGAAGTTATATATTTTGAACAATGTGCCATATGTGATTCTTAACCATGCAGCAATTGTAACCTCACGGTAAGGAATGTATGTACCAAATTTGGTTGAAATCGGTTCAATAATTTAGGAGAAAATGAGCAGCACTGTCGCAAAATGCAGCAGTTTTTCGCGCATCTCATTGTTTATGACGTCATATCTCGTGAAATATATATCGTATGTGATTCTTACACTTACGGCGACCGTACTCATGGATTGAAGTTTACGTGCAAAAGTTTCATAAAGATTGGAACAAAACTGTACTTTTGTGTGTAACACGTACAAACATACGGACACTCTGCTTTATACAGGGTGTTACAAAAAGGTACGGCCAAACTTTCAGGAAACATTCCTCACACATAAAGAAAGAAAATGTGTTATGTGGACATGTGTCCGGAAACGCTTAATTTCCATGTTAGAGCTAATTTTAGTATTTACGGTTGAGGCTTCAATCCAACGCGATCAAATTGTAAATTATCACAATCAACGTGTGTGGGCTGATGAGAATCCGGACGCAATTGTGCAATCATGTGATCAACACAGATTTTCTGTGAATGTTTGGGCAGGAATTGTTGGTGATGACTTGATTAGGCCTCATGTTCTTCCACCTACGCTCAATGTAGCACGTTATCATGATTTCATACGGGATACTCTACCTGTGCTGCTGGACCATGTGCCTTTACGACTCAACATGTGGTCCATGCACGACGGAGCTCCTGCACATTTCAGTCGAGGTGTTCGTACGCTTCTCAACAACAGTTTCGGTGACCGATGGATTGGTAGAGGCGGACCAATTCCATGGCCTCCACGCTCTTCCGACCTCAACCCTCTTGACTTTCATTTATGGGGGCATTTGAAAGCTCTTGTCTACGCAACCCCGGAACCAAATGTAGAGACTCTTCGTTCTCGTATTGTGGACGGCTGTGATGCTATATGCCATTCTCCAGGGCTGCATCAGCGCATCAGGGATTCCATGCAACGGAGGGTGGATGCATGTATCCTCGCTAACGGAGGACATTTTGAACATTTCCTGTAACAGTTTGAAGTCACGCTGGTACGTTCTTGCTTCTGTGTGTTTCCATTCCATGATTAATGTGATTTGAAGAGAAGTAATAAAATGAGCTCTAACATGGAAATTAAGTGTTTCCGGACACATAACATATTTTCTTTCTTTGTGTGTGAATAATGTTTCCTGAAAGTTTGGCCGTACTTTCTTGTAAGTATATATATATATATATATATATATATATATGTGTGTGTGTGTGTGTGTAAGTATATATATATATATATATATATATATATATATATATATATATATATAATGAGGACAGTTACAACTCACCGCAAAGACGTGGCGACGAGATGCGACAGGCACATACAAAAGACACACACATACAACACATTCAGCTATCGGCCATGGCCTTCTTCAGAAATAGAGCACTCACGCAATCACACAGGCACACAACACAGTCATACAACCATCACCTCCGACTGGCAGTCGGAGGTGATGGTTGTATGACTGTGTTGTGTGCCTGTGTGATTGCGTGAGTGCTCTATTTCTGAAGAAGGCCATGGCCGATAGCTGAATGTGTTGTATGTGTGTGTCTTTTGTATGTGCCTGTCGCATCTCGTCGCCACGTCTTTGCGGTGAGTTGTAACTGTCCTCATTATATTATTTATTCCAACCTGGACTTTCCATTATTATATATATATATATATATATATATATATATATATATATATATATATATACAATGACATGAACACTCTTCTTTGTGCATGAAGGTGGCCTTCTGTAGTATCGCAGCATACATATCGGACCCACGCCGCTGCAGCGTGTTGTCGCGGCTGTGGCGACGATCCCCGGCGGGTAGGCAGCGCCCATCCCCGCTCGGCTCGCAGAGTGCGCCACTGCTCCGCGGCGACACCCCAGACCGCCAGCGCCGGGCTCCCTGGGGCGACCGCTAAGCCGGTGCCGATAATTCAATTGGCTGTTGCGGCGGCGTATCGCAATTACGAGGCCAGCCGACCGACCCCAGGGGTGTGCAAACTCTGAGTCACCCGCCGCGGCCGTCGCCTGTTAGTACGGGGGCAACCGCAGAACCTCCATCACCTGCTACTGGTACTAAGTGACCGAGTTCCCTCTGCGAAAATGCAGCTTTTCCTCGTCTACAACAATGCTCAGCAAGCCATTTGGACGTATGTAAAGTACGAGGGTAAGTCAATCATTATCCGCAAAGTAGTTATAAAATTTTATTGTAATAAAATACGAAACTTACAAGAACATCATTTTTTGCTGTTCAATGCAATTCGTCCAACGCTCTACAAGCTTCCTTATGTCCTCAAAAAATGAGGTTTTCGGTTGAGCTGCGAGCCAGGAATGCACCGCTTCCTTCACTGCTTCGTCCGAGTCAAATCTACAACCCCTTAATGCCTGTTTGAATGGACCAAACAAGTGATAGTCAGAAGGGGCAAGATCGGGACTATATGGAGGATGATCCAGTACTTCGAAAATTGTTTCAAATGTTTGTAAATCTATCGGACCATACTGCCTGGACATCAGTCCGTAGCTTACAAACTACTTAAACCTAGGTAAACTAACCTAAGGACAACATACACACCAATGCCCCAGGGAGGACTCGAACCTCCAGGATTCTGTCTAAGACGTTGTCCCCTTCGTTACCATAGCGATCCAAATGTTTTTTGCAGATGTCGAGGCGCGTTTGCTTATGCAACTGTGTGACTTGTTTTGGGACTCATCTTGCACAACCTTTACGAAACCCAAGTCTGTTGTGAATAATTTCGTAGGCAGAACCATGACTAATTTGAAGACAATGAGCCACTTCATCAATAGTTAATCGTCTGTCTAAGAGAATCATTTAATGTGATCGCTCAATGGTTTCTTCATTTTGTGGCGGTAAACGGTCGTCCGGTATCTTCATCTTGCTTAACACTCGTGTGATCATTTCGGAATTTTTCAATCCACTCGTACACACTTCGTTGTGGCAAAACACTGCTCCCGTACTGTACTGAAAGTCTTCTATGAATTTCGGCCCCTGATACACCTTCTGCCTACAAAATCGTATCACTGAACGTTGCTCTTCTTTGGTGCAAATAGACAGCGGAGCAGCCATGATTAACAGCACGGCAGCGACAACGAAAATAACGCAGCAACTTGAAAATTGCAAAGATATAGCAACAAATATACAAAGCATGCGTCACCAACGTAAAACGACAGTACTACCAACATAAACAAAAATATAACTAAATTGCGGATAATAATTGACTCACCCTCGTATACTAGCGGCTGCCGCGGCGGATTACCGTGTGCACTGATGCGTCGTGTTGCGGTGTGTTTAGGGACTGATGACGCCGTAGTTAAGTCCCATAAGCTATACGAACAATTGAATTGAATTGGTCCCCCTCGGGCATGGGTGTTTATGTTGTCCTTAGGTTAGTTTACCTGGTTTAAGTAGTTTTTAACCTACGGACTAATAACCAAGGCGTTGTTTCCGATAGATTTACAAACATTTGAACATTTATTCTAGCAGCAAAACACAATCAACAACTTTCCTACGCGATAGCAATGGTGACGTTACTGATGCTGCTTAACACAGCTTTCCGAAATTCCTTCACAGTAGAAAACGGAGCATGTACTCGCGAATTCGTAACAAAAACACCTGCCAACATGTGTAATTTACAGGGTGTCCAGAAAAGGACTCCCTGATTTCAAAATTAAATATCTCGAAAACAAAGATCGATAGAGGAATGCAGTAAACGGTATGTTTATTGTGAAAGCTGTAAGAAGTGTATACAGCAGTTTGAAATAATTGTTACAAAAGCTGCTAGCAGATGGCGCTGTAATCTCCATACGTAATGCCTAGTATAAATAGTGATCCGAAGCCCAGAGCGATCATTTCCACTATTGAAACGTGAAAGGAGGTTAGCTTACCGAAGGAAGAAATTAAAACCATGTACTGCATTGAACAACGCGTTTTTCTGTTGCTATCTGTTAGCAGCTTTTGTAACTATTATTTCAAAATGCTGTATAAACTTCTTACAACCTTCACAATAAACATACTGTTTACTGCATTCCTCTAGCGATCTTTGTTTTCGAGATATTTAATTTTGAAATCAGGGAGCCCTTTTCTGGACACTCTGTAGAAATAGAACCGCCTGGTGTCTGTGGCTCGGTAGCATAGTGGTAGAGTTCTAATTTTTATCCTAAGGTCATGTGTTCGATCCCTGCCAGGTGGTGGGATTTTTACTTCTCACTTTCCACATCTTTCATCTCTGACAGTTTTGTTGATGTGAAAAATATCCAGCAGCACCGTGGTTCGGAACCCACGTTAAGCTGTACGTTCCCCTATATCTGGCTGGTTAAGACAGTTCGAAGGTGGGAAGAAGGCAACGGCATAACAACTCCAAACAGAACCATGTCTAATAAAGCACTGTGGTGTTCACAGCAATCTTCTGGTTGTTGACTGCTTTACCTTTTTCACCCATGGAGTATTAAAGCAACTAACCATCACTTAAACAAAG
Organism: Locusta migratoria; assembly: GCA_026315105.1. Taxonomy (NCBI): domain Eukaryota; kingdom Metazoa; phylum Arthropoda; class Insecta; order Orthoptera; family Acrididae; genus Locusta; species Locusta migratoria. The sequence goes on from CM048751.1 coordinate 21,900,148, forward strand.
TAAGTCTCCCGGACCCTTGCATTCCAGTCACAGGCCTTTCAGAGTATGGTGATCCCATAGTCCCATACCTAGTTATCATATACAACTGCTCGCTCAGCGAAAGATCCGTACCCAAAGACTAGGAAGTTGCACATATCACTCCAATATTCAAGGAAGACGACAGGAATGATCCGCATAATCCAGGCGTATATCAATGACGTCGATTCCAGCAGGACTTTGTAACACATACTTTCCTCAAGTATTGTGAACTATCTCGAAGAGATCTACCCATTGACCCATACTCAACACGTATTCAGAAAGTATCCTTCTTCGAAACAAAGCTCTTTACTCACATGAAGTGATGAGTGCTATCGACAAAGGAACACTGTACCTCACAAGAGTATTTTAATAAAATTGCGTGCTTCTGGAATATCGCCACAGTTATGCGATTCGATTCGTTATTTCCAGTCAGAAGGGACACTGTTCATTATAACTGACGGGAAGGGCATCGAATAGAACAGAAGTTATATCGGGCGTTCCACAGGGAAGGGTTACAGAGCACCTACTGTTCCTTATTTTTATAAACGATTTAGAAGACAATCTGAGTAGCTCTCTTAGACTGTTCGCGGATGATGCTATCATTTATCGGTTAGTAAAGTCAACATAAGATCAAAAGCAACTGCAAAATCATTCAGATATCAGCATGGTGCAAAAACTGGCAACTGAAGCTTAATACCCAGCCGCAGTGGCCGAGCGGTCTGCGGCGTGACAGTCACGGTCTGCACGGCCGCTGTGGTCGGGGGTTCGAAACTCCTCTCGGGTATGGTTGTTTGTGCCGCCTTCAGTATAAGCTAGTTCATAAGTAATTTGTAAGTTTAAGGACTGATGACCCCGTAGTTAAGTCCCATAACCTCTACAAACATTTGAACATTTTTTTAACCTTAATAATAAGTGTGAAGTCATCCATACGATCATTAAAAGAAATCCGTTAAAGTTCATTTATACTATAAATCAGCCAAAGCTACAGGCCGTAAATTGAACTAAATACTGAGGAGTAACAAATACAAACAACTTAAACTGGAAAGAATACATAGAAAATGTAGTAGGGAAGGCGAACCAAAGACTACGTTTCATTGGCAGAACATGCAATAGTTCTACTAAAATAGCTGCCTACACTACACTTGTGCCTCCTATTATGGAGTATTGCTGCTCATTGTGGGATCAACATCAGGTGGAATTGCCGGACCATTTAGAGAAAGTTCAGAGAAGGGCAGCTCGTTCTGTATTATTGCCATGTAGGGTTGACAGTGTCATGGAAATGGTAGACGAGTTAGGATGGAAATCATTTACAGAAAGGCGTCATTTGTTGCAGCGAGATCTCTTTGCGAAATTTCTATCACTAACTTTTTCTTCGGTATGCGAACATATTTTGTTAGCACCCACCTCCATAGGGAGACACGATAATCAGAAGAAAATAAAGGAAATCAGATCGATAGATTTATGAGTTACTTTTCCCGCGTACTATTAGAGAATGTAACTGTCGAGTAATATCATAATAGCTGTTCGATGAAACCTCTGCCACGCACTTCATTGTGACTTGCAAAATATTTATCTAGATGTAGATCTCACGACCGCTGGCAGAACGCGCGTCTACAAGGAAACGTCCCCTTTTCCCTTCAGTTCTCTAATGCAACAAGACAATAATGCCTGTTGATGTAAACCTCTGTATGAGCTATAATTCCACTAATTTGTCAGTTTAGTAGACCTGCTGAGTTTAACACATAAGGTGGGAAAAAACGCTAAAACACCCCCCCCCCCCCAATAATGTGATGTAGGAGAATCGTTGCCATTGTGGAGTGGCCGGGCGCCCTGAGACTCTTTGCTGCAGAGCTCGCGGTTGCTTCCGTCGGAGGTTTGAGTCTTCCCTTGAGCATGGGCATGTGTGTGTGTGTGTATGTGTGTGTGTTTTGCGCTTAGCATAAGTTAGTTTAGGTAGCAGTCAAATCCCTTAGATTTACAAACATTTGAATTTGAGTTGAATCGTTGTAATTTTAAACAGCTTTCGGTCGTCTCTAAATCGTAAACTACATTCGGATATTGGTATGAATGAAATAAGTACCATAAACAAAGTATTTTTAAACGCTATTTATTTTCTATATGTTTACAAAAGAACCTTTTTACCTACAAACTACTTTACATTGCAACTTATACATTTGTCCCACCAGTGTTTCAATTCTTCGAAAAATATTTGTACTCATCTATAGAAATGTCTGCCAAGTGCTCCCTCGGATTATCTTGACTTGTTCAATGTTGCGAAATCCGTGTCCTTTCATGCCGCGTTTCAAGTGTGGGAATAAGAAAAAGTCGCGTGATGCCATGTCAGGCTGGTAAAGTAAGTGCGCCGAGGTGGAGTGGCTAAGTGTTCCAAAGGCGCCTAGCTGCGGAACGCGCCGCACCTCGTCGTCGGAGGTTCCAGTCCTCCCTCGGGCATGGATGTATTTGTTGTCCTTGGCATCAGTTCGTGTAAGTAGTTTGCAAGTCTACATCAACATGGGATACTCTGCAAATCACATTTAAATGCCTGGCAGAGGGTTCATCGAACCACCATTATACTATTTATCTCCCATTCCATTCTCGAATAGCGCGAGAAGAAAGAACACCGGAATCTCTCTGTTCGAGCTCTGATTTCTCATATTTTATTCTGATGATCTTTTCTACCTATGTAAGTGCGAGTCAACAATGTATTTTCGCATTCGGAGGAGAATGTTGGCGATTGTAGTTTCGTAAGTAGCCCACGCCGCAGCGATAAGCACTGTTGTTGTTGTAATGATTCCCATCCCAGATCCTGTATCATTTCCGTAACACTTTCTTCCCTGTATCGTGACAATACGAAACGAGCTGCCCTTCTTTGGACTCTTTCGACGTCCTTCGACAAACCCACCTGATAAGGATCCCACACTGGGCTGCAATACTCCAAAAATGGACGGACAAGCATAGTGTATGCAGTTTCTTTTGTAATGCTGTTGCAAGTTTTAAGGGTTTTGCCAATAAAACGCAGTCTCTGGTTCGCCTTTCCCGCGATATTATCTACGTGTTCTTTCCAATTTATGAAGAAATAGTAATTCCTACGTATTTTGTGGAGTTTACGGCCTTCACTTTTGATTGATTTATCTTGTAAACAAAGTTTAACGGATTTCTTTTCGTACTCATGTGGACGACTTCACACTTCTCATTATTTAGAGTCAATTGCCAATTCTTACACCATACTGATATCTTATTCAGAACATTCTACAGTTCGTTTTGATCTTCAGATGATTTTACTAGACGGTAAATGACGGCGTCATCTGCAAACAACCTAAGAGAGCTACTTAGATTTTCCCCCACATCGTTTATGTAAATAAGGAACAGCAGAGGACCAATAACGCTACCCTGTGGAAAGCCCGTTATCACCTCTGTTTTAGTCGATGCCTTACCATCGATTACTACGAACTGTGTCCTCTCTGACAAGAAATCCCATATCCAATCGAAAATTTGGGGCGATATACCATAACTATGCAATTTGATTAAAAGCCGTTTGTGAGGTACAGTGTCAAAAGCTTTCTGTAAATCAAGAAATACGGAATCGATTTGCGAACCCTTGTCGATAGCACCCATCACTTTGTGTGAATAAAGAGCTAGCTGTGTTTTGCATGAACGATATTTTCTAACTCCTTGTTGACCTTGGGTCAATAGATCGTTCTGTTCGAGATAATTCATAATATTTGAATACAGGATATGTTCCCTGCTGCAAATTGACGTCCCATAGGTTTACAAACATTTGGACTCTATTTTTAAAGTTTGTGGGTAGGCGGAGCCATGCTATTGTTAACACAAAATTCTCTAAAAGGGTGGATGTGTGTCCAGGTGGAAGAACCAGTCTCCTTTGCTGAAACGAGGATGAAGATAAAGCACTATAGTAAGCTTCACGTAGGAAGGCGTCCCAGTTTTCAGTTGTTCTGCGCATCCCCTTACTTACCACATTGGTAGCCAATAGTATTCTTTCTCTAGGCGAGTGGCTAGCTGTGAGTTAAGCAATGTTTCCATCGCAGTCTGTACTGTTGGCGCTCTGCCGTAGCTCCTCTCCTCAGCAATTCCCCTATCGCTCCGCTTCTTTGCGCTGAAGCACCTTCCTCCATGACGCCAACTATAGTCTTTGACAATTGATCAGCTGTTTGTCGACGGTTTATGAGCCCAAGCTCTCGAATTTTTCAGTTTTCGTCGATTATGGCTGTTGATGGACGTCCACCATGAGGCTTGTTATCAGTCGACACGACGCCATTTCTAAATGGAGCAAACCACTCCTACAATCGAGTTTTTCCCATAGCGTCATGTTGATAACACTACTCCAACATTAAAATTCTTTCTGCGGCATTTTACAGCGTAGAAAACATAATTTTACAGTTGCATGTTCATCTCCTAAGCATTCCATGATTAAAAACGAAACAATAACAAATGAACTCTAGCAAAGTCAGTCATTGCTGTACGTGAACACAACATGCCACTCTAAAACACAGGCGGCAGTAAAGTAGCAATGAGGCGCACTCTACGAAAGAAAAGAAAAGAAAGGCGTACGATACAAGCTCCGCTCATAGCAATTTATTTATTTATTTGTCTTCCTTTTTTGGGTGGGAAGGGTTAGGAGGCAGGTATATTTCCTTGTATCACACTGAAATGTCGCAAGTCATGGGGTACCGATATGCACAGGTACAGATGGCCTGATAGCGCTATTGTCGCGTGGCAAAGTTGCATGTTTGAACTAGCAGAACTGAACATTCTCATCCAGTAACTCACGTGGAAAAGTTTACGGCGCGATTTTGACTGCAGGACGGGAATTAACAAAATTTCGTCGCGGAATCGCCCTAGACAGGGCTTTAAAAATCAAAAGTTTATCAGGAAATGCAGTACTCCAGGACTTACAGTGCACCGAGAATACCAAATTTCAGGAATTATCCCATTAACTGCATGTATACCTTACGGACCAATTTTCTAAGGTCATTGGAAATTACAAACTAGTCTCGCTAACTGAAGCTAATGCAGGAATGCAGTCCTCGTGGTAAACGGAAGAGAGAACACGCCACGTGGTTATCGCCGCGCGGTCTGAGGCGCCATATCACGGGTTGCGCTACATCTCCTGTCGAAGATTCAAGTACTCCCTCGGTCATGGATATGTGGTTGTCCTTAGCGTTCATCAGAGACGAGTGTATCGTCAGGCTTGCCCCAGGGGAGTGTGACAGGATCGCTATTATTTTCTATCTATATAAGTGATCTGATGGACAGAGTAACTTGTAATTTGCGGCTGTTAGCTGATGATGCTGTGGTGTATAGGAGGCTATCGTCTTTAACTTACTGTAATAGCATACAAGATGACTTAGATAAAATTTCTAGTTGGTGCGAAGAATGGCAGCTAGCTCTCAATGTAGAAAAATGTAAGATGATGCGCATGAGTAGCAAGAAGAATCCCATAGTGTTCGAATGCAGCATTAGTAGTGAGCTTCTTGATGTTGTCGCATCGTTCAAATATCTAGGCGTAACATTGCAGAGCGATCTGAAATGGAACGAACATGTAAGGACAGTTGTGAGTAAGGCGGACAGCCGAATTCGGTTTATTGGGAGAATTTTTGGAACATGTACATCATCTGTAAAGGAGACCGCATATAAAACGCTTGTACGACCATGTCTTGAGTATTGCTCAAGTGTTTGGGACCCGCAGCAGATCAGTTTAAAGGAAGACATAGAAGTAGTTCAGAGGCGAGCAGCTAGGTTTATTACTGGTAGGTTCGACCAATGCGCGAGTGTCACGGAAATGCTCCGGCAAGTCGATTGGGGATCGTTGGAGGAAAGACGGCGTTGTTTTCGTGAAATTCTGTTGAGGAAATTTATAGGGCCGGAATTTGAAGCTGAGTGTAGTACGATCTTGCTGGCACTTACTTATATTTCGCGTATTGATCACAAAGACAAGATAAGAGAAATTAGGGCTCGTAGGTAGGCATATAGGCATTCTTTTTTTCCTCGTTCTATTTGGGACTGGAATAGGAAAGGAAATGCCTAGTAGTGGTACAGTGTACCCTCCGCCACGCACCTTACGGTGAATTGCGGAGTATGTATGTAGATGTAGATGTAGCTCAAGTTGTTTGTAAGTACAGGGACCAATTACTCCAGCAGTTTGGTTCCTTAGTTTTACAAACATATATTGTTCGTCAGGACAACATAGACGAAAGGGAATTTACATTATTAATTACGTTAATAGGGATACATAAATAATATAAAACGTCTCCTATGTAATTTTAATATAGGATCAAATACCTGAAAATGGTAAAATACCGAAACAATAGTTCTATGGACTTTTCTAATACACACATACACAAACGCGTCGCGTACGCACCCTCATTCAGTTTTATATTACCTCAATAATAGTTATCAATAAATAGAAATAAATGATCCCAGAGACGGATTTACGTCTCAAATATGTCAAAGATATAATGATGTCTTTGACATATTTGAGACGTAAATCCGTCTCTGGGATCATTTATTTGTATTAATTGATATTTATATCACCATAACAGCATTGTTCCACCATGTCCATTGCTGAGGTGCTATTCCGCCGCATGGAGAGCCTTGGCAATAGTGGCAATTATCTTTGGAACAAAGAAGCTGAATTAAAGTTTGTGTTGTGGAGGGAAATCGTACATAGACTATTCCAAGACGCCATACTCGTTAGTGGTGTGGTAGTCTAACGGTTAAGACGTCTGCCTAGTAAGCATAGAGGTCCAGGTTCGATTCCCGGCCGCACCACAAATTTTAATTCAGTGCTTCAGATCAATAATGTCAATAATAGTTGTTCAAAAATATTACGTACGGAAAATCTGTCAGGGGACTGCTTTGTCCGTCCATCTGCTGCTTCCGCCACTCCGTCGCTCTGATGCTCTCGACTTTGGGCACCCTGGAGGCGACTTCCGACACCCTGCGTGCTCGCCGCATCTACATTTAAAGCGCGTGGCTCTTGTCCCATTATGCAAAGTTGCTTTTGACGGCGGCAGTCGAATTAGGCTGAACGAATCCGCGCGGTCTACCGGGAGCGGCCACGTGACACGACACACTCACATACACACAGACACACAAACAACGCCCGGCGAAACGTCGTCCACGAAAACAATACGAGCGCTCTGAGCGACATTAATCACTTGTCTTTGCTTCTGTGACGCGAGGCGCACCCCGATGTCACTTTGCATGTCCACCGTAGATAACGTCAAGATATAATCACTCAGTCTATTACGAAATTAGTTCTCTAAAAACCATATATCAGGAACGCTAACACGACATTACAGATCGTGTACGCCAGTGTTTTCCATCCTGTGGGTGGCGACTCTCAGGAGGGTCGCAAAGCAAAGTGTAGTTCACAGGGGAGGATGAATTTGCATAATAAAACAAATACCCCAGCGCATAATACGAAACGTAGGCTTAATAAAGTAAAACCTTATATTAAAATTACATAGTGTAATTCGCTATTTATCATAATAAATACACTGTTTTCACGGTATAGAAACGAAAACCCAGAGAACTGTTTTCAGAAAACAATCGATAGTTAAATTAACAGGACGTAACCAGTAATTATGAAACATTCGAAAAAAAGGTATGCCTCTTTGCAAATGGTGTGTATAGTAGAAATTTGCTTAGCAAAGATAATTCGATTCTGCGTCTTGCATGCATTGCGTAACACTTGTTATGCAACAAATGTACACTCCTGTCCATTAAAACTGCTACACCACGAAGGTGACGTGCTACAGTCGCGAAATTTAACCGACAGGAAGAAGATGCTGTGATATGCAAGTGATTAGCTTTTCAGAGCATTCACACAAGATGGCGACACCTACAACGTGCTGACATGAGGAAAGCTTGCAACCGATTTCTCATACACAAACAGCAGTTGACCGACGTTGTCTGGTGAAACGTTGTTGTGATGCCTCGTGTAAGGAGGAGAAATGCGTAGCATCACGTTTCCGACTTTGGTAAAGGTAGGATTGCGGATTATCGTATCGCGACACTGCTGCTCGCTTTAGTGACGATCCAATGACTTTTAGCAGAATATGGAATTGGTGGGTTCAGGAGGGCAACACGAAACGCCGTGCTGGATCCCAACGGTCTCGTATCACTAGCAGTCGAGATGACATGTATCTTATCCGCATGGCTGTAACGGATCGTGCAGCCACGTCTCGAGCCCTGAGTCAACAGATGGGGACGTTTGCAGGACAACAACCATCTGCACCAACAGTTCGACGACGTTAGCAGCAGCATGGACTATCAGCTCGGAGACCATGGCTGCGGTTACCCTTGACGTTGCATCACAGCAGGGGAGCCTGCGATGGTGTACGTAACGAGGAATCTGTGTGCACGAGTGGCAAAACGTAATTTTTTTTATGAATCCAGGTTCTGTTTACAACAGCATGAAGGTCGCATTCGTGTTAGGCGGCATCGCGGTGAGCGCACATTGGAAGCCTGTATTCGTCATCGGCATACTGGCGTATCACCCGGACTGAAGGTATAGAGTACCATTGGGTACACGTCTCGGTCATCTCTTGTTCTCATCGGCGGAACTTTGAACAGTGGGCATTACATTTCAGATGTGTTACTACCCGTGGTTCTACCCTTCATTCGATCTCTGCGAAACCCTAGATTTCAGCAGGATAATGCACGACCGCATGTTTCAGGTCCTGTACGGGCCTTTCTGGATACGGAAAATGTTCGGCTGCTGCCCTAGCTAGCACATTCTCTAGATCTCCCACCAATTGAAAGCATCTGGTCAATGGTAGCCGATAAACTGGCTCGTCATGATACGCCAGTCACTAACTACTCTTGATGAACTGTGGTATCGTGTTGAAGCTGCAAGGGCATCTGTACCTGTACACGCCATCCAAGCTCAATGCCCAGGCTTATCAAGGCCGTTATTACGGCCAGAGGCGGTTGTTCTGGGCACTAATTTATCAGGATCTATGCACCCAAATTGTGTTAAATGTAATCACATGCACAGGTTTAGTATAATATATTTGTCCAACGAATACCCGTTTTATAATCTGCATTTCTTCTTGGTGTAGCAATTTTAATGGCCAGCACTGTATTTCTGTCGATATTAATTGGTAATTAGGATAATGTGTTCGAAACGGAAACCTTGAAGAACAACATCCAATAATATATATACTGTAATGATTCTTACAAGAAAGTTATATCAACAGAAGCGACTTAAATATTTCGCGTTTCAAGTTACACTCAAACTTGTTTTGCGGTTCGGGTGAGAGGAGTTCAACAGAATATTTTTACTCGATGAGGGTCGCATATTCAAACATGGTGAGAAACAATAGCGTACATCATCTTCGTAAACAGCACGCTATGTTTGCAATAACAGATGTTTGCTGAACATAATAATTCTTTCAGTGACGCATGTGTTCTCTTTATATTTGGGCCTTCTCTGGCATTCACGCGAGGACGGGTCATGTGCTCGTATGTTTCTCTCTTTATTAGATAACTGAGAAGTCGGATATTTATCTGTTCCAATATTCAGTTAGTCCTCCTCGTTTGCCTGTCTACCTACCTCTGCCCTCTCCTCCATCGCTACCTCCTCCTCCTCTGCAACCCATTCCATCATATTCCTTCTTCTTCCTCCTCTTCCCGCCATTTATCCATACATCCACCGCTCTGAGCTCTATCGTCACTCTTCCCCCCTCCGACCCCGATGTCTGCCAATTTCCTCCTCTCACCTCTGTACCTTTATTTACTCGCTCCACTGTAGTTGAAAATAAGTACCGGTCATTACCAAATTTCTCGGTGGTCGTTCAAACAGTGCCGAAATTTGGAGTAAGGAACCCTCCACCATTCACCGCACTAAGTATTGTGTAGACAGCGATTTTGTTCGTGTTTTATATGTGACGCGTTCAAAATTGACTAAGATCGTAATAGAAATGTTGATTAGTGTCGACGTCTTTTGTTCTCCTGCCTCGTGTACCCTACAAAAATTATGTAGACAGTGACCTTCCTGTACGTGAAAGGGCTGCAGTTTCGTACCTTGCTTTCGGTGCACATTACTCTTGATCTGCAATGCGGAGGAAGTTGCGGTTTTGCCGGCCGCGGTGGCCGAGGGGACTGAGGCGCGCCAGTCACGGTCTGCACGGCCACTACGGTCGGGGATTCGAATCCCCCCTCGGGCATGGATATTTGTGCCGTCCTTAGTCTTAGGTTGTTCATAAGTAGTTTGTAACTTTAGGGACTGATGACCCCGTAGTTAAGTCCCATAAGCTTAACAAACATTTGAACATTTGAATTTGAAGTTGCGGTTTTGTACCAACACTGAATGACATTAACTAAAGCTGTAATAGGAAATTTATTGAAGTACGTGGGTCGTCCATAAAGTAAGTTACGTTTCTATTTCTATCCACGGCAGTGCTACGGTTGCAATTCCGAGCATACTCTGCAGTTACTCTAACTAAAGGAGAAGACATGTGCATCATTTTCCGATCGCTGCTTCACCACGACTTGCACTTGCAGTGCTTCTTTATAATATCAGCCGTAGCTGAAAATGCCGCAGCGTGTGAAATAAGATCTGCGATTCGTTTTATAAATGCAAAGAAAGTTAAACGAAAGGAAATTCATCGACAAATCTGCGAGGTTTGCGGACAAAATGCTATGAGTGATTCAATGGTTACAAGATGGGTCAGACTGTTCAATGAAGGACGTGATAAAGTGCACGATGAAGAACGAAGTTCAAAATGTTGAAATGTTTATGAAGCTTTATGGGACTGAACTGTGGGGTCATCAGTCCCTAAACTTACAACCTACTTTTGAAATACCTTATATTAAAGACAGCACAAATATCCATGCCCGAAGGGGGATTCGAATCCCCGACGGGAAACGGCCGTGGCCGAGCGCTCTGTGGCGCGCCAGTCACAGTCTGCACGCCCACTGTGGTCTGGGGCTCGAATTCCCTCCTCGGGCATGGATGTGTCGTCTTTAGTATAAGGTAGTCCTTAAGCAGTTTGTAAGCTTAGGGACTGATGACCCCGCAGTTAAATCCCTTAAGCTTAACAAACATTTGAAGAGTTTTTGGCAACGGCCTCGCGCATCGCAGCATAGCGCCTCAATGCGCTCGGCGCTCCGACGCGACATGAACGAAATAGACGCCCGTCTGTGTTTACTGATGGACTGTTTCACACAACTGAAGAGAATATTAAGCACAACCGTATGTTTACAGTTAGTGCCCTTCCTATGGAAGTTCCACAAATCTCACGATCAAGAGCTGAAGTGTATTATAAAAAACATCTATTACACTAAGTATTGTAATTCTTAAACTATAAGAGATACGAGGTATTTGTTGTACAAAAACCTACAACTGTTAAACTATTTTTCTTCAAAGCTTCCGAAATTTGTAGGCATTTGTCATAGAGTGGTGCAAAATTTGTATTCCTTCTTCATAAAAGGCATAGTTGAATATACAGGTGGCTGCCTTTTATGAAGAAGGAATACAAATTTTGCACCACTCTATGACAAATGCCTACAAATTTCGGAAGCTTTGAAGAAAAATAGTTTAACAGTTGTAGGTTTTTGTACAACAAATACCTCGTATCTCTTATAGTTTAAGAATTACAATACTTAGTGTAATAGATGTTTTTTATAATACACTTCTGCGTTCTGTACCCATTTTTGGTGCATCGTCAGTATAATAGCATTTAGATTGTAGCAGGCTGCTGTTGACATTCGTATTATGCCTCTTGTTTTGTAGTTTGGAGTATATCTGAGTATATCTGTTGTTTATCCCAGTAGATTATCGAAAGATGACCATGAAGGCAAAACCTGTAATAAATGTATGTGATTATGCAGACATGGGTGGATTCTCTCTAAGTATTCTCCATACGGTTTCTGTCCTAACGGTTTCATGGAGTGGAATATATTATTCTGATTTTGCAGTACGTTAATTGCTTTTTATTTAACTTTACAAGTTCATCATAAATATTAACTATAGTTTAAACAACCTATTAATACCTTTCAGGCTGAAAGATTGTTCTAAATCACGATTTGGGAACTTATAACATTATTTTAAATTACAAATCCTTATAAAACAATGAAGAATTACACAAGTTGAACTTCCTACTATAAGAGCATTTTTGATATCTCAAAGACAGATGTCGCATTAAATTCTGACATGAGAGTAACAGCAAGTGGGAGGAACTCCGTTGATTTATTTACGAATTATACAAAGGATAATGTACGAGACTGAAGTGTTAATGTACAGTTGAATAGTAATTATTAATGACATCGTTTTAACGTTCACAGCTAAGCTGTTGGAATGATTCATTACCTGATTTAGGTTCATCTGCATGAGAGATAAAGGGCCATTGAAAGACAGCTTTCAAAGGGGACGGCGTCACTATAAAGACGCTACTAAGAAGGGACGGATTTCTTTCTGCGACTATTGTCTGCTTATTCCCACTTTTTTCTTCTTGTTTTTTTTCTTTTGGACGCCACAGAATCTGAGCTCCCGCGAGGAACAATACACTCCACCCGGCGTTTTCAATTAAGATTCATATCTGATCATCGCCACCTTACTACAATCGAGGAGTTATTTTGCTGCGCCGCCGTGGGGGACCGGCCGCAGCAGAGAGAGACACAAAGGAATTCCAGCCATATTTTATCACACCCCGCGCTGGCGGATACGTTTGACAGCCCACGGAGTGCCCGTAGTCGGCTCGGTAAAAGGCAAGGCTTGTTTCCTCCCAAAGTGAAAAAGAATGGATCGAGAGCAGCTTAGGGTGATAAGGGCGAGTGTGAAGGAGGCGGGATGCTCGAGCGTCGTTCTTCTGTCGTTATGTCACCCCACCAGAGGGGGGCGCCCCAACCATACTTCCAAACGACTTTTCTCTTCACAGGGGTGAACCACCGCACATAAATGATGAGTAGTGCATAGACTTTGGATAAGGGGAAATTCGGTGTTCGGATGAAGGTTGCCTTGCCTTTCACATCGTTATCTTTTGGAGAAACTCGTCATACACACTGATGCTAATGATTTGAACAGTACTTCATCTACTATGTGACAATACTACCTATCAATTAGAACAGGACCATCTAAAGCCCAACAAGAGTTTTTATAGTTACATAGTTTTAAATTTCATCACCTCCTTCGAAAAATGTAATAATCCCCATTCCAAAAAGCGGGCGCAGACAGGTTTGAAAACTGCAGAACCATCAGTTTAATAAGTCATGGTTGCAAAATGTTAACACCATTTATTTACAGAAGGATGGAAAAGCTGGAAGAAGCCGACCTCGGGGAAGATCAGTCTGGGTTCAGGAGAGATGTAGAAACACGAGAGGCAATACTCATTTTGCGGCTTATCCTAGAAGATAGATTCAGTATCTAGCTTTTGTAGATTTGGAGAAACCTTTTGACAATGTTGATTGGAATAAAATCTTTCACGTTCTGAAGCAAGCAGGAGTAAAATAAAGAGAGCGTAAGGTTATTTACAACTTGTAGAAAAACCCGACAGCCAGTGTCAGAGTTGAAGGGCATGAAAGGGATGCAGTGATTGGGAAGGTAGTAAGACAGGGTTGTAGCCTTTCTCCATTTTTATTCAATTTGTACATTGAGCAAGCTATAGAAGAAAGCAAGGAGAAATTTACATCGAATGTTGATTTAAGCCTAAGGAAGTCTTTTATGAAGGCATTTGTGTGGAGTGTTGCCTTGTATGGGAGTGAAACATGGACGATAAACAGTGCGGACTGGAAGAGGATAGAGGCTTTCGAAATGTGGTGCTACAGAAGAATGCTGAAGATTAGGTGCGTGGATCGCGTAACTAATGAGGAAGTACTGAACAGAATTGGGGAGAAAAGGAATTTCTGGCATACCTTGACGAAAAGAGGGGATTGATTGGTAGGACACATTCTTAGACATTAAGGAAATATGAATTTAGCGTTGGAGTGAAGTGTGTGGGGTAAAAACCGCTGAAGAAGACCAAGAGATGGATTCAGCAAGCAGGTTTAGACAGATGTAGGTTGCCGTTATTATGTGGAGTTGAAGAGGCTTGCTCAGAATAGAATAATTAGAGAGCTGAAGCAAACCAGTCTCCGGATTGAAGACTACAACAACAACAACAACACCTCCTTAGCTGATGTAGACAATACTGCTGTCTTGAACTTATTCGCAATGTGCAATGTTGTAATGAAATTATTTAATTTGGCGGCCTAGGATTTTCGTAGTAAATGGATATACACTGCTGCATGTTTGGCTTCTTTTTATTATCTTCCAAAACATTAAATTCAACGGATTTTTTTTAAAGAAACAGACACTACATCATGATGTGATAAACCAAACTGGGACTGACCAAACCAAAAGCTGACTGTGCTGCCGCGCATTTGCATTTATAGATAATTCCGGGTTCTAGAAAGTTACAAACAGAAGTTGGTTCAATAACATTCCTGAAGTATGTTTCCATAATTACATTAGGTGTTTTTCACAAATAAGAAATACATCAGATTAATTTATAGATCGAATAAAATTATATAACAGACATGTATGTATAATGTGATTTGTGCAGTGTTGGTCTGTTTACATAATTGAAATTGTTAAATAATTAAACAGCCATATTGTTATGTTGCAAACTGATTATGTCAGTTGCTTAGGATATATTACGTAACTTCAGGAAATGGTATTTTTTCTTGTAGTAATACGAGTAATTCCATCATGTTACACGACAACAATGTTATGATTATTACTTGATTTCTGTAAACTGTAAATAAACGAAAGTAATTTAACAAAGAATGATCAAGAGGATAAACTTTAAGGTGTGACAATGTATTTTTATAACATTATTTGCATTAGAAGAAAATTATACAGTGTCAAAAGACGTTTAGTTATGATCATTGCGATTCGAAATGCTTACTCCATTAATATTGCGAATATTAATCTGGTTAATTACTGTATAATCATCTATATTTGCGGCGAATGAAAATGAAGTACTGATAGATAGAGGATTGCCTAATCAATGATGATGTACATACTACTGAAAACAGTTGACTAGCAGGGCGGGATTAAAATAGGTCAAAACAAAATAAGCAGTCTCGCATATGCGGATGACTTAGTTGTAATAGCAGATTCGATTGAAAGGATGCAAACTAATATTTCAGAGCTCGATCAGAGGTTCAAGGATTATGATATGAAGATCAGCATCTCCAAAACGAAAGTAATGTCTGTGGGAAAGAGATTCTAATGAGTGCCAGATAGGAGGAACAAAGTTAGAACTGGTAGACAAAGTATCTTGGATATATTTTCTCACAGGATGGCAACATAGCGAAATAACTGGAATCGATGTGCAGCAAAGCTAATGCAGTGAGTGCTCAGCTAAGATCTACTGTCTTCTGCAAGAAGGAAGTAAGTACCAAGACTAAGTTATCAGTGCACCGCTCTTTCGACCAACTTTGTTGTATGGGAGTGAAAGTTGGGTGGATACAGGTTACCTTATTCAGAAGGTAGAGGTTACAGATACGAAAGTGGCAAGAATGATTGCGGGTACTAATAGATGGGAACAATGGCAGGAGGGTGTCCATAATGAGGAAATCAAAGAAAAACTGGGAATGAACACCATAGATGAAGCAGTTAGAGCGAACAGACTGAGATGTTGGGGTCATGTTATACACACGGGAGAAGCAAGGTAACCTAAGAGACTCATGAGCTCGGCAGCGGAGGGTAAGAGGATTCGAGGTAGACCAAGAAGAAAGTACTTAGATTCGGTGCAGAATGATTTTGAAGTAAAAGGCATAACAACAGACGAGGTATCAATGTTAGCATTGAATAGGGGATCATGGAGGAATTTCATAAGAGGTAGTTTGCTCCAGACTGAACGCTGAAAGTCATAATCAGTCTCTAATGATGATGATGATGATGATATAATTATAGTATCTAAGTACCTGTAGCCTATACATTAGCGGAACTTTTACATTCATAGACATAAAGGGTATAGAATACTTCCTTAAGCAAGACTCAGTGGGTTCTCTAGGGCTAAATCTATAACATACACAGAGTCGCGGAAAGCAACCCCCTACAGAAAATAACTTTTTTCTTGTAAAAAAATGTATATATGAAGGCAATTTTTTATTCAGGTTTAGTTTATTGTGTGCCGTGATAAATACAAAAGCTACAATTCAATGTGTACACCAGAATTTTCTGCAAACTGTCGTAAACAACCTGTCAAGTTTCCTGTGGCGTTCTGCAAAAACTCATCACGAAAACTACTTCCCACGTCACATTCTCAAGGTTACCAAAAGTGAAGTTTGTTCTCCTCCTAAGAGCACCCCCATAAAAAATAACCGCTTAGAGTGTAACTGGTTCCGAGCCTATAATATTGTAGGTTGTTAATTTGTTCTATTTTTATTTCTTTTTTTCTTGCGTAATGAATTGCTGTCTTCTATATTGCCAAAGAAAACTACACAGTCTTTAGTCTTTATTTAGCGTATTTTTGTAATTTATATTTTTGTGAATATCGAGCATGCAGTTTCCTTAATCCCAGGGTCTTGATTTAACGGTGACACAACATACTTGATACTATTACCTTTTCCCGGTTAATTCTGTTAAAGTGGAGCCTGTTATAAAAAGTGTCTTTAACACAGTTTGTAATTAATATTGTCTTTACAACTTAGTCTTAATTTTGGATCCTTTTTACCTCCATGATATCAATCTTACTTCTACGACATATACGGTTCATCTAAACATCAGGGATATTATTTATAGATCAATTTTCCAAAACAATTCACAGATATTGTTAAGAGTTCTAATTGTGAAATAAACTTGTAAAACACTATTTTTATATCTCTTGACCATATATATTTTCGTAAAAGACATTCTGTTTACAATTATTACACTTGAAAAAAAACAAATACTTGATAATTAATAGTTCGGGAATTTAATTCCTCACATTTATTTTCTTCTAACAAAATCTCTGCTTCCGTTTACAGTTCGTGTCTATACTGCTTTTAACTAAAATCATGTCCGTAATCCCAATATCAACTATCCTTGATAATATGACTGATAAAATCTATCTGAAAAAGTTCGTACTAAAATCGGAAGACAGAATTTCACACTATCTCTTACACCTTATCCCCGTTCCAATTACTCAAAATCCTCATTCAATTCGCAGGAAACTTGTTTTTGCGTATCTGTAGTCGCATTTCTACAGGGTGTCCAGAAAAGGACTCCCTGATTTCACAATTAAATATCTCGAAACCAAAGTTCGACAGAGGAATGCAGTAAACGGTATGTTTATTGTGAAAGCTGTAAGAAGTTTGTACAGCAGTTTGAAATAATAGTTACAAAAGCTGCTAACAGATGGCGCTGTACGCTGTACAGCTCATATCAGCATACATAAGTGAAATAATCGTATGAAAACACTCTTTGCATACAATCAATTCACAATGTTTTCAAAATGTTCACCATTGGCACTCCAGAAGTGGCGCAAACGAAGAATGAAATTCGCTATCACATTTCTCGTAGTGTCTAAACCGAAATGGATTCACATGCCTCGGAGATCGCCGATTCAAGCTCGTCCAGCGTGGCGGGATGCTTCGGGTAGACCACTGTGCCAGAAAAAAAAAGTCACAGGGATTCAAATCCGGCGAATATGGAGACCAATCCATGAAGTATTCCTCGAGAAAGCGAAACACTTGTTCGGTCTGATGTGGTCGGGCTCCATCTTGCATAAACCATTCAGTACCTGGTCGCCTCTGCTGCATACTGCAGCCCACACAGTAACTTTAGGAGAATACAGGGGTTTCGCTTCACATCAATATGTTTTTCCGTAACCCCAAAATAGCCAGTTCGTATTATTCACGCATCCATTCAGGTGGAATTATGCTTCATCTGTAAACCAGATGCAGCCAACATCAAATCCTTCACTATCAATTATTGTGAGCATCTGATTAGCAAAGGCAACCCTTTGTTGCACAGCTCGTACGGGTATGGTCTCGTGCGTTTGAATTTTGAATGGAAACATGTGTAGGCTCTTTCTCAGTATTTTCTACGTGGTGGAAAGCTTCAAACCAGTCTCAGATACAATTCTACGGACGGATGACATTGGATTTCGCTAAATAATTCCAGAAACTGTGGCGATATTTTCAGGCGTAACTGCGGTTTGCTTGCGGCCAACATGCCCCACTAGATCATCAGTTACGCTGCCTGTTCGTTGAAATTTTGCGAAGAGCGTACGAATGGTTTCCGCATCGGGTCCTTTTGGAACATTAAATTGTGCTTGAAAACTTCGCCTTGTCGTCGTAGGACTCTCCTCTAACCTGTGGTACTCTAGCACCAGATAAACGCGTTGTTCAATGGAGCACATTGTTTTAATCTCTTCATTCGGTACGCTAACCTCCTTTCACGTTTCAATAGTGGAACTGATCGTTCTGGGCACAGGGGCACGTGCAACATGTAATTGTGAGTTTGAAAATTTTAAAATGCAATATCCCTGTAATTGACATAAAGTAATTTAACCTGTTGTGTAATGCTTCCACTTAATTGATTCTTGCTCTTTTTGTCAGTAATTTGCGATAAAAATAAATAAAAGTTCTTTATTGCTCAGTGACTGCTCGAGAGATAAATGAGCTATTATCTATCATGTTTGTATTACTCATACGTAAATAAAGTTAAATGATTTAACTATGTAAAAAATAAATAAATAAAAAATAAAAAAAATAAAAATAAAAAAAAAAACCTGTGAATGTCAATGTCTGCGTTCAGGCGTTCTTTTCCTAGGCACTAAGAAATGTTAGTCCAACCCATTATAAACAGTTTAATTTGAAGCTACACTTTTCGATTTTCCAGTTACTTTAGCAAATTAGAAATTTCAGCGGCATTTTTCCACTCACCAGATACAAATGATTTTACTGGTATTAGAAATTCTTTTTAAAACACAGTCAAGTGTAATTTTCAGAATCAAATTTTCACACGTAGCGGAGTGCACGCTGATATGTAATTTCATGGCAGATTAAAGTTGTGTGCTGTACCTGGGATTAGAAGCTGCGACCTTTACCTTTCGGGTGACAAGCGCTCTACCATCTGAACTATCCCGACATGCTACACAGTTCGTCGCCACAACATAATTCTGCCTATTCCTCACCTCCTACTTTACAAACTTCACAGAAGTCCTGCAAACCTTGCAGCACTAACACTCCCGGAAGAGAGGATGTGGTAGAGACATGGCTTAGCCACAGCATAAGAGATGTTTCCAGAATTAGGAGTGCTAGTCCTGAAAGGTTCATAGGAGGACTTCTGTGAAGTTTGGAAAGTAGGAGTCGAGGTACTGGCAGAAGTAAAGTTGTGTGGACGGACGGTGAAGCGTGCCAGGATAGCTCAGATAGTAGACCGCTTGCCAGCGATAGGCAAAGGTCCCAGGTTCCAATCCCGTTACTAGCCCACAATTTTAATCTGCCAGGAAGTTTCAAGTGTAATTTTGTTGCTCTATTGAAAACATATCTTGTTATGCATAGCAATTTGAAAGAACACCGTTAATTGTAAAATTAATTCTAGCTGAAAGGAGCCAGTTACGAACTTACTTTAACTCTGGCCGTAAGACCAGCCAAAGGACTCGCTTGAACTACTGACTACTTCCTGCAACAGAATCTTGTTCCCTGGCCCAGAATTTAGAACTGACTCAAACTCTATTTTATCAGCAGGAAGACAAAGGGACGGTGGCCTGCATAAACGCAGATCACGAAAATTACACACAATCATTAATATACAAGCCACGGCGATCTAAACCATTTCATGAAGGTGGCTGAGAGAACGTTTATGGCGCAACGGAATTAAAATATGATAATTTGCATCTGCATTTGTTCGCAGCACTGGTGAGAAACAACATTAAATGAAAAAGGGAAGGAATTCGATAACTAATATTCATAATTAAGATAAAGTTTCACTGATAATAAATTATTCACTTCAAACATGAGCAAATGGGAGAACCAATTTTGTTAAACAATAAAAATTTATCCCATTTAAAAATGTTAATTCAAAGTAATCTGAACCATCGTCGGAAGAAGGATTGAAAATCGACAAGCATTCAGCCACAAGCGCGAAGCAAAGCGAAACTCGACATTTTGGATAAACGGGATTACTGCCGGATGTATGTGTCGTTCTGGCACAATATTTCGCCGCGTAACTCGCTGCCTTCTTCAGGTGCTACCTGAGACTGCCGTTTTTGGAGGACCTGGTCCAGTATTTATGCCCAGCAGACGCTAGGCGCTCTGTCTGCGGTCCGCGCCCAGCTGGCGCTGCTTGTAGGGTGTTGTCTCTTCCCTGGCGTTCCGTCGGACGTCCGCGCCCCAATCGGCCGCCATCTGTGGCAGCGGCAACTCTCTGAGGCCCCTCCCACGTTGGGTGCTCCCTCCGCGGTCCGCGCCCGTCTGGCGCTGCTCCTGAGGTGTTGTGGCTTCCCTTGTGCTCCAACGGACGTCCGCGCCCATCTTGTCCACCATCTGTGGTCGGTGCAGCTGTCTGAGGCCCTTCTGGCGTCAGGCACTCTGATCTTGGTCCGTGCCCGCCTCGCGCCTCTTCTGAGATGTTGTGGCTGCGCAGATGCTCCAACGGACGTCCGCGCCCGCCTCGGCCGACATCTGCTGCTATAACAGCTGTTTGAGGCCACTCCTGCATTGGGCGCTCCATTCGCGGTCCGCGCCTGCATGGCGCTTCCTCAGAGGTGTTGAAACCTCCCTGCTGTTCCGACGGATGTCCACGCCCAGCTCGTCCACCATCTGTGGTCAGGGCAGCTGTCTGAGGCCTGCCTGGCGTCAGGTGCTCTGTTCTTGGTCCGCGCCCACCTCGCGCTGCTCCTGAGATGTTGTGGCTGCCCACATGCTCCAATGGACGTCCGCGCCCGTCTTGGCCGACATCTGCTGCTATGGCAGCTGTTTGAGGCCCGTCCGGTGTCAGGCGCTCCATTCTCGGTCCGCGCCCGCTTAGCGCCACCTTTGAGTTGTTTCTACTTCTTGTGGAGTTATTTGGTCCCTTCCGCTGGGCCTTAACAAGTTCCAGAGCCGGACTCCACGCTGTGCTTAGCTCGTAACCGCTATCTCGGTTTATTAGGTTGTCAGTGACCTTTATTTCGATGGCCTCCTTTATGATGCTGTCCCAGAATCTTGGGATCTGTGTCACAATTTTGGTTTTGTCATAGTCCATTGTGCGGCCATACTCTAGACAGTGCTCTGCTATGGCTGACTTGGTTGCCTGTCCGAGTCTGGTGCACCTCTGGTGTTCTTTGCAGCTTATATTCACCGTCCTGATTGTCTGACCGATGTATGACATCCCACACTGGCACGGGATGCTGTAAATGCCTGGTTTACGTAGCCCCAGGTCATCTTTCACACTTTCCAGCATTGTCCCAATTTTGGCAGCTGGGCTGAATATGCTCTTAATTTCGTACTTCATAAGAATTCTGCTGATCTTCGCAGAAATAGGACCAGCATATGGTAGGTATGCCACCTTCTTTGCCTCCTCTGGCTCCTCCTCTGTATCCTGTGGTTGGCTGGTTGTATGAAGTGCCCTCTGGATGTCTCTGGAGGAGTATCCATTTCTGCTGAAAACCAGCTGAACGTGTTCAATCTCTGTGGCAAGATTTTCTGGATCTGACAGAGCTCGGGCCCTGTGCACTAGAGTTTTCAAGACTCCATTCTTCTGTGCTGGGTGGTGGCAGCTACTGGCTTGAATATATAAGTCAGTGTGCGTGGGTTTTCGATACACACTGTGCCCCAGAGTGCCATCTGCCTTCCTCTTGACCAGGACATCCAAGAATGGGAGCTGCCCATCCTTCTCTAGCTCCATGGTGAATTTTATACTCGGGTGGCGTGAGTTTAAGTGTTCGAGGAACTCCTCCAGCTTCTCCCTGCCATGGGGCCAAATGTGTCATCAACGTACCTGAAGAAGCACTTGGGTTGATAAGTGGCTGATGCAAGTGCCTCCTCTTCGAACCTTTCCATGAAAAGGTTGGCTACCACTGGTGATAATGGGCTGCCCATTGCCACTCCTTCCGTTTGCTCATAAAACTGACCCCCGTAAAGAAAATAAGTCGAAGTCAGTACATGCTTGAACAACTCAAGCAGGGCCCCATCAAACTTTTCCCAGATGAGATTGAGTGAGTCAGTCAGTGGCACTCGCCTGAAGAGCGACACCACATCGAAATTGACCAAGATGTCTGAGTCCACAGTGTGTAGCTGCCTCAGGCGTTGCAGGAAGTCCTCCGAGTTTCGAATGTGTGGAGCCTCAAACAGCTGTTATAGCAGCAGATGTCGGCTGAGGCGGGCGCGAACGTCCGTTGGAGCATCTGCACAGCCACAACATCTCAGGAGAGGCGCGAGGCGGGCACGGACCAAGATCAGAGCGCCTGACGCCAGAAGGGCCTCAGACAGCTGCACCGACCACAGATGGTGGACAAGATGGGCGCGGACGTCCGTTGGAGCACAAGGGAAGCCACAACACCTCAGGAGCAGTGCCAGACGGGCGCGGACCGTGGAGGGAGCACCCAACGTGGGAGGGGCCTCAGAGAGTTGCCGCTGCCACAGATGGCGGCCGATTGGGGCGCGGACGTCCGACGGAACGCCAGGGAAGAGACAACACCCTACAAGCAGCGCCAGCTGGGCGCGGACCGCAGACAGAGCGCCTAGCGTCTGCTGGGCATAAATACTGGACCAGGTCCTCAAAAAACGGCAGTCTCAGGTAGCACCTGAAGAAGGCAGCGAGTTACGCGGCCGAAATATTGTGCCAGAACGACGCATACATCCGGCAGTAATCCCGTTTATCCAAAATGTCAAGATCTCGCCGGGAAAGCATGAAGAATTACAAAGCGAAACTCACCTAACTCAGCGTGCTGATACGAAACAGAAGCAGGCGCCGCTATCGTAGGCGAAGTGCTTAAAGATCGTATTCATATAAACAAAAATCAACGGAATCATAGATTAAGAAGCAAGAAATTCACAACGATAAGGCACTGGTATGTGAGCAGTGGCGATAACTCAAGTGACTAGCTATAAGCACTTGAAGTCGGAGTTCGGAACCACGTGGTTCTCAAAACCAGCAAAACCACAAAAATTCAATTTCTGGAAAATAAAAAATAAAAGAATAGCTACGGCATGCAACCCTTAGAAATGTGTAGGATATCTTAAGGAAGCTAAAGAAATA
Organism: Locusta migratoria; assembly: GCA_026315105.1. Taxonomy (NCBI): domain Eukaryota; kingdom Metazoa; phylum Arthropoda; class Insecta; order Orthoptera; family Acrididae; genus Locusta; species Locusta migratoria. The sequence continues at coordinate 21,923,351 of CM048751.1, forward strand.
CATTTAGACGCGATTGGGAAGGTTTTACACACATTGACGATTCCAGTCTTCCACAATCAGAAAAGTGGAATAAATTCAAAGTCGGAGTAAATCAACTAAGCAATACGGCATGCGGCTCCTAGAAATACGTAGTATTTCATAAGCAAGCTAATAAAGGGGGTCGTACAAGGATAGAAGAGAATTTACTTGGGGAGTCTGAATGCAAAGTACAAACGAAACAACAATTTAAAATAGACGGAGAGGAGATCGGGAGGTAATAATGGAAATCAGAAAGATACATGCATAATTTCTTGCCTGCAGGGCATAGAAGTAGACACAGGGGTAGCTGAAGGATTTGTTCTAAGAACACACCACGTGGAGTACATATCACTCGCGGAAGGTGAAATTGGAAAAGAATATTTCACATGCACTACACAAAACAAAAATATTACCGCACATTAGTTGCATCCCACAAAACTAGAAAGAAATTAAACCGAGTTAGTACACCGCCAGCTAATCTCACAAAGGTTATTGATTCTCTGCCGTTATCAAACCGAATTAGTTACATATTCACCGCGTTTACCTTCCTCAAAATAACCAAAATGAATTTGAATACACTTTCGTACATGATCGGAGAAACTTATTTCTAAAAATGAACCTAAGTTCCGAAATCTAACTTGAATACCAGACAAAGAATCGCTACTATCTCAATGGAGCAAAGGAAATCAGAACGTCTTATCATCTCGAAGCGCAGCCACAAAATGTCCAAGTCGGCCAGCCAGTCCCCGCCAGTCACCGACAATCGGTAGAAACCCATGAAAAACAAGGTGGAAGTGACAGCTTAAACTCGCGCATCTAATCGAGGCTCGCTACCGGGCATTGCCAACCCAACTTGTAACCAAAGGGTGGAGGAACATCTTTGGTAGCATCAAAAGCAGAGGTTGGGAATGATTACCTATCGACACGAAGCCAGAGAATTACTAGTAGCGAGCAGCCAGCAGCCGACGACGAAAATTCTCATACATACACTCAGACTCCCATGCTAGAAGATTCTCAAACATGCACGTACAGAATAAAGCAAGTACACATTGTCACAGGGACAGTGGCGTCACGGGAAACCGTTCATTTTGCCACACTCATAGACACAATGATAAATTATAAGCATAATAAAAACCCAGCAATATTACAGAAATTAACATTTAAAAACATGGAGTGAGATGCTAATCCTAATGCCTCCGAACGAAAGGGGTTCTCGGTTAGCAAACAAGCCGGTCTAGTGAACGTAGATAAATTTCAAAGTTAAAAACCTAGGGAAGATGGCAAAACAGACATCTTTCAAACTTTACAAACAGTGAAGAAGAAATTGATTCTGTACAACGCAAACACAGGAAATCAGATTTTAGGTTTTGAGGGAATATCAAACTTAGCGCGACATATTTATATTTACTGGCTGTTTGTATCCAAACCGTAATGGGGCGACCTTTTAGGATACGCTGTTTCTTTCTTTCTTTCTTTCTTTCTTTCTTTTTCTTCAATTTCTGCTTCGTTTGGTAATGACACAGCTAATCCGTTTACTGTACTGTTCATCCACGGTAAATTGACGATTTGTGAGCTAGCTGTTGGCAGCAACAGGAGGCGTGTACAACGGCTGCCGGGTGCCGAGGAGCAGCGAGCAGAAGTCAGCGTCGCAGTGTTATAAACGTTACCCCGTAACAATGTGTGCACTAATATTTCGCGTCTAAGGGCAGCGTAACGTTGACAGCAATCCGAAATAAATGGATGTTCTTCAAGTAGCACAGGTGTTTTGTGCTGCTCGCATCACCAGGAAAAATCGTCCTCACTTGTCAAATTAATATACTTCCATCTAAATGCACTACTAGTTTCGACGCACTATGGCGTCATTCTCAAGTTCCTATGACCAAAAAAGAAATAGTAATAATAATAAATTAAAAAAAAAACGAAAGAAAAAAGAAAGAGAAAAAATGACAATGATTCAAACACATTAAACAGTTAAAAGTTTAATAATCTATCAATTTCTCTAGCAGTTGCTCTCGCCGTTGGTCTTTCTCTTGCCATTACTTTTGCCCTTGACGCTGCCATAACTTTATACCTTGGTAGAACAGGTTTTGACTTGGGATATATGTATAACTAGCTGAAAACCCGGCGTTGCCGGGGTATTTATTTATTTATTCCTGTCATTTTTCAGGTACATATTTGTATAAGGGTTGTACGTCTGTAAGTTCTCTTGGAAATACCGTTAGTAGTAAAGAAATAATAGATTAAAACTTGGTGCGTGATGGGGGGTTTCCATGAACGTTACTGTTTATGTGCTCATATCTCATAAACTACGTGTCGTACTGTGATACAATTTAGAAGCTACATTCAGCTATATATGTGTATACTGTCTGTAAAATGTAATGTCGCTACAATTTTTAGTATTCAAATTATAAATTGTAACGTCATATCGAGAGCCGTAGATTTATTCCATAAACAGCGGAAATGTAGTAAGCGAGAAACTTTTTTCCTTTCATCATTTTACTATGGTTGCCAGCGAGAAAAAGGTTCAATAAAGGTTTGAAATTATGTTTTAAGTTTGTTGCAAGTCGCTAAGTACTGTCATTCTCATATAGTGTATTTCTAAAGTCTCGCCGCATTATGTGGCATTTTTGCGATTTATATTGGTTATGACGCAATATCTTTTGAACCATGTACTGTTTGTGATTATTCACCATGCAGCAATTGTTACCTCACGTTAAGGAATGTGTGTACCAAATTTGGTTGAAATCGGTCCAATGGTGTAGGAGAAAATGAGCAGCATTGTCGCAAAATGCAGCAGTTTTTCGCGCATCTCATTGTTTATGACTTCATATCTCGTCAACTATATATCGTATGTGATTCTTACACTTACGGTGACCGTCCTCATGGATTGGAACTTACGTGTAAGATTGGAACAAAACTGTAGATTTGTACGCAACACATACAAACATACGGAAACTCTGCTTTATATAATAGATAACACTTTTTCCTCACTCTTATTCAGTACATTATTCAATTTGTAGACGAAAGTTGCGTTACTAATGTTTGTAACAAATTACACATTTGCTAGTAAGTTTTGCAAAAAAAATGTTCAAATGTTTGTAGAGTCTATGGGACTTAACTACTGGGTCATCAGTCCCTAAACTTACAAACTACTTATGAACTACTTACAACTAGGGACGGCACAAATATCCATGCACGTGGGGGGATTCGAACCCCCGACCGTAGTGGCCGTGCAGACCGTGACTGGAGCCCAACGGTCTCCTCGGCTAAGTTTTGCAGCAAGGCAACGTCGTTAACAATAAGGAACAAAATTATCGGATCATAGTTTGGAAATTTGACTTAACTGCGCTTCAAAGCTGGAAGTATAGTTGCGTCGTTTGTCAACATGTGGCTCTCCACGTTCAAATTGTCGGATTCATATTGTTTACGTTCTCATTATTGATCGGTTTGATGTCTGTGCTTTCTGATAGACCACTCTATAGTAAGTACTAGCTTAAACCCGCGGCTCCGCTCGCGTGTTGGCTGATTACAACAGATATCTTTCAGTAGTGTGCTATCAGACTGATTGTGAAGGATGAAATGAAATACAATACCTTGTTTAGAAACAAACATTTTTAATCAGCAGTGGGCCACAGCGCTTTCGGAAGCATCTACTATATCGATGCCCAATCAAATGCGTTTTCTATTCGCAATAATTTGACAACCTGTGCTCCGTCGGATCCGAAGGCTCTGTGGGAGAAGCATTGCGATTCTCTAAGTGAACAGAAAAATATTCCTGTCAGACTGCAGAAGTCTATGCACTTACCGTTTATCAGGAAAGTAAGCAGTTTCGATCAAATCACAAGTAAAAATGCACTCGTTTCGAAGAATCCAATCACGAAATTCAACAATAATGATTGTAATAATATCACTGATCTATCACTTGATGTAATGCGCGAAGCGTTAAATCGATGTCTATAAACAGATGTATTAAAATAAATTTCTTTTTTACTGCTTTATTTGTTTAGAGCTGAAGACATTGTAGCACGCAAACATCAAAGATATGGTATGTGGCATCACGTTTCGCTGTATGTAACCTCCCTGCTTTAGAATCGCAAACGTCATTGCTGGCCTTCAGTCCAAATTTTTTTTATAATTTGACGACTTTCAACCACTATATCTTCCACCCTCTTATAGCTATCGGCATGGAACTGCTATGGTGTACAACGGGAGACTTCTAAGTTCTAACAACAATTACACATAGTTTTGTATTCCAGCATCGTCGCCACTTTTGTGTCTCGTTCCCGTCAGTTGTCGAAGGTGTCGGTGGGCGAGTACAAAGAGACCGACACAGAATAAAGGATGCACGCTTGCACAGGTACTGAGGTGACCAGCCAGTGGGACAGCAGAAACTAGAACACTAGGCTAAATTAGAACAAGATATATATTTCATAGAGTCTTGGTAATACTTAACTTTTACATAGTTCTTGACTGCAGAATGCTGATACATAGTTTAGATAGAGGCCTGCCTACTGAGGATTCCGAGTGCCTATGCGATAGCCAAGTCTTAACTGGTGCCTATCTGATTCCCAAGTGGACGATGCTCGTGGCCACGAGCGGAGTTGCAGCAGAGGGTGCTCGTGGCTGACGTCGTAAGATCGCCGCGCCGCGCGTGCATGGCGGCGCGCGGAATAAGTACGTGGCGCGCACTTCATACTTGTGCGACACCACACACAGACCATTCGTTTGCGTCCTGTAGTTTTCGCTGCAGAGCGAAATATTAACACACACACACACACACACGTAGAATTTTATATACACCGATAACTTTCCATCCCAATATACTCCACCCTTTCATCATTATCAACCTTTCAGCAACAATGCAACCAATAAAACCATTTTCAAAGAGTAACTATAATTTTCAAAGAGTAACTATTGTTCCGAATTTCGCGTTATATTCTTGAAATTACTAAATATCTATCAGATCGCTATAAAACCGTGCCTAAAGCTTTCCTAAGGTATAAATTAGTAACTGTAGAAATATGTAAGTCTCTGCGTCTTCTCGTTCGGACGTGATAGCGTACACCGAACAGACATTCACATTAATATATATAGATAAATAGCTATCCCATCGCCATAAAACCGCGCCTAAATCCTTCCGCGGGTAGACATTAGTAACAGTACACATTTTTAGCTGTTTATGTCTTGTGGTTCAGATGTGATAAACGTACACGGAACAGACATTCACATTTATAGATATAGATTGACAGTCGAAGACAACGTTTGGTTCATTTATTTCCCGCAGCTGCGGTCACAGGTTCCACCTCGCACGGGTATCAGTAATTGCGAGTCTATGGCTGGCCTCTAAATATCGGCCGGTATTTTATCGGCGGTGCCCTGGTTGCACACACGCCAGAATTTTACCGGTCAAGCAAGCAGTCCCTCCGCTGTCGTACAAAAGTTGATTCCAAACATATCCCACACGACTTTTCATAATATTATGACAGATGTTGCTGACATGATACAAGGAACTAATTAAGTACTGTATCATACATCAGTTTTCCATTTACGAAATGCATTCTTTTCTTTGCTCTCCAGTTCCTCAAAATCCTCATTCAATTCGCAAGAAACTTGTTTTTGAGTATCTCTAGTCGCATTTCTAAATACAAACGTGTCCAAAGTTTCGTTCCACAAAACTGGTTCTTTAAACTGCGCAATAATTGTGAAATCTAATAATTTAGATTTCCCTCCTGGCTATATTCGTGAGCTCGGCAGCGGAGGGTAAGAGAAGTCGAGGTAGACCAAGAAGAAAGTACTTAGATTCGGTGCAGAATGATTTTGATGTAAAAGGCATAACATCAGACGAGGCATCAATGTTAGCATTGAATAGGGGATAATGGAGGAATTTTATTAGAGGTACTATGTTCCAGACTGAACGCTGAAAGGCATAATCAGTCTCTAATGATGATGATGATATTCGTACGTGGCTTGTAATATCGACATTTACACGGACGTACAGGATTTTCATCTAAATTAAATGCTATATTTGCAAATATATGGTATCACATGATCCGAATTTGTAATTTATAGACAGATTTATTAAAGATAAAAGAGAGGTAATCTTCGCTATGGGAGCGATTGTTCATGTTGCCGTTGTTGCTGTTGCTAATGTTAACGCTCCCATAACTTCGTACCTCGATAGAACAAGTTTTGACTTTCGATAGATAAAGAAAATACTGTTTTCTCAGTCTTATTGAGAACATTATTTACTTGTTAACGAAAGTTGCGTTTTAATTTTAAGAACAAAATACATACTCGCTAATGAATTTTGCAGCAAGACAAATGCGTTAACAAAAGGGAAAAGCATTATGTTATCATATCTTAAAAATTAGACCTAACTGAACTTCAAAACCGAAAGTATAGTTGCCTCATTTGACGACAGGTGCCACTACATGCACAAATCATCGGATTCGTATTGTTTACGTATCTCATTATAGATTGGTGTGGTGTCTGCTCTTTCGAACAGACCAGTATATAGTAAGTAGTGACAAGCGAAGACAGCGTTGGGTTTATTTATTTCACAGCAGGTGCTGTCATACGTTAGACCCTCCGTAATGGTGAGTACATCTACAAGGGATACTCTGCAAATCACATTTAAGTGCCTGGCAGAGGGTTCATCAAACAACCATTATACTATTTACCTCCCATTCCATTCTCGAATGGCGCTCTGGAAGAAAGAACACCTGAATCTCTCTGTTCGAGCTCTGATTTCTCGTATTTTCTTCTGATGATCATTTCTACCTATGTAAGTGGGAGTCAACAATATATTTTCGCATTCGTAGGAGAATGTTGGCGAGTGGAGTTTCGCAAGTAGCCCACGCCGCAGCGATAAGCGCCGTTGTTGTAATGATTCCCATCCCAGGTCCTGTATCATTTTCGTGCCGCTGTCTCCCCTGTATCGTGACAATACGAAACGAGCTGCCCTTCTTTGGACCCTTTCGATGTCCTCCGTCGAACCCACCTGATGAAGATTCCACACTTGTCTGCAATACTCCAAAAATGGACGGACAAGCGTAGTGTATGCAGTTTCTATTGTAATTCTGTTGCATGTTTTAAGGGTTCTGCCAATAAAACGCAGTCTCTGGTTCGCCTTTCTTTCGACATTATCTAAATGTCTTTTCCAATTTAAGTCTGAAGTAATAGTAATTCTTAGGTATTTTGTGGAGTTTACGGTCTTCACTTTCGATTGATTTATCTTGTAAACAAAGTTTAACGGATTTCTTTTCGTACTCATGTGGATGACTTCACACTACTCATTATTTAGAGTCAATTGCCAAGTTTTACACCATACTGATATCTTATTCAGATCGTTCTGCAATTGGTTTTCATCTTCAGATTATCTTACTAGACGGTAAATGACGGCGTCATCTGCAAACAACCTAAGCGAGCTACTGATATTTTCCCCTAAATCATGTATGTAAATAAGGAACAGCAGAGGACCAATAACACTACCCTGTGGAACGTCCGATATCACCTCTGTTTTAGTCGATGCCTTAGCATCGATTACTACGAACTGTGTCCTCTCGGACAGGAAATCTCCTATCCAGTCGCAAATTTGGGGCGATATACCATAACCACGCAATTTGATTAAAAGCCGTTTGTGAGGTACGGTGAGAAAGCTTTCTGGAAATCAAGAAATACGAAATAGTTTCTCGAACCCTTGTCGATATCACCTGTCCCTACCCCACTGCTGCTTATACACTAACCGCAGCAACGTTCCCAGCTACTAAAGTAATTATCATATGATTGAGTGACATACCGATAATGATCTGACTTTCTATTCGTCATTCGTCACTGTTATTACACTACACGAAATTAAATAAAGTTCTGCGCAAAATTATAAAAAAAAAGGTCGCAGACGGAAAACATATTGCGTTGATTTTGCATATTCCGGGTGATGAAAAAGTCAGTATAAATTTGAAAACTTAATAAATCACGGAATAATATAGTTAGAGAGGTAAAAATTGACGCACATGCTTGGAATGATATGAGGTATTATTAGAACAAAAAAAAGTTCAACAAATGTCCGACAGATGACGCTTCATCTCATCAGAAAACAATAATTAGCATAACAAGTTAAGATAAAGCAAAGGTGATGTTCTTTTCAGGAAATGCTCAATATGTTCACCATCATTCCTCAACAATAGCTGTAGTCGTGGAATAATGTTGTGAACAGCACTATAAAGCATGCCCGGAGTTATGGTGAGGCATTGGCGTCGGATGTTTTCTTTCAGTATCCCTAGAGATGTCGGTCCATCACGATACACTTGTGACTTCAGGTAACCCCAAAGCCAATAATCGCACGGACTGAGGTCTGGAGACCTGGGAGTCCAAGCATGACGAAAGTGGCGGCTGAGCACACGAACATCACCTAACGACGCGTGGAAGCTATCTTCCATGATTCTAGCAATATGGGGTGGAGCGCCATTTTGCATAAAAATCGTACGTTCCAGCAGGTGTTTTTTCAGGCAGGCTGGGGATGATGCGATTCTGTAACATATCGGCGTACCTCTCACTCGTCACGGTAGTAGTTATAAAACCAGAATCACGCGGTTCCTCGAAGATAAAAGGCCCAATAACGGTAAATGTTTGGCTCTAATAAAACCCCATGTCATTCCAAGCATGTGTGTCAATTTTTACCTTTCTATCTACATTATTTCGGGATTCATTAAGTTTTCAAATTTATACTGACTTTTTTCACGTGGTACTTGACTTCAGCAAATACAAAGCTGCGGGTGACATGTGGGTAAGACATAGAAATTTTATTTAAGGTTGAGAGCAGAACGATAGCTCTTTTCATTCTAGAGGTGTTATATCTGACGAACAGATTTCTGTCTATGAGGACTTTCGCGGTTCTACGATATGATTATCATCCGATTTTTAGCCTAATGAGGTACTGACACTGGCTGCCGGTTAAAAAAAATTATTATTGTTACGGCTGTTGGTTTATATATATATTTTTCATATACTTCGATCTTAATTTAAGAATACCGTTTGGGTTATGTTTTCAGATCGGAAGAGTTCACCTGTAAATTCAGACTTACCACTAGCATGGCTAAGTATTCAAACAGAGTCTGAACATTTTTATTCGAGCAAAGGGTAAATTAAGAATACATTTGAGGAATCGAGGTAGTGGACAAGTCTTGTATTCTTATTTTCTTGCATATTACATACACAAATCTTATATGAACAACTGATGACGTCCAGGGGGCTCACGGTCCTTTCGTGTGTACTTGTGTGGCGAGCTTGGGGACCGAGCTAGTGCAGACTTTCTTACTTCTTCTCTTCCTAACTACATTCCCCCTCTCCCCTCCTTTCCTATCATCACTCCTTCCATTCCCCACCGGGGGAATGATAACCTCAGTAATTTAGTCCCCCTATCCCAACCAAAAAGCTCAACCCAACCCAACTACTAAAATTGCAAGGCGGTACCCACTATGTGACTTCTACCATAAACAGATAAATTAAAATATATGAATTCGGAATATTGAAGCATTTCGACCGCTTCAAGGCACTGAAATAAATAAAACTGCATGGTTGAAAATATCTTCTGAATCTGGATTCGGACCCGTATTTCCTTGGGTAGGCTATCGGTCGCCTTAAATCGTAAACGCTATCGAAACACAGTTTTCTTCCAAGGCAAATTCTGAACTTCCATCACAGTACAATAGTAATGGCAATGCCTGCTCCACTTTCTCGTAGCCTATACTAGATTCTCGCAAGGGATCGAGCGTATTAATGAGTCCGCATTGAAATTGTCATGTCCGAAAAGAGCATGCGCTATATCAATAATTGCATATATGACGACAACATGCAATTGACAATTTCAACGCGGGCGCATTAATACGCTCGATCCCTTGCAGGCATCTAGTAAATGGCTGCGAGCAATTAGAACTAATGGGCAGGGACACTACCACCGTAGTCCCCTATATGTTGAAAATTGGGTTAGAAGAGCAGCGTCCGGAATATCCCAATTGGTTCAGTCTTCTTTCAACTACGGCGCGGCGTGGACGTCTGCTGCGATCCTCCTGTTGTGCTGCGAGTAAACGACCGTGCCAATCAACGATAAACTTAACGTTCCCTACTGATCATGTACGACCATAGAACATGATGTCGAACGTTTTATAAACGAAGAAATATGTCTCCCACCGCAAGATGTTACCTGAATTCGTTTATCGATCCTTAGTATCACTATGTATGATAAGTTGGCGCACGAAGAGTTGTGCGCCGAAGTAGTACGGCGCTGACGCTAATTATCTCAAGTTCCGATCCTGTTACGGCCATATTTGGTCCGTCGAGCTTTATCATGCAGGTTTTGGCCTCATAATGTTACGGGATTTCGAACTTGCGTTTGAGGTGTCGCCGCATGAAGTGGAGGCCGCGATTGAACTCTCAGCCGACGTACTAGCTCACGTTGCAGAAAAAAGGAAGACGCTTGAAATATACAGTGACCTCAACGGCGTCCGACAGATAAAAAAAATTGAACTTAGAATGCTTGTGCCTTCGTACCTTGTTATAGCCGGCTGCAAGGTTGTGGTAATCTACAATGACTAGCCGCAGACTGTTTCCGGTTGTGGACAACGACACTCCCGTTCGGATTGCCTTTGATGCAGACTGACACAGACGCCGGGGACGACGGTCACCCAACGGCGCCCACTACGCGGATGGGAGGCCAGTTGCGCCACTCCAAACCAATCCTCACAGGCGTCGATTCAACTGGAAGACGAGATGAACGTTACATCTGTTTCTCACACACCGAGACAGTACCATCAGTTGATTCCCCAAGAGCACCCACAGCACCACATTATGGTTGTCCGGACCCAGTGGACGTTGACACTCAAACTGTACCAACATCTGGTCGTTGACCATTTCACCTTTGGTCATATTGGATTTAGGCCTGTAGTTTCACTATCATACAGTTTATCCTTAAGACGTCATATATTTTGAACAATGTGTCCTACAATAGTATAATTTTCCAGTTGCATAGAGTGGAAATAATAAATCTGAGACATGTGGTTCAAAAAGAGTTATAATAAGTTTAAAATTAGTTGCGACTTCTGATGTCGGACTTGCCATCTGTGATGTGTTGTCGTTGCTCACGTAATGCCAATAGCGAGCCGAGTTTTCCCACCCAGCTTCCACCGGTTGTGTTGGGAAGGTGCCTCTACTGAAATCTCGCGAGTAATCAGTAGTACTTGGTGACCAGACAGTGGCAAATTAGCAAATATGTTTGGGGATGGGGAGGCAAGACTAATGCAAGGATAAGTTCAGTGATTTTAAGTAGACACCCTACGATACTTTGTAGCCGTGCGGGAGTAGCCGAGCGGTCTCGAGCGCCACGTTACAGATAGCGCCGTCTCCTGCGTCGGAGGTTCGAACCCTCCCTCGGCCATGGATGTTTGTATTGTCCTTAGCCGGACGCGGTGGCCGAGAGGACTGAGGTGCTCCAGTTATGGTCTGCACGGTCACTACTGTCGGGGGGCATGGATATTTGTGCCGTCCTTACTATTAGTTATTTCATAAGCAGTTTGTAAGTTTAGGTACTGATGGCCCCACAGTTAAGTCCCGTAAGCTTAACAGACATTTGATAAATTGTATCAGTTTTGCTGCTCATCTTCAGAGGACAATTTTGCGCTGAAGCCCTTTTACGTTACCAACATTAAGATTTTTTATTGTTGTGATTAAACAGTAAAAATATAACTATTAAAAAAAAGAAAAAAAAAAGAAAGAAACTCCACCTTAACACCGATAACATACCACTCCCCTCACTAATACAAGGAACTATGACTGTCTACCTTGGAGTGGCGGGGTGGGGGGATGGCCCGCTCGCCACCCCCACCCGTATCCCTTATATACGCCACCGTGTGTGGTGCTCCTTTTTTCCGCTGCTCTATAGCCAGAGAAGTTCTCTGATCAGTATTGTGTTTCAACTGACAAAGAATGTTTCCCTGGCGACTGGTGCAGCGCGAAGTCGCTTCACCTCCCTTCTTACCTTACGTCAAGTCTTCTTTCAGAACAAATTAAAGTTGTAGGACACCTGTCCTACGTTGATTGATTGCTGTACACGAAAGTTGCGAATTTTGGGCCTCACTAATATTTTCTGCTGGTTTTAATTGTTCCTGTAGTTGAAATCCCAGATTTTTGACCGAAGTTTATATTCACACTGTACGAAATTCAATGCAACCACGTACAAACTTAAAAACCTATGTCTACCGCGTACAAACGAAATATTTAAATTCCTGATTTTAATTAAGATGCAAGAAAAAAAAATATTTTTAGTTAAGAGGTTCTTATACGAAATAGGAAGTGGTACTACTAACAACAGTCAAACAGCGCAAAGTTTGTCACTTAGTCCGAAAGACATGTGCAAACTTTGGTAAAATAGCTGTAATTTGTTTCTTCAACTGTAAAGCTGCTAACTGTTCACACACTATTAATATCAGTCGACAAAACTGTAACTATCTCAAGAAAATATCAGTCTTTACAGAAATCCAGAGTAATTTCCAAATAAATCAACTCCTTCACTGAATGTCCAAATTTATTTATAACCAATTAATCCTTCACAAAATCAAATAAATATTCGATGCACACAGCTAAAATTTTATATCACCATCTGATTTATTGAAATACATCAAGACATATCACATGAACTGATCTACCAGGTATTAAATACACAGCTTGTACCGTAATTAAAATTTTGTCTTTTTTATCTTTTGATCTGTGAATTGATTACTTAGGATCATGCGCCATTTTAATTTCTTCTTTGTCTGAAGTTTCCTCTTTCTCCTGTATTCTTTCACATTCATGCTTTGCTGTTGCTCCTGTTCATCCGTCCAGGCTTTTCCTGTCTTCTTAGCTGTCGTGGAGCTGGACTATCTGTAGTACGTGGACAGAAACTAAGGAAATACTAAATACTACTTCTGTTAATGTTTTGAAAGCCTGGTATCAGGTAACATACGCGTCGCAATGACCACCCGATGGGCGATTATGTAAAACATCAAAAGGGGGAGTACTCGACGCTTGGGCAACATTTCATCAGTATCGCTGGTGTTTCATATACTTTGAAATGAGGCTGCCAAAGCGTCGTACTTCCCCCGAGACACGCTTGCAAACATTCGGTATATAAAGAAAAATACTGTTTTATAGATATTATTGAGAACTTAATTGACTTTCTGACTAAAATATGTGTTAGTGAATTCTAAAGCAAATTGTCTGCCGTGTAATCAGTTTTGAAGTAAATCAAAGGCGTAATTTAACAATGAACGAAATTGCTAGATCGTATTTTGAGTCTTAAATTACTGCATCATAACGCTTCGTTTACAGTTTCGTCGGTTTCGGATAGGTGGCATTTCACGCGTCCATCATCGGAACCATGCTATTTACTTGCTATATTGGTGTGGTGTCTGTTCTTTCGGTCATGTCCGAAAAAAACAGACACCACACCAAATATAATAATAATTTACACGCGAAGACGGCGTTAGCTTCACATACTTCCCTGGAGATGCGGTCATAAGTTCGACCTCCCACGGGAATCCGTAATGGCAAGTGTACGAGGACATGAACAATAGGTGCGCTACAGCCATAGCGTGATAAGTCGACGTTTCAGAGGGTTGGGAGGCGTCTAGGTGTGGGCAAGTGGTGAAGACGCACATTGGCCGGAAGCGGGAAACGAGGGTTCGATTTCCAGCCCGGCTCATACTTTCATTTGTTGCCGTTGTTTAATTTCAATGTCCTAATGCAGCCACTTTAAACCCTTTCCTTCCTAATCCTTCTTCTACGTCTACATGGGATACTCTGCAAATCACATTTAAGTGTCTGGCAGAGGGTTAATCAAACTACCGTTATACTATTTATCTCCCATTCCATTCTCGAATAGCGAGCGGGAAGAAAGGACACCTGAACCTCTCAGTTCGAGCTCTGATTTCTCGTATTTTCTTCTGATGATCATTTCTATCTATGTAAGTGGCAGTCAACAATATATTTTCGCATTCGGAGAAGAATGTTGGCGATTGGAGTTTCGTAAGTAGCCCACGCCGCAGCGATAAGCGCCGTTGCTGTAATGATTCCCATCCCAGATCCTTTATCATTTCCGTAACGCTGTATCCCCTGTATCGTAACAATACAAAACGAGCTGCCTTCATTGGACTCTTTCGATCTCCTCCGTCAGTTCCACCAGATAAGGATCACACACTGGGCAGTAATACTCCAAAAAGGTAGGACAAGCGCAGTGTATGCAGTTTCTTTAGTAGTTTTGTTGCATCTCTTAAGGGTTCTGCCAATAAAACGCAGTATCTGGTTCGCGTTTCCCACGACATTATCTACGAGTTCTTTCCAGTTTAAATTGGAAGTCACAGTAATTCCTAGGTATTTTGTGAAGTTTACGGCCTTCACTTTTGATTGATTTATCTTGTAAACAAAGTTTAACGGATTTATTTTCGTACTCATGTAGACGACTTGACACTTCCCATTATTTAAAGTCAGTTGCCAATTTCTACACCATACTTAATCTTATTCAGATCGTTCTGCAGTTGGTTTTGATCTTCAAATGATTTTACTAGACGGTAAATGACGGCGTCATCTAAGAGAGGTACTTAGATTTTCCCCTAAATCGTTTATGTAAATAAGGAACAGCAGAGGACCAATAACACTATCCTGTGGAACGCCGGTAATACCTCTGTTTTAGTCGATGCTTTACCATCGATTACTTCGAACTATGTCCTCTCTGACAGGAAATCCCCTATCCAGTCGCAGATTTGGGGCGATATACCATAACCACGCAATTTGATTAAAATCCGTTTATGAGGTACGGTGTCAAAAGCCTTCTGGAAATCAAGAAATACGGAATCGATTTGCGAGCCCTTGTCAGTAGCACCCATCACTTCGTGTGACTAAATAGCTAGTCGTGTTTCGCATGAACAATATTTTCTAAATCCGTGTTGACCTTGGGTCAATAGATCATTCTCTTCGAGGTAATTCATAATATTTGAATACAGGATATGTTCCAAAAACCTGCTGCATACTGAAGTCAATGAAATAGGCCTGTAGTTTAGTAGATTACTCCTGCTGCCTTTCTTGAATATAGGTGTGACCTGTGCAACTTTCCAATCTTTTGATACAGATGCTTCTTCGAGAGAGCGGTGGTTAAGTAAGGAGCTATCGCTTCAGCATAATCAGATATCAATCTATTGGGTATACATTCCGGACCAAAGGACTTGTTCTTGTTAAGTGATTTTAGTTGCTTCACTACTCCGATGATATCTACTTCTACGTTACTCATTACGGCCTCTGTTCCTCTCCTTTATCTTACTACTAACGCAGATAGGATCTGGAACGTGGCCAACGATGAATACAACCCAGAGCGCAGGAGAGGGTCTCTTCAGCAGAGTAGAGTATCATAAAGTGTGTACACTATATGTGGGGACCTTAAATCATAGTTATGTCAGTTAACCGTCTTCAACGGTCTCTGAGATACACAGTCTTTGTCGTCTTCCTTGGAACATTTGACGTAATGACGCCTATGACTTACTACTCTGACGACGACACATTCCCCTACGGTCAGTCAACACAGCCTGAATAGAAGACTTTAATGCTGCCTTGTAACGTCACACAAAGTGGGTTGCGCTCGCGTAGCTCACTGGCTGACACAGTGGGCTGTGCATGAGCAGCCAGCCAATCAGCTATAGAATCGCGGCCTACTCTATGTGACGTCACACTATAGTGCTCACGCCTTCTCCTCAGTTGGTGCTGGCCAGTCGTATATTTATGTTTCTCCACGGATCTGGGAGAGGAGAACCGACTGCTCGCCACTGTATTAGATATTACGTCATTATGACGTATAAACCCTACATCACAGACGACAGACAGACGGGCGAGACTATCAGTTGTCTACGATTTAGCGTGCATCACTAACTAAACGAGGATTTAGAAATACCGTTTCTATAAACTTAGTGTGTTTCTGTGAAATGAAACCAGTGATACAAATATTTGACATAATTTTCCAGGTATTATATTGCGGATTTTCTGATCTCATTGTATGTGGACATATTAGTCCATGTAAAATCCTGAAGTGCATTTTAAGAATTATGTTAAATTAAGGAATCAGATGCCGATCATTCTTCTTTCTTCCAATTACGCTGCATATAACCAGAACTTAGTATTGTCGAGTTAGCTTTACTTTTTGGTTCTATTTTAAGTGGTTTAGGATTTATATGGTCATTTTAGTTTTTTTTTTTTTTTTTTTTTGGCGAATGTACAGTCATTCAGGTTCTTAATATGTTTTGAGACCCTTGTTAACAAAAACAAAACAAAAAATAAAAGCAGGAATGAAATTTCTTACGCAGTAGCAGTGAGACTATTTTTTCTCATTCAAGCAACCCATTGCCTTAATGAGAAGAAAATAAATATTTTAGTTTTAGAATACGTTATTGACATAATTACTTTCATATAAATTGAACGAATTATTTAGGCCACACTAAGTACTGCTGAAAATATTTAGGTAATACAGCAAACTTAAGAATGACTTATAAAGAATAAAAAGGGAGTCTTCAGATAACTGACGTTGAATTTCACTCCGATTTTTGAGGGCATGTGATATAAAAACATAACTAATCTCGTTAACTACTGATCTCCTGACCTACAAGTAACATGGGTCTAGGAAATATCGTTCTAGTGCACGACAAATAGTTCCTGTATTCTCGTGAAATAACGAGTGCTAACGATAGAGATCTCAAATTGATTTCATATTTCTAGATATCTACAAGACTGCTTACGACTATGACGGGAATGCTTGCCTACGGTAAGACAGTCAAGTAAAACAGAAGTGATATTTGGCGTTCCCCAAGCAAGTGTCATATGTGGCTTTCTTGTCGTATATAAATAACTAGCTGAAAACCCGGCGTTGCCCGGGTATTTATTTATTTATTCCTGCATGCCGTTAATACTTCTCCTACCCTTCTATCTCTGTCCATCTAATTTTTTTCTAAAAATATGTTATCTTTATCGGAGAACATATAAGAAATAATGCTGTCTTGGATAATGTACAAAATTATAAGCGCATTATTCAAACTAAGAAAGACAGAAATCAAAACACAAGTGACATATAAAATTCTCACGATCTCATATTTATTCAGTTATATGTGATACAATTTCATAATTTTTCAGGTATGTATTCATTTGTTTAAGTGCTGCATGTCTGTAAAATTCCTTGGGAATACAATTGGTGTTAAATAAGTAATATATTACTACTTGGTGCGTGATACGGCGGTTTTCTATGAACGTTACTGTTTATACGCTCATACCTCATGAACAGTCGCACTGTGCTACAATTTCGGAGGCACATTCAACGGTATGTGTGTATATTTTCCTATAAAATTTCCTGCGGCTACAATTTGTAGTGTAGAAATTATAAATTGTAACGTCATACCGAATGCCGTAGTTTTACTCCATAAACAGCGGAAAAGTAGTAAGCGAGAAACTTTTTTTCCTTTTTTATCATTTTACTGTGGTTGGCAGCGAGGAAAAGTTTAATAAAGGTTTGCAATTATGTTTAAAGTTTGTTGCAAGTCGCTAAGTACTGTCATTCTCATATGGTATATTTGTAAAGTCTCATCGCATTATGGCAGTTTCTTGCAACTCCTATCGTTTATGGAGTTATATCTCTTGAACCATGTGTTGTATGTGGTTCGCACTCCTACAGAAGATGTAATCTCACGTAAGGAATATGTGTACCAAATTTGGCTGAAATCGGTCCAGTGGTTTAGGAGAAAATGAGCAGCATTTTCGCTTATGGCAGCAGTTTTCCGCGCATCTCATTGTTTATGACGACATATCTCGTGAACTATATATCGTATGTGATTCTTACACTTACGGCGACCGTCCTCATGGATTGAAGCTTGCGTGTACAAAATTTCATAAAGATTGGAACAAAACTGTAGATTTGTATGCAACACGTACAAATATACGGACACACTGCTTTATATATTAGAAGATCTAGGAGCTTCAGTGGGCAGCGACCTGGAACTGTTTGGAGATGCTGCCGTCATTTATCGTCTACAGAAATGTGATCAGTGTGCTAATGTGAGGCTTCTTACTGTCGCTTATCTGTTGTGTGTGTATGTGTGTGAGGTCTTATGCGACCAAACTTCGTGGTCATCAGTCGCTAGACTTACACACTAATTACTTAACTAACATAAACTAACTTACGCTAAGGACAACACAAACACCCATGCAAGAAGGAGGATTCGAACCCCCGACCCCTTATCTGTTGCCGAGTCAGCTGGAGAAATTTGAGGATGCGATATGTGATAGGCTAGGCTAGGCTAGGTAAGACCGATGTTATTCAATATCGTATTCTACATCTACATCTACATCTACATAGATACTCTGCAAATCACATTTAAGTGCCTGGCAGAGGGTTCATTAACCACTCTCATAACTTTTCTCTACCGTTCCATTCTCTAATAGCGCGCGGGAAGAAAGAACACCTAAATCGTTCCGTTTTCGATCTGATTTCTCTTATTTTATTGGGATGGTCATGTCTCCCTAAGTAGGTGGGTGCTAGCAAAATATTTTCACATTCAGAACTAAAAGTCGGTGATTGAAACTACGCAAACAGATCACGCCGCAATGAATAACGTCTTTCTTTTAATGATTTCCACCCCAATTCGTGCAACATTTCCGTGACGCTTTCCCCCCCGTAACGTGATAAAACAAAACGAGCTACCCTTCTCTGAACCTTCTCAATATCTTCCGTCAGTCCCACCTGGTGAGGGTCCCACAAGGGGCAACAGTACTCCAAGAGAGGACGCACAAGTGTGATGTAGGCAGTCTCTTTGGTGGAGCTGGTGCATCGTCTAAGCGTTCTGCCAATGAAACGTAACCTTTGGTTCGCCTTCCCCAGAATATTTTCTATGTGTTCTCTCCGGTCAAAGCTGTTCGTAATTGTAAGTCCTAGGTATTTGGTAGAATTTACGACCTTAAGGTTTGACTGATTTATCGCGTAATTGAAGTTCAGCGGATTTCTTTTAGTGGTCATGTGTATTACTTCACACTTTTCTTTATTTAGTGTCAATTGCCAATTTTCGCACCAAGCAGAAATTTTGTCTAAATAGCTTTGCAGTTGCTTTTGATCCTCTGTTGACTTCACTGACCGATAAACGACAGCATCATCCGCGAACAGTCTAAGGGAGCTATTCAGATTATCTCCTAAATCGTTTATAAACACGAGGAAGAGTAGGGGACCAATAACGCTTCCCTGGGAACGCCAGATATCATTTCTGTTTTACTCGATGACTTACCGTCAATTACAACGAACTGTGTCCTTTCTGATAGGAAATCGTGAATCCAGTCGCACAATTGGGGAGATATTCCATAAGCACGCAATTTCATTAGAAGCCGCTTGTGGGTTACAGTATCAAAAGCCTTCCGGAAATCCAGAAATATGGAATCGATTTGAGATCCCTTGTCGATGGCACTTAACACTTCATGTGAATAAAGGGGAAGCTGTGTTTCGCAAGAGCGATACTTTCTGAATCCGTGCTGACTATTGGTTAATAAGTCGTTCTCTTCGAGGTAGTACATAATATTCGAACAAAGTATATGTTCCAAAATCCTACTGCAAATCGACGTCAATGAGATAGGCCTGTAATTTTGGGGATCACTCCTATTGCCTTTCTTGAATATTGGAGTAATTTGGGCAACTTTCCAGTCTTTGGGTACGGATCTTTCGCAGAGTGATCGGTTGTAAATTATAGCTAAGTACGGAGCTATTTCATCAGCATACTCTGAGAGGAATCTAGTTGGTATACAATCTGGCCCGGAAGATTTATTTTTGTTTAGTGACTTAAGTTGTTTTACTACTCCAGGAACATCTACTTCTAAGTTTCGCATGCTGGCAGCTGTTCTTGGATTGAATACTGGAGTGTTCACTTCGTCTTTTTGGTGAAAGAATTTCGGAAAGCTGTGTTTAGTAATTCTGTCTTAGCAGTACTGTCGTCGGTGGTATTACCATTGCTATCGCGTAGTGAAGGTATTGTTTGTGTTTTGCCGCTAGTGTACTTCACATATGACCACAATTTCTTTGGATTTTCTGCAAGATTACGAGACAGGATTTCGTTGTGGAAACAACTATAAGATTCTCGCATTGAAATCCGCGCTAGGTTGCGAGTTTCAGTAAAAGATTGCCAGTCTTGCGGATTCTGTGTCTTTTTAAATTTTGCATTAGACACAGGAACAATTATCAGGTTAGCCAGTCTCTCTAACGTTTGACGTCTACCAAGATGAAGGTACTCCGATAAAATGACAGTTTCCTCCCACTTTTCCGTATCTCTTGCCAGTCTTATTGGTCCCAAACGACGAGAGCCAGGATTCTCGGATGGTTGTGGATTATCGCCGACTTAACGAAAAGGTCACTTACACAACTCCCGTATTTAGTTTGTTTACAGTATTTCACCATAATCAGGCGTATTATCAAATTCTTATACCACATTTAGTGGTCACTCCACAGTCATCAAATTATATTTATTTATTTATTTAATTTACACAACTAGTTTCAACGCACTACGGCACAACTGTCAAGTCACAAATTGAAACATAATAAGTACATGCTAACATTATCCTGTCAATAAATTTGGAAAAGTACAGTTGATCCACTAACTGGAGCAAAGCCGCCGCGGCGGAGTGGCCGAGCGCTTTAAAGTGCTATGCTCCGATGCGCGAGGCCTTCGAGGGGGTTGGAAACCTCCCCCGGGCAGGAATGGTTGTGTTGTCTTTAGTATAAGCTAGTTTATGAGTAGTTTGTAAGTTTCGGCACTGATGACTCCGCAGTTAAGTCTTATGAGCTTAACAAAGCCACTCAAAGGAATCCAACCGATCCCAACTGGCTACATCCACCATGGTATCATACCATTTTCAATCATAAATCAGTCAACATCTTACCACAGAAGGGAATGATGCATCGGTATAACAGGAGGTAATTTTCTGATGCTGTGATGCATTGATCATTTGGCATGCAGAAACAAGATATTTTTTTTAAAAATTGGATTTCAGCGCACTTGATGTGGCAGGCTAGCAGCGGCCTCAACACCAATCTACAGGAGTAGGTCAAAAAGTTTTACAACTAGGATTTAAACCAACAATACAAATTATAAAACGATGAATTTAAAAACCACATTGTAAAAGGCGTGGAGAATAAAAGCACACATAGAACAAAAAGCGCCCACGGCCGCTAAAATATATGGCTGATAAACGTGAGGCTAAACGGCGACTGGAAGCAGAGACTGATTAAAATACTAACACAACACTTTTCCTGGCAAGGTCGGCGGTTGTGTCAGTTTAAAAGTAGGACACGTCACAACACTGACACTAACACTAAAACACTTACGGTGTAGTGAGACACCACAGGTGATAGGAAGAGTAGGTGCGGAGGGAAGGGAGAGGAAGGAGGGTGATGGGGCGGAGCGTAAGGACTCCACGAGAAGGGGAAAGGAGGGGGAACGCCAAGCGAGGAAGGGAGGAAGGAGAGAAAGGAGGAGAGAGGGTGCTACTCATAAGGTGAGAGGGAAGGGATTGCGGTTAGTAGGAGGGGTAGATGTCGGAATGGAGGGCGTAATCCGGGAGGGGGAGGCGGCGAAAGTCACGCTAGGAGAGTATATGGAGAGGGTGGAGGGGAGAGTGCAAAGGAACATGCAGGCAGCAGTCGGTAGTGGAAATCTACATTTGGGGTGACGTAAAGGTTATGGATATGCTCCAGAAACTTGAGAAGCTGAGGAAAAGGAATGAGATGGTATAGGATCCGCATGGGGGCCGGGGGGGTATGCGGTAAGCGAGGCAGTGGCCATGACACTCCATAATCTGGAGAGTGTTTATAATAGGCGGGAGGGGGCGAGTGAAAATGCAAGTGGGTTGTAAGCTGTAGAGGACAGGACAGAAAAGGAGGGATTTGGTCCCCTTGTCCGGCCAGAGAGGAGCTTGAGGAGGTTGAGATGGGAGAGGGCTATTTGACGGACAGTCTGAAGGTGAGGATTCAGGAGAGGGATCTGTCAAAGGGTGAGGTCAAGGTACTTGAGGGTGGGAGTTTGGCGGGTAGGACGGTCATGTTCGATGGGAAGGAGGCGTTAAATAGGAGCCCCAATGGGAAGTCGCCGGGACCTGACAAACTGCCCTCTGAATTTTATCGAAACTTCTGCGACCTTATCCGAGTGACGCTTACGGCCTTAGCAAATGACATCCTGAGTGGAGTTGTGATTCCCCCCAAACTGTTCGAAGGTCGGGCTATTTTGATCCCAAAGATATAAGGTCAGTGTAGGGGGTAAAATCTCCACCCTATCACGCTCTTCAACGTCGATTCAGTTATGGACACCATCCTCAGTCTTTAGTAGGCGTGTGGCAACACTCACCGCAACATGTTCCATGCTGCCGCAGCATACCGCGATGTTGTTTGCCACGCCGCAGTCACCAAGGGGACTGAAAGCGTTCTATCAATCGACTCTACAATGCATTTGACCGCATTGGTCATACGTACCTAATAAAAGGTCACGCACCGTCTGGGACTTGTGCCGCAGTTCTGAGTCGCTAGCAATCTACTGACTGGTGCCACCTCCATCGTTACCGTCAATGGCTTCCAGACGCAGATTGTCCCAATAGGTCGATCACGATCAATGTCATTCTTCGTCATTGCTGTCGACTTTTTATTGCAGGCTTTTGGCAACACCTTTAGAGGTGCCACCTTGCACACTGATTCTGTTATGTGTGCTGCTTATGCCGATGTCTTTGGACTCTTTTACTTCAGCACTATGAACGAGCTTCCAGTGCGGTCATCAACAACCGGAGACCCTTGCCAATCCCCATTGGAAGGCACAGTATTTACGCCTAACGACCTTCATACCTTGTGGTTGAGGAGCAGAAGATCCTGGACATAGCCATCACAAAAGACCTAAAACAAATGCAGGTTCGTACATAGCAGAGGGTGCTTGCAACCATTCGTGGTCACTGTAAAAGTCATGCAGCGCGCCGACTAAACCTTATACAGCGAGTGACTCACACCTTTGTCGAAAAATGTTCAAATGTTTATAATTCTATGGGACCAAACTACGTTGGTCATCAGTCCCTAGACTTACAAACCACTTCAACTAAGTTAAACTAACCTAAGGACAACACACAGATCTATGTCCGAAGGAGGATTCGAACCTCCGACGCGGGAGACCGCGCAGTACGTAACGTGGCGCTCCAGACCGCTCGGCTACTCCCACGCGGCCACCTTTGTCCTGTCTCTGACTTGGTACATGGTGCAGTTCCTGCCCATTCCCAAAATTATGGCCCACACTATACAAGAGGAAACGTACTGGCTATTACGGCGACACGAACTTTTCACGGTCAAGGTGGACACACGTTTGCTCGACCCCGCCTTGGATGGATTGGCTCGGATGCACTTCTACTGCAAGTGCATGGCACTACTTATCAACTGGATGGCCATAATGCAGGCCACTTTCCCCCACTTCGAGGGCGGCGATCATCGCTTCCTATAAGCCCCAGTCAGAGACAGCTCCCATTTTGGTAAACATCACCTCATATCAAATGGACCATAAAGTAATCTGACGTTACGATGGCGCCGAAATCTGTCTTGTATGAGCCATATCTTGTCGGTATCAGGATTATTATGGATAATAGGGGTGAAATCATCTTCCAAAAACTTCACGTAACGTTCGGTAGTCACCGTATCATCTAGGAACACCGCTTTCATTATTCCATGAATTGACGTTGAACACCTCTGTATCATTAGTTAACGTCAAAGAGATTTTCCGATTGCTAAGTGCAAACTCGCCACGGCCGCGGTGGAGTAGCCGAGCAGTCTAACGCGCCTCGCTTCGAAGCGTGCGGTTGCTCGCCGTCGGAGGTGCGAGTCCTCCCTGGGGCATGGGTGTTTGTGTTTTCCTCAGTTTAGTTTACCTTAGTTTAAGTAGTTTGTAAACTACGGACTGATGACCACGTAGTTTGGTCCGATAGGTTTACAAACATTTGAACATTTTGAGACTCGCCACGAGCAAAATGTGGCAATATTGCGGATTCACGAACAAATTAAAAAGTAGGCTTCGGCGCAACACACAGCATACTAACTTCCATCATGCTCCGCGGTCAACTGTGGAGTTGGAACGTCCTAACGCAAACAGTTCAGTATCTATGACGATTGCAGTTCATGTGGTACAACAATTGTTACACTGCAATATACGGTAGACTACGAAAAATTAACAACTACCATGTCAACGCACAAAAACTCCATTCGTATGTCCCCAATATTATAGGCAAACAAAAACATGCTTCAATTTACATTCACATTTATTCAGAGTTGTCGTCGTGATGTTGCTGTCTGATTATACAAAAGAACAAGATTTTCATTTTTACCAATACTATCCAGACGAACAGTACGGTTTAAGAAAGTACATATTTTAACTCCGTAACTGACTGGACGACTTATAGGTACTGGTAGTTGATGGCTCAAGACACACGAGCGACATTCTGCATCTGACCAATCGCGCGGTCTCAGGCGCAATCTCACGGATGGAGCTACCGCTCCGTGTGTGTGTGTATGTGTGTTTTACTTAGTGTAAGTTACATTCCGTTGGATGTAAGTCTATAAAACGAAGGCCGTAGCTGTTTCGTTGCTTGGTTTTACAAATATTTCAACTTTAATGATAAAACTAACAGTCTAGTTCGCAAAATTTTTAAAGTTTATTAATATAGGTGACCGGTTTCGATCTAGGTTTAGATCATCTTCAGACCTCTCGCTATAGATGTTCAGACGGTGAGCGTGCGGCAGTCACAGTGAGCAATCGCCGCACGCTCACCGCCTGAACATCTATAGCGAGAGGTCTGAAGATGATCTAAACCTAGATCGAAACCGGTTACCTATATTAATAAACTTTAAAAATTTTGCGAACTAGATTGTTATTTTTATCATAAAATAATAAGTTCGCTGTTCCTTCCAAATAAGGAAACAATGTTTTCCAAACTGTTTAATTTTAATCCTGGAAAATAAAAAGTTGCTCTTACAGAATAAGATGTAAACTTTGAATGGAAGTTCGAAGTGGTAAGGCTTACAAGTTTCAAAGAAAAGAAGGGACGTTAGGGTTCAACGTCCCTTCGAGATAGTGATCATTGGGGCACATGCTCGGATAGTTGTTGTCAGGGACGGAGAATATGGGCCGTGCCCTTTGAAAGGTACCAATCCCCCATTTGCTTAATTTAGAGAAATCGCAGAAAACCTGAATTACGATGACCGGAGGCAGTTAGAATCGCCATCCTGTATCAGTAACGCTATAGAAAAATTTTGATCAGAGACGTAATTATGTTATTGCTCAATTCGGAATTATTTTAACAGGTTCTTTCATAGAAGAACAATAGTACTTCATCCATTCTAACGATTCACACTTTATTTTATATTTTTGTAAATTTATTTACATTTTCTAAATAATCTGCTACTTTTGTGCCTGATGTTTGTCACTTACAAAGGGATATCGCGTGATGAATCAGCGATGAGCGTTAAAAATTTCCAAGAAATCTCGCATGAATAGATCATATCAAAAAAGATTTTTTTTTCCAAAAATTTTTATTCCTGTATAAGAGAATTCGAGGAATAATAAAAATAAAAGTTACTTCATCGGTGCCGCGGCGGAGTGGCCGAGCACATTGAGGCGCTATGATCCGATGGGCAATGACATTCCCCATTGGGGGTGCGAATCCTCCCTCGGACATGGATGTTTGTGCTGTCCTTATTATAAGTTACATTTTAAGTAGTTCGTAAGATAAGGGCCTGACGACCCCGTAGTTAAGACCCATCAGCTAAACAAACATTTGAACATACCTAATCTGTGAATTTTAATCCGTGACCCACTACATCGACGGGTAGCATTTAACCAAAACATAATCTACACTGGTATTATACCCATGGAACCAAATGTGCTTTTTAGCTATCATATTCTGAGGCTATTTTCGTAAGGCTGAACCTAACAGCGTCAATAATGCAGTGAATGTACCTTCTCAAAATATAACGAACTGCACCATTAATTCTTTGACAAGTATCAAGGTACGTCCAAAAACTGCTACACCGTTACGAACGTACGCGGTACAATCACTCGTCTCTTTGCCTTTGTCTGTCTCTCTCAAGTACAGTGTTAAAACGACACGATGACTGCACGTGTGACCAAACCTGCTTTCCCTTACTCTTACCTGCGTACTTACGTAGATAGAGAAGCAGAAGAAATGGTTTTTATGATTCGTGCGACTAATGCCACCTATCCGCAAGAGACGAAACTAGAAACGAACCGCTGTAGTACAACAATATGTTCTGCAATAATGTTTAAGTAATTTCCTTCACTCTGGTTACGTCTTTGTTTTGGTTCGAAATTTAATATGGAACATGTAAATTGTTTATAAACGCAACAAGGTATATTTTATTCATAAATTCAGTCAAGTTCCCAAAAACACTTAGATAAGAATAGTTTCCTTAACTATCGAAAGATTTCAGTTATACTTTGGGGAGGTACGAAATTATGGAAGCTTCAATGCTTTGAACATAACAACAACAACAACAACAACAATTGCTTCCATAGTAACGATTACCTCCTTATTTTATTGTTTCTGTGATTTACTAAATTTGGGGAAGTAAAACTAATCACGTGATGAACCCCAGCAAGCAGCATCGCCGGCTGCACCCCAACAGCACATCAAGACCATCCTTGATTCATTTCCGAGGCGTGTAGATGCAGTGACGCTAACACTCACCAGTGATTCCATCTTCCTCACTCAGTGTGGGACTATAATTTCAGCTATGGGATTTTTATACCACGAGTTATCTTACAAATAAATTTGACTATAATATTCCTGGTCAAGATAGGTATTGTATTTTTGTACATCGTATGTTTCGAAGCACGGTGCAGCTCGTAATTATTCACATAAACAAACATTGTCGAAGGCGAAGGCAGTGATAAGTGGCAGATAAAAACCCTAGTGTGCTGGGTATCAAACCTGAGACCTTTACATTTACTCTTATTTTGTGTAGGCGTTATTTGACAGCTTTAAGGTCTCCTGAATGCTCTCGCAACGCTGTGACGCTTGTTATTATGCACCGATCTGACTACGTCTAAAACAGTACTATGCAAGTATCACATATTACGATGATATGAAGTTTACTGATTTAATGATTTGACACAATACTAGTAAATGAGAAAATTTGAATAACAAAAGTTTTATAATTTTCAAAATGTATAACAATTACATATAGTGTGGTGAAAAACAGCTAACAAAACAGACATGGCTTCTCTTACATGACCAGAAAAATTTATTTCAGAATCATGTTTAATGCATAAACAATTTCGTAAGTTCATTATATTACATAAATAATTAAAAATAAAGAAATGCAAGATATCTACCCTGGACCATGGAGAACAAAATTTGGAGGAGGTTCAGCAAGAAAATCTAGGTCTTCACTTAAATGAAATAAATACAATAAACTTTTTGATTAACTTTTATTGGGGGCCCTGAAGGGGAACAGTACAATTCATAAGAATAACGAAAAATACAGGAATACAGTGGTCATTAAAATCAGTACAAAATGTATAAATCCAGCAGGAGACTAACCTCAAGTTGGTATACAATTGGCACACAATTGCTCTCGCCCCCTGAAGTAGAGCACAAAAGGCCGGGACCAAGATAATTCCATTTTACAGACAAAAATATCTCTTTAAATTATAGGAAACAAAATGTATAAACTTTGCTACACTAACACCTTACATAAAAAAGATTTGTGGTGTCGCACAAGTCCAAAGTGCGCGCCACCTACTTTCGCCGCGCGCCGCCATGCACGCACGACGCGGCGTTCTTACGATCTTCTTCTGCTGCAACTCCGCTCGTGGCCACCACTGAACGACATCGTTCACTTGGGACTGAGATAGCAACCAGTTAGGACCTTCGGAATCAGATAGGCACCAGTGAAGACTTGGCTATCATATAGGCACTCGGCAGGCCTCTAGCTCAACTATGTATTAGCATTCTGCAGTACTGACCAATGTAAAAGTTAAGTATTGTATAAATTCTGTTCAATATATATCTCGTTCTAATTTACTCTAGTGTTTCTAGTTTCTGGCTGCTCCCCTCCGTACCTGCACCAGCGTGCTACCTTTATTCCTGTGTCGGTCTCATTCCACTCGGCCACCGACACCTACGACGGAAACGAGACACAAAAGCGGCGACGAGGCCGGGACACAAAAGTGGCGACGAGGAGTGATAGACGAACCTTGGACCAGCAGCCAGATAGCAGCAGTCGGAGCACGCAGAAATTGCTCCCGCCCACCCACCCTTATTATAAGAATTTTTGGGGGACAATATTCTGTTACGTGTTTTGTGGACTTTTTTGTTGCAGTGCGTCCTCATTTATCTTGCATTTGTGTTTTGTACTAATTTACTTGTATACGCGGCGCCTAATCGGTCAGCATGGCCACTACCCCGAACCCAAACTTAATGGAAATTATTCAGCTACAGACGGCGCAAATCAAGCAAGTCCTGCAGGCAGTGGCGCAGCTAACAGTGCAAGCAACTAACCAACAACAACAGCCGCCGCTTCAGCAGCCCACACCTGCCGCTGCAACGCTTCCTACGTTTCGCCAGTACAACGAACGATAGGAAGAATGGAGCGACTACTTCGCACAGTTTCAAGAACTCGTCGCGGCTCATCAAATAACAGGTCAGACAATTAAACATTTCTTTCTCGCCATAGTTGGCACCAAGACTTTTGTGTTACTGCAGAAACTATTCCCCCACGCATCTCCTCGTGATGTAGACTTTGAACAAATAGTAGAGGCACTAAATGCTCATTATGAGAGAAAAGTTCTCGTACCTGCGGCACGGTACCGATTTTTCAGACTAAAAATATCACCCGAGCAGTCACACCAGGAATGGATCACTGAATTGAAGGGCTTAACCCGCAAATGTAAATTTACTTGCTCTTGTGGACTTTCTTATAGTGACGTGATGTTGAGAGATGCAATTGCGCAGAACATTCAGGACCCCAGAATTAGGGCAGCAATTCTAAAACATTCTGACCCCTCATTAGATAGTGTACTGCAGCTTATAGAAGCGCATGATACTTTTGACTTAGCAGATGTAGAAATGCAAAGCCACAGTGTAAATTCAGTGCTCCATAACGGACGCTTTCCTAGCCATAGTTCTCAGTCTAACCCCAGTGATTCTTATAATTCTGCCTGCCGTGCTGAACAGACATGGAACAGTAGTAAGTGTAAAAGTGCGACGCAAAGGTCACCCCTTCGTTTTAGAAACAGTAATTTGAATAACGGGCGCCAACGCTCATTTAAGAAAAATGTACGTAAATCTTGCCCCCAGTGTGTATCTTGCCACAAGCGTGCGCAGTGCCCAAGTCGAGCCGCCACCTGTTATCAATGTGGTAAATCAGGACATGTTCAAACAGTGTGTATGCACAACAAAATTTCAAAGAACGGTGCCGTTAGAAACAGTGCTTCGCACAGTGCAAGAACAGTTCATACAGTAAATGTCATAGACGCTGTGGACTTGAACAGTGCTTTACTTGGTTCTCAATTGCAAGAAAGTTCTTCTGCACCTACTGCAAAACTATGTAGTGAGCCACGTCGCAAGCGCCGACGAGCGCGTAAAACAGTGCAACGGAAACGGGTTCGGGACAAGCAAAATGACTCTGTACAGTGCAATCCTGTAGTGAACTTAGTGCCTTCTGCAACTTTTCCATGTAATAATGCCCAGTACTGTGTAGATAGTGACAGTAAACCTGATGTAGCTACTCAAAAGTTTAGTGCAGTAGTTAGTGAATCTGGAGTAGCTTCGCATGCTTGCGCGGACGTCGATCCGGCGGTAGTGCCATGTAGTGACAGTGATATTAATCTATGTGCCGAGTCTGCACCGCTTTCTTCACTACGCAGACCGCGCATGTGCAAGCGCATCAAACAAGGCGTAGCAGACGTTGCCCACATTCGCGCACATGTCGAGCGCCACAAGCAAAAGCTTTTTGTGAATCTTGGCATAGAAAATAAGTCTGTGCAATTTCAGCTAGATACTGGTTCCTCTGTCACATTAATTAATAAAGACACTTATGAACTGCTGGGTTCTCCAAAATTGTCGCCGTGTCAACAAGTGCTAACAGCGTATACAGGACAAAATATTCCCGTGCTAGGAACGTGTAGCCTGCCGCCTCCTTTCAAGGTGTCACGAAAACAGTTGCTTTTCTTGTTCTTCAGGAAAAATCTACACAGAACATTTTTGGGCTAGATGTTTCTGACTTGTTTGGATTATCAATTCAAAGAGATGTTCTTCAAATTTCGTCAGTAGTGCCTCAGGACAAAATAAATGCATTATGTGAGAAATATAGTGACTTGTTTTCGCCGGAACTAGGTTGTGCAAAAGACTTCGTGGCACATGTAACTTTAAAAGAGTCTGCAGTTCCAAAATTTCGTAAAGCTAGATCAGTGCCTATCGCAAGGCGTGATACAGTTGCCGAAGAACTTAAACGTTGGCAAGATAGTGGGGTGATTTCTCCTGTTTCTGCGACTCAGTGGGCCTCGCCTATAGTAATTATACCCAAGCCGTCAGGAAAACTTTGTCTCTGTGCGGACTTTAAATCAACAGTGAACAGTCAAACAATTGTAGACACTTATCCCCTGCCCATACCTGAGGAACTGATGGACAAATTAGGACAGTCTCGCTTCTTTTCCAAGATTGATTTAGCAGAGGCATACTTACAAATTCCGCTTGATGAAGAGTCAAAAACATTTTTCGTCATTAATACTCACATGGGCCTTTTTCAATTTCAGCGCCTACCCTTTGGCAGTTCTTCCGCCCCCGCTATTTTCAGCGCTTTTTGGAACAGCTGACAGTTTCTGTACCGTGTTGCTCAAACTACTTAGATGATATTGTGGTATCCGGACGTACAGTTGAAGAACATTTAGATAAATGGAGTGCTTTTTCAAAGTTTTGACTGCAGCAGGTCTACGTTGTAATAAAGCAAAGTGTTCGTTTTTCCAAACTGAAATAGAGTACCTAGGTCACGTGATTAATGCCCAAGGGATCCATCCCTTACAGTCACATCTTAGAGCAATCAAAGACTTGCCTCCTCCTAAGAATGTGCATGAATTGCAAGCAGTAATGGGAAAGCTTAACTATTATTTCAGATTTATTCCCAATGCCTCTCAGATTGCAGCTCCACTGCATCACTTACGTAGGAAGAATATTCCTTTTGCATGATCTCAAGAGTGCCAAGTTGCCTTTGACAAATTAAAGTCTGCACTACTCAGTGATGCATGTTTGATTCCCTTTGACCCACAGAAGCCTGTAGTGCTAGCAGTTGATGCCTCGTCGTACGGTCTGAGTGCAGTTTTGTCGCATCGTATTGGTTCTCACGATCGTCCCATTGCCTTTGCATCCAAGTTACTGACGCCAACGCAACAGAATTACAGTCAGATAGAAAAGGAGGCCTTAGAAATAATTTACGGTGTCACAAAGTTTCATCATTATCTCTGTGGCAGAAAATTCTATTTGTTGACAGACCACAAGTCTCTTACGTCGTTGTTCTCACCCACAAAGCCAATTCCGCCACGAACGGCACAAAAGCTTCAGAGATGGTCCGTGATACTGTCAAATTATCAGTATGAGATTTTGTACCGACCTACCTCTAAACATGCCAACACTGATACACTTTCCCGACTTCCGGTTGGCCAGGATGTGTCGTTTGATTCTTCAGAAATGGCATGTTGTCAGATAGACTCCAGAGATGCTTCCGCTGTCGCAGATTTCCCTTTGAACTCTCGTCGGGTTCCACAGGAAACAGCTGCGGATGCAGACCTAAGTGTGGTAGCACGTTTTGTTCGCCCAGGGTGGCCTGCCAGAGCCAAAGACATTGATAGTCCTCTGGTTCGACGTTATTTCGCACAACGTCATGCATTGTCTTTAAGTCAGGGTGTACTGTTGTTACATACGGACAACGACCAAGCAAGAGTGATTGTTCCTCGTTCCCTGCAACGTGAAGTGTTACGCCTCCTGCATCAAGGACATTGGGGTATTGTTAGGACAAAGTAACTGGCCAGACGTCATTGTATGGACTCACAGATAGAAGAGAGTATGACGTCACAGTGTACTGTTTGTGCTGAGCATCGGGCGGCTCCTCCGCAACGTTTCTCAGACTGGCCACGCCCCAAGGGACCATGGCAACGTTTACACATTGACTTTGCCGGACCTTTCTGGAATACGCGATGGTTAATTGTTGTAGACGCTTTCAGCAAGTTTCCTTTCGTCATTGCCATGAACTCAACGACGGCGTCTAGTACAATCAATGCCTTAACATCAGTCTTTTGCATCGAAGGTTTGCCTGAAACTATCGTCAGTGACAATGGACCTCAGTTTGTTAGTGCGGAATTCCAACAGTTTTGTCGTGTGAATGGCATTCAGCATATCACCACTGCACCTTTTCACCCTCAGTCCAATGGTGAAGCAGAACGTTTCGTTCGAACATTCAAGTCTCACATGGAAAAGATGAAAGGTCAGCACTCCAGGCAGCAAGATCATCAAATTTTCCTGTCTACGTATCGGTGCATGCCACGTGACGGCGCGTCTCCTGCCGAGCTGCTACACGGCCGCCGTCACCGCACTCTCCTTCACCTGCTGCAACCACCCACGCACCGAATCGGTTCGTATGGCGCTACGCGTTTTCAGGTTTCTACGCCGGTGCTGTACAGGGTGTTTGCTGGTATGAAGAAATGATGGATGCCGGGCATCATTCAGCGCGTGCTCGGTCGCAATATGTATGTTGTACGTTCTTCCACAGGGTCGGAGCTGCGGCGCCACGCAAACCAATTGCGCTTGCACAGGCCGCGCGATCCTGTCTCGGGTTTCTTGATTCCAGACCCAGTTCACCGCCAGGGAGCACAGCCACATCGTTCGTCCCCGGACTACGAGATCCCTATGGACGTCGACGCAACTCCGCCGCTGTCGCCGCCGCAGATGACAGCGTCACCGAGAGGGGCTCCGGGACCGTGCGCCCCCCCCCCCCCAGCTTGGGCCCTGCACCTCAGAAGAAGATGACCTGTTCCCTCTGGGCGGGGGTGTGCGCCCTTCCCCAGGTTTCGGTGGGTTTCCTGGAGGATCGCAAGGCGGATGCCGGCGCGCGGACTGCGTCTCAATCCCAGCCTCAGCTACGACGCCCGTTCCACCAGTAACGCCCCCGCCCAGGCCCTCCTCCCAGTGCCGTCGCCGTGGCCCTCAGTCCTACGCCACGACGGAGCGGCGGTTTGGGGGGGGGGGGGGGGAGGGGTGTGGTGTCGCACAAGTCCAAAGTGCGCGCCACCTACTTTCGCCGCGCGCCGCCATGAACGCACGGCGCGGCGTTCTTACGACGACAGCCACGAGCGCCTTCTGCTGCAACTCCGCTCGTGGCCACCACTGAACGACATCGTTCACTTGGGACTGAGATAGCAACCAGTTAGGACCTTCGGAATCAGATAGGCACCAGTGAAGACTTGGCTATCGTATAGGCACTCGGCAGGCCTCTAGCTCAACTATGTATTAGCATTCTGCAGTACTGACCAATGTAAAAGTTAAGTATTGTATAAATTCTGTTCAATATATATCTCGTTCTAATTTACTCTAGTGTTTCTAGTTCCTGGCTGCTCCCCTCCGTACCTGCACCAGCGTGCTATCTATATTCCTGTGTCGGTCTCATTCCACTCGGCCACCGACACCTACTACGGAAACGAGACACAAAAGCTGCGACGAGGCTGGGACACAAAAAGATTACTGTAAAATTCATATTCCCCCAGTTTTCACATTAGCTGAATAACTAGTACTTCAACAATATGTTGTAGTAGAAGTCATTCAACTGACTATGCCATACGTTTTTTATACAAATTTGGTTTTGGTAAATTTCTCAAACTCCATATTCAATTCTTTTACAAAGCTAATTATTGTTTAAATTAGACCATAGTAAAAATCAGAGCCACCACAAATCCTTTCAACAAGATAGCACTAAAACGAGTTTTTATCCATTATATTTATTGTCTGCAAACCATCATAAAATTACACCACATTCACAGTGCAGGCAGGAGACACTACGCACACTGCGCAAGCCCTCCTTCTGAGATCCACCAATATTTGTCATTCAAGCTTCCGAGAATTGGTTGTGATACATATAGACAAGTAATGAGTACACTGGGTTCTAAAGCATTGAAGAGTTCGCCAATATTTTAAGTTTTACCAAAATTTCACTTGGCAAAGGGAAAGATATGGGGTAGAAAGAGTAGGACTAGAGATTATAAAAATCCTAATGACTCAGTATCAAATGCCATGGTCATACTATTATCAGCTAAAGTTCTTCAATTTTCATTCCAGGCGAACTTCGAGGTACACCTTGGATTAGTAGCCAAAGTGTACTTTGGAGAACGTTGCCAACAATTTGTCCAATTCCAAGAGCCCATGATATGCTTAATGCCTCATTATCAAACTGAAGCAATATTTGCCAAAGCATCCAGACACAAGGTACTGAGAAAAGAAAAATGCAGTTCAAGATTTTCACCATATGAGTTTAAACTGAAACTGAATAATTAGCCAGTA
Organism: Locusta migratoria; assembly: GCA_026315105.1. Classification (NCBI taxonomy): domain Eukaryota; kingdom Metazoa; phylum Arthropoda; class Insecta; order Orthoptera; family Acrididae; genus Locusta; species Locusta migratoria. The sequence continues at coordinate 21,958,040 of CM048751.1, forward strand.
CCATGATGCACATTACAGTTCGATGTACAGAAAAAAAACGACAATCTCTGTTGTTGCTGCTGCTGCTTCATATCACCACAGGAGAACAGTCTATTATATCTCTAGTATCCACAGGACACTAAATTTTCCACAACAGAAGCTGCCTGTTGTGGTTGGATGGAATCCTCATATAGTGAAACTACAACAGCTTGCTGTGTCTTCATGCAATGCACACCAACCTTTCCAAGTTTTGCCCTAATACCTCTATCAGTTCCAGACAGGTAAATACATCTGTTTCCTGCCAATGTGGCACCAGAAGATGTCAAAATATCCTGTTTTTCTAAACCCTGCACCAAGTTTGGAATTTCTTCTTTCGATATTTCAAATCCATCCGATTTCGCCCAAATATTTCCATCATGTCCAGCAATTGCTGCTTTAGTTACACATTTAGAAGCCAGCAACTGCTTGTCTACATAATCCTGCCAGCTCATGGTGCACACAAATTTACTTAAACCCTAGAACACGCACAAATTCAACCGCACTGTTTTTCGCACATTAACGGCCGTAATTTTACTAATTCGAAATATTGAAACATTGCAACCGTTTCGAGGCGTTGATATAAATTCAACGGCGATGTTGAAAATTTGTGCTAGACCGGGCTGCAAACACCGATTTCCCACTTCGGGCCAGCGGTTGCCTTAACTAATAAGGCGATCCCAGGCACACACCCCTTCCCAACCTAAATACTCTATTTCTAGTCCCCTCTCCATTGATTCCTCTTGCTCGAAGCCTATACTGAATTCCTGCAAGTGACGCATTCAAAAGCTCCATCCCTTGCGGCAATCCAGTATAGGATACGAGCAAGAGGAATCAAAGGGCAGTAGGCAATAAGTTGAGAATTTGGGTTGGAATGGAAGTGTGCCTAGATAGCCTGCTTGGTTAAGGCGACCGCTGTTTCGAAAAGGTGAAATCCGGGTTTGAATTCCCGTTCCAACACGATCTATCAACTTCGACGTTGGATTTATTTCAACGCCCCGAAACGGTCGAAATGTTTCAATATTTTTAAATTAAATGGATTGTGCGCACAAGATGGCTGGGTGGTAACACCAGGAATTACAAATTATAAATTTATTATATGCCTATCATATATGCTTGACTGTGTAGGTGATATGACTTTATCGATGTTATAACAATGGAGAGTTCTTGTAAATCAACTGAAGTACCCGTCACAATAATAAACGAGTGGACTAAACCATATGGAACTGCCTTTACAAGCATGATATAATAATATTGTCACGTTGCGATGGAAGTAGGCTTGACTTCGAAGGCAACTAAACACAGCACTTGTACTGAAAGCACGTTTATTACGAACTCAACATACACGCAGCACTGACTGCCTCTCAGGCAGAGTGCTCTGCTATTTATACACAGACAGAATTTACCAGAAATTAGAAGAACAGTTAACATAAGAAACAAGTAGAATTTACAAGTGAACATAAGAAAGATTTAGAACCTTCTGGAATTGTAAATTACAAAGAAATAAATTTTTTCCGGTGGGCGAGATTGAACCGGCGAACTTCTGCTGCATAGTCCGTGACGCTATCCCCTGCGCCACGCCGGCAGTTGGTGTTCGTGGTCTCTCGCGACATTGCTCCCTCTCCTGGAGAAACAGCGACCCGCTGTTATGATCCCTGTGGAGCCAGCTGCAATGTCCTGGATCTTGACCGTGTCATGGATCCTCTGTATGACACTTCAAGAGAATCCTTCCCTTCTCCGCGATTATTGACGACAGACTTCCTGTCGTGGCTGCATCAGGAACATTACCGTCCTTAAAGTCCGTGAACAAGAAGCCATTGTCGTCTATCTGCTCTTCAGGATCGTAGTAAGGCTTCATGTGCAGGACGTGAACAATTGCGAGCGTGATGGTCGGGGTGAGAGTTTAAAATAGAGAAAGTTTAATTTTTCAAAACTCACAACCACCAGCTGCGAACCAAATTCCTAAACATGCAAAAACACTGGAACTGTTATTGCGACTGTCTGACTCGTTTTCTAGGGGATGATATCACACGTTCGCAGCTTTCCTTCCCTGCATATGATTAACAAAACAAATTCATAATAAATTCAAGTTCATGAGAGAAAAGGGTGTAGTAACTACTATTTTTGAAAACACGTGAAAGTTCACTTTATGTTGTTTATTTCACAATATTTGAACCCTGTGGCTGATACGTCTGTACGTCGACACATTTACCAAATAAAGTTATAGCTCGTGAGCCCCCAGACAAAATGAATATTTGTCGCGAATTGTTTTCACACCACGTGGCTGTCTCAAACACCGATTATGTTCATGCCTATGCGACGACACGTTTTACATTAACAAATCACAGTCACTTTAATTCAATGCGATGCACACCTTGTTCCGCAGGCTAAATATTCACAAACACACAGTAGCACTCGATTCAACTTGGTGCAGTCTACGACGAGCACCCACGCGTGGCGATTGCCACACACAAATCTATAACCTCCCCCTCGAGGTCCACATGCCGACTGATGCAGCGCGACGCCGCCCGGCCAGCCACACCACGTGCTCTCGAGTCCTCACTTCCTGCCCTCGCGCGCGCGCGCGCGCCAAAAGCTCAACTGCCGAGGTTTTTTCTCCTACGTCATCAACTTCCGCATGTGAACTGTTCTAACCGATTTGCCAACGTACAGCGCTCAGCCAATACATTTCTAAAACTTTACTTAAAATCAAAATAATTACACTACACATTAAACAAAAATGTTTTCTTACGTTTTTATATTAGTATAAACATCCTTTGTACTGTTTATCATAATCGTGCAATTTCTTATACCACAGATAAGTGATTTAACTGAATACTTTAAGATAAAATACAAAAGATTAATTGAAAGTAAAATGGAAAATAGTTAATATATTATTTTTATAAACAAACATTGTCATGCTAGTTGTGTAACTGTCTTGTCTTCGTTGGTAATTTATTACTTTTCATTGTCAATTAAACATATTACGTTATATGTGACTTTATCAGCTAATGTATTGTTTATTTATCAACAGGCTATTTTGTAATGAGGGCCTCAAAGGTTCCTAACTGCATCGTATTACTTCAAATGCCAGTAGTATTACAATATTTGTGCACTGCACTGTGCCTGGCACTCGCCATTGCCCTCTCTCCCCTCACCGGAAACGAACTGTAAAATCCTAAGTTGGAACAAGCCACCAACGTCGGCCTGCTCGCTGGCCTCCCGTCAGCTACAAACACACTGCAAGTCTCAACGTGGAGAATTTCTACCTATGGCCTAACTATAAATGTTGTCACCCAACTGTGTACATACATTGCTACCATAATTAATAAGATTAAAATTGTGTAACATTTAGTGCATTGGCATGGTCAATGTTTGCAGTGAACTTCATACTGTTTAATTATCAAATGCTATGAATTACCAGTATTTCTATTGGGCGGTAATCTCACACAATGTCTCCTCGTTATTGACGTTTCGACGACGGCTCATAATCCTCAACTTCGTATGTGACGTCTGACAGGCGGCGTATGACACGATACGGATCAAAGTATCGCTTCAATAACTTTTCTGGCAGTCCAACCTTCCGTACAGGGGTAAAAATCCATACCAGATCTCCTGGGCTGTACACAACAGGTCGGTGCTTGTCGTTATACCGCTGGCGGTCCTTCTCCTGGGCGTCCAGTGTCCGTATACGAGCTAGCTGTCTTGCTTCTTCGACCCTGGTGATGAGCTGTTTAACATAGTCATCCTGAGTGTCGTCTGGTTGGAACGGGAACAGTGTATCCATTGTCGTCTCAGCTTCAAGGCCATGGAGCAGGAAAAACGGAGTGAACCCTGTGGTGTCTTGTCTTGCGGTATTGTAAGCAAATGTCACGACTGGCAGAATTGTATCTCAATCCTTCTGCTCAACATCGACGTACATCGACAGCATGTCGACTAACGTTTTGTTAAAACGTTCCGTAAGACCATTTGTCTGAGGATGGTATGCAGTTGTCATTCTGTGGACAATGTCGCACCGTGACATTACCTCTGATACTAGTTTTGACTGGAATACTTTTCCACGATCAGATATCATGACACGTGGTGCTCCATGCTTCAAAATAATGTCTTCTACAAGGAATTTTGCGATCTCTGGAGCTTCTGCAGTCGGCACAGGTTTGGTAACAGCGTAGCGTTTGAGGTAGTCAGTGCAGACTATTATCCAACGGTTACCGGTTGTCGACTTCGGGAACCTCCCTAAAACCTCGATCCCAACTCGGTGGAATGGAGCTGCTGCCGGCGGAATCGGTACGAGATGTCCTGGAGGTAATTGCGGCACATGCTTCCGTCGCTGGCACTCTTTACAGTGACTCACATAGTGCTTGACAGATCGGTAGAGACCTTACCAGTAATACCTGCGTCTGATTCTGTCTAGGGTCTTCACGAATCCCATATGGCCGGATACTGGAGCATCATGGAAATATTTGAGATGAGCTGGAACAACAAGTAGCCATTTGAGGCCCAGTGGATCGTAGTTGCTCTTGTACAATGTTCCGTTTATAAGTTGGAACTTTCCATTGGTCGGTTCTCCTTTCTCCAAGACCTCTATCATTTTTAATTGTGTTGGATCTTCCCTCTGTTCAGCTGTAACGTCATCTAATTCAGTGAGAGCTGAAATTTCATTAATTCTGTTGTGTTCCACTAATGGATTCCTCGAAAGGCAGTCGGCATCCTTGTGTTTGCGCTCGTTCTTGAATACCACTGTGACATCGTACTCTTGGAGTCTTAGTGCCCATCTTGCTACTCGACCTGATGGAGCTTTCAAGCTAGTCAGCCAACACAAAGAATGGTGGTCTGTTACGACGGTGAATGGTTTGCCGAATAAATACGGCCGGAACTTGTTGATAGCCCAGATAGCCGCGATACATTCTTTTTCAGTTGTAGAGTAGTTTATCTCGGACTTTGAGAGTACTCTTGACGCATAGGCTATCACTTTTTCGGCACCTTCCTAAACTTGTACAAGCACTGCACCAATCCCATAGCCACTGGCGTCTGTGTGAAGTTCCGTTTCTGCATTCTCGTCGTACAAGGCTACCACTGGTGCGGAAGTTAGAGCCTCCTTAAGTGCTCGGAAAGCTCTTTCTTTTCACTCATCCCAGTAAAATTTGGCGTCTCCCTGCATCACGAATGTGCTGAGGAGTTGGAAATTCTGTGACTGCCCTTACTTTATCTGGATCAGGACGGACACCATCTCCACTGACTAGGTACCCCAGGATTTTTATCTCTTTGGTGACGAAGAGGCACTTCTTTGAATTGAGGCGGATACCTGCAGCCTGAACACACTTCAACACAGTTGACAGGCGACTCAGATGTTCTTCAAATGTTTTCGAGAAAACGACAATGTCATCTAAATAGCAGAGACACGTCTTCCGCTTAAGGTGTCGAAGCAAGTTGTCCATCATGCGTTCGAATGTGGCTGGAGCATTACATAATCCAAATTGCATTACTCTAAATTCATAGGGACCGTCAGGTGTAATAAAAGCCGTCTTCTCCCTGTCAGCTTCGTCAACCTCGATTTGCCAGTAACCTGTCTGCATGTCCATAGTTGAGAAGTATGTAGCTCCTTTCAAGCAGTCTAAGGTGTCATCAATACGCGGCAATGGGTAGACATCTTTCTTTGTGATACTGTTCAGCCGCCGATAGTCGACACAGAATCGCCACGTGCCATCCTACTTCTTTACGAGGACCACCGGAGACGACCAAGGACTCTCCAAAGGTTGAATAATGTCATCTCGCAACATCTTCTCCACTTCCTCCCGAATTATCCGTCTTTCAGCTGGCGACACTCTATACGAACGCTGGCTAATTGGCGGATGGTCCCCAGTATTGATCCGGTGCTTTATCGTGGGCCGTTTCGTCTGACTTTTCCCCTGCTGAGGTGTGAATGCACCCGAGAATTGGCGTAGTATACCTAACACCCGCTGGCGTTGTTTCTTGGTCAGTCCAGGCCCTATTGGCAGTTCCACGTTTGTTTCCTCCAGCGTGTTGTCTGTACTAATAGCAAGGCATGGGTCTTCATTGATGACGTTGAGCCCACCGTCCTGGATTGGTTCAGCTGTCCCGATACACATTCCCTTGGGGATAAGTTGTGACTGCTCGTGACAATTTGTGATCCAAATCTCTCCTTGACCACCGGTAATGCTTATGATAGCCGCTGGTATGTAAATTTCTTTTGTGAGCCTGATAAACTTTTTACTATCAACAAGAATTTCACAGTTTAACCAGTCATCTGTGTTTGTTACTGCAACTCTTCTCATTGTCAACGGTGGTATCGTCACATTGTCAACGACGAATAACTTCCAAGAAAATTCTGTACTACGTGTATCCGTCGGAACAACTTCTTCAATTTGCAGCTCAGATCTTCCACAGTCAATGATAGCTTGGGATGCCTGAAGGAAGTCCCATCCAAGGATGACATTGTGACTACATTCTGTTAACACGACAAATTCAAACGGCTGCGTCCTGTTTTTGATGGTTATTCTTGCGACACAAGTTCCTGCTGGATGGACGTACTTTCCATTCGCGACCTTCAGCACAGTTGCTCCCGTATCACAGAACATTGTCTTCTTTAGTGTGCGGCGGTAATTATCCGATAATACAGAAAAAGAGGCTCCTGAATCAACAAGTGCCCGGACAGGGTGACCGTCGATTATGACGTCGATGAGATTTCCCGACATCTTGGCGACTGTCGTCCATGGAGGATTTTCATCTGCGGCGGCCTCACCTCCGTAGATGGTCGCCTCACTTAGTTTTCCTGGGCGCGGCCGCTAGGGGAGCGGCTGGTACCTCTGTACGGCGACGGTGAACGGCTGCGGCGCGTCGGGGAGCGACCTCGTCTAGGGTACGGCGATGGGCTTCCTCCCATATGTCGACTGAACTCATCAGCAGGTGACTGCCTTGGATAGAACTGCTCCGACGGCTGACGTCTTGCGGCAATATAATCATCGAATACTCGCCTCCTCTCTCTGCAGTAGCGTACGACATGTCCAGGGCGTCCACAGTGGAAACACAGTGGTGTGTTGTCTTGTGTCGTCCAGACGTCTGTTCTTCTGCGGGGCGTCATAGTTACCGGAGGAGTTGGCTGTGGTCAGTTCATGGGTTGCCGTTTGGCGGCTGCAGCGTAAGTCATAGCAGGGCGAAGCCATTCTTCACGTCGGGTGCGATTGACGGGGCAGACGGGAGCTAATGTTTGAAATACCTCGTCCTCAGCGGCGTCGGCTACCTCGTGACCTACAGGGCTCACATCCATGGCCATAATTCGATGCTATGCTCGCTCGGTCTAATAGTCCCGGCTGCCATGCACTGTTGTAATTCTTCTCTCACGATTTGTCGTATGAGAGAAGCCAAGTCCCGCTGGTCTTCCACAACGGCCATAGGGACTACATTTGGGAGTCTGTCATACTTCTTGCGTCCAACCCTCCTTTGTTGCATCTCTTCAATACGCTGGCACCACTTGATCAACTCTTCTGTCGTAGCGACGTCTTTTATCAGAAGAGCTTGGTAATATCTTCTGCAATTCCCTTCATCAGGTGCGTGATTTTGTCCGCTTCAGTAATGTTCGGATTGACTACGTTACACTGGGCCAAAACACTCTGTATGTACGATTGCGTCGGCTCACCATGTCGTTGGACCCGGTTCTTCAGTTGTTCTTCCGCCGAGCGGATTTGTCGCTGGCGGTCTCCAAACGTCTTCTTAAGTTCCTCCTGGAACGTCTCCCAGTCACTCAACTTGTCTTCGTTGTTTTCGACCCATTGCTGGGCTGTTCCACCCAGGTAGAAATAAACGTTGGCCAAGCACATCGTATGACCCCACCTGTTGTATTTGGCGACTCGGTCGAACCCTTTTAGCCATTTGTTGGGGTCCTGTCCTGCATCTCCAGAGAACACCGACGGGTGTCTGATGTGCAGCTGGGTTATTGCTGGTTTCGTCTCCATCGTTCTTCTGATAATACGGACTTTTGGAAGGATGTACTCGGTGTATCCCTTGTATTCCGGTTACAGTCCGTGTAAGCGACGGCTTTTACATTGCCTAATCGGAGCCACGGTGATGCAGCTGTTGCACAGTGTACCCGGCGCCTCCACCAAACAATGTCACGTTGCAATGGAAGTTGGCTTGACTTCGAAGGAAACTAAACACAGCACTTGTACTGAAAGCACGTTTATTACGAACTCAACATACACGCAGCACTGACTGCCTCTCAGGCAGAGTGTTCTGCTATTTATACACAGACAGAATTTACCAGAAATTAGAAGAACAGTTAACATAAGAAACAAGTAGAATTTACAAGTGAATATAAGAAAGATGTAGAACCTTCTGGAATTGTCAATTACAAAAAAATAAATTTTTGGCGGTGGGCGGAATTGAACCGGCGACCTCCTGCTCCGCAGTCCGTGACGCTATCCCCTGCGCCACGCCGGCAGTTCGTGTTCGTGGTCTCTCGCGGCAATATGATAATTAGGTGGAGTCCATTTATTACGTGATGTGATTTTGGCATATATTCGAGCCCCTTCCCCCACTGGTGAGATGTCATATTTTTTTTCGTATTTTAGTGTAAATGCGTCAATCTGTGCTTGATTACGTTGGGTTTATTAAAAAATTGCATTATTTATTTTAGACTTGTTAAGAAGTGTATTTGGCACGGAACTAATAAAATCACAGAAAATTCGAAGATACCTGCTAAAATAGAAACAAACTGTAAGATACATGCTATGGGAAGGTATACATTTCATATTCAAATGTACCGCGAATTTGAGACCAGTGTCAAGCTTGTCAGGAATGGGTCATTTATCTTTGGTTGCAGGCTTATTTTTCGATGGCAGTACTATCGATATTGGAGACGGCAATATTATTGTTGTCGGGAAGTAAGGTTGTGATTATTGAGAGTGCAGACTTTGCTAGGCGCACGGATGAGATTGCAGAAGCATGGGGACCGTGGTTGTGTGCAGTTGTCGTTCCGGATGGATAGCGGAGGAGATGAGATTTTGAGACTTGAATGCTGAGCCAAGCTGCTTGTTTAAGATATGGAGACGAAAGGAATAGATGACGTTGGAGAAACGATCTTTTGAAGTTCGTATACAGTTTTTAATGAAATACTTGGCATATTGCAATGGCACAACTTCGCATTGTTAGGCTGAACTGATGGTAACAGTAACGGTCGGAAACGATATTGCTGTTAGCTTCTGGTCTCACGATTCATGCTAGGGACTCCTTTCTGCGTTAGGAAAAGTATTTATTGTAATAGTTTAGTTTTGAGATTGCGTATTTTATGAAATAGGAATTTCATGGGTAGTGTTCTTGAAATATGGTCTTGTTGTAACATTGTTTGTGTAAATCGAGTTAAATTTATTTGTTTGTGTAAATCGAGTTAAATTTATTAACAGTAAAGAAATGTTTATCTTTGTTTAAAAATAATTTTGTAGGCAGATTAAATGTCTGAGTTATATTTTTCTCTGAAAGATTTTAAAATCATAAATATGACGTTGTTAGTAATTTTCATTAAGTTACATCAGTTAGAAAATAAAACAGATATTTCATTTTTTATAATTAGTTCGAGTTTCTTAAACAGATTACCAGTTTATCCCTACTCACATTTTTATTAAAAGTGCCATAGATGTTTTCTGTAGTTAGTTTTCCAGTAGTTAGTACAGCAGGAAGCAGTTTTGTGTTGCGCAAATTTATGCATTAAGTTAAGGTGAGAAAGAATCAGTATTGTCAAGCTTACAGTTCAGTATGATTTACATATTTCAGGGTAGGACAATTCATATAGTGTTCACCTTAACAATTGTTTGCACTTAGATTGCATTGATAAATGTTGTGTTCGTTACATTCCGTTAAAGATTGTTAGTTCAGTTAGAAACAAGTTTGTAGGTCCAGAATTATTAACACAGTGATTTTTATTATCATTAATTTTCAGACAGTTAACTTTGTTACGACATTTTCATACAGAAAAAATTAGCAGTTTGTGTCTCATTATAATAAACATTACGCAGTGAGATAGGTCTTGCAATACCTTTACATTCACATAGAATACAGTTAAAAATACCCAGTCAGATTAATATAACGTGTACAAAGACCATCAGCTAGAACAAGTTCAATCTTACAGCAGACGGAAATTTTGTAAGAGAGAAGGAGAAGCGAGAAACTTTCAAAACTACTAGCATTCATACCACAATATTCATTTAAATTCGGTCCACAAGGACGCATGTTCGGTCTGAGACGATACTAGAACCAAAATAGCATTATCTGCTCCTTCAACCTTAACCAGTTATCGCTTGCACACAGAAGCTGCGTTACTCGACGGACGTTGTAGGTGCTCCGTTAACCATTCGCTGGTGTTTTGCAGCGCTGGTGATAGACGAAAGGAGGTACCGTATGTACTGCAGCAGCTCTTTTCTAGAAAACGAACTGCAGTATGGCAAAAGAGGACATAGGGCATACTGATGAAGGCGTGAAAAGTTTGGACACATCTAAATCTGATATTGATTCTTCAGAAACCGTTGGTGAAAAGCTTAAGGATTTTCTTTTTATTTATATTTATGTAATTGTATGTGTATAAATATTTTTCATAAAATAGAAAGTTTGTATTGATTTATACGTTAGGGGAAAGACAACCATGCAGCAACTCATACGAGGAAAATAACACGAATAAATAGCATAGTATACAGATAACGCAGATGAAAGTAGGAACTAGTTCTCGACATCTGTCTTGTAAAATATGAACAGTACAAAGCATTTTAAAGCCATTATGACCTTTTTTCGACCGTGACTGTGTTAGCATAATTAACAGGGTAATTGAATTTTCCGCTACCAGTCACTATTCATATAGCTGTTAAAATTACTTATTTAAGCTACACGTTTTGAGGCATGTGCCTTATCTTCAGTCTATTTGGCACACATAAAAATATTACTACAGGTATATTAAATTACATTTTTGTGGTCTGTTGCAATGGACGATCTTTAATCATGTGTAGAGTGTCAGCGATGTTGATAGTGAAATCGTGTGGCTAAATGTTATGTGGTGTGACCATCAAGCCAAGAAATGCTACAATCATGCCTCCAAGCAGCAGCAGAAGACGAATGCTACTACACATAAACATCGTACATTGCAACAGATCGCAAGAATGTAATTTAAAATACCTGTAATAATAGTTTGGTGTATGCCAAATAGCCTGAAGATCACGCACATACCTCGAAACGTGTAGCTTAAATAATCAATTTTAACTTCTATATGAATAGTGACAGGTATCGGAAACTTCAGTTACCCTGTTAACAATACAACGACTTGACTGGCCGTAGAAAAATTTGTAGCCCAACAAAATCTGTAAAATAATCTCATTTTAAGCAGAAAGTCTGTAATACTTTTATGCGTGATCTTTTAGGGCTATAAGAACAGATGTGGTAGAGTATGAAATATTTATTTCAAATATGTCAAAAACTAAGAAATCAGTAGTTACTGTGTGTCCTTCTGGAGACCGTATGCGTTTCATAAGCAGGAGTCTTTCCTTGAAGTTGTGCTAAGGGACATCACTTATCAAAGCATATCAAAATAACGTATTTTGTGGCCGTGGTCGAAAACACTGTCTTTGGCTTCTATTCACGCAACTTCACGTGAGAGAGGTGCCCGAGCGGCCATCACTGTTGCTGCCACACGTGTTGCGTTCAATTACGACAAAACGCGCGTGTAGTATCAGGTCGTGAATCCTTGGAGAAAAAATCTAGGGGCCTTCCTTGAAGAAGTTCAACAATACCGAAAATGGCTTATAAACGCACGTGAAAAGAACGTTTGTGTGGCCGTAGTCGAACACTGCGATTCTGTTCACGCAGCGTGAGAGAGGCACCCGGGTTGTTACCGCGCGTGTTGCTTTCCAATTACGACAAAAACGCGCGTGTAAAATGATGTCACTATGTAATGTTTCCTGAACCTTGATAAAATTATTGTGTAGCATTTAGCCATAACATAGACGTGAAACATGTTTCACTCAATTCAACCCAGCAATCTTGCAATTTTAGTTTCGTGGGGTAAAAAATTGTGCGATATTTGCTGAAGCTCCACGAAAACCCCGGTTTCCCCCACGTGAGATATGGTGAGTTTCGGGCCGACGCCCTCCAGCCATAAAAGCCTCATGTAATTAATGGACGCTCCCTTACTAGCATAAATTACCGGTCGTCTTTGGTTTGTCTCATATCTCGCAAGATTCCGTGCCTCCGTTGTGTGGCCAGAGTGGAGGATGTCAAAAGGACCGCTTGGCTATCTCGGAGTGCGCTTGGCGGATTTTTCTGAAAGCGTGAACTGAAAAGTGGTCAGGTGCTAGAGCCGGAAGGCTGGTACCGTCGCCGAATCACTCAGACGGTAAAGCGGGCAGTGACGTCAAACTCTGCAACCTTTTTTTTATGTTTGTATAGCTTAAGGGACAACTGCGAAGTCATTAGTCCCTAAACTTACAAACTATTCATGAACTACCTTATACTGAAACACAAACATCCATGCCCGAGGGGGGATTCCAACCCCCGACGACGGACAGTCGTGCACACCGCAACACGGCGCTCCAGTACGCGCGATTAATAAGCCACGGCTATGTTAGGTTTCAGGCTTTGCAGTGTACTTCCGTACGGCACTGTTGATTTCCCCTATACAACTAATCGTTGCAATAATCGTTGAAAATGTTCGTTAAGCTTAAGGGACTTAACTACGGGGTCATCAGTCCCTAAACTTTCAAACTACTTATGAACTACCTACAACCAAGGACGGCACAAATATCCATGCCCGACGGGGGATTCGAACCCCCGACCGTGGTGGCCGTGCAGACCGTGACTGAAGCGCCTCAGTCTCCTCGGCCACCGCGGCCGGCTCACTAATCGTGCTTCTCCATTAATATCAGCATTGAGAAGTGATCTTTTCTTCACCAAAATGCCGCAGCGGATTAGCCGTATGCACTGGGGCGCCGTTCGCCGTCGGGTGTTCGAGTCCTACCTTGGGCATGGTTGTATGTGTTGTCCTTACGTTAGATTACCTTAGTGTAAGTAGATTGTAAGCTACGGACTGATAACCCAGCAGTTGATTCCGATGCATTTACAAACATTTCACCATAATGCCGCAAAACTCCCTTTCCATGCTCCCGAGAGCAGTACAGCTTCACACCACAATCGCTTAAAATCTCGTCAATTGGAACACTGTTAGCATCCTGTTGAGATTATGTGTCAGCGTGATCATTATGACATCTTTGTATGTAGAGATTACTTTGTAATTACGTCAACCACAGCTTGAAAAGTATCATTTCTGTCAACAATTTTTCTAAATGTTTCATAAAAGACGGTAGAAATTACAAAAAAAGACTATATAAATCATCTCAGTAATACACCTGATGTGGCACGAAGGATGTTTCAATTCTTTCATGAAAAGTTATTTTGAGAGACATTATATTTTAAATACATTTTTCCATAATTATATAAAGAAAACATATCTTTGCATATACTGTAATGATGCAGTTTCATATCGGTATTGTTGTTGTTCTCTACTGAGAAATCCAAGCAATGCGTTTCAAATAAATATACAACCCAAAATACTCCCACATCCACAAGCCACTTCACGGTGTATGGCAGGATGTACTTTATGCAACAAACACAAATCCCCATTTTACTATTACCAAGAAGAACATTTGTAGGTAAGCCACTCCTTCATTTTTGAATTCCTTATCTCTTCGCGATGCATTTACAGCGTCCCACCTTTCGTTGACGCTACGAGAAACAAGCCCTGTTGGAAGCTAGACAGCTGCTCATACCGTTATGCAAATCGCATCTCTCAGTGTCTGCCACTAGAGTTGCCACTGTATAGCAGTGACAACATAATTGTGACACCTACGTAAATAAGAAGAGATGATATGCATATTAATGCATTAATAATTGTTTACCACATTATGCTACTATCTGGCTATCTAAATATGGCTTATACCGTTGTATATTTGTTGTACACACGGTCAATTAAATCAGTAATTCTTATATCTTCGCATACTTGAGGTTTGCATAGTTTGCTCTACTGTCTATTCACATTAATGAATAATAACAAGCGTTCCTTTCAGCACAATAACATTTAGAATACCCTGAAGCAGTCAAACACCACATACACAAATTATTTGTAAATTTAAAATCTTTGGTTCGTTCCCCAGAGTACTAGGATGTGTATCTGCAACACTTATCACTGCCTTTGCCTTCGACATTGTCTGAGTATGTGAAATATATTTGTGAGATAACTCGGACTATAAAGATCTCGTAACTGGAATTATAGTTCCTCCCGCACTGAAGAAGATGGACTCACCAGTGAGAGTTGGCAACACTGCTGGCTAAAACCTCTGCTACATTCATCTGCAATTAGTCAAGGAGGCTCTTGATGTGTTGTCGGGGTGTAGCAATCGATTCAGGTTCCATACTTTACCGTAGTTAATCAGGTTATTAGTTTTAGTTCCCCAAATTTTGTGAATCACAAAAGCAACAAAATAAGGAGGTAATCGTTACTATGGAAGCACTTGATCGGTATTACTGCTGATGCTGCTGGTGGTAGTATTGAAGCACCCATAATTTCGTACCTCCCCGACGTAACGCTCCAATTAATCGATATATAAGGAAAACTACTCTTACCTTAGTCTTTTTGAGAACTTGATTGCATTTATGAACTAAATATGCGTTGATGTGTTATAAAACAAAATTACCTGCTCGCTAAGAAATTCTGTTCCAAAACAAAGATGTAAACCACAATGAAGGAAATTACTTGAAGATATTTGTAGAGAGTATTACTGTACTTAAACGCTATGTTTATAGTTCCGTCTCTTGCGGATAGGTGGCATTAGTCGCACGCATCATAAAGAAGGCAGTTATTCAGCTCATGTTCCTACTTAACCCTGTGTTACAAACACCTGGTTAAACGCTCGATGCTAACACCCGTCTTTCAGGGAGTTTTGAAGTTTCGACGAGTGTGATTCCAAATCAACACTCTACCCGTGAACACTTAATCATCAATTGTTCCTCAAAACGACGCAGTTAACTGACAGGTTGAACGAAGCCGTCATTTTGACGGATGTTACTAAGCTAGGGTTAAGGAAGCAGCTATAAGGAAGGGTACAACGTACAATTACGAATCAACGTGTATGTAAGCCGGTTTACTGTTTCATGGAGGTAAACGTAACCGCTTCGATTTGTATTATGTTTGTGGGTCTTGGTTTTCCGTGTGAAAATGACTGACGTTTACTAACGACGGACGACATTGCTACCGGCAACTACACTGCACCTGACTTGGTAGTGAGTGATCTTGCAATGCCTCAAATCTGTGACACCATTAACGAAGGACGCAAGACACTGACTACAACTGACACTCAAGCATCGAGAAGAGAAACACGTAGACGGTCAACGCGAAAGAAAATAGGCGATAGACGAAATACGGCGTATCCAACAGCTCCTACTGGAAGATAAAGATTACGACACCGAAAAGCCGACGTCTGACGACGACGCAATTCGTCAGAAGTCGGCCGGCCGCGGTGGCCGAGGGGACTGAGGTGCTCCAGTCACGGTCTGCACGGCCACTACGGTCGGGGGTTCGAATCCGCCCTCGGGCATGGATATTTGTGCCGTCCTAGTTCGTAACTAGTTCAAATGTAGTTTGTATGTTTAGGGACTAATGACCCCGTAGTTAAGTCCCATAAGCATTACAAACATTTGAACATTTGTCGGAAGTCGGTAGTCGAGACACAAAAGTTAAATATGTAGGAACGACAACTTAAAAAGTCGACGACGATGGTCTCCAAACTGTTCGACATAAGAAGAAAACGAGCCAGAAGGCCGCTCACGTTCGACACTGGCTTTTACGACACCCAGAGGACACTTCAATACGATTTGACGCCCTCACTGGGAACTGTGCTACAGCAATAATCACCACCTTCTCCCACACCACAGAAGACCCAACTATCGCCTGTTGTAATTTACAAATGCGGCAACCATGTTAAACAAGTGATCTCTGGCAATTTACGCGCCGTATACACAGGTTATGGCGTAAATTCTACGACGTTTCACTGGGGGACTAAAACGAAGTTTTAAAATTTCGTCAGGAAAATAGCCTACCATTTCACACATAACAAGATACCATCAACTTAGCGCTGAAGATAGTGTTACAAGATTTATAATCATCGGTCACTGCTGATGAAGTACGTGACAGTCTACGCCTCAAGGATTAACCGTTAACGATGTACACCAATTTTTGTGTCCCGACTTCGTCGCCGCTTTTGTGTCCCAGCCTCGTCGTAGGTGTCGGTGGAGGGGAGCAGCCAGAAACTATAAACACTCGAGTAAATTAGAAAGATATATATATTGCACAGAATGTAACAATACTTAACTTTTACAGAGTACGGCAGAATGTTGATACATAGTTGTTAGAGGCCTGCCTAGTGCCTGTACAATAGCAAAGTCTTCACTCGTGCCTATCTGATTACGAAGGTCCTAACTCGTTGCTATCTCAGTCCGAAGTGCGAAGTGGACGATGTCCTTCAGTGGTGGCCACGAGCGGAGTCGTCGCAGAGGGCGCTCGTGGCCGTCGTCGCGAGAACGCCGCGCCGTGCGTGCCTGGCGGCGCGCGGCGAAAGTAGGTGGCGCGCACTTTGTACTTGTGCGACACCACACCCCTCCCCCCCAAACCGCCGCGCCGTCGTGGCGTAGGGCTGAGGGCCACGGCGACGGCACTGGGAGGAGGGCCTGGGCGGGGGCGTTACTGGTGGGACGGGCGTCGTAGCTGAGGCCGGGATCGAGACGCCGTCCGCGCCCCGGCATCCGCCTTGCGATCCTCCAGGGAACCCGCCGAAACCTGGGGAAGGGCGCCCGCCCCCGCCCAGAGGGAGCAGGTCATCTTCTTCTGAGGTGCGTGGCCCAAGCTGGGGGGGCCCGCACGGTCCCGGAGTCCCTCTCGGTGACGCTGTCATCTGCGGCGGCGACAGCGGCGGCGACGACTGCGTCGGAGGGGTGTCGACGTCCATAGGGATCTCGTAGTCCGGGGACGAACGATGTGGTTGTGCTCCCTGGCGGTGAACTGGGTCTGGAATCAAGAAACCGGAGAAAGGATCGCGCGGCCTGTGCAGGCGTAATTGGTTTGCGTGGCGCCGCAGCTCCGACCCTGTGGAAGAACGTACAACAAACATATTGCGCCCGAGCACGCGCTGAATGGTGCCCGGTAACCATTTCTTCTTGTTGCCAGCAAACACCCTGTACAGCACCGGCGTAGAAACCTGAAAACGCGTAGCGCCATACGAACCGACTCGGTGCGTGGGAGGCTGCAGCAGGTGAAGGAGAGTGCGGTGACGGCGGCCGTGTAGCAGCTCGGCAGGAGACGGGCCGTCACGTGGCATGCACCGATACGTAGACAGGAAAATTTGAAGAGCTTGCTGCCTGGAGTGCTGACCTTTCATCTTTTCCATGTGAGACTTGAATGTTCGAACGAAACGTTCTGCTTCACCATTGGACTGAGGGTGAAAAGGTGCGGTGGTGATATGCTGAATGCCATTCACACGACAAAACTGTTGAAATTCCGCACTAACAAACTGAGGTCCATTGTCACTGACGATAGTTTCAGGCAAGCCTTCGATGCAAAACACTGATGTTAAGGCACTGATTGTACTAGAAGCTGTCGTTGAGTTCATGGCAATCACAAAAGGAAACTTGCTGAAAGCGTCTACAACAATTAACCAGCGCGTATTCCAGAAAGGTCCGGCAAAGTCAATATGTAAACGTTGCCATGGTCCCTTGGGGCGTGGCCAGTCTGAGAAACGCTGTGGAGGAGCTGCCTGATGCTCCGCACAAACAGTGCACTGTGACGTCATGTTCTCTATCTGAGCGTCCATACCAACCCAGGTACAATGACGTCTGGCCAATTGCTTTGTCCTAACAATGCCCCAATGTCCTTGATGCAGGAGGCGTAACACTTCTCGTTGCAGGGAACGAGGAACAATCACTCTTGCTTGGTCGTTGTCGGTATGCAACAACAGTACACCCTGACTTAAAGATAATGCATGACGTTGTGCAAAATAACGTCGAACCAGAGGCCGATCAATGTCTTTGGCTCTGGCAGGCCACCCTGAGCGAACAAAACGTGCTACCACACTTAGGTCTGCATCCGCAGCTGTTTCCTGTGCAACCCGACGAGAGTTTAAAGGAAAGTCTGCGACAGCGGAAGCATCTCTGGAGTCTATCTGACAACATGCCATTTCTGAAGAATCAAATGATACATCCTGGCCAACCGGAAGTCGGGAAAGTGTGTCCGCGTTGGCGTGTTTAGTGGTAGGTCGGTACAAAATCTCATACTGATAATTAGACAATATCAAGGACCATCTCTGAAGCTTTTGTGCCGTTCGTGGCGGAATTGGCTTTGTGGGTGAGAACAACGACGTGAGAGGCTTGTGGTCAGTCAACAAATAGAATTTTCTGCCATAGAGATAATGATGAAACTTTGCGACGCCGTAAATGATTGCTAAGGCCTCCTTTTCTATCTGACTGTAATTCTGTTGCGTCGGCGTCAGTAGCTTGGATGCAAAGGCAATAGGACGATCATGACATCCAATACGATGTGAGATTACAGCGCCTACACCGTACGACGAGGCGTCAACTGCTAGCACTACAGGCTTCTGTGGGTCAAAGGGAATCAAACATGCATCACTGAGTAGTGCAGACTTTAGTTTGTCAAAGGCAACCTGACAATCTTTGGACCATACAAAAGGAACATTCTTCCTACGTAAGTGATGCAGTGGAACTGCAATCTGAGAGGCATTGGGAATAAATCTGAAATAATAGTTAAGCTTTCCCATTACTGCTTGCAATTCCTGCACATTCTTAGGAGGAGGCAATTCTTTGATCTCTCGAAGATGCGACTGTAAGGGATGGATTCCTTGGGCATTAATCACATGGCCTAGGTACTCTATTTCAGTTTGAAAAAACGAACACTTTGCTTTATTACAGCGTAGACCTGCTGCAGTCAACACTTTGAAAAGGCACTCCAGGTTTGCTAAATGTTCTTCAACTGTACGTCCGGATACCACAATATCATCTAAATAGTTCGAACAACACGGTACAGAAACTGTCAGCTGTTCCAAAAAGCGCTGAAAAATAGCGGGAGCGGAAGAACTGCCAAAGGGTAGGCGTTGAAATTGAAAAAGGCCCATGTGAGTATTAATGACGAAAAACTTTTTCGACTCGTCATCAAGTGGAATCTGTAAGTATGCCTCTGCTAAATCAATCTTGGAAAAGAAACGAGACTGTCCTAATTTGTCCATTAGTTCGTCAGGTCTGGGCAGGGGATAAGTGTCTACAATTGTTTGACTGTTCACTGTTGATTTGAAGTCCGCACAGATACGAAGTTTTCCTGACGGCTTGGGTATAATTACTATAGGCGAGGCCCACTGACTCGCAGAAACAGGAGAAATCACCCCACTATCTTGCCAACGTTTAAGTTCTTCGGCAACTGTATCACGCAATGCGATAGGCACTGGTCTAGCTTTACGAAATTTTGGAACTGCAGAGTCTTTTAAAGTTACATGTGCCACGAAGTCTTTTGCACAACCTAGTTCCGGCGAAAACAAGTCACTATATTTGTCACACAATGCATTGATTTTATCCTGAGGCACTATTGACGAAATTTGAAGCATATCTCTTTGAATTGATAAACCAAACAAGTCAAAAGCATCAAGTCCAAAAATGTTCTGTGTAGATTTGGCCCGAAGAACAACAAAAGCAACTGTTTTCGTTACACCTTGAAAAGAGGCGGGCAGGCTACATGTTCCTAGCACGGGAATATTTTCACCTGTATAAGCTGTTAACACTTGCTGTGACGGCGACAATTTTGGCGAACCCAGAAGTTCATAAGTATCTTTATTTATTAATGTGACAGCGGAACCAGTATCAAGCTGAAATTGCACAGTCTTATTTTCTATGGAGAGATTCACAAACAGTTTTTGCTTGCGGCGCTCGACAGGCGCGCGAATGTGGGCAACGTCTGCTACGGTTTGTTTGCTGCACTTGCGCGGGCCGCGTAGTGAAGGAAGCGGCTCAGACTCGGCACGCAGGGGATTAACAACACTGTCACTAGATGACACTACCGCCGGATCGGCGTCCGCGCAATGCGAGGCTACTGCACTAAAATTACTTTCAGTATCTACAACAAGTCTACTGGCACTATCTACACAGTACTGGGCACTTTCACAATAAGAAGTTGCAGAAGGCACTAGGTTCACTACAGGAATGCACTGTTCATAGTCATTTTGCGTGTCCCGAACCCGTTTCCGTTGCACTGTTTTACGCGCTCGTCGGCGCTTGCTACGTGGCGCACTATATAGTTTTGCCATAGGCGCAGAACTACTTTCTTGCAATGGAGAACCAACTAAAGCACTGTTAAACTCCACAGCGTCTATGACATTGACTGTATGCACTGCTCTCGCACTATGCGAAGCACTGTTTCTAACGGCACCGTTCTTTGAGTTTTTAACTTGCATACACACAGACTGCACATGCCCCGATTTGCCACATTGATAACAGGTTGCGTTGCGACTAGGGCAATGAGCACGCTTGTGGCGAGACACACACTGGGGGCAAGATTTACGTACATTTTTCTGAAATGAGCGTTGGCGCCCGTTATGCAAATTACTGTGTCTAACACTACGGGGCGACCTTTGCGTCGCACTTTTACTCTGGCTACTGTTCACTGTCTGTTCAGCACGGCAGGTAGAATTTAAAGAATCACAAGTGCTATACTGAGAACTACGGCTAGGAAAGCGTCCGTTGCGGCGCACTGAATTTACACTGTGGCTTTGCATTTCTACATCTGCTAAGTCAAAAGTATCATGCGCTTCTATAAGCTGCAGTACACTGTCTAATGAAGGGTCTGACTGTTTTAAAATTGCTGCCCTAATTCTGGGGTCCTGAATATTCTGCGTAATCGCATCCCTCAACATCACGTCACTATACGAAAGTCCACAAGAGCAAGTAAATTTACATTGGCGGGTTAAGCCCTTCAATTCCGTAATCCACTCTTGGTGTGACTGCTGCGGTAACTTTTTAAGTCTGAAAAATCGGTATCGTGCAGCGGCTACAAGAACTTTTCTCTCATAATGAGCATTCAGTGCATCTACAATTTGTTCAAAGTCTACATCACGAGGAGATGCGTGCGGGAATAGTTTTTGCAGTAACACGAAAGTTTTGGGGCCCACCACAGACAATAAAAGATGCTTAACAGTCTGACCTGTAAGTTGATGAGCCGCTACGAGTTCTTGAAACTGCGCCAGATAATCACTCCATTCTTCCTCACGTTCGTTGTATTGGCGAAACGTAGGAAGTGTTGCGGCGGCAGGTGTGGGCTGCTGATGCGACGGCTGTTGTTGAGTCGTCGTCAACTGCGCCACTGCGTTGAGAAGTTGTGAGATTTGCGCCGTCTGTAACTGAATAATTTCCATTAAGTTTGGGTTCGGGGTAGTGGCCATGCTGACCGATTAGGCGCCGCGCATACAAGTAACTTATAACAAAACACAAATGCAATATGAAAGAGGACGCTCTGAAACAAAAAAGTCCACAAAATACGTAACTGAAAATGTTCCCCCAAAAATCGTTATAATAAGGGTGGGTGGGCGGGAGCAATTTTTGCGTGCTCCGACTGCTGCTGTCTGGCTGCTGCAAGCGGGCTGGTCCAAGGTTCTATCACTCCTCGTCGCCACTTTTGTGTCCCGACTTCGTCGCCGCTTTTGTGTCCCAGCCTCGTCGTAGGTGTCGGTGGAGGGGAGCAGCCAGAAACTATAAACACTCGAGTAAATTAGAAAGATATATATATTGCACAGAATGTAACAATACTTAACTTTTACAGAGTACGGCAGAATGTTGATACATAGTTGTTAGAGGCCTGCCTAGTGCCTGTACAATAGCAAAGTCTTCACTCGTGCCTATCTGATTACGAAGGTCCTAACTCGTTGCTATCTCAGTCCGAAGTGCGAAGTGGACGATGTCCTTCAGTGGTGGCCACGAGCGGAGTCGTCGCAGAGGGCGCTCGTGGCCGTCGTCGCGAGAACGCCGCGCCGTGCGTGCCTGGCGGCGCGCGGCGAAAGTAGGTGGCGCGCACTTTGTACTTGTGCGACACCACACCAATATCAGGGGAAAAAGAATAAATACGAGGTACACTCCACCCTCCTCCAGTATACGCCGTCCCTCTTCCTAAATGAGACAAATGTGATACAATTTTTGGTGTACGATATGTACTGAAAGCCAAGGTTCGTTTGGAAGAGAATCACTCGCACGACCCTCTCAGCGATGGACTCACACGACATCCTACTGCTGGCTACCTTCCCGCTGCGTGATATGTGCTGAACTGCACCCTAGTAACGATTGCAAACACCCCCAAAGTTCCCCTGAAAAATATGTTAATGTCGTGGGCTAAAAACCGCATCCAGGAAACGATGCTGTGAATTTCAGAAGGCTCTGTAGAAGAACATACCAGCCCCACAGGGTGGAAACCGGAAGTCGATCAGTTCTAATGAAACATTATTGATGATTGCTGACATATCTAGGAAAGGAACACAACCACCACCAAAATTCCCACCGGAGACGAGACGCTACTACGATACAAGACAAACTTTCTTACGTTTCAACATTACGGGGTGTCAGAGGAGACACAGCGAGAAGAACACTGAGGATGGTACGTGAGAAGGACGCTGACAGAGTTTCCACTAAAATGAGAATAGTCTTGAAATTCCTTGGCAGCCAGAACTTTTCAGTAGTTACAGGGGCAATAGTCTGTATGATTGTCTGATCTGGCATTGTAACATCAGCTATCATGGATTTGTCATTCAGTTACTGCAAACGGCTGAAATCAAGGGGAAACTACAGCTGTTACTTTTCCCGAGGACATGCAGCTCTACTGTATGAATATATGATGATGGCATCCTCTCGAGTAAAATATTTCGTAGGTAAAATGGGCCCTCATCCGGATCTCCGGGCGGGGACTACTCAGGAGGCGGTCTCATCAACAAAAACAAGACAGGCATTCTACAGATCAGAGCGTGGAATCTTCTCATCCTTAATCACGTAGGTAATTTAGAAAATCTGAAAACAGAAATGGATAGATTAACGTTAGATATGGTAGAGATAAGTGAAGTTCTGTGGCCGGATGAACAGGATTTCTGGTTAGGTTAGTACAGGGTTATAAATACAAAATTCGTTTGTGGGAGCGCAGGAGTAGGTTGATAATGAACAAGAAAATAGGAATGCGGGTAAGTTACTATGAACAGCGTACTAAACGCATTATCATAGCAAGGATATACACAAAACGAACACCAACCACAGTAGTACAAGTTTATGTGCCAACTACCTCTGCCGATGATGAGGATATTGAACAAATGTATGAGGAGATATAAGACGTTATTCAGAATATTAAGGGAGCCGAAAGCTTGATTGTTATGGGGGACTGGAAATCGGTAGTAGGAAAGGGAAGAGAAGGAAATGTAGTAGGTGAATATGGACTGGGGATAAGGAAAGAAAGGGGAGATCGCTTGGTAGAATTCTGTGCAGAGCACAATTTAATGGTCACCAACACTTGGTTTAACCATCACGAAAGAAGGCTGTATACGTGGAAGAGACCAGGAGGCGCTGGAAGGTACCAGATTGAATTTATAATGTAAGGATTGAATTGGGAACCAGGTTTTAAATTGTAAGACATATCCAGGGGCAGACATAGATTCTTACCATAACGTATTGCTTTTGAACTGCAGATCGACGAGAGATAGTGAAAGCCGCAGAAGATCACATAGGCAGAAGGACAAGGCCTAATAAAAATCCCTGGATAACACAGGATATACTGAATTTAATTGGTGAAAGGAGAAAATATAAAATCACAGCAAATGAAGAAGGCAAAAGGGAGTACAGACTTCTGAAATATGAGGTTGACAAGAAGTGCAGATTGGCTAATCAGGAGTGGCTTCAGGAGAAATGCAACACCAAATAATAATGTATAACTAAGGGTAAAGAAAGGAGGCATGTGTAGACAAGAAAAGCAGTGGTATGAATATCCAGAACGCGGATGGAAAACCAGTACTAAGCAAAGACGGGAAAGTGTGGAAGGAATTTATACACTCCTGGCCATTAAAATTTCTACACCACGAAGATGAAGTGGTACAGGCGTAAAATTTAGCCGACAGGAAGAAGATACTGTGATATGCAAATTATTAGCTTTTCAGAGCATTCACACAATGTTGGCGCCAGAGGCGACACCTACAACATGCTGACATGGGGAAAGTTTCCAAACGACTTCTTATACACAAAAACAGTTGAACGGCGTTTCCTGGTGAAACGTTGTTATGCCTCGTGTAAGGAGGAGGAATGCGTACCTCCACGTTTCCGACTTTGATAAAGGGCGGATTGTAGCCTATCGCGATTGCGGTTTATCGTATCGCGACTTTACTGCTCGCGTTGGTCGCGATCCAAAAACTGTTAGCAGGAAATGGAATCGTTCGGATCAGGAGGGCAATACGGACCGCCATGCTGGATCCTAGCGGCCTCGTATTACTAACAGTCAATATAACAGGCAGCTTATCAATATGGCTGTAATGGATCGTGCAGCCACGTCTCGATCCCTGAGTGATCAGATGCGGACGTTTGCAAGACAAGAACCATCTGCACGAACAGTTCGGTGAAGTTTGCAGCAGCATGGCCCAACAGCTTGGAGACCATGGGTGAGGTTACCATTGACACTGCACCACAGACAGGAGCGCCTGCGATAGTTTACGCAACGACGAAACTGGGTGCACGAATGGCAAAACAAAATTTCTTTTCGGATGAATCTAGGTTGTGTTTACAGCATCATGATGTTCGCATCCGCGTTTGCCGACATTTCAGATGTGTTACGACCCGTGACTCTTCCCTTCATTCGAGTCAATTCATTTCATCAGGATAATGCACGACCGCATGTTGGTTGTCCTGTACGGGACTTTCTGGATACGGAAAAAGTTCGACTGTTACCCTGGCCAGTACATTCCCCAGATCTCTCACCAACTGAAAACGTCTGATGGCCGAGCAACTGGCTCGTCACAATACCCCAGTCAATTCATTTCATCAGGATAATGCACGACCGCATGTTGGTTGTCCTGTACGGGACTTTCTGGATACGGAAAAAGTTCGACTGTTACCCTGGCCAGTACATTCCCCAGATCTCTCACCAACTGAAAACGTCTGATGGCCGAGCAACTGGCTCGTCACAATACCCCAGTCACTACTCTTGACGAACTATGGTATCGTGTTGTAGCTGCATGGGCATCTCTACCTGCACACGCCATCCAAGGTCTGTTTGACTCAATGCCCAGGCGTATCAAGGCCGTTATTACAGCCAGAGGTGGTTGTTCTGGTTACTGATTTCTCAGGATCTATGCACCCAAATTGCGTGAAAATGTAATCACATGTCAGTTCTAGTATAATATAATTGTCCAATGAATACCCGTTTATCAATTGCATTTCTTCTTGGTGTAGCAATGTTAATGTCCAGTAGTGCAGCAGGCATGTACAAAGGAATAGATGATATTCCGTCTGAACTGCTGATTTCCTTAGGAGAGCCAATCATGAAAAAAAAATGTTGAACCTTATATGCAAGGGAGGAGAAATACCCTCCGACTTCAAGAAGAATATCGTAATTCTAATTCCAAAGAAAGTAATTGCGAACAAATGTAAAAATTACAGAACTATCAGTTGAATAAGTCATGGTTGCAATATACATACGAACACGAATTGTTTAAAGACGAATAGAAGAACTTGTGGAATAAGAGCTTGGGGAAGATCAGTTTGGATTTAGGAGAAATGAAGGAACACGGGAGGCGATACTCACATTACGACTTATGTTGGAAGATAGTCTAAGGAAAAGGCAAACCTACGTTTGTAGCATTTGTAGATTTGGTTGACTGGAATACACTCTTTCAAAATCTGAAGGAAGCAGGAGTAAAATAAAGGGAGTGAAAGGTTATATTCAACTTATACAAAAGCGAGATCGCTTATTACAGTCGAATGCCATTAAAGGTACGTAGGGGTTAGGAAGCGAGTAAGGCGGGATGGTAGCCTTTCCCCAATGTTGTGCAAGCTGTACATTGAGCGAGTAGTGAAGGCATGCAAGGAGACATTTGGATAGGGAATTAATCTTCAGGGAGAATAAATAAAAACTTTGCTGTTTGTCGATGATGTAGTAATCCTGTCAGTGACCGCATATGATCTGGAAGAGCAATTGCATGGAATGGACAGTGTCTTGAAAAGAGGGTATAAGATGAACATCAACAACAACAACAAAACAGGAATAATAGTATGTAGCCTCAGAAAATCGGGCTATGCTTAAGGAATTAGATTAAGTAATGAAGAAATAAAAGAAGTAGGTGAGTTTTGTAACTTGGGTAGCAAGATAACTCCTCATGGCTGAAGTAAAGGAGATATAAAATGCAGAATGGTTATGGGAAGGAAAACGTTTCTAAAGAAGCGAAATTTGTTGACCTTCAAAGTTAGTTTAAATGTTAGGAAGTCCTTCTTGAAAGCATTTGTCTGTAGTGTAGCCTTGCATGGAAATGAAACGTGGACGATAAGGAGTTCAGACAAAAAGAGGATACAAGCTTTCGAAATGTAGTGCTACAGACGAATGATAAAGATTAGATGGGTGGATCACGTAACTAATGAGGAGGTGCTCAACGGAATTGGGGAGAATAGGAAATTCAGGTATATCCTCACTAAAACAAGAGATAGGTTAGTGGGCACATTATCAGACTTCACGGAATCGTCAGCTTAGCATTATAAGGAAGTGTGTAGTGTAATAATTGTAGAGAGAGGACTAGGGATGAATACAGTAAGCAGATTCAAAAGAATATAGGTTGCCGAACTTATTCGCAGATGAAACGACTTGCACAGGATATGGTAGCGTGGAGGGCTGCATCGAACTAGTCTGCGAACTGAAGACCACAACATCAACAACAACACTTGCGTGATCTGCACATTGCATATGGAGCGCTATTGCGATGTTGGAACAAGAAATTAGAACTGCAGGATTTTATAGCAAGGCATAAAGTGGACATCGTCTTACTTCCGGCCGCAACAACCTTTCAGACTCAGAATTAGGGTGGGATACCGCACAGCGACAAGTTGGTGGAACCGCATATCTCATAGACGTACGGTTCGGAGGTGGAACTACTCCACCAACAAGAACTGGACGCCAGCGCAGTAGCCGTTTGAACGGACATGGGAGAGGTGGCACTCGTCGCGACATATGTACGATCTGCAGCACATGTTATTGACGCCGACACTCGAGCAATCCTAGCCCCAAGTGGACTAACCTTTATTGGTGAAGATTCGAATGCAAAGCATCACACTTTGAACTCGCGAGTGACTAACCCTAAAGGACGTCAACTCCACCGGCTACAACAGGAGTTGGATCAGGAAACATGGGGCCCATTGGATCCGTCGCATGCTCCAACATCAAGTCGTCACCGCCCTTATATCTTAGACATTGGTATAACACAAGGCCTTAGAATGCCCTACTAACTATCAGTGACCTGACGTCTCGGTAACGACCCTGTTCTGGCGACACTTCCGGGCTCTCGTCAACTGCAGACGTGGAGGATTCACTTCCAGACAAACTGGACGCAATTCAAACAACAGATAATAATATGTTGCCTACATTGGACGTTCGAACACACAAGCAGTTTGACGCTGCTATCGATCACCTTACAAGAAAACTGAAAACGGCTTACAGAAGTTTATCATTTGCGGTGATGGCCCCAAACCACGAAAAAATGCCTCCATCGTTAGAAGAGCCTCTAAAAGAATAGATCCCGTAAATTACGGCAACGTTCATGATATCCGAAATATCGCCCCAGGATGCACCGAGCAGACAGACAACTACGACATCGACTACTGGAATGGCCATCGACTCCTGGAATAGCACACAGAAGTGTGGGAGAACATGAAAACTGTGACACCATAGAATACAGTTATTTAATATTGCTATAATTCATCAAAATGTATAAATTTGTTGCATATCGATTTTTCCCTAATTGTATGAATATATGTGTAGTAATGTTCTATGGGTGAGGTGTCTTTGTACTCATAAAAGCTTTGAACCTTTTCTATGTATTATTAATGTGTTTTTGTGTGGATTGAAATGTTAATGATTTTGAGATTACTTTTTTTGTAATAGCTTTATAGAGGATTTGGTTCAGGGATTTTGAAATGTATGTGTAATCTAAAAGCCTGTGGATAGAACTACAACACGGAAAGATCGTGCGTGAATGGAAAAGGTGGGAAAGCGCGCAAAAGCAGCGCTGTAGCGCGCTACGAACATTCCAGTTGAGAGAGTAGTGTCTGAGCCTGAGCAGCGTGCAGCTGAGGAAGGGTTTAATCAGGCCAATATTGCAAGATTTTGTGGAAATGGCCTCGGATGACGAACGCTGCATATTGTGGGCAATGGCGCAAACATTGGTGGCTTCACTATTTTGAAGATTGCAAAATCCATAGCTCTGTATGAGCCCATACTTGTATGATTGCTCTTCTCTGCGAACAAAGGCAATTCAAACCTTATTACTTGTGTTAGCCAGAGACTAACATTTGTATGTATTATGAGTAACAACCAAATATCATTTTAACCTGTGTTCCACCCGTCGTTTTCGCAAGTCACTGACTTATGTAGTTTCGTAACCTTATAAGTGCAAAAGATTACCCGAGTATTCTAAATATTTAATAATGCAGTTGTAGTATTACATTAAAAATTTTCATTCTATAAATAATTTATTTACGATGCTTATCGCTAACCGCCGCTTTCTCTGACAGCTAATTACGTTTTTCATATATTTTTGATTTTCATCTGTCTTTTACGAGCTGCCCAGCTGCGGTTGTGAACTAGGTCTTTCATGTTTCATATATGCTGAGAACAGTCGCACATCAGGGACTTCTTCATTATTCAGTGTAAGTGTGTGTGAGAGCGTTTTTCTTATGAAGTATGGTGAATATATATATTTAGTCACGTATAAATCTTTTACTTATTTAAAATGCCCCACCTTTTAATGATTCATGAAGTTTTTCTATTTTTCCAGCAGTAATCTTGATTATGTAACATGATGCTTGGAGCCATTGTTGGACTTGCATCTATTATTTACTGGATTTACTTCGAGATCTCATTATTTGTAATTTTCATGAATGTGACTTTCTAGTAATGCCTGCAAGGAAATCTTCGGATGCAAAAGAAATCCGATCGATTTAAAGAGCCTTTTGTCACGAGAGTTAACTTAATATTTTTAGCCGGCCGCGGTGGCCGCGGGGACTGAGGCGCTTCAGTCACGGTCTGCACGACCACTATGGTCGGGGGTTCGAATCCCCCCTCGGGCATGGATATTTGTGCCGTCCTAGTTCGTAAGTAGTTCATAAGTAGTTTGTAAGTTTAGGGACTGATGACCCCGTAGTTAAGTCCCATAGAAAAAAAAATATTTTTTAAACGGTCATTCAGTTAGTACAATCTGCTCCAAGCACCCCAAGCATCATTTTACTCAATGCAGCAAAAGTTTTTACAGCTTCATCTGCTACATCCAGTCAACTTAACATAATCATCATGGTAAGAAATTTCATCGTGGAATCTGCTAGTTTCTTTGTGTAATATTGTGCTCAGGTGTTGCTTTCTTTCCACATTACTACTGCCGCTAAACTTTAAAGTCAGGTTCCGCTTCCTTTTTGGAGTCTTCTATTTATAAAATTACCTAAATGTGTCAGATCCACCAAATTATTTTCTTGTATTATTGTACCGTTATTGAACTTTAATAGCGGCTACAAACGGTAACTACTACTCCAACACGTGATCGGAAGAAAGAAAACGCAATATTACATAAAGAATTGGCGACCGTGATAGGACTCGAACCTGCAGTCATTTTCGAAAGTCACTGACCAATGTAGTTTCGTAACCTTATAAGTGCAAAAGATTACGCGAGTATTCTAAATATTTAATAATGCAGTGAAGAATCTGATTTTATTCCTTATAATTGCATTCTCAAAAAGAAATACTTGTAATTTTTTTCAGACAGTTTAGATTAAAGTTTACATTAACACATTTAGGTAAAGAGTAATTATTTAAATTAATAATCAGATGATAACTACACCTGTTCATAATAATCTTGATATGTAAGATATTCAAAGACAGTGTTTGATTTATGAACAATCAGCAATTTAGTTAGTTTGTACAGTGTGTTTTTTATTGTTTATTGATTCAGAAAGTAGCTTACTCAGTTCAGGCTATTTAAAACAGAAAACAACAGAATAATCTTTTGTAATTCATACTCTGTTCAGATTTGGTACATCAGTGTAGAATTTCCTGTTTTACAAATTAATTATCCTGCAGCCATTTGATTTTACTGATAGTTAACAATAAAATTAGTTAAATATAATTACAGTCTTATACTGCAACTATTTAGCTTGAAAGTAATCTTATTTCAATAAAATGAAAAACTTTGTTCAATATAAATAAATTATTAATGTAGAAAAGCGTTCTGTTAGTAAAGCATATAGTCTATCTGAAAATATGCTGTTGTCACCCATTGATACAAACAAGTTTGCTAGTGTACATGCAAGCAGGCAGTTTAAGCCTAGAATATACAAAATGTGATATTTCCCACAAATCGCTTAGAATTACTGTCAAATATTTGGTACACCACCTTAAGAGCAGTGTATATTACTGTGGGACAAATTTTTCACTTTCTGATTACAAAAAATTACCATACAAATTAATTATTTTCAATCTTACTTTCGTAACAGAGTGCATACTTGGATATTGACAGCCTTTTCTCTTTTGTATGGCTATTCCGAAGTTAAAAAATTGTTCACACAGTTGAAGCTACTCCTTATAAAGTCATTTGAAACATTAATTAGACCACATAGTCTGGCGACCGTACTTATTACTAAATTTCTTGGTACCTCAGTACAAGGAAACATTAATTTTCACATCAGTAGTGTAAGTTCCCCTTGTATGAAGTCTTCGAAAGACGAATCGTAAGGTATGATGCCATTATCCATTAGTAAGCACACGGTAATCCTCTCGGAGGGGCGCGTTTCTGCTCAGGAAGTTTGCGTAGTTGTGGGAAGCGGATGGGTACGGTGCGGTAGGTGGAACTATAACGGTGCAAACGTATTGCACTTAACTTGCCGTTTTCTATAGTTTACTTCAGAGTATCTTGGATGGCAGGAGCGTTCCAAGACCTGCCCTCCTCCTTCGCACCCGGGACGAATGGCAATTGGTGAAAGCAACTCTGGCGAAACCCACACCAAACGGCCTCTTCAACACCGCACGGGCTCACTGACAACCCGGGCGAATTTTATGAATCGTAAAACTACCGAGACACCTGAAATTGACAGGATTACAAATTCTACGCTCAAGAATTTATCACACAAGCCACTAATAATCCTGACGTAGATCTACAATGGCTGTGTCACCTCAAAATATTGTCCTTCCGCCTAGAAAATCTCCAAGGTGACGCCAATCCTCAAGCCTCGGAAAACTTGACAGTGACCGCGATCTTTCGACCTATTAGGTTACTGAGAGCATCGGTAAAACCTTTGAGCGAGTTCTCTATACGCCATTCCTGGAACCTCTTGTGTGCAGAACTATACGGTTTTCTGAGGAATTACAGCTTCTCCGCATCGCTTAAGATGCCACTCGTAACCTAAATATTTCCGCAGTACCGCAGCTGTCTTCTTAGATATTCGCGCATCTCGTTATGTGACAGGTATTCTCGTAAGGTATGTCATTGTTTATGATGCCGTATCTGCTGAACGACGTTCTGTGTGGTGACATTTTTGTAGGTGGATTCAGTAGTAGTAACGGTTTTATATTATAAAAACTTGTTGCTGAAACACGAGGTGGCAATTTTATGGCTCAAACGGGGCTGCAGTCAGGCTTGCTGCGGTATTGCAGTCTTGATCGCATGTGGCGTCCGGTTTCGATTTGAGAGAGACCATCTTCAGACGTGTTCTGTGACGAAGGTGGAGCTGGCTGTCGTGGAGAAGGCCTATCTGTAGGACATGGAGAAGAACTACAGTAATATTATTTCTGTGTTTTGAATGCCTGGAACATGGTAACCAACGTGTCGCAATTGCCACCAGATGAACGATTTTGTAAAACATCAAAATGGGGAGTGTACAACGCTTGGCGAACATTTAATCAGTAATGCTTCTGTTACATATACTTCGAACTAAAGCTGCCAAAGCGTCGCACTATCCCCCAAACACACGCCGAAACAGTCGTTATATAAAGAAAAATACTGTTTAATAAACATTATTGAGAACTTAATTAAATTTCTGACTAAAATAATGTATTAGTGTGTTCTAAAGCAAATTGTTAACGGTGTAATTAGTTTTGAAGTAAATCAAAGGCGTAAATTAACAATAAACGAAATTCCTAGATCATATTCGGAGCCTTAAATTACTACAAATAGCGCTTAGTTTACAGTTTCATCGGTTTCAGATAGGTGGCAATACAGGCGTCCAGACTAGATATGGATGTGGCCAACGATGAATAAAATCCAGAGGGCAGCAGAGGGTCTCTTCGGCAAAGTAGACCATCATAATGTGTGTACACTGTATATGGGGCTGTAAAAATCTTGGTTACGTCAATTACACATCTCCAAGGGTCTTTGATGTCGATAAACTGTCTTTTTCGTCTTCGATGGAGAGGACATATGCCGAAATCTAGAATATTATGGATAAGAGGGATGAAATCTTATTCTAACACCTTAACGAAACTTTCGGTAGTCACCGTACCCTCTAGGAACACTGCATTGATTATTCCGTGACTGGACATTGAACACCTCGGTGTCATTCGTCGAGGCCGAATAACTTCCAGATCGCGGACTGTCGATTCGCCACCACTAAAATGTGCTAATTTTGCTTATTCACGAACAAAAGTAAATGGGTTTCATCGCAACACAGGATACTAACATCCACCGTGCCCCGCGGGCACGCAAACCGTCCAGCAGCTATGACGATTGCAGTTCATATTGTACAACAATTGTTACCCTGCAATATGCGATAGACTACGTCATAAAATAACTACAATGTCTACGCACACGAACTACATTCGTATTCCCACCAATATTATTATTATTATTATTATTATTTTAATTAGGCAGACGTCTTAACCGTTTTTTTTTCTATTTTTAATTTTTTAAACTGAATATTTCATGAAAGAAAAATTAAACTTCCTCTTCTGCGGTGGTTACCCGTATTAGTGTGAGGGTCCACTTCTTCTTCTTCTTCTTTTTTATAAATATAACCAAAGCTGCTTGCAAGGTGTCGGGACAGTATGTGCACTTAGTAGCTGTCTCTCCTTGCCAGTAAGGAACTAAAAAGTGTGGAACGTTCTTCTTAGGGTGAAAAACTAAAGAGAAATAAAGGAAATAAAGAAATCCTCTCCGAGGTTAGTTCAGTCACATGGAAGCCTCCAGCGTTCGTCTTCTCGAATTGGTCTTGCAAGTGGTCCGTTTCAGTTACAACTTTTACTGTTTCCGACGTGTAGTTTTGCATGCGTCTTCTCATAACACTGATGGCTCCATGGCTTTAATAGCCGCGTTTCTGTGAGCACTAAAGTCCATAACTTGATACTATCTGTAATATCTTTATGTCTTCACCATAATTTTCAACATATTTCCGTATGTGTTCGTGTAATCACTTTGTAGTCTTATTTTGTCATGTTCGTATTCCAAGTAAGCGCGATAATCGGCAAGTGATGCTGAACGGTTATAGATGGCATAGACAGCAGTGTGGCCTAAAAGCCAAATCGCTGCATTGTTCTTCTTACGGGGGTACCTCAGTTTTTCTGGTCGTAATAACTCTAAAATATCTATGTTTTGCGAAACCGTTCGGTCGATAATGGCCAATCTGCATCGCATGAATTCCACGATCAACTCAGTTGTACCGCAGGTGAGTCTGTGAATTAATGTGTCCACGTATCCACAGTTTGTAAGGCGGGTGTTGGGGCCAGGTGAATGTTGTTAAGTTTCTCATTAGTCGGCACTTTATCA
This sequence comes from Locusta migratoria, assembly GCA_026315105.1. Classification (NCBI taxonomy): domain Eukaryota; kingdom Metazoa; phylum Arthropoda; class Insecta; order Orthoptera; family Acrididae; genus Locusta; species Locusta migratoria. The sequence continues at coordinate 21,992,164 of CM048751.1, forward strand.
TTAACAATTATGTACCACATTGATTTGATGCGTGACGGTAGTATAGGACTGTGCACGTTTCTCCAGATCGTATTCCATTTTGAATGTGGATATTTGTTTGTTATCCGGTTTTCTCTGCCATCTGTTGTTAAGAAGTTGTAGATTTTCTTATTGGTATAGGGCGGGTTGATGTCATCAGCGTGCTTTATATAACTGAATTCTCTGTAGTAAAATCTGACATGGCGAAAGTTTCAAGGTATTGCAGCTTCATAAATTGGTGGCATCAAACTGCTCGGCTTCCAGTGTGATATTAACCATTGGGTTAGGCTCGGCGTCCGTTTATTTATAATTTTACTAATGCGACCGATTAGTAAAGTCCGGCATTTATATCTGGCGTGAATTAAACCAAGACCTCCGCGTTCATGAGGTAAAGTTAAGATGTCAAAGCAGACTTTAAAAATATGGCCCCTTAGAACGTACCAGCAGAACGCCTTCTGGATACTATCTGCTAGGTGATTTGACACCGGTATGATCTGGGCCAAATAAAACATCCTGCTCGCTATCGATATCCTGACTGTGTGCACTCTTTGCAACAAATCCAAATCTCTGTCAGAATAAATACGAGTTGTGGCTCGGATCTTGTGTAACATGTCTGTCCAATTCTTTGTTGCCATGGCATCTGGTGTCGCGCTCCAGTAGACTCCAAGCGATTTATGTTGCACTTTTGTTTCACACCAGTCTAGGTAGGTGGTGTTGCCGATGCCTCTTCCTATGTGCAGCAGTGTTGTTTTCTTCGTATTCAACTTCGCTCCGGTTGCTATGTTAAAAGTAGTAATTACTTCCCTCACTTTCGCCAGATCGTCCATGGATGTTATTGCCAAACATACGTCATCCGCATATGCAATGCAAGCAATTTTCCACATTCCTATACTGATTCCGGCCGTCGCGCGTGTTATGCTTGCCAGCAAAGGCTCGACAGCTATGGCGTATAAAGCCATTGATAGAGGACAACCTTGCCGGATAGATCTCCTTATGGGTAGTGTCTCAGTCATGTGACCGTTAATCAACACACGTGATGTAGCATTAGAGACACAGTTCTGTAGCAGGTGGAGAAAACGTTGCCGAAACCCCATCCTCGACATTGCCTTGAATAGATAGTCGTGGCTGATACGATCATAGGCCTTTTCAAAATCTAAAAATAGTAGGGCGCCGGGTTCATCATTTTCTGCTAGGGTACATATAATATCCCGTAATTCGCAGGCGGCTGATATCACACTGCGTCCCGCTAATGCGCTGTACTGGTATTCGCCTGTATCTTATGTAACACTGATTGCATCCGCTTCTTGATTGCCCTCGTTATAATTTTATAATCCGCATTTAATAGCGTAATAGGGCGCAATTCCTGAATCTTCTTGCTGTTTCCTTTCTTCTTCAGCGGCACAATAAAACCTTCTTTCAGTTCAATACAATGAAAGAATTCCTGAGGCGGATTTTCGTCTCAAATATGTCAAAGACATTATTTATAGAGCTGAAGCATTGAATTAAAATTTGTGGTGCGGCCGGGAATCGAACCCGGACCTCCATGCTTACTAGGCAGACGTCTTAACCGTTAGACTACCACACTACTAACGATTAATGCGCCTATAATTAATGTCTTTGACATATTTGAGACGTAAATCCGTCTCGGGGATTCTTTCATTGTATTTAATTGATATTTATATCACCATAACAGGATTGTTCCACCATGTCCATTGCTGAGGTGCTATTCCGCTGCATGGAGAGCCTTGGCAGTAGTGGCAATTATCTTTGGAACGAAGAAGCTGAATTAAAGTTTGTGTTGTGGAGGGAAATCGTACATAGACTATTCCGAGGCGCCTTAATCGTTAGTGGTGTGGTAGTCTAACGGTTAAGACGTCTGCCTAGTAAGCATGGAGATCCGGGTTCGATTCCCGGCCGCACCACAAATTTTAATTCAATGCTTCAGCGCTATAAATAATTTCTTTCAGTTCATTCGGGATTGTTTGAAGTAGGTACATTTCGTTTGCAATTTGTGTTAAGGTTGTGCCCAATATATAGTTCCGTTTGAACCGCGCTAGTGTGCGGACGCTGTGTGCTGCCTGCGCTGCGTTTCCTTGTTTACCTTTCTGGACTTGTGTTTCACGTGGTGTTGTTCATCTGTTATTTCTTGTGTCCGTGTGTTTTGATAGTTTTTGCTTCATCGTGCTACTGTTCGTCATAATTTCGGTTTTCTAACCGAAATTTTCAGGATACATCATGTCTACTAACGCCAGGAAGAACCAGCTTGTTTTTGCTTTTGACAAGCAAACCCGACCGGTACAGCCTACGGCCTTGGAAGTAGATGACTGGATTGTAAAGGTACTTGGTATCAGTATTGATTCTGTTCACACAATGCAATTAGATAACGAACAATATTGTGTCTTCGTCAAATTTTTCGATCCTGTGAGTATAGAAAATCTGTTAGCCAAGTGGGGAACGGAAGTTGAATTCATGCATAGAGATGGAACGAAAAGCAGGGTTTCCATATGGCGTGCTGATATAGTGTATAAAACTGTCAGAGTATTGAACCTTCCGATAGAAATAGATAACGACCTGATTAGAGAGGCTCTTTCGAAATATGGGGATATTAAATCTATTACGAATGAAAGATGGTCGCGGCATTACAATCTTCATTGTTTCAATGGTATTCGGTCTGTTGAGATGGACATTAAGTCAAATATACCATCCCACATAACTGTAAGCGGTTATAAGGCCCAAATTGTTTACAACGGACAGGTACCAACATGTCACGTGTGTAACGAAACCGGTCATTTGAGACAGGATTGTCCGCGCCGAGTTTACGTTCTAAAAAATAATCTGACGCAACGGCACAGGCTTACGTTAAATGACGTGTTACCGAATAATTCCCCCGATCAGCTGGTTGGAGCTGTTAAAGTATCGGGCCCTTCTGTTATCCCTCTTGAAGACACAAATCAATTTCCACCCTTGGCCCCGAAACAAAATTCTGTTTCTACTGTTTGCGACAATGAAATCTTACCGAAAAAACGTCCTCTGGAGGCAACTGATAGTTGTACAGATGACGATCAATCCGACACGTCCCACTCGGTACGTAAACAAAAACCGTGCGATGATGAAGTAGATTCGCAAACAGGTGAAATGAGGATGGATACTGATTTACAAGTAGATAATCAGCAGTCTGTAAATGATAAAGAAGGCGTAGTTCACACTGTTGTGCACGAATCACAAATAGAAGTTGCTGCCTGTCAATATCAGCAGCCTTCTGTTAGTGAAAGCATCCAGGACGAACCTACAACAGTATCCGCGACATCAGCTTCTCAAAATCTCAAATCGGATGTACCAAACAGAGAGCTAGACAGTGCCGGCCAAGATGTAATCGTGGCCAGCACAGAAGGAAGGACAGTAGCAGCAGAAAATGCGGAAGCGAACACAGTTGCTACAGATGTCCGACGTAGGAAACTGAAACCACAACCGAATTTGAATGTAGAACGGAGACAGGGGAAGCCAAAATCCGGAAAGAGTGAGACAAATCCGAAAAATGTCCGATACGAAACGGTGAGGCACGAGTCATTGGAGGAACAACCTTCAGGCTCGCAAGGAAACAAACCCGTTAGTGATACCGGTGGGACATCTCAAAGTGTAAAGAAAATAACACAATAATACTAAAAGTTCTGTCACGATACTTAACGTCGAATATACCAGGAAACGTGTATTCCGCTACCAGAAAGTCAGAACACAGGTAATTTTTTTAACAGTTGTATACACACACGAATGACGCAATCGTATACCGTCACCACTATAAACATTAACAAAATTACCTCTGAATTGAAAATATCAGCTCTTAAAGAATTTCTGTACGAATCGGCGACTGATATTGCTCTGTTGCAAGAAGTTCTTATTTCAAATTTGTTTATTCCGGGATATGTTAGTTACATGAATGTTACACAAGAAACAAATGTTGGCACAGCAGTCTTAGTAAGGGAGGGCATCCCTGTAACAGAAGTAGAACGTTTGGAATCTGGAAGGGGACTGGGGTTAAATATTAATGACGTTAATGTTGTAAACTTGTACGCTCCTTCAGGAAGTTCGCACCGATCTGACAGAGCAATGTTCTTTAAAAATGAACTTATATATCTGCTCAGGAAGAATCCAAGTCGTTTAATACTGGGTGGTGATTTCAACTGCGTTTTAAATCGGAAAGATCAGATCCCCAATTTTAATTTTTCGACTGAATTGAAACAACTGGTTACTGGTTTAGAATTAAATGACGCGTGGGAAACTAAATACCCCACAATTGTTGAGTTTACTTATGTAACTGCACACTCACGAAGTAGAATCGATAGACTGTATATCTCCAAAAAACTTGGAATGTCCTTGACGAAAGTAGAAACGATACCTACGTATTTTTCGGATCATTCAAGCGTCTTAGCTTGCTTAAATTTAACGCTACAGCCCGTACGTAGATTCAGGAATCAGTGGAACTTAAACGTATCGTTGCTTCCACACCGTGACTTAGAAGATCAAATTAATGAAGCCTTGGCAATTTGCGTGCGTGCCCGTAGTCGACATGTTTCTACTTTAGATTGGTGGGTTAAAATGGCAAAGCCGAAACTGAGGAAGACACTTATGCAGTATAGTGCACAAACCGCTAGGGAACGGAAAAGTAATATAGAATATTACTATTCGGTGTTGAGAGAATTATATGATCAGGTCTCATCCGGGTCCACAACACGGCTAGCAGACATTAAGAGAGTAAAAGCCAAGTTACTAGACATCAAACGGAAACAACTAGAAGGACTGAAACTAAAATCAAAGGCTAATTCAGTATCAGAGGACGAAACGGCTTCACTTTATCACCTGGTGAAGCATGCCAAAAACAGGAGAAGTACCCTTATTGATGAACTTCGAACAAACCATGGCACGATCCTCAGAACCCAGCAGGAGATCATGAAAGAGGTCTATTGTTATTATCAGGAGCTATATTCTGATAAACCATGCTGCGAGGCGGCCTTGGAAGATTTTCTCGCCGTAATAACACCACAGTTGACGGAACATGATAATGAACTTTTCCTTGCACAAGTCACAAAAGATGACATCTATGACATACTATGCACCTCGCCACCCAAAAAATCCCCAGGCCCGGATGGTCTGCCAGTAGAATTTTATATACGCTACTGGCCAATATTGGGAGGTGTAATTACGGATGTCGTGAATGAAATCATGCAGGGCATAGTAATACCAACTGAATTCAAAGAGACTAAAATTGTACTAGTCCCAAAAAATAGAGGGAAAAAAGATTTGAATAACTTCCGGCCCATATCGTTACTAAATTCGGATTACAAAATAATAGCGAGAATATTAAACAATAGAATATCTTTATTGACAAATAAAGTTATTAGTAATCATCAAAACTGCGCAGCAGGCAAAACAACTTTTCAAAACATAGCAGAATTCAGGGATGTAATCGCATTAACTTCCGTAACTAACATAAAATGTTCCTTAATTTTCTTGGACTTTTATAAAGCTTTTGACTTGGTGAGTCACACATATCTTTGTAAGACATTAAAACAAATTGGTTTCAATGATCGTGTCATACAGTTGTTCAAGAATGTTGCTACAGGTATAAGCGCAAAAATAGCGGTAAACTGCCAAACAACTAAGCCGTTACAAATAAAACGTGGGATACCTCAAGGTAGACCTCTGTCTATGTCCTTATTTGCTATTTCACTGGACCCTTTTCTGAAACAAGTTCATGCAAAATTAACAGGTATAACGATAGCCGGGCATAAAACTACGATAAGAGCCTACGCTGATGACGTGGGAATCATCATAAGGAACAATAATGATGTAGATACACTCGCTACAGTTATTAAAAAATATTGTTGTGCATCTGGGTCAAATGCTAATGAAAAGAAAAGTAAGATGTTAAATCTCAGGGGCTTCGATCATATTAACATTGATTGGGCGACATTAGTAGAGCAACACAAAACGCTTGGCATCACTCTGACGCCGTGCACTATGAAAATGACCGCCTTAAACTGGAAAAACACAGCAAGGAACGTGCAAGGAGCCATAATCGAAAATTTGTCACGATATATGAACCAGGTTCAACGGACAAGGTACATAAACTCGTGTATCTTTGCAAAAGCGTATTATACCGCTCAATTATTTCCCCTCCCCAAAATGATAGCAAGGGAAATAATGTCAAAAATTGCAAGTTTTTTATGGAAGGGAGAAACGTTTCGAGTACCTGTCCAAGTAGCGGTATTAGATCCTAAAAATGGTGGATTAGGACTAATAGATATCTCCAACAAAGCATCTGCACTTTATATTAAACGCCAAATGGAATTTATCAGGGCAAGACCAGGGACCATTACCAGCCAACTCTTTGACATTGTGAGACCGCACAGCTTAGATCCTCCTGTTGACGTCCAGAGAATTAATAGGCGACTGCAGCACGTGAGGGCTTTCTACATGGAACTGAGTTACCTGAGTAAAGAAATTAAACATTCGTCACAGATACCGACGAAAGCTATTATACAGGAACGGAAAGACAATGAAGGTAGAAATAAAATAGAAAAAAAGTTTCCGAACCTGGACTGGACCACCATCTGGAGAAATATTAGTTCTAATACCCTTTCGTCAGATGTGAAAAGTGCATGGTATAAGGCTATCAACAACATAATTAGCACGAATGAAAGGTTGTATGATATCGGCATTAGCGACACCAACTTGTGTAGAAAATGCCATCTAGTCGACACAATTATACATAGGTACACTTGCAACGGCAATATACAGATTTGGAAATGGGTTCAAGAAAATATAGCATTTATTACGAGGACTTCACCAGCGGCTATATCGATAACGTTGCTTCATAGACCACAAGAACGTTATTTCCCAGAATCAAAGAACAACGCCGTGCACTGGCTACTGGGTCATTATGTAAATTATGTAGTCAACAAGCTGGGAACAGAAAGTACTATCGATTTTCTAGTGTACTTGCAGTGTGAATATCACAAGATGTTTAATTATAAGAATTACAAGAAAAATTTTGGAAACATGTTAAAAATTGTGTTTGAAAGATTGGGGATAGGGTAAAGTCAAAGATTCATGATGTCTAACACGTTGAATACGAAAGTGTTGCAAGTTATTGTTCATAACTACCTTCACAAAGTTTTCGAGTTTTTCAAATCCATAAATAAGAAGCATCATAAACAGAAGTTATGCAGCCTTAGAATCATATAAAATTTACGTTCAAATAATATCGACATTCTTGTATAAAACATGATACATATAACCTAATGATAATAGCGAGAGCGGTAAGACGGCATTTGCTGTAGTATTCTGAGCTGCGGTCATCACGGGTGTCTATTAGGCAGCTACCTTACCTACTTCGTGATTTGTCAAAGTTGATGATTCTCTCTGTACTGCTGTAAACGCTCACCGGCGTTAGTATCATTTTGAAACGAAGGAAGTTTAGTTTTGACGTTTTCTACTAGTTTTTGCTGTTTATTCGTCGTTTCAGTCATTACAGTTGGCTAAATACAAAAAAAAAAGAAGAGTTTAATATTATGTTGCAATTGTTGTGGGGGTGGGTGGACGGTGCCAGCGCGCTCCAGAAGCGGCGGCTGGCCTGCCACTGCTCTCTCTGTAGCGGTACTTTTGATAAAGTTGCTGGAGTACATTCTATCCGTACTGCTGTAAACGCTCAACGGCGTTAGTATCATTTTGAAACGAAGGAAGTTTAGTTTTGACGTTTTCTACTAGTTTTTGCTGTTTATTCGTCGTTTCAGTCATTACAGTTGGCTAAATACAAAAAAAAAGAAGAGTTTAATATTATGTTGCAATTGTTGTGGGGGTGGGTGGACGGTGCCAGCGCGCTCCAGAAGCGGCGGCTGGCCTGCCACTGCTCTCTCTGTAGTGGTACTTTTGATAAAGTTGCTGGAGTACATTCTATCCGTACTGCTGTAAACGCTCAACGGCGTTAGTATCATTTTGAAACGAAGGAAGTTTAGTTTTGACGTTTTCTACTAGTTTTTGCTGTTTATTCGTCGTTTCAGTCATTACAGTTGGCTAAATACAAAAAAAAGAAGAGTTTAATATTATGTTGCAATTGTTGTGGGGGTGGGTGGACGGTGCCAGCGCGCTCCAGAAGCGGCGGCTGGCCTGCCACTGCTCTCTCTGTAGTGGTACTTTTGATAAAGTTGCTGGAGTACATTCTATCCGTACTGCTGTAAACGCTCAACGGCGTTAGTATCATTTTGAAACGAAGGAAGTTTAGTTTTGACGAAAAAAAAAAAAAAAAAAAAAAAAATATATATATATATATATATATATATATATGCCAGTAGTGTTGATATAGTTCAGAACATAGTCCATCGGGTCCGGGAGACTTCCGCTTTGCTGCATTGTGTACTGCCTCTTGAATATCTTCCTCGGTGAAAGGAGCTTCGAGGCCCTCGTTGTCTTCGTCAGAGAGGAGGGAGACTATTTCGTCAGTGACGTCATGAGAAGATCTATCATTTGTCTCGTTCCTGTCATAGAGGTCCTTATAATAGCTGTATACCCGTTGTATTATGTCACGTTGTCTAGTAGATATGTTCCCTGCACCATCATCTACCGCTTCAATTAGTTTTGCTTTTTGACGTCGCAGTGTCCGTAGGGTGTGGTATAGCGTCGCCGTTTCCTCCGTTGCAATGTCTTTCGGCTGGGAACGTATTATTGCGCCCTCCAGTTGTTTGCGGTACAAATTTGTTATCTTTGCCTTGTACCTTTTGATGCGCCGGTAAGCATCCTCAACTCTGACATCTGCGGAATGATAAAGATCCCGAAGGCAAGAAAAATAGAATTCTATGGTCCGTTTATTCCAGTAGGACTTTTGGAAAGCATAACTCTTTATCGTTGAACGAATTTTGGGTTTCGCTCTACGTAACCACCATTCAACAGTTGATCTATATTGGGTTCGGGAGCGTTGTACGTTCTCCCACACTCGCTGGATTTCCTCATCCAGTTGTTTGTCTCGTAATAGACTCACGTTCATCTTCCAGTAGCCTCTCCCGCGAATCACTTGGGGGCGCTGGAGGTTTATATAACATTGGTGGACACGGTGATCAGAGAAGCCAACGGGTGAAATGTCACTGTTCACTACATTGGGAGCGCGAGTTTCGGACACACAGATACGATCAATCCGGCTGGCCGAATTACCCGTTATATGGGTATACACGATGCGGTTTCCATGTATTTTTTCCCAGGTGTCTATCAAATTGATCCCATGGACTAGGTGGTCAAGTTCTAAACACTTGTTGAAATGTGGTGTCTGATCTTTGGCTGAGATTACACAGTTAAAATCTCCCCCAATAATACAGTTCGTGGCACATTCGTTGATTAAAAAAGCACCTCATGTTTATAGAAGGAGGAGCGTTCCCGTCGGCGGTTGTTGCCCGACGGCGCATACAAATTTATAAGTTGAACGCCATTAATTTTACAGGCTATGCCACGACCATTTGTAAGTCGAACGATATACGAGTGAGGAATGCCATCTCGTAGTAAGATTGCCGTTCCTGTGTGGTCTTCTTCACTGATGTTCGTGAGTGTGACAAACCCCTCTACGTTTGGCTCCACGCTAACTTCTTGAAGGAGCCCAATATCTACGTTCGTGTTATATAAGAAGTCCTTAAGCGTTCTAAATTTTAATTCACTCTGGATTCTACAGATATTAATAGTTGTTATATTGTATGTAAAATTACCATTCATTTTTGGGGAAAGATTCAAGTAACATTATATACTGCTATATCAACACAAAAACACATATTATTATAAGCTATGTTTGGTACTCGTTAGTATCCATTCCGTCATCTTGCGGAGACGGTTCATCCAAAACTTTTTGTAAACATGGGCCGTGATCTGTTCTATCTGCGGAAGTGGTGGCGGGTGCTCCTAGATTTCCAAGTTGCTGATTTTTTAATTTTGCAGCAACTTGTTGTGCTACAGGCCTCAGCTGATTGGCTACTTCAGCAGCACCCCCACGAGCAACCCGTATTTTCTTTTTTTCAGGGGAGGTTTGCCCTTTAACTTCCTTCTGTGAATCCGATGACGACTTTTTAGATTTTTTTGCGCCAGAGACCGGTCTATCAGTAGTCATCAAAGGTTTGTCAAGGGTTCCATGGGAGTCTGTCACGCCTTCGTCGAGTTTTTCTATCTGTTGTGATTACCGTTGATGGTTGCAGGTACACACGGAGAATCAGTTGGGGAGGTGTCGGAAGTCGCACTTGTCGTGTCCGACGATGCATCGGGCGCGCCCTCTTTCTCTCCGAGAACATCCGTCAAAAATGTGTCACCCGCTGGGTTACATGTGACAGAACTCAGTTCGGCAACAGCACTTAATTGTGGGGTCGGTTATTGCCTTCACGAGCTTCCGACATTTCAACGTCATCGCTCCACGACAGTGCATTTGTTGGCGGCACTACAGAGTTTGCTGCCGCGGCAGCTAGCACTACGTCATCGGGAGGGGTGGCGTCGCGCTCCGTTCCAGTAAACAAACGGCTGGCGACTGAGGCATACTGAGGGCGCGGTCTGCCTTCCGCATCGACCTCGACTGGGAGCTGAACTGGTGCACGCCTGCGTGGACATTCCGCTCTAAGGTGTCCAGGCAGATTACAAGCGGAGCAAGTGCGTGGTTGTCCCTCATATACCACGAGAGCCCTGAAGCCACATACATTAACGAAGGACGGTATGTGTGACTGAAGGTCAATTTTAACTGTTCTCACACCATTATCGACCTTATAATGCATGTTGCCGCCCCAACGATCAGCAGTCACTGCATATACTGTTCCAAATTTCGATAGCGCCTGTTTGATATGCGTAAATTCAACTTCAAACGGTAGCAGATGCACTTTAACATTCCTGAGACCCAAACCGGCGTACGAAATAGAAACTCGACTCACCTCGCCTGTGCTGCTCTTATACTCGGCTGTTCCATTTGTTTTGTCCATTATCCTTTGGCACCAGTCGTCGTTCCGTAGCTTCACGATGTACTCGTTACTTAGAAAATCGTATGCCATCCCAAGAACATCCTCTTCTGGTACTTGAAAACATCCGTTGAACCAATCATCAAATTCGTATATCTTAGGTCGTGCAACACCGAAAACGAAACTGAACTTCAATGTATACTTCCGCAAGTGCGACTCCATTTCAGACACTAAGTATCACACAGCGCGCGCGAAGTAAACAAGCAGCGGCGGCACCGAAGACCGCAGCAAGCACACGAACCGACCGCTACGGCGGTCTGGCCGCGAATGGATATTATAAGCAAAACGAAACAATTTTCCACTGAAATTAACATTTATATTCAGATGTGTCGTCGTAATGTTGCTGTGAGATTACACAAAAGAACAAGAATTACATTTTTACCAATACTATCCAGACGACCAGTACGGTTTAAGAAAGTACTTATTTTATTTTCGTAACTGACTGCACAACTTATAGGTACTGGTAGTTGATAACTGAAGACACACGAGCGACATTCTGCATCTGGCCAATCGCGCGGTCTCAGGCGCCATGTCACGGATTGCGCTGCCGCTCCCGAGTGTGTGTATGTGTGTGTGTGTGTGTGTGTGTTTTAGTTAGCGTAAGTTACATCACGTTGGTTGCAAGTCTATGGAATGAGGGCCCTAGCTATTTCGTCGCTTGGTTTTACAAATATTTTAACTTCTACAGAATTTTAATCCTGGCAAGGCCGCGGTGGCCGAGGGGACTGAGGCGCTCCATTCACGGTCTGCACGGCCACTACGTTCGGGGTTTCGAATTTCCCCTCGGGCATGGATATTTGTGACGTCCTTAGTATTAAGTAGTTCATAGATAGTTTGCAAGTTTAGGACCTGATGGCCCCGTAGTCGAGTCCCAAAAAATACAAATAAAAAAAAAAAAAAATAAAAAAAAAAACTGTAAATGAAAAATTCCTCTTACAGAATAAGATGTACACCTTGAATGAAAGTTCGAAGTGGTAAGGCTTATAAGATACTGTGGTGTCGCACAAGTCCAAAGTGCGCGCCACCTACTTCGCCGCACGCCGCCATGCACGCACGGCGCCGCGTTCTTATGACGTCAGCCACGAGCGCCCTCTGCTACAACTCCGCTCGTGGCCACCACTGAACGACATCGTTCACTTGGGACTGAGATAGGAACCAGTTAACACTTCGGAATCAGATAGGCACCAGTGAAGACTTGGCTATCGGATAGGCACTAGGCAGGCCTTTAGCTCAACTATGTATCAGCATTCTGCCGTACTGAACTATGTAAAAGTATTGTATAAATTCTGTGCAATATATATCTCGTTCTAATTTACTCTAGTATTGCTAGTTTCTGCTGTCCCACTGGCTGCTCACCTTCGTACCTGCACAAGCGTGCTTCCTTTATTCCTGTGTCGGTACTTTTCTACTCGGCCACCGACACCTACGACGGAAACGAGACACAAAAGCGGCGACGAGGCTGGGACACAAAAGATACAAAGGAATCAGGGGAGATCAGGGTACAACGTCCTCTGCAAATAGTGATCATTGTCGCGCATGCTCGGATAGCTGGTGTCAGGGACGGAGAATAATATCGGCCGTGCCTTTTGAAAGGTACCAATCCCACATTTGCCTGATTTAGAGAAATCTCGGAAAACCTGTATCAGGATGGCCGGAGACCGTACCGAAACCTGTATAAGTAATGAAATGGAAAAATTGTGATTACAGATATACATTTGCTATTGTTCTCTTCGACATTGTTCTAACAGTTTATTTCCTTGAAGAATAACAGTAATACATCGAATCTAAGGATTCACACTGTGAGATTACCGCCTAATAGAAATATTGGCAATTAATAGCATTTGATAATTAAACAGTATGAAGTTCACTGCAAACATTGACCATGCCAATGCACTAAATGTTACACAATTTTAATCTTATTAATTATGGTAGAAATGTATGTATGCAGTTGGGTGACAACATTTACAGTTAGGCCATAGGTAGAAATTCTCCACGTTGAGATTTGCTGTGTGCTTGTAGCTGACGGGAGACCAGCGAGCAGGCCGACGTTGGTGGCTAGTTCCAGCTTAGGATTTTCCAGTTTTCATTTCCGGTGAGGGGAGAGGGACAATGGCGAGTGCCAGGTGGAGTGCAGTGCACAGCGTGAAATAAAATATTCTTATACTACTTGCATTTGAAGTAATACGATGCAGTTAGGAACCTTTAAGGCCCTCATTACAAAATAGCCTGTTGATGAATAAACAATACATTAGCTGATATAGTCACATCTGGCGTAATATGCTTAATTGACAATGAAAAGTAATAAATTACCAATGAAGACAAGACAGTTACACAACTAGCATGGCAATGTTTGTTTATAAAAATAATATATTAACTATTTCGCATTTCATTTTCAATTAATCTTGTGTATTTTATCTTGAAGTATTCAGTTAAATCACTTATCTGTGACATACGAAATTGCACGATTATGATAAATAGTACAAAGGATGTTTATACCAATATAAAAACCTAAGAAGACATTTATTTAATGTGTAGTGTAATTATTTTGATTTTAAGTCAAGTTTTAGAAATGTATTGGCTGAGCACTGTACGTTGGCAAATCGGTTAGAACAGCTCACATGGGTAAGTTGATGACGTAGGGGAAAATACCCCGGCAGTCGAGGTTTAGACGCGCGCGCGCGCGCGCGAGGGCAGGAAGTGACGAGTTGGGAGCACGTGGTGTAGCTGGCCGGGTGGCGTCGCTCTGCATCAGTCGGCATGTGTATCTCCAGGTGGAGACTTTAGATGTTGGTGTGTGGCAATCGCCACGTGTGGTTGCTCGTCGTAGACTGCACCAAGTTCAATCGAGTGCTACTGTGTGTTTGTGAATATTTAGCTGGTGGAACAAGGTGTGCATCGCATTGAATTAAAGTGACTGTGATTTGCTAAAGTAACACGTGTCGTCGCATAGGCATGAGCATAAACGGTGTTGGAGACAGCCATATGGTGTGAAAACAATTTGTGACAAATATTCATTTTGTCTGGGGGCTCACGAGCTATAATTTTATTTGATAAATGTGTCGACATACAGATGTATCAGCCACAGGGTTCTAATATTGTGAAATAAACAACATAAAGTGAACTTTTACGTGTTTTCAAAAATAGTAGTTAGTACATCCTTTCTCTCATGAACTTGACTTTATTATGAATTTTTTTGTTAATCATATGCAGGGTAGGAAAGCTGCGAACATGTGATATCATCCCCTAGAAAACGAGTCAAACAGTAGCAATCACAATTCCAGTGTTTTTGCATGTTCAGGAAGTTGGTTCGCAGTTGGTGGTTGTGAGTTTTTTAAAAATTAAACGTTCCCTATTTTAAACTCTCACCCCGACCTTCATTCTCGCAACACGATTCTTTTTACCTCTGTAAACTCATTAACTTTTCATCCGTAATCTGCTACATTTGTGACTGATGAATCACAGATCATAGGGGAGCAGATAGATGAACGTTGATATATTCTAAGAATTTTCGTGTGAATTTTATCATAGCAAAAGATAATTTGTTTTCCAGATGTGTTTTAATTACTGCTTAAGGGAATTCGACGAACAATAAAACTAATAGTTCACGCCATTGGTAGATTTTAACCCATGACCCAGTACATCAAAGTGTACGATTTAACGAAGACTCCATCCACACAGGTATTGTACCCCCACCCGAACGAAATATGGTTTTCAGATAACACATTCTGAGGTTACTTTCGTAAGCCTGATCCTAACAGCTTCAATATTGCAGGGACTGTACCTTCTGAAAAAATATCAAATTGCACCCTTAATTCTTTAACAAGTGTCACAGTTCGTCGATAAAGGCTTCATCGTCTCGAAGGTAAACTATAAAATCACTCACCTCTCTTTCGCTAAGACATAGCGTCCGTGCGCCACGATGATTGCACCAAAAGAGCGTCCCCTTCCTGATACGTCCTTACTTAAGTAGAAGCTGAAGTGGAATAAATGTCGTTCTTATGATACATGCAAGTAAAGCCACCTATTCGCAAGAAACGAAACTATAAATGTAGCGTTGAAGTACAGTAATATACTCTTTAAATAAGTTGAAGTAATTTATATCATTGTGATTTACGGATTTGTTTTCCTTAAAAATTTGTTAGCTAGTAGGTAATTTGTTTTAAAACACTACAATCAATATGTTATTTATAAATTGAATACAGTTCTCAAAATGACTTACATAAGAGTATTCTGGTTAAATATCGATTAACTTGTGAACTGCTTCACGGAGGTACGAAAATATGGAAGCTTAAATACTTGCACCACCTCACCACCCTCAACACTACAAAAGCAATTAAATGCCTCCATATTAACGACCACCTCTTTATTTTGGGAAGCCCCTTTCTATTTATCACTTAAATCGTGAAAGGAAAAGACGCGAGCAGTTGTCAATTACCACGTGGTGTCCGGCAGATGGCACGAGGACTTTTGCCGAGGCAGAGATTGAGTACGACATCTTTGCACATTTTACTGCACTCTGTCAAGATCATGCTATTAATAATGATGAGCTTCGTGGTTTTTTCACAATCTATTCAGCTCAGCCGCCTCGACTGGGCTCACTTAAACACAACATCTACAGTTGATTATTTGGCAGATGCCGTTCGTCGGAGTCCGACAGGAAAGTCTCCCGACCCCAAATGCATTCCTTCAGAATTTTATTTAACATTTTTTAACCTATTTAGTGGTATCTTCGTTGAAATGACTACTGCCATTCAAAATGGTGCTACGAATCCTCATGAGTTTGAGAAGAGGTGCATTATCTTATTACCAAAATCGACGGCGACGTCTAGTTTTGATAATATCCGCCCAATAACATTGCGGACTATAAGGTCATAACGAGTTGTGTGGCACACAGGATCAATAGTGTCCTGCCTCTAGATCTTAGTGAGAATCAGACTTGTGCTATACGCGATAGA
The DNA here is from genome assembly GCA_026315105.1 of Locusta migratoria. NCBI lineage: Eukaryota > Metazoa > Arthropoda > Insecta > Orthoptera > Acrididae > Locusta > Locusta migratoria. The sequence continues at coordinate 22,008,161 of CM048751.1, forward strand.
AACATTTTTAATAATAATTTTAAAATTGCTGGAGATTGCTTGAGCCGGCCGCGGTGGCCGAGGGGACTGAGGCGCTTCAGTCACGGTCTTCACGGCCACTACGGTCGGGGGTTCGAATCCTCCCTCGGGCATGGATATTTGTGCCGTCCTAGTTCGTAAGTAGTTCATAAGTAGTTTGTAAGTTTAGGGACTGATGACCCCGTAGTTAAGTCCCATAAGCTTAACAAACATGCTAGATTGCTTGAATAGTCAAAAGATGTTATCAGTAAATTATTTATTTTTAATTCACAACATGTTTCGGGCGTAGCCCATCATCAGGTGATCGATATTATATAAATTTGGATTTGATGTATTCAAATTTGTCACATAAAATACTGTTGTTATGTATTGACAATACAGCAATTTTAAAATCATTATTAAAAATTTTACAGTGAAGGTTGCATACCTCTACCAAGACTTTCAGTCTAAAATAAGGAACATTTTGATGCTCTCTTGGCATACAGAAATTGTATCGGCTACGTCAAAAGTGTACGACTTCGAACGACAGCCATATTGATGGTGGACTTTAAAAATACCTTTGATCGAATAAGTCACATGAACTTATGTAAGGTGCTGCTCAAGATGGGCTTTGGTTCTAAGTTTACTACAATGTTGCGAAATCTCTTACGTCATGCAACGTCCAAAGTGTCTGTCAATGGCCACCTCAGTCCGGTTTTTCGTATTGGCCGAACAGTGTGACAGGGGTGCCCCCTGTAGATAGCGCTGTACGCCATCGCACTTAGCCCGTTGCTTCGATGCACTGATCAGGACTGCCAGGGCATCCAGACGGGAGTGGATCGGATTGTTTGCAAAGCTTATGCAGATGACCTCGGTATGTATCTTGCACAGCTCGAAGTCATAGACGCCTTGCATTGCACCCTGCGACGGTTCGAACTGGCGACTGGTGCTGTTGTTAACACCCAGAAGACGGCTGTACTACCACTTACCCCTCGAGCGTCAGCGCGGCACAGGGACTGGTTTTGTACTGTTCAACAGCACAAGACGCCAGGTGTTATTCTTACCTCCAAGCCTCAGCAGATGGTGGCGCTTAACTGGCGGCCTGCATTGCATAAAATACGCGTTGTGGCCAAAATATATGCAGCTAGAAATCTCGCGCTGAAGGGGAAGGTGCCTCTCATTAATACCCATATTCTGGCGAAAGCGTGGCACTTAGCACAAGTTCTCCCAGTACCTAAGGAAATCGAACGTGCGATTAAACAGTCTGTCTACTGGCTATTGTGGAATGGTTAAATGTTAAAGTCTCCTATATCGTCTGCAGCTTGGGTCCGCTGGAGGGAGGACTTAATTTGGTAGACTTTGGTGCCAAGTGTGCGGCGCTTCTTCTGAGGAGAACTACCACCGTGCTCGAGAAGGATCTTCGTAACCTGACAGCGGTCCTCTTCCGTTGCTACCGTCCGCACTCAGTGACAGCCCCAGTCGACGTTTCTCACATTTCCTTTACGTTAAACTACATCCGCCGCTATTACTTACGTACCAGCTATCTAGAGCTCGCACGCAGCCACAAAGTCAGCGACATCATCGCTGCTCTACGAGGCTCACTGCCACGCTCAAAATGGGAATATCGAAGCCCCAAAATGATTGCTCGATGATTTGGAGAAACCTGGCTCCTATGATTCTTCCTGCTGATGTACACGCTGTTTGGTTCAAAGTGGTCCATCGTACTATACCTACTAACCTTAAACTGCACTCCATTACTCTTGTCCCATCAAGTGCATGTGATCATTGTGACACGGAAGATACTCTTGAACAACCTTTTCGTGTGCTTACACTTCTGTCGTATCTGGAATGTAGCACGTGATATGATACGGGTCATCAACAGGGTGGATACAAGATCTGTGGCAGTAATTGATGCATTGATTCCCCAGTGCACGGCGTATCCCGTTACCAGACGGAATGCCACCCTGTGGATTCTAGGATACACATTTCCGCCATTTTCTCGCTCAGATTGACGACCGGCCTGGACTTTTTAACTTATCTATGGAATGAACACAACAAGACGCGGACTCGGTCGAAGTACCCAGCTACCTTTGCTAGGTTCTTGCATGTTGTGCTTGGACATGCATTCACCAAATTGAGTTTACAATTCTAAATGTGACGATCTTACCGGACGTCTGTCTTCCATTAGTTAACCCTCCTCTCGTGTCAAACACGGAACGAAAATGAACGGAAATGTGTGTGTTTCGTTATTCAATTTATGTTATTGCCGAGGAGCGGCATGTTTTGTTATTTTCGTGAAGCTTGATTCTGTTTTACTACAAGAAGTTTCTTCCCCTCCATTCGATATTGAGGAGACACTTATATTTCATTATATTGTTTCTTTATCAAAGGCCTTACATGACCAACTTCTAGCCACTTATGTTTGCTTCCGTTGCTTTTGTACCATTCCATAGGTTTTATTTATCCACTTACAAATGTTTGTATAGCTTATGGGACATCAGTCCCTAAACTTACAAACTACTTATGAACTAACTAACACTAAGGACGACACAAATATCCATGCCCGAGGGAGGATTCGAACCCCCGACCGTATTGGCCGTGCAGATTGTGACTGGCGCGTCGCAGACCGCTCGACCACCGCGGCCGGCTTATCCACTTTGGAAGAAGTTACATCAACAAATATACTTCTGATTGTCTTTGTAGAAGAATATTTATTTGTTAAGTCAACAGTAATAGATCCAGGAGGAAGCCAATACCATTAAAGTACAGTAGAGAAGCTCGCCGAATAAGGCATTATTGGTGAGAGGAAGGCCTGGTTGTAAAAAAAATAGTAATGGCAACAAAAAAAAAAAACAACGATTACTTCCTTTTTGTTTTTTAATTATTCACAAAACTTGAGGTAGTAAAACTAATCATCTGATGAATTCCAATAATGTGTGGAACCAGCATCGCCTCCTACACCCCAAAAACAATTCCAGATCCTCCTTGAGTCATCGCCGAGGAGTGTAGCATCGGTCTCAACTAACAAAAATGTTCAAATGTTTGTTAATCTTAATGGACTTAACTGCGGGGTCATCAGTCCCTAAACTACCGTATACTAAAGACGACACAAACATCTATGCCCGAGAGGGGATTCGAACCCCCGACCGTAGCGGCCGTGCAGATTGTTACTGACGCGCCACAGACCGCTCGGCCTCTGCGGCTGGCCTCAATCAACAGCGGCGCTAATTTTCACTAGTGATTCCATCTTCCTGTCTCTGTGTGGGTCTATAATTCCATTTAAGTGATTTTTACAGTACGAGTTATTGGCTATAACATACCTGGTCAATATAGGTGTTGCATTTACGATGGCTGGCATCGTTGTATAGCGAATGTTGCGAACCACGGTGCAGGTAGCAATTTTTAACATAAGCGAACATTTTCGATGGCGATAACGGTGATTTATGGCAGATACACCCTAGTACGCCGACGATCAAACCCGACACCTTTAAATTTACAACTCTTATTTGAAGGCGTTGTGTGACAGCTTTAGAATCTGCTGCAGAAGTTTGTGCACTGCGGGGTGTTTATGTAATGATCTGAATAGATATAAAACTTACTGATTTAATGGACTGTGTGCACAAGAAGGATAGTGGTATATTTCAGAATTATATTGCTGGATGGTAATATAAATGCACAGTTATCAATGCACTAATATGTCTATTATATATGCCTGACTGTGTAAGTGACTCAATGACATTATCGATGTTATACAATGCAATAAAACACACTGTGAGCGATGCGTATTGCATCTCGGTATGGGCATCTGTCTAAATTCCGACAGGGTTCGTTTCTCGTAGAGTCAACGTAACGTTTCGCAAAAAGATAAGAAATGCAAAATTGGAGGAGAGGTTTACCGTCAATATTTATCCTAGGAACGTAAAATGAGGATTTCAGTTTGTTAAACAAAGTACACTATGTGATCAAAAGTATCGGTACGCCTGCCTGAAATTAACTAACAAGTTTGTGGCGCGATCCATCAGTAATACTGGAATTCAAAATTGTGCGGCCCACCGACATTCAAGATGACAGCTTCTACTTTCGCAGGCATACTTTCAGTCTGGCGCTGGAAATTTTTTGGGGAATAGCAGTCTTATAGGCTCTCGTCAAATGCCGACACGAAGGATTCACCTGAAGACAAACTGGACGCAATTCAAGCGATATTCAGATAATAAAGTGGTGTCTAATGTGATGGAGAAAACAAAATGTTCAAATGTTTGTAAATTTTATGAAACCTGTGGTTACCAGTCCCTAGGCATAAAACTACTTAAACTAACCTTAGCAGAAACACACACACCAATACCCGAGGAAGGAATCTGTAATTGTCAAAACTGCAATAAAGCAAGTGGCACAACTGGTTGGGGCCTGAGTATAACCAGTTTTTAAATGTGTTCAGTGCAACTGAGACTATATTTGAAACTTCCTGGCAGATTGAAATTGTGTGCCGGAACCGGGACTGGAGGCAAATTGTCATGGAGCCTCTGGATGTGTTGTTGGGGTGTAACAGGTGATGCTGCCTGCACACATTACCGTAGTTACTCATGTGGTTAGTTTTACATTCCCAACTTTTGTAAATCATAAAAACAACAAAATAAGGAGGTAATCGTTACCACGGAAGCATTTAATTTTTATTGCCGCTGTCGTTGATGTTGTTGGTGGCATAGAAGCTCTCATAATTTTTTTTTTAAATAAATATGTTCCTCTTACAGATCTGCTCCTGGGGAAAAACTTCACTTCAACATTCCAGCGCATTGACAGCTGCAGAGTTCGGCTTCACGTAATATTTGTTTAGGAGGTGTTCCCCACTCCGTTCTTGATCGATCCTTGCTTCCGTTTTCTGGAATTTAATTATGTTGTTCCACTTTACATTTTTGATTTCTCACATATTTACATTTAATTTTATTTGTTTATTTTTCCTCGTCTCTTAACTCTGCGCTTGTCTCGTGCCGTGGGCGTCGTTTTAACAAGGTTTCGCCACGGGACACATGATAGGGTGTAATCGCTCCTTCTGGCGTTGGAACTCCGAAAAGAAATTTTTAATGTGAAATAAGATGACAGATTCTGTCGGGGGACATGTTTTTCCATACGAAACGGAAAGCACTTCTGTTACATCTCTCAGACGTCAGAATTTTGAAACATCACTAAAAGGAAAACACCACAAGGAGCAAAAAAGAAGTTTTGTTTAAAGTAAAGATGAAAATCTCGGCGTGTTCTAATTTTTCAGAATGTCACAATCTGGGTCTTGTAATGGGAGCAGTTACGATTCAAGTCCTTCTTTGTGTGTCAAAACAATAGGATTTTCAAAAAGTTGGCGAAATTTTTCTTATAGTGTCGCGATGTCATTAGGATATGGTGCTGCAGCTGAAGGTATAATAGAAAATCCTCTTTGCTTTTATTTGCTTCAGTAAGGATATAGTGGACTGTTTGACCTTTTAACCAACTGACGGCGTTCCGTTTTGTATATGGATAAGGCACACTGTCGGGAGTCAAAAAATCTTCAGGCTTGATTGTGTCTGGTACGGTTCGGGTTATTTCGGCCATCATTTGCCTAACGAGTAGCCAGACTGCTGCCACGTTATTGCAGACAAACCTATATTCGTCAGTGTCTGGTATGCTACAGTCGCCACACAGTGGCGAGTCCACTGAATGGATGGCGTGAAGTTTGGACTTGGTGGCGAGTTTTCTGTTCACAGCTTTGTACCAAGTAGTTCTCACGTTTGTCGCTAAATGACGGGTGCTGATATTCTTCCATATTATTCGCCAGTCATATTGAGGGTACTTTTCTTCTACAACGTTTCTACTCTTGGTTTCTATTAATTTGTCATACACTGCCTTCACTTTTGTTACGTTCGTGGGACAGACGCTGGTCCGAATGTAGCTAAGTTCAATTAAAAACTGTTTAAAATGGTGAAAGCCAATGGGAACGTGGCGCACGTCAATTGGGGGATCCAATGCCCCAGCGGTTATTTCCTCTAGTAGATGGGACTTTAAACTGTGTTGCGTCTTCCGCCACAGTTTATATGTGGTGCACACGAATAGAGCTCGGGATTTCAGAGCAACATCAATAAGTTTAAGTCCACCCTTTTCCGCGGAGAGAGTAAGAGTGCCAGACTTGACCTTAAAGATACTTCCTTGACTTACTAAATGGCGCAGAGCAGATATGATTCTGGCTGTTGTTTCACCGACTAAAGGTAAAACTTGTGCCACGTAGTGTAGTTTAGAAACTCTGTACATGTTACGAAAGGCTACCTTTTGGATATCATCAAGCTTTCTCACACGTTGTTCCTTGACGCATGCTCGCTCGCTTGCGAGTGGTTTCTTAGAGTTGGCAGCTATGGTGTGCTGTATGGTGGACCTGTAATCGATGCCCAGTATTCGTTTGTTGGTGACCGCATCGAAGTCTTCTATATCCTGCAACGAAATTCCAGCCCCCGTGCTCATGATGCTGGATTTCGCTTTGCTGAGTTTAGCACCCGAAGCAAGTTCGTATGTAGTGAGCACCTGAAGTGTCATCTCGATGTCATTTGCACTCGTGGTAATAAGACCCCAAAACTACTTAAACTAACCTTAGCAGAAGCACACACACCAATACCCGAGGAAGGATTCTGTAATTGTCAACAATAAAGCAAGTGACACAACTGGATGGGGACCAGACTATAAGCAGTTTTCAAATATGTGCATTGCAACCACGATTTTATTTGAAATTTCCTGGCTGATTGAAATTGTGTGCCAGAACCGGGACTGGCGACAAATTGTCAAAGAGCCTCTGGATGTGTTGTTAGGGTGTAACACGCGATGCTGCCTGCACACATTACCGTAGTTACTCATGTGGTTAGTTTTACATTCCCAAATTTTGTAAATCATAAAAACAATAAAATAAGGAGGTAATCGTTACCATAGAAGCATTTAACTTTCATTGCTGCTGTCGATGACGTTGGTGGTGAGGGTGGTGGTATAGAAGATCCCACATTTTTTTTTTTTTTTTTTTTTTTTTTTTACAGTCCAACACATCGTCCACAACTTTTTTTTTGCCTCAGTCCCCCTTTTTTTTATTATTTGCCTTAGTCTCCTTTTTTTTATTTTTTATTTTTTTTATTTTTTTTATTTTTTTTATTTTTTTTTTTTTTTGTGTAAGCCCACGCGACTAACGGCTTCAAAGTTCGTCTTCTCATTTTTTTTCACTGCTTTCGCAGTGTTGCCAGAATCTTATTCGAATGTATTCATCCTTTCTTCCAGTTTGCAATTTACCATAATTTTCTGCTCATAACTTTGTGAGCCTCTGTCACCGGTACGCTACACTTTTATTTCATTTTTCTCTTACGTAAATTAATGATTTTTTCGTGAAATTATTATAATTAGTATAAACTTTAAAACAAAAATGCCTCTCCAATGGCTTATTCTGGGAATATAACTTCAGTAATAGAAGTTTTTATTATTAATTTCAAAAAATAGAAAGCAATTTCCTTTTCTACACAGATTTCCATTCTTCTTGATTACCATTGACATTACAAAATTTGACGACCTCACTTCAAGTGTGTTTGTTATGCACACTCAATGAATTAGGCTGCACTGCTGTTTCAGGGTTCTGCTGAGGCCTTCACGGCTACCGTAGCGGTCACGTACTTCACCCTCAGCAGCGATCCCCTACTTTAGCACTGCAAAACTAATTCCAATATTTCCAGCTTAGTGTAAGCGGTTACGCTATTTTACCTTCTTGAAATAAAATTTGTATCATATTTCCAAATTTTTTCTTGTGATCCTTCCACTTGCATAATTTGTAAAATTCTCCTAGTATGTAATCCTTGTAATCCAGTAAATCGCCATTTCCGTTCTTCTGGATGACGTAATATACGTAATTTCCTAATAACCAATATACCGCATTGTGTTTTTGTTTTGGAAAGTAGACATCTTCCGGGTAAAATATGTTCGCTAATGTAATTTCTCTACCGTCACTGCGTGTAAGAAAGGCTATTTGTTTCTTCACGGCATTCCATATTTCCCGGTATCCTTGACAGACAAAACGATGCGGTAAAGTATCAGTTTCCTTGCATTTTTGACAGGTGTTTATGTCACATATACCAATGGCGTATAATTTCTCATTTGTACTAATTATATTGTTTATAACGCGGTACCATGCCACTTTAATATGTGTTGAGAGAACTTTGTTAGCGATATTACGCCATATCATTTTCCAGTTTTTAGAAGGATACTGTAATTCCATTTTATTACGGACGCCCTTTGGGGAGAGTGCTTCCAATAGGAATTTACTATTGCTCCTGTTTTTCTCTAGCACACTGCATTCCAGGTAACTCAACTCAAGATAAAATTGTTTAATATGTTTCATTTTATAATGTAACCTGCCAATATTTATTGGAGGCGTCATGCTTTCTGGTTTAAGTATTTTAAACAGTTTCGATGTGATGCTGTACGGGGAACCATTTATGAGTTGACTTGTCCTTTTAATAAATAAAGCCATATTTTTCCGACGGATATCAGTCAGACCAAGGCCTCCTTCTTCAGGTTTCAGAGTAGCAGTAGTAACTGCCACTCTAAAAATTTGTCCCTGCCAGATATACCTACATATATAACTCATGATAGTTTTTGCTATTGGCTTTGGGATCGGAAGAACTTGACCTACATACACTGCTTTGGATAAAATTATGCTGTTGATTAGTTTAACCTTCTGTAAAATGTTTAGGTCTCTGATTTGATTAAGTAGTAACGTGCTCCTAATTTGGTTTGACAGTTTTCGCCAGTTAAAAGTTATGGTTTTAAGCGGGTTCCTGTGAAAGGTCACGCCTAAGGCCGTATGTTGATCCACCATTTTCGCCCAATCTAACTGCACATTTTTGAAACCATTTAGACGTAGAAAGGAACTTTTCATTTCGTTTATCTTCGCACCAGTTGCTCTACAATAGAGTTTTACCGTCGCAGTTAGCTGTTGAATATCTGCCTCACTTCTGACGACAACTCCGACATCATCTGCATACGCATTGGTCACCCTACTATTCTCTGATATATGGATTCCTTCCAATTCGTTATTTAAAATTCTCAAAAGCGGTTCCAATGCTATTATAAACAGTAACATCGATAAAGGGCTTCCTTGTGGGACACCGTTATTAATATTAATTGATCGAGTACGGTGCCCATTTATTTCAATTGTCGTTTGAATGCCTTTCACAACATTTGTAAAAACGTTCATGTTGTTTTCAGTTAAACCCATACCTCTCATGAGTGTAAATAAATACTTGTGATTTACCCTGTCAAAGGCCTTAGAAAAGTCTATAAAAAGGACACCCGCTTTTGCCGTGATCGTTGAAAATATTGCGACAATATCTCGATATTCGCTTAGAGTTTGGAAGATATTTCTACCAGGGAGACATGTCTGATGACTACCGATTATCTTTTTAAGTACGGGCCGAAATCTCTCTTTCAACGCCCTTGCAACGATTTTATAATCAGAATTCATGAGGCATATAGGTCTCATCTTCGAGAGGTCTTTAATTGGGGTATTTTTACCTTTAGGAAGAAGGACAGTTACACTTTCCTTGAAGTCTGCAGGTACGGCCTCACCTTTCAAAACATCGTTTATTGCCTCGGTTAGCTTATCTCCTATAAGATGCCAGAAAGTTTTATAAAATTCTATAGGCAGTCCATCCTGTCCTGGTGACTTCCTGGTAGGGGAACTTGTAATGATATCGAGTAAGTCATCAGACGTTATATCTTCACTGAGAGTCCTGTTTTGCTCTTCCGTTATTATGTTTTGCAGACCACTGTTTTGCAACAGGTCCCTAACTAAGTTCATTTCAATCGGACTTTCACTATATAAATGATCGTAGAACGTATGTGCCTCCCTCATAATGTCTTTTTGTTCCGTCAAAATTTCGTTTTGGTCTGATCTCAAACGGTTGATGAAGGTTTTCTTCCTATTCCTTTCGTGCTGTATTAAATGGAACAGTGACGCATTTTCTTCTTCCACAATTGTCTTAACGTGCGACTTAATTTTTAATCCATCCAACTGCTGTCTTTTCAGGCTTAACAAGCGAGCTTTTACTTGTTTAATTCTTACTATGACATCCTGTGTCATTTTCTGTTCATACAGTTCTTGCAGACATGTATAGTAAAATTCTATGGTCTCATTTCTCCACATCGCTCTTTCTTTTCCATAAGCGATCAATGTGGATCGAAGTTTCTTTTTTGCGCACAACGTCCACCATTCTATACAGCTCCTAAATTTGGTGCGAAATCTCAGGGAAATCTGCCAAGCGCAGGACATCCTCTCATCTAATTCATGTTCCTTCAAACTATTAATGTTTAGTTTCCACATTGGACGTCCCCAATAAGTTTTCTGCTTAGGAAGTCGGACGCTACATTTGACTGCTTGGTGGTCTGAAAAAATGCAGGCACCGTTTCGATACCGTTAATTTTGTTACTTAGGTTTTCAGTGACATATAATCTATCAATACGGCTCTTCGAAGTTGCGGTGACGTACGTAAATTTCACTGTAGTGGAATATACTTGTTCCCATGCATCCTTCCAGCCCATATTTTTAACCAAACTATCGAGTTCTTTAGAAAAATTAAAATTTGGCGTTTGATCCTTTTTGTTGAGAACGCAGTTCCAATCGCCACCTATTAAAACTTGTGCGGGGTTGTCCTTTAGCAAATATACTAACTCAGTTTTAAAAAATTTGGCTCTTTCTTCCCTTTCTTCCATTCTATACAGCTCCTAAATTTGGTGCGAAATCTCAGGGAAATCTGCCAAGCGCAGGACATCCTCTCATCTAATTCATGTTCCTTCAAACTATTAATGTTTAGTTTCCACATTGGACGTCCCCAATAAGTTTTCTGCTTAGGAAGTCGGACGCTACATTTGACTGCTTGGTGGTCTGAAAAAATGCAGGCACCGTTTCGATACCGTTAATTTTGTTACTTAGGTTTTCAGTGACATATAATCTATCAATACGGCTCTTCGAAGTTGCGGTGACGTACGTAAATTTCACTGTAGTGGAATATACTTGTTCCCATGCATCCTTCCAGCCCATATTTTTAACCAAACTATCGAGTTCTTTAGAAAAATTAAAATTTGGCGTTTGATCCTTTTTGTTGAGAACGCAGTTCCAATCGCCACCTATTAAAACTTGTGCGGGGTTGTCCTTTAGCAAATATACTAACTCAGTTTTAAAAAATTTGGCTCTTTCTTCCCTAAGATTATTACCAGATGGAGCATACACATTAATTACAATAGTGTTAAAAACTCTTAAACTAATACCTCTTCCAGATTCTAAGTAACTAACGTCTTTAACTTCAATCCCATCTTTCACAAGAATTGCAGTACCACATTCGTTTTCTCGAGCTACATTTAAAAAAACTTGAAAACCGGAAACTTGAAAATTATGAAGTTTGACTTCCTGAAGGAGAGCAATGTCCGATTCCGACTTATACAAAAAATCTTTCAAAGCAGACACCTTGGTTGCATTTTCTATTCTGTTAATATTTAGGGTAGTGATGTTATAAGAGTGTTCCACTATTGGTCAGATTAGTAAGTGGAGCGAGTCGGCAGATGGTAGGCCGGCTCTCCTGTTTGCTTACTACTACACTCATTTGTTTGTATCGGCGCCGTCATCACGCCTGTTTCCCGGGTCTTGTAGCTCTTCCATTTCCTCGTCCGTCTGGTCCGTAATGTCGTCCGCCCAGATTTGTCCGGAAGGAGCACAACCACGATAAGTTGCGCCCCTTCTTTCCGGAAGCATTTTATGTCGAGACGTACTAGTGGTTCCTCTCGCTTCGTCAGTGCCTACCTGACTTACGTTTATCATTGTCATTTTCTTAGCGTGTTCCATTTCATGATCGTCAGACTCTTTTTCGCCCCTGACAATTTCTCGTAACCTCTCTCTGATTGCCGGAGCCAGGCTCTCGGCCGCTGCGTGCGCGAGTCTCCTTTTTTTATTGTTACGCGACTTCTTTGGGGACCGTGTCGGTGACGCTGTCGGCGATGACAAGGGAGATGTCGTTGTCGACATCTTCCCTTCGTTCGTGACACTCGTCGCGGCACTGCTGGTCTCGGGAACAGTATTGTCAATACTTTTTACTGTTGCCCCTCCACTTTGTCCCTGTTCCTTTTTCTCCGGTTCTTCGGATGTCGTAAGAATGTCACGTGAATCTAGCTCTACTGGGTGTTCAACGCGACCGTCCGGAATTTCGGATCTGACATCTTTTGGACAAGCGACTTCCACATCAGACTTGCTGCTTACAGCGCCTTGTTCAAAGGGCTGTTGCACAGTCTCGCGTTCGACAGACGGTGATTCACTGCAGTCCATTTCGGTTAGAGGAGGAACTGCACCTTCATTTACTTTGACAGTATTCGGGGTCTCCTCTACATTTATGTCTAAGTCGCACTCTGTCACTAAATTTTCCGTCTGGCTCACAAGTTCTTCTCTAGGGAGCTCGCGGGTTGTCGCCACGTCTGCATATGTTAATTTCATAACAGTTACGGGACTCTTACGCGGCACCTCACCGACAGGAGTCTGTGGAACGCGCCGTTTGCTGCACTCGGCACGGACATGATCTGGCGAATTGCAGAGGGCACATGTTCGAGGTTGGCCGTCATATATTACAAGGGCACGATATCCACATATATTTATAAAAGATGGAATATGCCTTTGCAGTTCTATTTTCACCTGCCGAATCCCATTTAGGACGGGGAACATATACGGTTCAGACCATTTTTCAGCTATATTCGAAATAACTCGACCGTAAGGTTTTAAAACAGAATTGATTTCTTCCGCAGGTATCTCAAATGGCAGCTCGAAAATTCTAGCAGTGCGTATTCCAAAACCAGCATAAGAGACAATTACTTCACTAACTGACCCATCAGAGTGATTAAATTTCACTTTATCGCCACATTTTTCAACAACAAAAAGACAAAATTCAGCAGTTTTCATCTTAACAAACACAGAGTTCGTCACAAAAGACAGGTAAATACCGACAATATCGTCCTCACTAATTCCTATTTTTTCTTGGAGCCACAGTTTAACTTCTATTGCTCTAGGTCTAATGAAACTTCGATCAAAAATAAATATAACAGTATCCTTTCTCATGTAGTTCGGAAGACTCATTTTATCTACTGAGAAACAATACGTGAATTAAGAAAGCGCAAGCAGCTAGCGGCTCAGGCTGACCTGATACGCAGCGACACGGCCGTTGTTTACACTGGAGGAACGCCCGGCCCCGCCACACGTCCGTCCGGCATCACCGCTGTCACTCGAATGAATTTCGTACCTCCCGACGTCTTAGTGAAATTAATCGATATTTAACATAAAGTACTTTTTTTCTAAGTATTTTTGGGAACTTGATTGAATTGATGAGTAAAATATGCGTGTTCGTGTTTTACAACAAATTAGATACTTGCTAACAAATTTTGAACCAAAACAAAGACGTAAACCACAACGTAGGAAATTAATTGAACATATTTGCAGAGTGTATTACTGTGCTTCATCGCTATATTTACAGTTTCGTCTCTTGCCGACAGGTGGCATTAGTCGCACGCACCATCACGACGCTTCTTCCGCTTCTCTTTCTCCTTATGGAAACAGGTATCAGGAACGGTATAACGCACCATCACGCATCGACGTATATCGAAGTCGAATTAGTGTTTCAGGAAAGTGACCGTTAGCGATCCGATTAGTGTTTTGTTTTTGTCTCTTGGTTAGCCGTGTTAATGGATTGACGTTTACTGACGACGTCATGGATACCGGCTTCTACAGGCATGTATCCTGTGTGCCAGCAGATACGGTCGTATCATAGACCTCACGAGTCGCTAGTAATGGACATGCAACTGGACGCAGTTAAGAAAGTGCGATAAGGAACTACACCAAAATGTCGAAGCCTTACGCGATACTATCACTTTAAATCTTTGGAGGAACAGTCCCCTTATCTTAGCACAGCTTTAAGGTGCCTCGATCTTTAGTTACATGACCCCCTTAAGGACCAACATCAACAGCGGTACATTACCGGTCCACATACTGGACCGTAGAAGTTAATCACCAAAGTGTAATAAATAAATAAAATGACCGCAAGCCTCTCCGACTTTTATTCCGCACTGAAGTTCGGATCGTCGCTGTTGATCAGTTCACACCAATCGCTACCTTTACACAGACGTACAATCATCGTGACGTCTGAACGCTATACCTTATCGTTCTTTTCTCGATTTTAGGGACAGTCATCGAGACGTCGCCGCCGCCGCCGCCGAGCAGTCGTCGCCAGCCCGCAGTCGCCGCCAGGCGTCTGCAGAGCCGCTGTCGTCTCATCGAGCCTGCCGCCTTTCGCCACCACCACCACCACCGCCGCCGCCGCCGCCTCTTCGTCTTCAGTGTCTTCGCCATCGTCATAGCGGTCACATCCCTGAAACATTAATTCGACCTCGATATACGTCGATGCGTGCTGGTGCGACGTACCCTTCCTGATACCCTCTTCCGTAAGTAGGAACACAAGAGGAAGAAACATCCTGATGATGCATGACACTAATGCCACCTAACGGCAAAAGACGAAACTTTAGATGTAGCACAGAAGCATAGTAATAACAGTCTGGAAATATGTTGAATTAATTTCCATAGTTGTGGTTTACGTCTTTGTTTTGGTTCAAAATTTGTTAGCGAGTAGCTGATTTATTTGAAAACATGACCACGCATATTTTATTCATAAATTCAATCAACCTCTCACAAGGACTTAGATAAGAATATTTTATCTTAAATATCGATTAACTTAAGTAAACTCTCGGGAGGTACGAAATTATGGGAGCTTTTCTACCATCATCACCATCAACACCCCCGATAACAGCAGCAGCAACTAAATGCTTTCCATAGTAACGATTACCTCCATATTTTCTTGTTTTTATGATTTACAAAAGTTGCGGGTGTAAAACTAACAACATGAATATCTCCGGTAATATGTGCAGGCAGCATCGCTTGCTACACCCCAACAACACATCCAGAGCCTCCTTGACAAATTGCCGAAGAGTGTAGCAGACGTTTTGGCCAGAAGTGGCGCCAACACTCACCAGTGATTCCATCTTTCGCATCCCATGTGGGTCTGCGATTTGATTTATGACATCTTTATACCACGAGTTATCTCACAAATACATTTGGCTATAGTTTACCTGGTCAATCTTAGTATACCATCCAAGCTTTTCACGCCTTCATAAGTATGCTCTATGGCCTCAGTTGCCCAAGTGTACTTGGTTCTCTAGAAAATAGTTGATTCAGTACATGAGGTACCTACTTTCGTCAATCAGCAGAGCTGCAGAGCACCAGGAACTGTGCCTGGAACTTCTGTGTACAAGCGACAACGGGTTGAAGTAGACGATGTTATTGAAAATGATATGGACATGTTTGTTCAAGTATCAACTCTTGAGACCGTACTTGCGTCCCTGTGGTTAGAATTTTAGTGAATATTACGTTATGAATTCTAGCTCAAATTAAAATGTTTCTAGAGGTTATAGGACTTACCTGAAATGTTCAACTGTTTGTATAGCTTATGAGACTTAACTGTGGAGTCATAAGTACCTAAACTTACAAACTTCGTATGAACTAGTTTATGCTAAAGACAGCACAAACATCCATGCACTAGACGAGTGGGGGAGGGGAGGATTCGACGAGGAATGGCCTCGCGCATCGTAGCTTAGCGCCCAATACACTCGGCCACGCCTCCGCGTCCGAATTCTAGTAGTATCTTTCTATTTTAGTAGGTATCGTAGAACTTTTTATGTGATTTTTTTTCGTTCTGAGTTAAATATACGTCGTATCTAGACTAAAATAAATTAAAAAAAATAATGCATTTAAAAAAAATAAATACAATGTAATCACGCACAGATTGACGAATTTAAACTGAAATACGGATTTTGAAAAGTCTCGAGTGTGATTGGTGGCAGTGATGGAGGGAGGGGGCTTGTAACAAAATGTATTGACATCTCACCAGTGAGGAAGGGTGTCGAAGACGCATTACGTAATTAATGGCCTCTACCTCTCATATATTCACACCATGCTTAATAAGGCTGTTCCATATGGTTTCGACCATTCCTTTATTATTGTAATAGGCGCATACGATGAAGTACAACTATTCTGCATTGTGTAACATTGACAAAATCTTTCTATCACCTACATAGTCAAGCATATATGGTAAGCGTATTAATACATTAAGAATTGCGTTGCTCCTGATATTACCATCCAGCAATCTAATAATGACAAATTCTGCATTCTTTCTTGTGTACTCAGCCCATTAAATCAGTTCGAAATATTTAAACATTTGAACTTTTTGGGGCTTTGAAATTAACGGCAAAGTTGATAGTTTGTGTTGGACAAAGATTTAAACCCGGATTTTCCGCTTCGGGCCAGCGACTGCCTCAACCAAATGGGCCACCCATTCCAACCAAAATTTTCAACTTCTTGCCCCCTGCCCAGCGATTCTTCTGCCCGTATCCTACACTGCATTCCTGGAAGGGATCGAGTGTTTGAATGCGTTCGCTTGCGGGAATTCAGTATAGGTTGCGAGCAAGAAGACTCAGTGGCCAGGGGGCTACAAGTTGAGAATTTGTGTTCGGATGAGGTGCGTGCCTGGCGTAGCCTAATTGGTTACGCAACCGCTGGACCAAAGCGGAATATCTGGTACTGAATCCCGGTCTAGCAGAAACTACCAACTTCGCCATTGAATTTATTGCAACGACTCGAAATGGGTGAAATGTTTTAGTATATGGAATTCATAAAATTACAGTAGTTAATTTCAACAAATGGTAGCTGTCATTTAGGACATGTCCAAAAGAACAGACACCGAATCAATAAAACATTTAATCAGTAACTGTAATATCTTCCGATTGATGTGACGTTTACACTAGAGTCTTCAGGAGTCCCTAAAGCTTTCAACCAACGCCTACACAAAATACTTATAAATTTAAAAGTCCTGGGTTCGATCCGCAGCACACTAGGGTGTTTATCTGGCACTTATAAATATTCAAATGTTTGTAGATCTATCGTACCAAACTGCGTGGTCATAAGTCCTAACCTTACAAACTACTTAAACCTAGGTAAACTAACCTAAGGACAAAACACACACCCATGCCCCAGGGAGGACTCGAACCTCCACAGCGAGCAACCGTGCGCTCCGCGGCTACTCCACGGCGGCTATCTGGCACTTACCACCCCCTTCGACTTCTATAATGTTAACCTATGTTGCACTACGATATACTAAAATACACCACCTATTCACCGGTTATATCATAGATATATTTGTGAGTTAATTCGTGGTACATAGATCTAATAACTGAAATTATGAACCCATACAAAGTGAAGAAGATGGAATCACTGGTGAGTGTTGGCGCCACTACTAGCTAAAGTCGCTTCTACATTTCTCGGCAAAGAGTCAAGGAAGGACTTGTTGTGCTGTTGGAATGTAGCAGACGATGATGCTTATGGAGTTAATCAGGTAAATAATTTTACTTCGCCAAATTTAGTAAATCACAGAACCAATAAAATAAATACGTAATTGTTACTATGGATTACTATGATTGTCGTCTTCGTCGTCGAAACCATTGAAGCTCCCACAAAATCGAACCTCCCCAAATCATAACTGAAATCAAACGATATTTAAGGAAAATACTCTTATCTAAGCCTTTCTGAGGACTTGATTAAATGTATGAATAAAATATGCGTTGTCTTGTTTTTATACAAATTACCTACCCCCTATTACATTTTGAACCGAAACAATGACGTAAACCACAACGAAGGAAATTACTTCAAGATATTTGCACAACATATTATTGTACCTCAGCGTTACGTATATTGTTTCGTCTCTTGCGGATAAGTGGCATTAGTCGCGCGAATCATCAGAACATCATTTCTTCCGCTTCTACTGAAGTACCCAGTTTTCAGGAAGAGAGATTAAGGAAAGGGAGTGCTACATTTCCAGCTTTTGTCCGGTCTCGCGCATCGGAACATAGCGCCCCAATGCACTCGTCCAGTCCGCCGCGGTTGTCTCTCGCTCTCTCCCTTTTTCATTCACACACACATAAACTCTCTCTCTCTCTCTCTATCTATCTCTGTTAGGTATAGCGTTCAGATGTCACGATGATTGTACGTCTGACTAAAGCATCAATTGGTGTGAACTGATCAACAGCGACGATCCAAACTTCAGTGCGGAATAAAAGTAGAAGAGGCTTGCGGTCATTTTATTTATATATTACACTTTGATGGTTAACTTCTACGGTCCGGTATGTTGACCGGTAATGTACCGCTGTTGATGTAGTTCCTGAAGGGGGTCATGTAACTAAAGATCGAGGCACCTTAAAGCTGTGCTAAGATAAGGGGACTGGTCCCCCAAAGATTGAAAGTGATAGTATCGCGTAAGGCTTAGACATTTTGGCGTAGTTTCTTAGAGAGCTTTCTTAACTGCCTCCAGTAGCATGTCCATTACTAGCGACTCGTGAGCTCTATGATACGAACGTATCTGCTGGCACCCAGGATACATGGCAGGCTCATGCTCTGGACCACAGACTGTAGCCGCCGGTATACATGCCGTTGTCAGTAAACCCATTAACACGGCTAAGCAAGACCCAGAAACAAATCGGAGCGCTAACAGTCACATCCCTGAAACACTAATTCGACTTCGATATACGTCGATGCGTGCTGGTGCGTTGTATACTTCCTGATAACTGCTTCTGAAAGTAGAAACCGAAGCGGAACAAGTTTCGTTATGGTGCGTGCGACTAATGCCACCTGTCGGCACGAGACGAAACTGTAAATGTAGCGGTGATGCACAAGTAATACACTCTGCAAATATGTTCAATTAATTTCCTTCGTTGTGGTTTACGCCTTTGTTTTGGTTCAAAAATTGTTAGCAAGTAGCTAATTTGTTGTAAAACACGAACATGCATATTTTACTCATCAATTCAATCAAGTTCCCAAAAAGACTTAGATAAGAGTATTTTATGTTAAATATCGATTAATTTCACTATTACTTCGGGAGGTACGAAATTATGGGAGCCTCTATAGACCCACCATCACCACCAAAATCAACTACAGCAGCAATAAGAATTAAATGCTTCCATGGTAACGATTACCTCCTTATTTTGTTGTTTTTATGATTTTCAAAAGTTGGAAATGTAAAACTAACCACATGAATAACTGCTTCAATGTGTGCAGGCAGCATCGCCTGTTTCACCCCAACAACACATCCAGAGGCTCCTTGACAATTTGCCACCAGTCCCGGATCCGGCACACAGGAAGTTTCAAATAAAGTCTTGTTTGCAATGAACATATATAAAAACGTCAGTACATTGATTATTAGTAGTCGTGGCTCCACCTTAAGAACTTGTGCTACAGCAATGTCTAAGTCATCAGGGCGATCACGGCCTGGAGCATGTCTCGGACCCCTACTTCCAGATCACACTCCTGTTCTAGCAGGTGAGTTGAAGTTCCAGGTGGGATGCTTTGCATTCGAATCTCCACCGGTAAAAATGAGTCCATTCGGGTTACGATTGCTTGCGAGTCAGCGTCGTAGATTCGTCGAGACGAATATCACCTCTCCCAAGCCCGTTCTAACTGCTACCGCCGTGGCCTCCATGTCTTGTAGGTGGGGTATTTCCGCGTCCTGGTGTGGATTCGTGTATCGAAGTTCCACTACCGTGCCGCTGTCGGTCGACGCGATGTCCCACCATAATTTGAAGGGTTGTTGTGGCCACAAGTAAGACGATGTCCACTTTATGCATTGTTATAAAATCTTGCAGTTCTAACTTCTTGTTACGCAACGCAGTAGCGTTCCATATGCATATCGCGTATGTGAGTTTCCATTTGAGCGTTCTAATTGCGCCAGCAATTCGACCAGCATAATTATTTTGGTCTATTTGTCCGCAGCCGCCAACATCTTCAACAATGCGGTGATCAATTTGTGCAAGAAGTATTGACTGCTAAAGAATTTCAGGACTGTTCTCATTTTAGTGGAAACTGTCAGCATCCTTTACACGTACCATCCTCGGCGTTCTTCTCCCTGTGTCTCCCCCGACACCCCGTAACGTCACCGCAAGCGCCAAGTAGGAAACACAGGCATTTTCGTGATTTTTTAAAGGTGAATTTCAGGTCATGTCAGCAGTTAACAGAAACAGAAGCGGAAGAAGCATCGTGATGGAGCGTGCGAGTAATGCCACCTATCGGCAAGAGACAAAACTATAAATGTAGCAATGAAGCACAGTAATACACTCTGCAAATATGTTCAATTAATTTCCTACGTTGTGGTTTACGTCTTTGTTTTGGTTCAAAATTTGTTAGCAAGTAGCTAATTTGTTGTAAAACACGAACAGGCATATTTTACTCATCAATTCAATCAAGTTCCCAAAAAGACTTAGATAAGAGTATTTTATGTTAAATATCGATTAATTTCACTATAACTTCGGGAGGTACGAAATTGTGGGAGCCTCTATAGAACCACCATCATCACCAAAATCAACCTCAGCAGCAATAAAAATTAAATGCTTCCATGGTAACGATTACCTCCTTATTTTGTTGTTTTTATGATTTTCAAAAGTTGGAAATGTAAAACTAACCACATGAATAACTGCGATAATGTGTGCAGGCAGCATCGCCTGTTACACCCCAACAACACATCCAGCGGTTCCTTGACAATTTGCCGCCAGTACCGCTTCCGGCACACAATTTCAATCTGCCAGGAAGTTTCGATAAAGTCTGGTTTGCAATGAACATATTTAAAAACTGCTTATATTCAGGTCCCCACCCAGTTGTGCCATTTGCTTTATTGCAGTTTTGACAATCACATATTTCTTCCTCGGGCTTTGGTGTGTGTGTTTCTGTTAGGTTATTTTAAGTAGTTTTTATGCCTAGGGACTGATAACCATAGGTCTCATAAAATTTACAAACATTTGAACAAATTGTTTTCTCCACCACATTAGACACCATATTATTATCTAAATATCTTTTGAATTGCGTCCAGATTGTCCTGAGGTGAATCCTTCGCGTCGACATTTGACGAGAGCCTATAAGAGACGCAAGATCACGATCGTGCCGAGACGTCAGAATATTGATAGTTAGTAGACGTGGCTCCATCTTAAGAGCTTTTACTATAGCAATGTCTAAGTCATCAGGGCGGTCACGACTTAGAGCATGTCTTGGATCCAGATCAAACTCCTGTTCCAGCCGGTGGAGTTGAAGTCCACTAGGTTTAGTCACTCGCGTGTTCCAGGTGAGATGCTTTGCATTCGAAGCTCCACCGGTAGAAGTGATTCTATTCGGGTTAGGATTGCCTGGAAGTCAGCGTCGTAGGTACGTTGCGACCAATATCACCTCTCCCAAGCCCGTTCTAACGGCTACCGCCATGGCCTCCATTTATTGTAGGTGGAGTATTTCCGCGTCCCGATGTGGAACGTGTATCTAAGAAATATGGAGTTCAGCTCCCTTTCTGCTGTCTGTCGGTGCAATATCCCATCATAATTTGTGAGGTAGTTGTGGCCGCAAGTAAGACGATGTCCACTTTATGCCTTGCTATAAAATCTTGCAGTTCTAACTTCTTGTTACGCATCGCAGTAGCGTTCCATATGCATATCACGTAGGTGAGTTTCCATTCACTCTGAGCATTCTAATTGCGCCAATATAATAATTTCGGTCAATTTGTCCGCAGCCGCTAACATCTTCATCCCTGCGGTGATCCATTTGTGCAAGAAGTTCTGATTTGTAAGGTATTTCAGGACTATTCTCATTTTAGTGGAAACTCTGTCAGCATCCTTCTCACGCAGCATACTCAGCGTTCATCTCGCCGTGTCTCCTCTGACACCCCGTAATGTAACAATGTTCGTCTTGTGTCGTATGTAACATCTCTGGAAAGGTCGCATACAGTGGTTGACGTGAGCGGTAGCGATACGGGCCGCCAGAGGTCGCCCGCGAGTGTGAGCAAAGCGCTCACGTACAGTAGGCTACTGAAGCGACAGCCTTTTTCTCAGTCGCTCTCCGTCGTTCTCAGTTGTTGTTGTTGAGATCTACTAGCAGTCGTTTTTACTTGGAATTAGATTCTGAATTGCTGCTAGTATCATTTTGTATGGACCGCGCGTGTTGCGCACTTATGGTTACTTGCTATTAAAATATTATGTTCTTAGTGTTCTATGCTAAATATGGGCTCAGGGGCATGGAATTGTAAGCCAACGGCGTTGTTGTCTTCAACACGTAACTAATAAGGTAATTATGTATTTTTATGGAAAAGGGTGTCTCGTCCTTAGATCACCGGTGGGGATGGTGGTGGTGGTCCTGTTCCTTTCCTAGATGTGTCAGCAATCATCAGGTTCACTTCACCGGAACTCATCGACGTCTTGTTTGCACTCTGTGATACTGGTCTGTTCTTCTACAGCATCATTTCCAGGATGCGATTAGTACTCCACCACATTCATATATTTTTCAGGGGAGCTGCTGGCGTGTTTGCAATCGTTGCTTAGGGCAGTTCGCCGGGAGCGGTGGTCGAGCGGTCTGCGGCGCGCCAGTCATGTTCTGCACGACCACTACGATCGAGGGGTCGAATCCTTTTTTTTTATTTTTACTATTCCAAGGCGCCTTAATCGTTTTTTTTTTTTTTTTACTTTTTTCCGCCTTAACCACTTTTTTTTATGCACAACAAATCTTCGGACAAGTGTAAAGAAAAAAAATGTTCCACGTTAGATTTGAATCCCGGTCGTCTGTTCAATTTTTTTTTTCATTTTTTTTATTTTCTTTTCGTTTTTTTTTTATTTTATTTTATTTATTTTTTTTGTAATAATAAAGAAAACATAGATTAGGGCCTCCATTACCCTTCTGCACGCCTTGTCCATGTGTAAATCGCTCATGAGCTGTCGTTCAGTGCCGCGTGTAAAAAGCAAAAGAAATTTCATCCGTTTCGAATACGATGTCTCCAGCGATGAGTGCACGCTTATCAGCTGACAGTGCGCGCGTCCGTAGTTGATGGCAGCAACGAACGGTGAAACGTGTAGAGTGAGAAGCGCCGGAGTGGGTGAGAAGAATAAAGAAATAGTAGTCCTCCTTATCGGCCATAGTCCTCCAAGAGGGCATATGGTTTGGGAGAACGCTCTGTGTAGCGCCACAGAATGAGAAGAATAAAGGCAAATCAACAATATACCGCGACAAAAGACGTGATGAACGACTCGGAGCGAACTTCTTAGAGGCGGAGCGCTGTCCACTAAAAATGAAGAAGCTCTTCTTTGTATGGTTACTTTTGCTCCGAATCAGTACTTTGAGAACGAAAATATCGACGCTGAAACTGATCATGGTGGTCGTAGGACAATATTTAACATATTACCGTATAGTTGTGCATAGGTTCTGGTGTGTTTAATTTTATAGTGTTCACATTCAATATATGCGAAATATTCGACAAAGCTAGTTTTACGGTGTTGGATGACGTAAGTAGCCGTGTGGCCAACAAACCAGATCACCACGATTTAAGAGAAGTGCCTTACTTTGTGCTTTGATGTCTATTAAGTTGAGGCTACCTCTCGTGTGTGGAAGCACCAACGAGTCAAAACTAACCTTAAAAAAACTGCCTCTCATTATAAACCAGCAACATGCCCTCTGGATGCTTGCTGCAATGGGCGCTGGGGCTGGAAGAATTTGTGCAAGATAGCTGAATTTACTGGCAACAGTTAGCCTCACCGTCTGTACCTTTTGGACAATATTGAGGTGTCTATCGCCGAACGAGTAAAGTACAGCCCGAACCTGGTTGAGCATATCAGCCCAATTACGCGTGTTCATCTTGTCTGGGGCTACTATCAAGATGTATTCCAAGAGACCGATGATCACTGCTAGCAGAGCACCAGTCAATGTTGCCAAAGTTGGTAATGCCGCTCCCAATGTGCAGCAAAACTGACTTCCTGGTGTTCAATGTTGCACCTGTTGCCGCTGAAAACTCTTGAATGATCCGCCCAGCTTTCATCATATCCTGTGTCGATGATAGACCAATGCACAGGTCGTCCGCATAAGCTATACAGCATTGCCTAGCGCTCCCAATGTTGAGTCCGGAAATTCCTTCAGTGATCGTGATCAGTAAGGGATCCATGACCATGGCATAGAGTGCCATAGACAGAGGGCATACCTGTCTGATTGATCGTTCAATGTTGACCGGTTTACCTAAATGTCCATCGATCATGGGACGAGATGTTGCATCGGCAATAATTCCTTTGATGACGTTCATAAACCTCATGCCGAAGCCTAGTTTCTGCATTGTTGCATATAAAAAGTCGTGGCTGATACGATCCTAGGCCTTTTCAAAGTCAACAAAAAGCAACGCAGCGGATTCTTTACTCTGGGCATAGGTGGCGACGACATCGCGCAACGTGCAGGTGGCAGTGATGAAGCTTCTTCCGGGGACAGCACTGAACTGATGCCCTCCTAAGATCTTATGGAGAACGGACTGCAAGCGCGACTTAGCGGCTCGTGACATGATTTTCAGGTCAGCATTCAGTAATGTGATTGGCCGCATTTTATCCAGCCTTTTGCTGCCTCTTTTCTTGGGAAGGAGAACTAAAATGCCCTCTTTAAGAGCAGGTGGAACATGGTCCACGACCAGGAGGTCATTTGTTATTGCAATCAGAGTATCTTCGAGTATGTGCCAGAAATGTTGGTAAAATTCCGCTGCCAGTCCGTCAGGCCCTGGAGATTTGTTGCGAGCTCACCGTAGACCGCATCCTTGATATCATCCTCAGTAAAAGGCCCCTCTAGCGCGTCAACGTCCTCGGCCGTCAGGCGCGTGCGAATCTTCCCAGACAGAGTGTCGCAGGCTTGTGGATCCACTGGAGCTTTTCGATAGAGTTCATTGAGATATGCGTGCGCCTGCTGGAGGACGCCGCGTGTGGTTGAAACGGCAGTGACCTCGTCCTCCGTGATGGTATCGATGAACGTAGCCCCCTCGGGCATGGATATTTGTGCCGACCTTAGTATTAGTGGTTAGTGAGTTTAGGGACTGATGACCCCCTAGTTGAGTCCCATAAGCTCTACAAACATTTGAACATTTTCTAGGGGCAGTTCAGCACATATCACGATGCGGTCAGGTAGCCGACTGTACGTTGTCGTGTGAATCCATAGCTGACATCGTTTGGACTGAGAAGATCACGGGAGTGAAATCCTACCAAAGAAACCTTAACTTTTAGTACATACCGTACAACATAAATTGTATCAGAATTGTTCCACCTAGGAAGAGTAGCGGCGTATAGTGGAGGAGGGTGGAGTGTGCCCTTGTGACCGTGAGTGTGAGTGTGACCGACGGCGCTCTGCTGGTGGTATCGTGTTGCGTGTGAAATGGTAGGCTATAATCCTGACGAAATATTAATTGCATTGCAGAATCAATCATACCAAGTCAGCTGCAGTGTTCTTGCCGGTAGCAACGTTGTCGTTAGTAAACGTCAATCCTCTAACACTTGAAACAAAGAGCCAAAAACATAACACAAATCGGAGCGTTTACGTTACCCTCCCTAAAACATCCACTTCCATATACGTCGATGGGTAATGGTGCGTTGTACTCTTCCTGATACCTGCTTCCTTACGTAGAAACAGAAGCCGAATGAACATCGTCTTGATGATGCTAGGGAGTCTGTATAGCAAGAGAGTTTTTACCAGACTACGAGCGGGCCGTGCAGTTACATAGCGACACAGGCAGAAGTGCAGGCACTTGACGACTGAAATAAGACGTTTGTTGGACCCATGCGGCCAAAGCTCATCATCTAGCTTACTAATCAGTACGTGGCTAAAGAAATGCCATGCGTCTTTGTTCATTCACACCTAATAAAATATCAAGCAAATAACTCTCGTGAAACAGTTTTCACAGCTGCCGAACGTTAATATCATATTTTACGGTTTTCTCGTAAGCTTAACAGTTGGCAGCTGATTAATATGAAAGAGAGGTATTTCATGTTATGTATCTGAAAGGAAATAATGCAATTTCAGAATTTTCTCTCTGCATATCCATCGTTGAAATTAGTGCAATATTATCGCTTTCCGCCCCCTTAAATGGATGCATTTCAAGTCTTCTGTCGATCTTTTAACAATTTGCTGCACTGGGATATACCAAAAATGTAATTCTGTAGATACTTGTAGGGACAGTAGATCACAGAAAATCGGAAAAATACGTATAGTGTCTCTAGTGAAACAGAAGCGACAAACAAAATAGGTAACAATATCTGTAATGAGCAATAGTCCCGCACCCCTCCTTTTCTCACGTTACATACTATAACCAATTATAGGATTGTGAATAGCCAATAACACACAGCCAAGGGGGAGGTGATGTAGCCATGTTAAAACATGAGCAGATAAAATTTCAGTGTAATGTAGTACGATATATTTAACAGTTCGTTACACTTTGTTAAACTGAATTTCGTTGAGAAAAGCAAACTTTTTCCTGTTCTAATTTTATAAAGTCAGTTACTTAACGACGGTTAATGTCCATCGGTAAGTGTTGTAACACCCAAGGACGTAGTCTAAATGCTCAGCACACACTATCGATGCAAATTTAAATTGCCACAGCACATGCATACATATGAGTGAACATCGAGTACGACTTGCTCTGAAGTGTTCGATGCTCTCTATAACCAGTTATTGATTGTGAATAGCCAATGACAAACATCCAAGGGGGAGGTGCTGTAGCCTTGTTAAAACATACTTTCTAGCACGATGTGTAATAAACCAGAAACATGACCTAACAAAAAATAGAAAATGCTTTTTAAAAATGTTTAATGGTTGCCGGATTCGAAATCGCGACTTTCAGGTTAAGAATTCAGTACGCAACCGCTAAATAATACGTGAATTTCAGATGCAGTACTCCTACTAATGAATTTCATCAGTGACTTTCTTCCCTTTGGCGGAGGAGGGGAGGGGGTGGCAGAAGCTGAATATATTTACTTCACACAAGCAGAAATAATTCGTTGGTTTCCCGCTTTCTCCGTTAACTTTTACCGCCCACTGTTTCCGTATTTCCTCATTCCTTGTGAACGTAAGCATCACCTCGGTTTATACAGCCAACAGAAGAACAACTATATCTCTTGGCTGTCCATGATGATTATGTAATACACATTATTAATTACTTAATCACTTCAAAATCTCAAAAACCGCCGCGAAGTTCTGAAGTTATCGCCTCCACCCGACGAACAACACGTTAATTTACGTAAATATAACCGACAAAAGACGTGCATTGTGCAGCAGTGCCTACCGCAATACAACATGTACACTGAAATCGCTATCAGAAGCTTTTAAGACACACCACAGTATAGAGACGCACTCTGTAGCTTTTCACACACATGTAAAGCCCGCCAATCTGGTAAAAACATGGCGTCCTGAGCTCTCAGCCAATCAAGAGCGATTTCACGCATGGCCACTCTCTCCCTATACAGGCTCTCTATATGATGGGTGTGATTACTGCCATCTATCCGAAGGATACGGAACTATAAGCGTAGTGCTTCATTACAGTAATAAACTCTGAAAATATGTTCATGTAATTTACTTCAGTGTGGTTTGAGTCTTCGGTTTGGTTCAGAATTTCTTAGCGAGTAGGTATTAGTTTTATAACATATCAAGGCATATTTTGTTCATAAATACAATCAAGTTCTCAAAGAGACGAGTATAAGAATATTTTTTTCCTTAAATATCTATTAATTTGCGTCCTACCTACGGGAGGTACGAAATTGTGGGAGCTTAAATACTTGCACCGCCACCAACAACAGCCCTCCAAAAACAATTAAATGCTTCCATAGTAACGACTATATCCTTATTTTGTTTTTTATGATTTACAAGAATTGGGGAAGTAAAACTAAAAACCTGATTAACTCCGGTAATTTAAGGAATCTGTATCCACCGCTACACCCCAACGACACATCAAAAGCATTCATTACGCATTGCCAATGAGTGTAGCAGAGGTTTTAGCCAGCAGTGTTGCTAAGACTCACTAGTGAGAATTAAAAGATCTTTATAGCCCGCGTTATATCACAAATATATTTGCTTATAAAATACCTGGTCAATCTAGGTATTTCACTTTCGATGGCTGGTATCATAGCATACAGTGTGTTGCGAACAATTATTCACATAATCAAACATTGTCGAAGGCAAAGATAAAAATAAGTGTGGCAGATACACATCCTAGTATAACAGGGATCGAACCCGAGACCTTTAAATTTACAAATATTTTTGTATGTGGTGTTTGACAGCTTCAGGGTCACTTGAATGCTCTTGTAAACTCAACAACGGTTGTTGTAATGCACATATTTGGATAGGTTGTAGGGCGTAAGATAAAAACCTTAAGTATTGGGAAGATAATTATAACAGTTACTGATTTCATTGACTGTGTGCAGACTGATGACCGTGCAGTCTAGTCCCCTCTAAACAACAACAACAACAACTGTGTGCACAACAATTACAGCGGGATGAGACGTTTTCAAATAGCATCATAGTAACATCAGAAGTTAATCAATAATTAAAGAATTAATATGCCTAATATATCTTCTGAACTGCGCAGGTGACACAATGATTTTATAGTAATTCTAAAATACCTACTCAAGTGGCAGACAAAGAGACGCGTTTTGACTCACGGTAATAGCTGCTGATTAAGTTCGACAGGGTTTGTTTCTTGTAGCGAAAAGATAAGGAAAGCAAATTAAAAGAGAGATTTACCGACAAACGTTTTTTGGGAACAAGGGATATGTGTTTCTTACACAAAAGTTACAACTGGCTTGTGGACGTGGTGGTATCTTAACATTTTCATTCCCAGTGTTGCAGCCGGACAACAACGTATTAAAAGTTGTGTTATATCGTAATTCATGCATGAATCCTTTAAGTTTCATTTTTGTAGATGAACAACTTGCTTGTAGTACGACATTCTGCCGCTTGGTACAGCATGTAGCCACTTCTAAGGCATTAATGTGTCCATCTTGGAGGTTGTGTTGCGTTGCCGAATGTACGTGGCTGAGAGTATGAGCGTGAGTGTAGTTCCTTTTATTTTATTCCAGCAGTGAATTATCTTGACTTTGGTGCTGTTGCGAAGATTATGCTAGCATTATTGATCTGCCAGTGCTAACTGTCAACAAAATAACGTCCAAGTAATAAATTACGTCGATGAAACGTCTGCGTTGTGCATGAAATAAATGACACAAAAATCAATAGTCGGACCAAAAAATTTAAAAAAAAAGTATTTTGATGTTTACTGCGCTGTATTAATACATAAAACACTGAATTTTAATTTTTCCAAAGCAGGTTTCATAATGTGGGGCTGAAAGGGTCAAGTTGTGTATTTGATTGAAGCGTTTTGTTTGGATTTCTCAGTAGGGAACAGCAATAATAGCGTACATATAAATCACGCCAATCCTGATCAATACAGTACATACAAATATATATGTTCCTCTTATAATTATGGTAAAATATATTCATGAAAGGACTGAAAAATCCTTGTGCTACATTAGGCGTTTTACTGAGATCGTTTATATAGATCCATTACCGGTTTCACGCCGACATAAGCGCATCCTCAAGTGTTAAAACTAATCCGTAGTGTATCTAAATAAAAGATCTCAGTAAAACATCTGATGCTACACGATGAAATTTTCGATTGTTTCATGAAAATATTCTATTTTATTTTTACTTTTTATATTTTTGTAATTTTTACTATCGTTTTTGAAACATTTAGAGAGAATGGTGACCTTACAAGCTGTGGTTACCCTAATTACAAAGTAATTCTGTACCTACAGAGACGTCGTAATGGTCACGCTGACTGACATGATTTCAACAGAACTATTTTGTCAGTGGAGAGGTGTTAAGCATTGGAGGAGGGAAGCTGTACTCATCTCGTAAACACTGAAAGAGTGTGTTTGCGGTATTTCGGCGAATAAAATCTGCTTATCCACGTGCTCAAACATATATTAAAGCTTATATTAACGAAGAAGCACGATATATGACGCGCACCGATTTACTATGCATAACGGAGATCAACAGCGCCATATGGAAGTACATTCAAAGACCTTAGTCTTAAGAGATTGAACACAGTTTCAGAGTGTGACGTCAAAGCCTGTTTTCGGTCTGAGTGATTAGGCGACGGTACCAGCCTTCCGGCTCTAGCACCTGAACACCTTTCAGTTCACAATTTCAGAAATATCGGCTAAGCGCACTCCGATATAGCCAAGCGATTGTTTTGATATCCTCCACTCTGTCAAGACGGTCGGATAATTTATGATAATAAGGGTGCGTCCATTAGTTAGGTTAGTTATTTATGGTGGGATGGGGTCGATTCGAAACTCACCAAACCTCACGTGTCGGAAAGTGGGGGTGTCGAGGGCCTCAGCCAATGCCACACAATTACCGTAACAAACAGTGTAAAACTACAACATGTCTGGACTGAAGTAAGTGAGACATGTTTCAAGCCTACAATATGGCCAAATGATACACAGTAGTATTTATCGCGGATAAGGAGACATCAGATAGTTACACTGTAACATCTAGATTTTTTCTCCAAGGATAGTCGACCTGATTTTACATACGCGTTTTTGTCGACATTGGAACACGTCACGCGCGACAGCAACCGTGTTGGCCACCCGGGCGCCTCTCTCACGCTGCGTGAACAGAAGCCCACGGCAGTGTGTTCGACTACGGCCACACAAACGTTCTTTTCACGTGCGTTTACAAGCAATTTCCTTTACTATTGCACTACTACAAGGACAGACTCCTGCCTATGAAACACATGTGCACTCCCCCAGGATGCACAGTAACTACTTATTTCTTAAGATGTGAGACATCGGAAATCAATATTTCATACACTTATTCTGTACTTAAAGTCCTAAAAGATCACGAATAAAAGTATTACAGACTTGCTACTTAAAATGATATATTTCTACAGCCAGTCACGATTTTTTATTGTTGAAATTCTTCAAGACAGATTTCGAGATGTAGTTCACACTTTCGAGTCCGTTATTTGTATGCTATGCCAATTATTCAGGATATTTTCTCCGTATGAGTAACAGCATTATTGTTTTTACCCCAACGTATCAAACCATGCACACGTTCTATCTTATGAATAATATTTATACACATAGGTCTATATAAATATAAATAAAAAGAAAATCCGTAACCTTTCCACCAACGGTCTGTAAAGAATCAATTTGAGTTTTAGATGCATCCAAACTGTTCACACCTTCATCAGTATGCCCAAGTGTACTTGGTTTTCTAGAAAATAGTTGCTGCAGTACATGTGATACCTACTTTCGTCTATGATCAGACCTGCAGAGCACCAGCGAAAGTTTCCCACCGCACCATCTGCATCAGCGCGCGCAGTGTGGGCGTCACGGATTGTCACAAGAGGTGATACGGAGCTTCTTTGTGCAAGCGAGAACGGGTTGAAGGGGCAGATGATTTTATTGAAAATGATATGGACATGTTTGTTCAAGTATCGACTCCTGAGGCCGCACATGCGTCCCTGCGGGCCGAATTTCTGTGAGTGTTATAGTACGAATTCTAGCAGTTTGTTTCTATTTTAGTAGGTATCTTAAAATTTTTGCTGAATTTATTTGTTTTGTGTTGAATATACGTCATAACAAGACAGAAATTTGAAAAATTGTGCACCTATTAAAAATAAATACAACGTAATCAGTCACAGATTCACGTATTTATACTGAAATACGCATTTTGAAAAGTGTCGTGTATGATTGCAGGTGGTGGGTGGTGTTGGGGAGGAGTCTTCGAACAAAATATCATGACATCTCATAATATTCATCTCGGCCTGCAGTCGGATACCATCGACAACTAAACACAATATTTCGGCCGACCATCTGGCTGCGATCTTCAAGTGAGTGTGCTGATTACAGTTACTCGCTGGTGTAAGTGTAGTCAGCGCACTCACCTGAAGATGGCAGCCAGTTGGTCTGTCGAAATATTGTGTTTAGTTAACGATGGTATTCGGCTGCAAACCCAAGATGAATATTATCAGTTATTACGCCGGGAAAGTCTATACAACCACGTTATGACATCTCACCAGGGAGGAAGGGGAGCCAAGACATGCGAAAAACGCATGACGTAATTAATGGACGCCATCTATCATACATTCACACCATGCTTAAAATAGGATGTTCCATATGGATTCTTCCACTCCTTTTTATTGTGATAGGCACTTAAGGTGAACTATTCTGCATTGTATAACATCGACATCGACATAATCATTGTATCACCTACACAGTCAAGCATATACGATAGGCGTATTAATGCATTAATAATTAAGTAACTTCTGATATTACCATCCAGCAATCTAATAAAAACAAATTCCGCATTCTTTCTTGTGTACTCATCCCATTAAATCAGTTCGAAATATATAAACATTTGACCGTTTTGGAGCGTTCAAATAACATCAACGGCAAAGATGATAGTTTGTGCTGGACACGGTTTTAAACCCGGATTTCCCGCTTCGGGACAGCGATTGCCTTAACCAAATGGGCCACCCAGACAGGCTTCCATTCTAACCAAAATTCTCAACTTCTTGCCCCCTGCCTACAGATTCCTCTTGCTCGTATCTTCACTGCATTCCTGGATGGGCCGCGGTGGAGTAGCCGAGCGGTCGTTTACTTCCTCGCTGCGGCCGAACGCGGGATTACAGTGTGTGGTGAGTTAGGCGCTCTTGTAGCGTAAAGAGTAGCTTTATGTATCGAAATGTGTAGATCATCAAGATTAGTCAATCTAAACGGATATATACTTTGAAGTTCTTGTTTGATGAACACTGTGCTAGACCACGAGCATTTGAAGTAGAGGCGTTCCTTCGAGATTTAGTATAGCTCAGTTTTAGTGCGATAGTCGGGATCCACTTATCGATCGTGAGTAGCACTGTTTGTGTAAAAATAATTAATACTAAATGCTGTGAAAAGGTTATCGAACAATGTAGAGGCAAACTGAAATTTAATCATTGTGACGGCAATGTCGGTACAGTTCAAGTTGATTATGCGGGATTTGGGACTAGAACTGTTCGTGTCTTTGAACTCCCGTTCGAGATAACCGACGATGAGACTAATTCAGCTCTAAAACCTTATGGGAGGGGTTCTGCTGAAAAATGGACAAGTTTTCAAACGTTCCCAGTACTCAATGGTGTCAGGCAACTACAAATTGAGTTACAAAAACATATTCCGTCGTCTATTTGCGTTTGCGGAGCCATTGTTATGTACGACGATCAACCACGTACATGCTCAGGCTGACAGACAGGGCACGTTAGATCCGAGTGTGTGCAGCCAAGAGTGGAAAAGCTGATAGAAGCTGACCTCGGGGATAATCAGTCTGGATGTTGGAACACCGGAGGCAATACTCACCTTACGGCTTACCTCAGAAGTTAGGTTAAGGAAATGGAAAGCTACATTTCCACCCTTTGTCCGGTCTCACGCATCGGAGCATAGCGCCCCAGTGCACTCGTCCACTCCACAGCGGTTCTCTCTTATTCTCTCTCTCTCTCTCTCTCTCTCTCTCTCTCTCTCTCTCTCTCTCTCTCTCTCTCTGTCTTCCTTTTTCATTCACACACACACAAACATACCACCTCTCTCTCTCTCTTTATCTCTCTCTCGCTCTTAGATATAGCGTTCCGACGTCACCATAATTGTACGTCGGAGTAAATCAGCGAGTTGTGTAAACTGATCATCAGAGACTGTGCAAACTTCAGTGCGAAATAAAAGTAGAACAGGCTTGCGGTCATTTTATTTATTTATTATACTTTGGTGGTTATCTTTTAAGGTCCAGTATGTGGACCGGTAAGGTACCGCTGTTGATGTAGTTCCTGAAGGGGGCCATGTAACTAAAGATCGAGGCACCTTAAAGATGTGCTAAGATAAGGGTACTGTTCCTCCAAAGATTGAAAGTGATAGTATCGCGTAAGGCTCCGACAGTTTGGTGTAGTTTCTATTCGCACTTTCTTAACTGCCTCCAGTTGCATGTCCATTACTAGCGACTCGTGGGGTCTATGATACGACCGTATCTGCTGACACCCAGGATACATGGTAGGGCCATATCCTGGCCCACTGCCTGTAGCTGCCGGTATCCATGCCGTTGTCCGTAAACGTCAGTCCATGAAAACAAAACTCAATTCGGAGCGCTAGCGGTCACATCCCTGAAACATTAATTCGACCTCGATATACGTCGATGCGTGCTGGTGCGACGTACCCTTCCTGATACCCTCTTCCGTAAGTAGGAACACAAGAGGAAGAAACATTCTGATGATGCATGACACTAATGCCACCTAACGGCAAAAGACGAAACTTTAGATGTAGCACAGAAGCATAGTAATAACAGTCTGGAAATATGTTCAATTAATTTCCATAGTTGTGGTTTACGTCTTTGTTTTCGTTCAAAATTTGTTAGCGAGTAGCTAATTTATTTGAAAACATGACCACGCATATTTTATTCATAAATTCAATCAACCTCTCACGAGGACTTAGATAAGAATATTTTATCTTAAATATCGATTAACTTCAGTAATCTCTCGGGAGGTACGAAATTATGGGAGCTTTTCTACCATCATCACCATCAACACTCCCGATAACAGCAGCAGCAACTAAATGCTTTCCATAGTAACGATTACCTCCATATTTTCTTGTTCTTATGATTTAAAAAAGTTGCGGATGTAAAACCAACAACACATCCAGGTGATTTTATTGAAAATCATATGGGCATGTTTGTTCAGGTATCGACTCTTGAGACTTCTTCGCGTCCTACAGATGGGCCTGCTCCACGCCAGCTCCACCTTCGTCACAGAACACACCTGAAGATGGTCTCTCTCAGATCGAAACCGGACGCCTGATGCGATCACGCCTGCAAGACCGGAGCAAGCCTAACTGCCGACCCGTGCGAGGCATAAAATTGGCTGTGGCGGTGGAGCGAGGAGCATAGATCTGTAGCATACCTGTGTGTGGCGCCGGGGACGATCTTGGTCGTGGTAGGTTATGTCTACCTGTGGAGCAAATTGTTTGTACTTTCTGAACACACGACGGGTTGCTAAGCCTGTGGAGGATTTGTCCATTGTGTTATGCACTTTTACTAACATTTCCTGCAGCCAAGGACTCCATTACATTCACCACTTTGGAACAAATAAGTTAAATAGGCTATTCATCTTTTGGTGCTTTGCGAATGGGGTACCACCGCTCTATCAGTTCCTTTCTGACAATAAATTTAATGGTGTATTGTGAACTTTGCAAGCTTCTCATATTTTTATTGTTATTTCGTGCCTGTTACCGGTGTATTTGTACAGTAAAAATGAGCGATTTCTGAGCTTTACAGAACGTTTACGCTGTTTCTTGGAATAATACGGTCGCGCTCCTGGCCGTAGGATCCTCGTAGAATGGCGTTTCATGTTAAATGGTGTCAGAATTAACGTGGAATAGTAGTTCAGTAGTTTTGTACCTTTGGTCATACACTATTAAATGGTGTAACATCTGTCTTCTAGTTCCATTTTGGCGTTGTTAATTGATTCCTAGTGTGTTGTATTATCCGCAAGTGCTTTGTTTTCATTACCATTCCTTAAGAGTCATCAGGATATATTTCCTGCTTATGTAGCCGTTGCCAATCAGTTACCTGTCCTGCACGTCAGCATATTTTGCGGCAGTGTTCTTTCTGCCCATCTTCGATTACTTCCTCAGATAGTGAGTATATTTGGCAGTTTTAATGAAATCTTGGTAACCGCACACCTTCCTTGTGTCAGACTCTTTTGGGGCTAAGTGTTGAATTGTTTGTTTAATGTGCTGTTTCCACGCACTGGCTACTGCTTACTGCAGCTGACTTACTGTGGTGTTTAACGGTTGGCGTCACCGGCCAGTTTCCGGCTTTAATCATTGTCAGCCAGCTGTGTCCAGGATATCGTCGGACTTCTTTGCCAGTTTACGATGTTGTAGCCTCATACGTGTATACGACTTTTTGGGATGCACGAGGTCCTGTACTGGAACATTATGGTGAAAGGGGCACCACAATAAACAGTGTACGTTACAGTCAGATGCTTACTGAAAGGCTAAAGCCTGCAATTCGAAGCAAACGCCGAGGATTGATGTCAGAAGGTGTTGTGTTGTTGCACGACAATGCCCGTCCGCATACTGCTGTCCGCACTGCTGAAACGCTCCAGAAACTCAAATTCGAAGTACTGGATCATCCTCCATATAGTCCCGACTTGCCCCTTCTGACTATCACTTGTTTGGTCCACTCAAACAGGCATTAAGGGGCCGTCGATTTGACTCGGACGAAGCAGTGAAGGAAGCGGTGCATTTCTGGCTCGCAGCTCAACCGAAAACCTTATTTTATGAGGGCATAAGAAAGCTTGTAGAGCGGTGGACGAAGTGCATTGAAAAGCAAGGATACTATGTCGAAAAATGATGTTCGTGTAAGTTTAGTATTTTGTTACAATAAAATCCTTTGCGGATAATAATTGACTTACCCTCGTATTTAAGCTCCCATAGTTTCTTACCTCCCTGAAATATCAATCGATATTTAAGGAAACTACTCTTATATAAGTCATTTTGAGAACTGTATTCAATTTAGGAATAGAATATAGATTGTTGTGTTTTAAAACAAATTACCTAATCGCCAAGTAATTTTTAAGCAAAAATAAATAAATAAATAAATAAAATAAAATAAAATAAAACTAAATCCGATAATCACAATGAAACATATTAAAGAGTATATTACTGTACTTTAGCGCTACATTTATAGTTTCGTCTCTTGCGGATAGGTGGCTTTACTTGCATGCATCAGAAGAACGACATTTATTCAATTCAGCTGCTACATAACTAAACAGGTATCACGAAGGGTACGCTGCTTTGGTGCAGTCATCGTGGCGCATAGACGCTATATCTAAGCAAAAGGGAGATGAGTACGTTCGAGACGATGTGGCCTTTTATTGACGTACCTTGACAGTTGTTAAAGAAATCTATATATTTTCAGAAGGTACAGTCCCTGCAGTATTGACCTTGTTAGGATGAGCCTTTCGAAAGTAACCTCAGAATATGATATCTGAAAAGCATATTGGTTCCGGGGGTACAATATCTGTGTAGATGGCGTCTTGGTTAAATGGTACACTTTGATGTAGTGGGTCACGGGTTAAAACCTACCAATCGCGTTAACCTTTAGTCTTATTGTACCTAGAATTCCCTTGCGTAGTAATTAAAAACTCTTGACAACAAATTCTCTTTTGCTATGATAAAATTCATGTGAGATTTCTTAGAATTTATCAGCGTTCATCTACCTGCTCCTCCTTTGATCGAATAAGTAACGTGTACTTATGTTAGGTGCTGGTAAAAAAGAACATCAGAATCATTAGATTCGATGTATTACTATTATTCTTCAAGGAAAGAACGTGTTAGAACAATGTAGAACACAACAATAGCTTAAGTTTCAAATGTTTGTATAGACTACGGGACTTAACTACGAGGTCGTCAGTCCCTAAACTTACAAACTATTTATGAACTACTTACGAACTAGGACGGCACAAATATCCATGCCCGAGGGGGGATTCCAACCCCTGACCGTAGTGGTCCTGCAAACCGTGACTGGAGCGCCTCAGTCTCCTCGGCCACCGCGACCGGCAATAGCTTAAGTATTTCACGATGTTTTCATGGCGTTATTCATACAGGATGTCGATACGAACTTGTCTCGGGCCATCCTGATACAGGTTTTCCATAGTTTCTCTAAATCAGGCAAATGTGGGATTGGTACCTTTCAAAAGGCACGGCCGATATTATTCTCCGTCCCAGACACCAGCTATCCGAGCATGTGCCACAATGACCACTATTTCGACAGTACGTTATGCCTTGATCTCCTCAGTATCTTATAAGCCTTACCACTTCGAAAGTTCATTCAAGGTGTACATTTTATTCAGTAAGAGCAACTTTTAATTCACCAGGATTAAAATTAAATATAAGTTAAATATTTCTAAAACCAAGCGACGAAATAGCTAGGGCCCTCATTCCACGGACTTGCAAACAACGTTATTTAACTTACACTAAGTAAAAAACATACAAATACACACAAACCCACACACACACACACACACACACACACACACACACACACACGCACACACACACACACACACACACACACACACACACACACACACGGGAGCGGCAGCGCAATCCGTGAGATGGTACCTGAGACCGCGCGACTGGCAAGATACAGAATGTCGCTCGTGTCTCTTTAGTTGTCAACTACCAGTACCTATAAGTTGTCCAGTCAGTTACGAAGATAAAGTCCCTTAAGCTTAACAAACATCTGAACAAATGGACTCGCCCGTCTCACATCGCTGGCGTGCGCACAGTCGAGGGGAACAAAGTCTTTTGTGAGCGAGCGGTCTATCTTAACGTTGTCACCATGTTTTCGAAACTGGAAGAACATACGAGCCAACACTGAAACGCCTATCGAACGAATGGCGTCATAACGCCGCGAAATTATAAAGTGCGTCAGAGCGCCAGTAAGGTGATAGTTATGATAATTCTCGTGAACGACTGTGAGGGTGTTATCCTAAAGCAATACGTTCCTCTACGGCAGGGCGCCAATGCACAGTATTTCTGTTAGTTTTTGGAGCACCGCGTGCGATAAGATATGCAACCTACCCATCATTTTGCACGACAGTACAGCGGCTTTGTTCGATCGGTGGGACTGGGAAGAGCTGTACTATCCACCATACTCCTCTGACGTATGTCCTTGCCACTTTGATGTGATTCTGAAGATGAAAGAACCTCTGCATGGCATTCTCTTCAGAACTTTTCCAGAGATTCGACAAGTAGTACACCGCTCCATTCGCCACATCAACAGAAAGGCTATGATAACGGTATACAACGCCTCCCACATCGCTGCCAAAAGGTTCTACACAACTTTGATGACTACTTTGATTGACAGTAACAGGTGAAAAAATATAACGCTTTGGTATCGTTCGTGATTAAGTGGTTGCCACTAATGAAGTTCGAACCCTCGTATATGATAGACCACGACATAAAATTAACGACTACTATTCCTACGCTCACATATTCCATTCGTATGCGCTCTCGTATCATAGGCAAAGCAAAATGTTTCTATTATTGGGATAAGATGGCGTGATGTAGCTGTTCGATTACAGAAAACAATACGCTTTATCAAACATTCAAATGTTTGCAAAGCTATGCGACCGAACTGCAGTGGTCATCAGTCCCTAGACTTACAAATTACTTAAACCAACTTACTCCAAGGACAACACACACACAAAACCACGCCCGAAGGAAGACTCGAATCTCCGACGGGAACCTCCCGCGTGTTCCGCAACAAGGAGCCTTAAAGCGCACGGCCATTCCCGCGTCGCCACAACTACCCGGACGAGCAGTGCGGTGTAAGTAGGTATCAGACTGGATAAGTTAATGGCAGATAAAAACACACAGTTGTGAAATTGTGAATCTGCCCGGGTCACCCGTTTTAAGTTCAGTCTACCTTCGGAAGTGAATGTGTTTGTTTGTCATCCTCAAGTTCGTTTAGTAACTCTAAAGAACGATGGCCGTAGCAGTTAGCTCCGTTGGTTTTACAAATGTTTGATTTTTTTCTTCTTTTTATCTGAGGAAAATAAAAGGTTACTCTTTTTGATCGGAGACGTAATTATTTTATTTTTCTATCCGACATTATTGTGACAGGTTCTTTCCTTACAGAAAAAGAATACTGCATGGACTCTAACGATGCCCACATTTTTATACGAATATATTTGGAAATTTATTTATATTTTCGTGATAATCTGCTGTTCAGAAATCTTATTCTGATACTTTTTTAATTGGTTAAGCTTATGGGACTTAACTGCTAGGTCATCAGTCCCTAAACTTACAAACTACTTATAAACTAATTTATACTAAAGAGAGCACAAACATTCATGCACGAGGGGGGAGGGGATTCGAACCCCTGATGTAAAACGACCTTGCGCATCGGAACATAGCGCGTCTATGCGCTCGGCCACTTCGCCGGGGCTCTTTCTCTCTCTCTCTCTCTCTCTATCTCTCTCTCTGTCACACACACACGCACACATACACAGTAACACACACGTACACAGTCTCTCTCTCGCTCTCTCTCTCTCTCTCTCTCTCTCTTTGGTATAACATTCAGATGTCACGATGATTGTACATCTGAGTACAGCTACGAGTGGCGTGAATTGATCATCAGCGACGTTGCAATCTTCAGCGTGGAAAAAGAGTAGGCTTGCGGACATTTTATTTATTCGGTGGTCAAATTCGAACGTCTAGTATGTGGACCTGTATGGTAACACTGGTCTTCCAAAGACTGAATGTGATGGACAGTATCGCGTAAGGCTTCGATATAGTGATGTAGTTTCTTTGAGCTCTTTCTTAACTGCGTCCAGTTGCATGTCCATTACTAGCAACTCGTGGGGTCTATGATAGGAGCGTATCTGCTGGCACCCAGGACCATGCCCTGGACCACTACCTGTAGCCGTCGGTATCCACGTCGTCGTCAGTAAACGTCAATCCATTAACACGGCTACCCAAGACCCAAAAACAAAACAGAGCGCTAACGGTCACATCCCTGAAACCCTAATTCAACTTCGATAAACGTCGATGCGCGCTGGTGGGTTGTACCCATTCTGATAACTGCGTCTGAAAGTAGAAACCGAAGCGGAAGAACCGTCGTGATGATGCGTGCGACTAATGCCACCTATCAACACGAGACGAAACTGTAAATGCAGCGATGAAGCACAGTAATACACTCTGCAAATATGTTCAATTAATGTCCTTCATCGTGGTTTACGTCTTTGTTTTTGTTCAAAAATTTTTAGCGAGTAGCTGATTTGTTTGAAAACATGACCGCGCAAATTTTATTCATAAATTTCTTTAAAGGTCTCAAAAGACTTACATAAGACTATTTTACCTTAAATATCGATTAATTTGGATAATCCTTCGGGAGGTACGAAGTTATGGGAGCTTCTTTACCACCATCACCATCAACAACCTCAAAAATAACAGCAACAACTGAATGCTTTCCATAGTAAGGATTACCTCTTTATTTTGTTGTTTTTATGGTTTACAAAAGTTGGGGATGTAACACTAACCACATGAATAACTCCGGTAATCTGTGGAGGCTGCATCGCCTGCTACATCCCAACAACACATCCAGAGCCTCCTTGACAAATTGCCGAAGAGTGTAGCAGACGTTTTGGCCAGAAGTGGCGCCAACACTCACCAGTGATTCCATCTTTCGCATCCCATGTGGGTCTGCGATTTGATTTATGACATCTTTATACCACGAGCTATCTCACAAATACATTAGGCTATAGTTTACCTGGTCAATCTTAGTATACCATCCAAGCTTTTCACGCCTTCATAAGTATGCTCTATGGCCTCAGTTGCCCAAGTGTACTTGGTTCTCTAGAAAATAGTTGATTCAGTACATGAGGTACCTACTTTCGTCAATCAGCAGAGCTGCAGAGCACCAGGAACTGTGCCAGGAACTTCTGTGTACAAGCGACAACGGGTTGAAGGAGTAGACGATGTTATTGAAAATGATATGGACATGTTTGTTCAAGTATCAACTCTTGAGACCGTACTTGCGTCCCTGTGGACAGAATTTTAGTGAATATTACGTTATGAATTCTAGTTCAAATTAAAATGTTTCTAGAGGTTATGGGACTTACCTGAAATGTTCGTTTGTATAGAGTATGAGACTTAACTGTGGAGTCATAAGTACCTAAACTTACAAACTTCGTATGAACTAATTTATGCTAAAGACAGCACAAACATCCATGCACTAGACGAGTGGGGGAGGGGAGGATTCGACGAGGAATGGCCTCGCGCATCGTAGCTTAGCGCCCAATACACTCGGCCACGCCTCCGCGTCCGAATTCTAGTAGTATCTTTCTATTTTAGTAGGTATCATAGAACTTTTTATGTGTTTTTTTTTCGTTCTGAGTTAAATATACGTCGTATCTAAAATAAATTTTAAAAAATAATGCATTTAAAAAAAATACAATGTAATCACGCACAGATTGACGTATTTAAACTGAAATACGGATTTTGAAAAGTCTCGAGTGTGATTGGTGGCAGTGATGGAGGGAGGGGGCTTGTAACAAAATGTATTGATATCTCACCAGTGAGGAACGGTGTCGACGACGCATTACGTAATTAATGGACTCTACCTCTCATATATTCACACCATGCTTAATAAGGCTGTTCCATATGGTTTCGACCATTCCTTTATTATTGTAATAGGCACATACGATGAAGTACAACTATTCTGCATTGTGTAACATCGACAAAATCTTTCTATCACCTACATAGTCAAGCATATATGGTAAGCGTATTAATACATTAAGAATTGCGTTGCTCCTGATATTACCATCCAGCAATCTAATAATGACAAATTCTGCATTCTTTCTTGTGTACTCAGCCCATTAAATCAGTTCGAAATATTTAAACATTTGAACTTTTTGGGGCTTTGAAATTAACGGCAAAGTTGATAGTTTGTGTTGGACAAAGATTTAAACCCGGATTTTCCGCTTCGGGCCAGCGACTGCCTTAACCAAATGGGCCACCCATTCCAACCAAAATTTTCAACTTCTTGCCCCCTGCCCAGCGATTCCTCTGCTCGTATCCTACACTGCATTCCTGGAAGGGATCGAGTGTTTGAATGCGTTCGCTTGCGGGAATTCAGTATAGGTTGCGAGCAAGAAGAGTCAAAGGCCAGGGGGCTACAAGTCGAGAATTTGTGTTCGGATGGGGTGCGTGCCTGGCGTAGCCTAATTGGTTACGCAACCGCTGGCCCAAAGCGGAATATCCGGTACTGAATCCCGGTCTAGCAGAAACTACCAACTTCGCCATTGAATTTATTACAACGACTCAAAATCGATGTAATGTTTCAGTATATGGAATACATAAAATTACGGCAGTTAATTTCCACAAATGGTAGCTGTTATTTAGGACATGTCCAAAAGAACAGACACCGAATCAATAAAACATTTAATCAGTAACTGTAATATCTTCCGATTGATGTGACGTTTACACTAGAGTCTTCAGGAGTCCCTAAAGCTTTCAACCAACGCCTACACAAAATACTTATAAATTTAAAAGTCCTGGGTTCGATCCGCAGCACACTAGGGTGTTTATCTGGCACTTACAAATATTCAAATGTTTGTAGATCTATCGTACCAAACTGCGTGGTCATAAGTCCTAACCTTACAAACTACTTAAACCTAGGTAAACTAACCTAAGGACAAAACACACACCCATGCCCCAGGGAGGACTCGAACCTCCACAGCGAGCAACCGCGCGCTCCGCGGCTACTCCACGGCGGCTATCTGGCACTTACCACCCCCTTCGACTTCTATAATGTTAACCTATGTTGCACTACGATATACTAAAATACACCACCTATTCACCGGGTATATTATAGATATATTTGTGAGTTAATTCGTGGTACACAGATCTAATAACTGAAATTATGAACCCATACAAAGTGAAGAAGATGGAATCACTGGTGAGTGTTGGC
This sequence comes from Locusta migratoria, assembly GCA_026315105.1. Lineage (NCBI taxonomy): Eukaryota > Metazoa > Arthropoda > Insecta > Orthoptera > Acrididae > Locusta > Locusta migratoria. The sequence goes on from CM048751.1 coordinate 22,051,698, forward strand.
GCCACTACTAGCTAAAGTCGCTTCTACATTTCTCGGCAAAGAGTCAAGGAAGGACTTGTTGTGCTGTTGGAATGTAGCAGACGATGATGCATATGGAGTTAATCAGGTAAATAATTTTACTTCGCCAAATTTAGTAAATCACAGAACCAATAAAATAAAGACGTAATTGTTACTATGGATTACTATGATTGTCGTCTTCGTCGTCGAAACCATTGAAGCTCCCACAAAATCGTACCTCCCCAAATCATAACTGAAATCAAACGATATTTAAGGAAAAAACTCTTATCTAAGCCTTTCTGAGGACTTGATTAAATGTATGAATAAAATATGCGTTTGTCTTGTTTTTATACAAATTACCTACCCCCTATTACATATTTGAACCGAAACAATGACGTAAACCACAACGAAGGAAATTACTTCAACATATTTGCACAACATATTATTGTACCTCAGCGTTACGTATATTGTTTCGTCTCTTGCGGATAAGTGGCATTAGTCGCGCGAATCATCAGAACATCATTTCTTCCGCTTCTACTGAAGTACCCAGTTTTCAGGAAGAGTACGCTGGTTTTCTCACACAGGCAATCATTGTGATGTATGGACACTACACCTTAGAGCGATCACCATTCCACAGAAAGCAGGTGCGCTCAGGTGTGAAAATTACAGAACCATCAGTTTAATACGTCATGGTTGCAAAATTTTATCACGAAGTATTTACAGAAGGATGGAAGAGCTGGTAGATACTGACCTCGGGGATAATCTTGGAAGATAGGTTAAGGAAAGGGAGTGCTACATTTCCAACTTTTGTCCGGTCTCGCGCATCGGAACATAGCGCCCCAATGCACTCGTCCAGTCCGCCGCGGTTGTCTCTCGCTCTCTTCCTTTTTCATTCACACACACATAAACTCTCTCTCTCTCTCTCTATCTATCTCTGTTAGGTATAGCGTTCAGATGTCACGATGATTGTACGTCTGACTAAAGCAGCAATTGGTGTGAACTGATCAACAGCGACGATCCAAACTTCAGTGCGGAATAAAAGTAGAAGAGGCTTGCGGTCTTTTTATTTATTTTTTACACTTTGGTGGTTAACTTCTACGGTCCAGTATGTGGACCGGTAAAGTACCGCTGTTGATGTAGTTCCTGAAGGGGGTCATGTAACTAAAGATCGAGGCACCTTAAAGCTGTGCTAAGATAAGGGGGCTGGTCCCCCAAAGATTGAAAGTGATAGTATCGCGTAAGGCTTCGACATTTTGGTGTAGTTTCTTAGAGAGCTTTCTTAACTGCCTCCAGTAGCATGTCCATTACTAGCGACTCGTGGGGTCTATGATACGACCGTATGTGCTGGCACCCAGGATACATGGCAGGCTCATGCTCTGGACCACAGACTGTAGCCGCCGGTATACATGCCGTTGTCAGTAAACCCATTAACACGGCTAAGCAAGACCCAGAAACAAATCGGAGCGCTAACAGTCACATCCCTGAAACACTAATTCGACTTCGATATACGTCGATGCGTGCTGGTGCGTTGTATACTTCCTGATAACTGCTTCTGAAAGTAGAAACCGAAGCGGAAGAAGCGTCGTGATGGTGCGTGCGACTAATGCCACCTGTCGGCACGAGACGAAACTGTAAATGTATCGATGAAGCACAAGTAATACACTCTGCAAATATGTTCAATTAATTTCCTTCGTTGTGGTTTACGTCTTTGTTTTGGTAAAAAATTTGTTAGCAAGTAGCTAATTTGTTGTAAAACACGACCATGCATATTTTACTCATCAATTCAATCAAGTTCCCAAAAGACTTAGATAAGAGTATTTTATGTTAAATATCGATTAATTTCACTATTACTTCGGGAGGTACGAAATTATGGGAGCCTCTAAAGAACCACCATCACCACCAAAATCAACCAGAGCAGCAATAAAAATTAAATGCTTCCATGGTAACGATTACCTCCTTATTTTGTTGTTTTTATGATTTTCAAAAGTTGGAAATGTAAAACTAACCACATGAATAACTGCTTCAATGTGTGCAGGCAGCATCGCCTGTTTCACCCCAACAACACATCCAGAGGCTCCTTGACAATTTGCCACCAGTCCCGGATCCGGCACACAGGAAGTTTCAAATAAAGTCTTGTTTGCAATGAACATATATAAAAACGTCAGCACATTGATAGTTAGTAGTCGTGGCTCCACCTTAAGAACTTGTGCTATAGCAATGTCTAAGTCATCAGGGCGATCACGGCCTGGAGCATGTCTCGGACCCCTACTTCCAGATCACACTCCTGTTCTAGCAGGTGGAGTTGAAGTTCCAGGTGGGATGCTTTGCATTCGAATCTCCACCGGTAAAAGTGAGTCCATTCGGGTTACGATTGCTTGCGAGTCAGCGTCGTAGATTCGTCGAGACGAATATCACCTCTCCCAAGCCCGTTCTAACTGCTACCGCCGTGGCCTCCATGTCTTGTAGGTGGGGTATTTCCGCGTCCTGGTGTGGATTCGAGTATCGAAGTTCCACTACCGTGCCGCTGTCGGTCGACACGATGTCCCACCATAATTTGAAGGGTTGTTGTGGCCACAAGTAAGACGATGTCCACTTTATGCATTGTTATAAAATCTTGCAGTTCTAACTTCTTGTTACGCAACGCAGTAGCGTTCCATATGCATATCGCGTATGTGAGTTTCCATTTGAGCATTCTAATTGCGCCAGCATTTCGACCAGCATCATTATTTTGGTCTATTTGTCCGCAGCCGCCAACATCTTCAACAATGCGGTGATCAATTTGTGCAAGAAGTATTGACTGCTAAAGAATTTCAGGACTGTTCTCATTTTAGTGGAAACTGTCAGCATCCTTTACACGTACCATCCTCGGCGTTCTTCTCCCTGTGTCTCCCCCGACACCCCGTAACGTTGAAACGTAACAATCTTCGTCTTGTGTCGCAGTAGTGTCTCGTCCTCAGATCTCCGATGTGGATGATGGTGGTGGTTGTGTTCGTTTCCTAGATGTGTCAACAATCAAGCGACTTCCTTTCTCCATCTATACAATTTACGTTCAGAACGGACAAAGCGATACATATTTTGAACAGTACTGACATGTAGGCGTTTTACCACTTTCGTTCAACCAATACTTCACCGCGTTTTCTTTTTCTGATAATGTAATTGTTTTGCTTTCAGAGATATTTGATGATGGTATGTGGCACTATCACTCGAAGAGTCTTCATGTGTGCAACTTTCTTCCGTTTCTTCGCTGTCTGTAGATTCACAGTCTGCAATATCGAGTGTTTCACTCGCGCTATTTACATGCTCGTCTAGAAGTTTAACTACCATGTCACACATCACATTGTCTTCACGCGTGTTTTCTATTAATGAGTGCTTCATTTGGCGTCTGTGGTATTTCTCCACGGCCAGTAGCAAAACATATGCAGGGTATGCCATCACCTGTGAGAGGAGACTGAATATTCACCGTAAAGTGGCTTGTGGAGTATAGATGTGGATGTAAAGAACATCTTTCACATCTCTGGCCAGTTTCATGACGGTATGTTTAGAAATACGTACCAGAAAGAAATAGGAAGTGCATGCCACATGAACGATATTCGTGCAACGAAATTCCTCTTTAGTGAACGCCGCGATACGACGGCCGCACTTACCGACCAAGCGCACAATGCTCACCATAACAAAAGCTCGAGATTCGCCATTTACAGGGGTGACTAGCCGTTACCGCAAGCGCCAAGTAGAAAACACAGGCATTTTCGTGATTTTTTTAAGGTGAATTTCAGGTCATGTCAGCAGTTAACAGAAACAGAAGCGGAAGAAGCATCGTGATGGAGCGTGCGAGTAATGCCACCTATTGGCAAGAGACAAAACTGTAAATGTAGCAATGAAGCACAGTAATACACTCTGCAAATATGTTCAATTAATTTCCTACGTTGTGGTTTGCGTCTTTGTTTTGGTTCAAAATTTGTTAGCAAGTAGCTAATTTGTTGTAAAACACGAACAGGCATATTTTACTCATCAATTCAATCAAGTTCCCAAAAAGACTTAGATAAGAGTATTTTATGTTAAATATCGATTAATTTCACTATTACTTCGGGAGGTACGAAATCATGGGAGCCTCTATAGAACCACTATCACCACCAAAATCACCTGCAGCAGCAATAAAAATTAAATGCTTCCATGGTAACGATTACCTCTTTATTTTGTTGTTTTATGATTTACAAAAGTTGGAAATGTAAAACTAACCACATGAAAAACTGCGGTAATGTGTGCAGGCAGCATCGCCTGTTACACCCCAACAACACATCCAGCGGTTCCTTGACAATTTGCCGCCAGTACCGCTTCCGGCACACAATTTCAATCTGCCAGGAAGTTTCAAATATAGTCTGGTTTGCAATGAACATATTTAAAAACTGCTTATATTCAGGTCCCCACCCAGTTGTGCCATTTGCTTTATTGCAGTTTTGACAATCACATATTTCTTCCTCGGACTTTGGTGTGTGTGTTTCTGTTAGGTTATTTTAAGTAGTTTTTATGCCTAGGGACTGATAACCATAGGTCTCATAAAATTTACAAACATTTGAACATTTTGTTTTCTCCACCACATTAGACACCGCATTATTATCTAAATATCTTTTGAATTGCGTCCAGATTGTCCTGAGGTGAATCCTTCGCGTCGACATTTGACGAGAGCCTATAAGAGACGCAAGATCACGATCGTGCCTAGACGTCAGAACATTGATAGTTAGTAGACGTGGCTCCATCTTAAGAGCTTTTACTATAGCAATGTCTAAGTCATCAGGGCGGTCACGACTTAGAGCATGTCTTGGATCCAGATCAATCTCCTGTTCCAGCCGGTGGAGTTGAAGTCCACTAGGTTTAGTCACTCGCGAGTTCCAGGTGAGATGCTTTGCATTCGAAGCTCCACCGGTAGAAGTGATTCTATTCGGGTTAGGATTGCCTGGAAGTCAGCGTCGTAGGTACGTTGCAACCAATATCACCTCTCCCAAGCCCGTTCTAACGGCTACCGCCATGGCCTCCATTTATTGTAGGTGGAGTATTTCCGCGTCCCGATGTGGAACGTGTATCTAAGAAATATGGAGTTCAGCTCCCTTTCTGCTGTCTGTCGGTGCAATATCCCATCATAATTTGAGAGGTAGTTGTGGCCGCAAGTAAGACGATGTCCACTTTATGCCTTGCTATAAAATCTTGCAGTACTAACTTCTTGTTACGCATCGCAGTAGCGTTCCATATGCATTTCACGTAGGTGAGTTTCCATTCACTCTGAGCATTCTAATTGCGCCAATATAATAATTTCGGTCAATTTGTCCGCAGCCGCTAACATCTTCATCCCTGCGGTGATCCATTTGTGCAAGAAGTTCTGATTTGTAAGGTATTTCAGGACTATTCTCATTTTAGTGGAAACTCTGTCAGCATCCTTCTCACGCAGCATACTCAGCGTTCATCTCGCCGTGTCTCCTCTGACACCCCGTAATGTAACAATGTTCGTCTTGTGTCGTATGTAACATCTCTGGAAAGGTCGCATACAGTGGTTGACGTGAGCGGTAGCGATACGGGCCGCCAGAGGTCGCCCGCGAGTGTGAGCAAAGCGCTCACGTACAGTAGGCTACTGAAGCGACAGCCTTTTTCTCAGTCGCTCTCCGTCGTTCTCAGTTGTTGTTGTTGAGATCTACTAGCAGTCGTTTTTACTTGGAATTAGATACTGAATTGCTGCTAGTATCATTTTGTATGGACCGCGCGTGTTGCGCACTGATGGTTACTTGCTATTAAAATATTATGTTCTTAGTGTTCTATGCTAAATATGGGCTCAGGGGCATGGAATTGTAAGCCAACGGCGTTGTTGTCTTCAACACGTAACTAATAAGGTAATTATGTATTTTTATGGAAAAGGGTGTTGTACGTAGTAGTGTCTCGTCCTTAGATCACCGGTGGGGATGGTGGTGGTGGTCCTGTTCCTTTCCTAGATGTGTCAGCAATCATCAGGTTCACTTCACCGGAACTCATCGACGTCTTGTTTGCACTCTGTGATACTGGTCTGTTCTTCTACAGCATCATTTCCAGGGTGCGCTTAGTACTCCACCACATTCATATATTTTTCAGGGGAGCTGCTGGCGTGTTTGCAATCGTTGCTTAGGGCAGTTCGCCGGGAGCGGTGGTCGAGCGGTCTGCGTCGCGCCAGTCATGTTCTGCATGACCACTACGATCGAGGGGTCGAATCCTTTTTTTTTTTTTTTTTTACTATTCCAAGGCGCCTTAATCGTTGTTTTTTTTTTTTTTTTTTTTTACTTTTTTTCCGCCTTAACCACTTTTTTTTATGCACAACAAATCTTCGGACAAGTGTAAAGAAAAAAAAAGTTCCACGTTAGATTTGAATCCCGGTCGTCTGTTCATTTTTTTTTTTTTTTCTTTTCGTTTTTTTTATTTTATTTATTTTTTTGTAATAATAAAGAAAACATAGATTAGGGCCTCCATTACCCTTCTGCACGCCTTGTCCATGTGTAAATCGCTCATGAGCTGTCGTTCAGTGCCGCGTGTAAAAAGCAAAAGAAATTTCATCCGTTTCGAATACGATGTCTCCAGCGATGAGTGCACGCTTATCAGCTGACAGTGCGCGCGTCCGTAGTTGATGGCAGCAACGAACGGTGAAACGTTTAGGGTGAGAAGCGCCGGAGTGGGTAAGAAGAATAAAGAAAGAGTAGTCCTCCTTATCGGCCATAGTCCTCCAAGAGGGCATATGGTTTGGGAGTACGGTCTGTGTAGTGCTACAGAATGAGAAGAATAAAGGCAAATAAACAATATACCGCGACAAAAGACGTGATGAACGACTCGGAGCGAACGTCTTAGAGGCGGAGCGCTGTCCACTAAAAATGAAGAAGCTCTTCTTTGTGTGGTTACTTTTGCTCCGAATCAGTACTTTGAGAACGAAAATATCGACGCTGAAACTGATCATGGTGGTCGTAGGACAATATTTAACATATTACCGTATAGTTGTGCATAGGTTCTGATGTGTTTTAATTTTATAGTGTTCACATTCACTATATGCGAAATATTCGACAAAGGTAGTTTTACGGTGTTGGATGACGTAAGTAGCCGTGTGGCCAACAAACCAGATCACCGCGTTATTTTTAGTCCTTGGGTACCTGAGCTTATAAGGCCACAACAGCTCCTGCTTGTCTATGCATCTTTCGGTGGTTTGATCGAGGACAGCAAGTTTCTTGCAAAGGAAGTCGGTAATTGTCTTAGCTGGGCCGCAGGTCAGTCGGTGTTGCAAAGAGTCCATAAATCCGCATAGATCGAATCTTGGGGTGTGGCTACGGTTAATTTTATGCAGCTTCTCGTTCGTGGGAATCTTGTCAATGGCCATCATGTACCATACTGATTGGATATGCGATGGTAAGATGTCGTTAAAGATGTTTCGCCATATGATGTTCCACTTGTGGTGGGGATACTTCAGTTCGATAGGGTTCCGCCTGGCAGTATCGGTTAAATGGCCGTATATCGTCTTGTTATTCAAGACTGCTGTTCTCGCTCGGGTGTTGGCATCCTTGAATATGTAACTAAATTCCAGAGCATATAGCTGCACGTGCAGAAATGTCCTGGGTATGGTTGTTATATTGACCGGAGGTTCCATGTCATGTGGACCCCACTGATGGAACAGGGTTTGAGCGACATTGGGTTCAGGATTGTCTATCATTTTCCGAAAACGATTTATGAGAAGTGCCTTACTTTGTGCTTTGATGTCTATTAAGTTGAGGCTACCTCTCGTGTGTGGAAGCACCAACGAGTCAAAACTAACCTTAAAAAACCTGCCTCTCATTATAAACCAGCAACATGCCCTCTGGATGCTTGCTGCAATGGGCGCTGGGGCTGGAAGAATTTGTGCAAGATAGCTGAATTTACTGGCAACAGTTAGCCTCACCGTCTGTACCTTTTGGACAATATTGAGGTGTCTATCGCCGAACGAGTAAAGTACAGCCCGAACCTGGTTGAGCATATCAGCCCAATTACGCGTGTTCATCTTGTCGGGGCTACTATCAAGATGTATTCCAAGAGACCGATGATCACTGCTAGTAGATCACCAGTCAATGTTGCCAAAGTTGGTAATGCCGCTCCCAATGTGCAGCAAAACTGACTTCCTGGTGTTCAATGTTGCACCTGTTGCCGCTGAAAACTCTTGAATGATCCGCCCAGCTTTCATCATATCCTGTGTCGATGATAGACCAATGCACAGGTCGTCTGCATAAGCTATACAGCATTGCCTTGCGCTCCCAATGTTGAGACCGGAAATTCCTTCAGTGATCGTGATCAGTAAGGGGTCCATGACCAGGGCATAGAGTGCCATAGACAGAGGGCATCCCTGTCTGATTGATCGTTCAATGTTGACCGGTTTATCTAAATGTCCATTGATCATGGGACGAGATGTTGCATCGGCAATAATTCCTTTGATGACGTTCATAAACCTCATGCCGAAGCCTAGTTTCAGCATTGTTGCATATAAAAAGTCGTGGCTGATACGATCGTAGGCCTTTTCAAAGTCAACAAAAAGCAACGCAGCGGATTCTTTACTCTGGGCATATGTGGCGACGACATCGCGCAACGTGCAGGCGGCGGTGATGGCGCTTCTTCCGGGGACAGCACTGAACTGATGCCCTCCTAAGATCTTATGGAGAACGGACTGCAAGCGCGACTTAGCGGCTCGTGACATGATTTTCAGGTCAGCATTCAGTAATGTGATTGGCCGCATTTTATCCAGCCTTTTGCTGCCTCCTTTCTTGGGAAGGAGAACTAAAATGCCCTCTTTAAGAGCAGGTGGAACATGGTCCACGACCAGGAGGTCATTGGTTATTGCTATCAGAGTATCTTCGAGTATGTGCCAGAAATGTTGGAAAAAATCCGCTGCCAGTCCGTCAGGCCCTGGAGATTTGTTGCGAGCTGCACCGTAGACCGCATCCTTGATATCATCCTCAGTAAAAGGCCCCTCTAGCGCGTGAACGTCCTCGGCCGTCAGGCGCGTGCGAATCTTCCCCGACAGAGTGTCGCAGGCTTGTGGATCCACTGGAGCTTTTCGATAGAGTTCAGTGATATATGCGTGCGCCTGCTGGAGGACGCCGCGTGTGGTTGAAACGGCAGTGACCTCGTCCTCCGTGATGGTATCGATGAACGTAGCCCCCTCGGGCATGGATATTTGTGCCGACCTTAGTATTAGTGGTTAGTGAGTTTAGGGACTGATGACCCCCTAGTTGAGTCCCATAAGCTCTACAAACATTTGAACATTTTCTAGGGGCAGTTCAGCACATATCACGATGCGGTCAGGTAGCCGACTGTACGTTGTCGTGTGAGTCCATCGCTGACATCGTTTGGACTGAGAAGAACGCGTAAGTGAAATCCTACCAAAGTAACCTTAACTTTTAGTACATACCGTACACCATAAATTGTATCAGAATTGTTCCACCTAGGAAGAGTAACGGCGTATAGTGGAGGAGGGTGGAGTGTGCCCTTGCGACCGTGAGTGTGAGTGTGACCGACGGCGCTCTGCTGGTGGTATCGTGTTGCGTGTGGAATGGTAGGCTATAATCCTGACTAAATATTAATTGCATTGCAGAATCAATCATACCAAGTCAGCTACAGTGTTCTTGCCAGTAGCAACGTTGTCGTTAGTAAACGTCAATCCTCTAACACTTGAAACAAAGAGCCAAAAACATAACACAAATCGGGGCGTTTACGTTACCCTCCCTAAAACATCCACTTCCATATACGTCGATGGGTAATGGTGCGTTGTACTCTTCCTGATACCTGCTTCCTTACGTAGAAACAGAAGCCGAATGAACATCGTCTTGATGATGCTAGGGAGTCTGTATAGCAAGAGAGTTTTTACCAGACTACGAGCGGGCCGTGCACTTACATAGCGACACAGGCAGAAGTGCAGCCACTTGACGACTGAAATAAGACGTTTGTTGGACCCATGCGGCCAAAGCTCATCATCTAGCTTACTAATCAGTACGTGGCTAAAGAAATGCCATGCGTCTTTGTTCATTCACACCTAATAAAATATCAAGCAAATAACTCTCGTGAAACAGTTTTCACAGCTGCCGAACGTTAATATCATATTTTACGGTTTTCTCGTAAGCTCAACAGTTGGCAGCTGATTAATATGAAAGAGAGGTATTTCATGTTATGTATCTCAAAGGAAATAATGCAATTTCAGAATTTTCTCTCTGCATATCCATCGTTGAAATTAGTGCAATATTATCGCTTTCCGCCCCCTGAAATGGATGCATTTTAAGTCTTCTGTCGATCTTTTAACAATTTGCTGCACTGGGATATACCAAAAATGTAATTCTGTACATACTTGTAGGGACAGTATATCACAGAAAATCGGAAAAATACGTATAGTGTCTCTAGTGAAACAGAAGCGACAAACAAAATAGTTAACAATATCTCCTTTCCTCACGTTACATACTATTACCAATTATAGGATTGTGAATAGCCAATAACACACAGCCAAGGGGGAGGTGATGTAGCCATGTTAAAACATGAGCAGATAAAATTTCAGTGTAACGTAGTACGATATATTTAACAGTTCGTTACACTTTGTTAAACTGAATTTCGTTGAGAAAAGCAAACTGTTTCCTGTTCTAATTTTATAAAGTCAGTTACTTCACGACGGTTAATGTCCAAGGACGTAGTCTAAATGCTCAGCACACACTATCGATGCAAATTTAAATTGCCACAGCACATGCATACATATGAGTGAACATCGAGTACGACTTGCTCTGAAGTGTTCGATGCTCTCTATAACCAGTTATTGATTGTGAATAGCCAATGACAAACATCCAAGGGGGAGGTGCTGTAGCCTTGTTAAAACATACTTTCTAGCACGATGTGTAAGAAACCAGAAACATGAACTAACAAAAAATAGAAAATGCTTTTTTAAAATGTTTAATGGTTGCCGGATTCGAAATCGCGACTTTCAGGTTAAGAATTCAGTACGCAACCGCTAAACCATAGGTGAATTTCAGATGCAGTACTCCTACTACTGAATTTCATCAGTGACTTTCTTCCCTTTGGCGGAGGAGGGGAGGGGGTGGCAGAAGCTGAATATATTTACTTCACACAAACAGAAATAATTCGTTGGTTTCCCGCTTTCTCCGTTAACTTTTACCGCCCACTGTTTCCGTATTTCCTCATTCCTTGTGAACGTAAGCATCACCTCGGTTTATACAGCCAACAGAAGAACAACTATATCTCTTGGCTGTCCATGATGATTATGTAATACACATTATTAATTACTTAATCACTTCAAAATCTCAAAAACTGCCGCGAAGTTCTGAAGTTATCGCCTCCACCCGACGAACAACACGTTAATTTACGTAAATATAACCGACAAAAGACGTGCAAGTGTGCAGCAGTGCCTACCGCAATACAACATGTACACTGAAATCGCTATCAGAAGCTTTTAAGACACACCACAGTATAGAGGCGCACTCTGTAGCTTTTCACACACGTGTAAAGCCCGCCAATCTGGTAAAAACATGGCGTCCTGAGCTCTCAGCCAATCAAGAGCGATTTCACGCATGGCCACTCTCTCCCTATACAGGCTCTCTATATGATGGGTGTGATTACTGCCATCTATCCGCAGGATACGGAACTATAAGCGTAGTGCTTCATTACAGTAATAAACTCTGAAAATATGTTCATGTAATTTACTTCATTGTGGTTTGAGTCTTTGGTTTGGTTCAGAATTTCTTAGCGAGTAGGTATTAGTTTTATAACACATCAACGCATATTTTGTTCATAAATACAATCAAGTTCTCAAAGAGACGAGTATAAGAATATTTTTTTCCTTAAATATCTATTAATTTGCGTCCTACCTACGGGAGGTACGAAATTGTGGGAGCTTAAATACTTGCACCGCCACCAACAACAGCCCTCCAAAAACAATTAAATGCTTCCATAGTAACGACTACATCCTTATTTTGTTTTTTATGATTTACAAGAATTGGGGTAGTAAAACTAAAAACCTGATTAACTCCGGTAATTTAAGGAATCTGTATCCACCGCTACACCCCAAAGACACATCAAAGCCTTCATTACGCATTGCCGATGAGTGTAGCAGAGGTTTTAGCCAGCAGTGCTGCTAAGACTCACTAGTGAGAATTAAAAGATCTTTATAGCCCGCGTTATATCACAAATATATTTGCTTATAAATTACCTGGTCAATCTAGGTGTTTCACTTTCGATGGCTGGTATCATAGCATACTGTGTGTTGCGAACAATTATTCATATAATCAAACATTGTCGAAGTCAAAGATAAAAATAAGTGTGGCAGATACACATCCTAGTATAACAGGGATCGAACCCGAGACCTTTAAATTTACAAATATTTTTTGTATGTGGTGTTTGACAGCTTCAGGGTCACTTGAATGCTCTTGTAAACTCAACAACGGTTGTTGTAATGCACATATCTGGATAGGTTGTAGGGCGTAAGATAAAAACCTTAAGTATTGGGAAGATAATTATAACAGTTACTGATTTCATTGACTGTGTGCAGACTGATGACCGTGCAGTCTAGTCCCCTCTAAACAACAACAACAACAACTGTGTGCACAACAATTACAGCGGGATGAGACGTTTTTAAAAAACATCATAGTAACATCAAAAGTTAATCAATAATTAAAGAATTAATATGCCTAATATATCTTCTGAACTGCGCAGGTGACACAATGATTTTATAGTAATTCTAAAATAGCTACTCAAGTGGCAGACAAAGAGACGCGTTTTGACTCACGGTAATAGCTGCTGATTAAGTTCGACAGGGTTTGTTTCTTGTAGCGAAAAGATAAGGAAAGCAAATTAAAAGAGAGATTTACCGGCAAACGTTTTTTGGGAACAAGGGATATGTGTTTCTTACACAAAAGTTACAACTGGCTTGTGGACGTGGTGGTATCTTAACATTTTCATTCCCAGTGTTGCAGCCGGACAACAACGTATTAAAAGTTGTGTTATATCGTAATTCATGCATGAATCCTTTAAGTTTCATTTTTGTAGATGAACAACTTGCTTGTAGTACGACATTCTGCCGCTTGGTACAGCATGTAGCCACTTCTAAGGCATTAATGTGTCCATCTTGGAGGTTGTGTTGCGTTGCCGAATGTACGTGGCTGAGAGTATGAGCGTGAGTGTGGTTCGTTTTATTTTATTCCAGCAGTGAATTATCTTGAATTTGGTGCTGTTGCGAAGATCATGCTAGCATTATTGATCTGCCAGTGCTAACTGTCAACAAAATAACGTCCAAGTAATAAATTACGTCGATGAAACGTCTGCGTTGTGCATGAAATAAATGACACAAAAATCAATAGTCGGACCAAAAAATTTAAAAAAAAAGTATTTTGATGTTTACTGCGCTGTATTAATACATAAAACACTGAATTTTAATTTTTCCAAAGCAGGTTTCATAATGTGGGGCTGAAAGGGTCAAGTTGTGTATTTGATTGAAGCGTTTTGTTTGGATTTCTCAGTAGGGAACAGCAATAATAGCGTACATATAAATTACGCCAATCCTGATCAATACAGTACATACAAATATATATGTTCCTCTTATAATTATGGTAAAATGTATTCATGAAAGAACTGAAAAATCCTTGTGCTACATTAGGCGTCTTACTGAGAACGTTTATATAGATCCATTACCGGTTTCACGCCGTCATAAGCGCATCCTCAAGTGTTAAAACTAATCCGTAGTGTATCTAAATAAAAGATCTCAGTAAAACATCTGATGCTCCACGATGAAATTTTCGATTGTTTCATGAAAATATTCTATTTTATTTTTAGTTTTTTTTTTGTAATTTTTACTATCGTTTCTGAAACATTTAGAGAAAATGGTGACCTTACAAGCTGTGGTTACCCTAATTACAAAGTAATTCTGTACCTACAGAGACGTCGTAATGGTCACACTGACTGACATGATTTCAACAGAACTATTTTGTCAGTGGAGAGGTGTTAAGCATTGGAGGAGGGAAGCTGTACTCATCTCGTAAACACTGAAAGGGTGTGTTTGCGGTATTTCGGCGAAGAAAATCTGCTTATCCACGTGCTCAAACATATATTAAAGCTTATATTAACGAAGAAGCACGATATATGACGTGCACCGATTTACTATGCATAACGGAGATCAACAGCGCCATATGGACGTACATTCAAAGACCTTAGTCTTAAGAGATTCAACACAGTTTCAGAGTGTGACGTCACAACCTGTTTTCGGTCTGAGTGATTAGGCGACGGTACCAGCCTTCCGGCTCTAGCACCTGAACACTTTTCAGTTCACAATTTCAGAAAAATCCGCTAAGCGCACTCCAATATAGCCAAGCGATTGTTTTGATATCCTCCACTGTGTCAAGACGGTCGGATAATTTATGATAATAAGGGAGCGCCCATTAGTTAGGTTAGTTATTTATGGCGGAATGGGGTCGATTCGAAACTCACCAAACCTCACGTGTCGGAAAGTGGGGGTGTCGAGGGCCTCAGCCAATGCCACACAATTACCGTAACAAACAGTGTAAAACTACAACATAGCTGGACTGAAGTAAGTGAGACATGTTTCAAGCCTACAATATGGCCAAATGATACACAGTAGTATTTATCGCGGATAAGGAGACATCAGATAGTTACACTGTAACATCTAGATTTTTTTCTCCAAGGATAGTCGACCTGATTTTACATACGCGTTTTTGTCGACATTGGAACACGTCACGCGCGACAGCAACCGTGTTGGCCACCCGGGCGCCTCTCTCACGCTGCGTGAACAGAATCCCACGGCAGTGTGTTCGATTACGGCCACACGAACGTTCTTTTCACGTGCGTTTATAAGCAGTTTCCTTTACTATTGCACTACTACAAGGACAGACTCCTGCCTATGAAACACATATGCACTCCCCCAGGATGCACAGTAACTACTTATTTCTTAGGATGTGAGATATCGGAAATCAATATTTCATACACTTATTCTGTACTTAAAGTCCTAAAAGATCACGAATAAAAGTATTACAGACTTGCTACTTAAAATGATATATTTCTACAGCCAGTCACGATTTTTTATTGTTGACATTCTTCAAGACAGATTTCGAGATGTAGTTCACACTTTCGAGTCCGTTATTTGTATGCTATGCCAATTATTCAGGATATTTTCTCCGTATGAGTAACAGCATTATTGTTTTTACCCCAACGTATCAAACCATGCACACGTTCTACCTTATGAATAATATTTATGCACATTGGTCTATATAAATATAAATAAAAAGAAAATCCGTAACCTTTCCACCAAGGTGGAATCAATTTGAGTTTTAGATGCATCCAAACTGTTCACGCCTTCATCAGTATGCACAATGGTCTCTGTTGCCCAAGTGTACTTGGTTTTCTAGAAAATAGTTGCTGCAGTACATGTGTTACCTACTTTCGTCTATGATCAGACCTGCAGAGCACCAGCGAAAGTTTCCCACCGCACCATCTGCATCAGCGCGCGCAGTGTGGGCGTCACGGATTGTCACAAGAGGTGATACGGAGCTTCTTTGTGCAAGCGAGAACGGGTTGAAGGGGCAGACGATTTTATTGAAAATGATATGGACATGTTTGTTCAAGTATCGACTCCTGAGACCGCACATGCGTCCCTGCGGGCCGAATTTCTGTGAATGTTATTCTACGAATTCTAGCAGTTTGTTCTATTTTAGTAGGTATCTTAAATATTTTTGCTGATTTTATTTGTTCTGTGTTAAATATACGTCATAACAAGACTGAAATTTGAAAAATTGAGCACCTATTAAAAATAAATACAACGTAATCAGTCACAGATTCACGTATTTATACTGAAATACGCATTTTGAAAAGTGTCGTGTATGATTGCAGGTGGTGGGTGGGTTTGGGGGAGGAGTCTTCGAACAAAATATCATGACATCTCATAATATTCATCTCGGCCTGCAGTCGGATACCATCGACAACTAAACACAATATTTCGGCCGACCATCTGGCTGCGATCTTCAAGTGAGTGTGCTGAATACAGTTACTCGCTGGTGTAAGTGTAGTCAGCGCACTCACCTGAAGATGGCAGCCAGTTGGTCTGTCGAAATATTGTGTTTAGTTAACGATGGTATTCGGCTGCAAACCGAAGATGAATATTATCAGTTATTACGCCGGGAAAGTCTATACAACCACGTTATGACATCTCACCAGGGAGGAAGGGGGGCCAAGACATGCGAAAATCGCATCACGTAATTATTGGACGCCACGTATCATATTTCCACACCATGCTTAAAATAGGATGTTCCATATGGTTTCTTCCACTCCTTTTTTTATTGTGATACGCACTTAAGGTGAAGTTCAACTATTCTGCATTGTATAACATCGACGTCGACATAATCATTGTATCACCTACATAGTCAAGCATATACGATAGGCGTATTAATGCATTAATAATTAAGTAACTTCTGATATTACCCTCCAGCAATTTAATAAAGACAAATTCTGCATTCTTTCTTGTGTACTCAGCCCATTAAATCAGTTCGGAATATATAAACATTTGACCGTTTTGGAGCGTTCAAATAACATCAACGGCAAAGTTGATAGTTTGTGGTGGACAGGGTTTTAAACCCGGATTTCCCGCTTCGGGTCAGCGATTGCCTTAACCAAATAGGCCACCCAGGCAGGCTTCCATTCTTAACCAAAATTCTCAACTTCTTGCCCCCTGCCTATAGATTCTTCTTGCTCGTATCCTACACTGCATTCCTGGAAGGGATGGAGCGGGCCGCGGTGGAGTAGCCGAACGGTCGTTTACTTCCTCGCTGCGGTCGGACGCGCGATTACAGTGTGTGGTGAGTTGGACGCTCTTGTAGCGTAAATAGTAGCTTCATGTATCGAAATGTGTATATCATCAAGATGAGTCAATCTAAACGGATATATACTTTGAAGTTCTCGTTTGACGAACACTGTGCTAGACCACGAGCATTTGAAGTAGAGTCGTTCCTTCGAGATTTAGTAAAGCTCAGTTTTAGTGAGATAGTCGGGATCCACTTATCGATCGTGAGTAGCACTGTTTATGTAAAAAATTAATACTGAATGCTGTGAAAAGGTTATCGAACAATGCAGAGGCAAACTGAAATTTAATCATTGTGACGGCAATGTCGGTACAGTTCAAGTTGATTATGCGGGATTTGGGACTAGAACTGTTCGTGTCTTTGAACTCCCGTTCGAGATAACCGACGATGAGATTAATTCAGCTCTAAAACCTTATGGGAGGGGTTATGCTGAAAAATGGACAAGTTTTCAAACGTTCCCAGTACTCAATGGTGTCAGGCAACTACAAATTGATTTACAAAAACATATTCCGTCGTATATTTGCATTTGCGGAGCCATTGTCATGTACGACGATCAACCACGTACATGCTCAGGCTGACAGACAGGGCACGTTAGATCCGAGTGTGTGCAGCCAAGAGTGGAAAAGCTGATAGAAGCTGACCTAGGGATAATCAGTCTGGATTCAGGACAAATGTTGGAACACCGGAGGCAATACTCACCTTACGGCTTACCTTATAAGTTAGGTTAAGTAAAGGGAAAGCTACATTTCCAGCCTTTGTCCGGTCTCACGCATCGGAGCATAGCGCCCCAGTGCACTCGTCCACTCCACGGCGGTTCTCTCTTATTCTCTCTCTCTCTCTCTCTCTCTCTCTCTCTCTCTCTCTCTCTCTCTCTCTCTCTCTCTCTCTCTCTTCCTTTTTCATTCACAGACTCATACATACCCTCTCTCTTTTTCTATCTCTCTCTCGCTCTTAGATATAGCGTTCCGACGTCACCATGATTGTACGTCGGAGTAAATCAGCGAGTTGTGTAAACTAATCATCAGAGACTATGCAAACTTTAGTGCGGAATAAAAGTAGAACAGGCTTGTCGTCATTTTATTTATTTATTATACTTTGGTGGTTATCTTTTAAGGTCCAGTATGTGGACCGGTAAGGTATCGCTGTTGATATAGTTACTGAAGGGGGCCATGTAACTAAAGAACGAGGCATCTTAAAGCTGTGCTAAGATAAGGGGACTGTTCGTCCAAAAATTGAAAGTGATAGTATCGCGTAAGGCTTAGACATTTTGGCGTAGTTCCTTTCTTAACTGCATCCAGTAGCTTGTCCATTACTAGCGACTCGTTAGGTCTATGATAGGAGCGAATCTGCTGACACCCAGGATACATGGCAGGGCCATGTTCTGGACCACTGCCGGTATTCATGTCGTCGTCAGTAAATGTCGATCCACTAACAAGGGTAACCAAGACCCAAAAACAAAACAGAGCGATAACGGTCACATCCCTGAAACACTAATTCTACTTCGATAAACGTCGATGCGTGCTGGTGCGTAGTGCCCTTCCTGATAGCTGCGTCTGAAAGTAGAAACCAAAGCGGAAGAAGCGTCGTGATGATGCGTGCGACTAATGCCATATGTCGGCACGAGACGAAACTGTAAATGTAGCGATGAAGCACAGTAATACACTCTGCAAATATGTTCAATTAATTTCCTTCGTTGTGGTTTACGTCTTTGTTTTGGTTCAAAATTTGTTAGCGAGTAGCTGATTTGTTTGAAAACATGACCGCGTATATTTTATTCATAAATTTCTTAAAGGTTCTCAGAAAGACTTAGATAAGAGTATTTTACCTTAAATATCGATTAATTCGAGTAATCCTTCGGGAGGTACGAAATTATGGGAGCTTCTCTACCACCATCACCATCAACACCCTCAATAACAGCAGCAACAACAGAATGCTTTCCATAGTAACGATTACCTCCTTATTTTCTTGTTTTTATGATTTACAAAAGTTTCGGATGTACAACGAACCAGATGAATAACTCCGGTAATATGTAGAGGCAGCATCGACTGCTACACCCCAACAACACATCCAGAGCCTCCTTGAATCTTTGCCGAAGAGTGTAGCAGACGTTTTATCCAGAAGTGGCGCAAACTCTCACTAGTGATTCCATCTTTCGCTTCCCATGTGTGTCTGAGATTTGATTTATGACATCTTTATACCACGAGTTATCTCACAAATACATTTAACTATAGTTTACCTGGTCAATCTAGTTGTAGTATCCAAGCTTTTCACGCCATCGTAAGTATGTTCTATGGCCTCAGTTGTCCAAGTGTACATGGTTTTCTAGAAAATAGTTGATGCAGTACATGAGGTACCTATCTCACAAATACATTTAACTATAGTTTACCTGGTCAATCTAGTTGTAGTATCCAAGCTTTTCACGCCATCGTAAGTATGTTCTATGGCCTCAGTTGCCCAAATGTACATGGTTTTCTAGAAAATAGTTGATGCAGTACATGATGTACCTACCTTTGTCTATCACCAGAGCTGCAGAGCATTAGGAAACGTTTCTGTCTTGAAGAATTTCAACAATAAAAATTGTGACTGGCTGTAGAAATATATCATTTTAAGTAGCAAGTCTGTAATACTTTTATTCGTGATCTTTTAGGACTTTAAGTACAGAATAAGTGTATGAAATATTGATTTCCGATGTCTCACATCTTAAGAAATAAGTAGTTACTGTGCATCCTGGGGGAGTGCACATGTGTTTCATAGGCAGGAGTCTGTCCTTGTAGTAGTGCAATAGTAAAGGAAACTGCTTATAAACGCACGTGAAAAGAACGTTCGTGTGGCCGTAATCGAACACACTGCCGTGGGCTTCTGTTCACGCAGCGTGAGAGAGGCGCCCGGGTGGCCAACACGGTTGCTGTCGCGCGTGACGTGTTCCAATGTCGACAAAAACGCGTATGTAAAATCAGGTCGACTATCCTTGGAGAAAAAAATCTAGATGTTACAGTGTAACTATCTGATGTCTCCTTATCCGCGATAAATACTACTGTGTATCATTTGGCCATATTGTAGGCTTGAAACATGTCGCACTTACTTCAGTCCAGCTATGTTGTAGTTTTACACTGTTTGTTACGGTAATTGTGTGGCATTGGCTGAGGCCCTCGACACCCCCACTTTCCGACACGTGAGGTTTGGTGAGTTTCGAATCGACCCCATTCCTCCATAAATAACTAACCTAACTAATGGACGCACCCTTATTATCATAAATTATCCGACCGTCTTGACAGAGTGGAGGATATCAAAACAATCGCTTGGCTATATCGGAGTGCGCTTAGCCGATATTTCTGAAATTGTGAACTGAAAGGTGTTCGTGCTGCTAGAGCCGGAAGGCTGGTACCGTCGCCTAATCACTCAGACCGAAAACAGGCTGTGACGTCACACTCTGAAACTGTGTTGAATCTCTTAAGACTAAGGTCTTTGAATGTACGTCCATATGGCGCTGTTGATCTCCGTTATGCATAGTAAATCGGTGCACGTCATATATCGTGCTTCTTCGTTAATATAAGCTTTAATATATGTTTGAGCACGTGGATAAGCAGATTTTCTTCGCCGAAATACCGCAAACACACCCTTTCAGTGTTTACGAGATGAGTACAGCTTCCCTCCTCCAATGCTTAACACCTCTCCACTGACAAAATAGTTCTGTTGAAATCATGTCAGTCAGCGTGACCATTACGACGTCTCTGTAAGTACAGAATTACGTTGTAATTAGGGTAACCACAGCTTGTAAGGTCACCATTTTCTCTAAATGTTTCAAAAACGATGGTAAAAATTACAAAAAAATAAAAATAAAAATAAAATAGAATATTTTCATGAAACAATCGAAAATTTCATCGTGGAGCATCAGATGTTTTACTGAGATCTTTTATTTAGATCCACTACGGATTAGTTTTAACACTTGAGGATGCGCTTATGTCGGCGTGAAACCGGTAATGGATCTATATAAACGATCTCAGTAAAACGCCTAATGTAGCACAAGGATTTTTCAGTTCTTTCATGAATACATTTTACCATAATTATAAGAGGAACATATATATTTGTATGTACTGTATTGATCAGGATTGGCGTAATTTATATGTACGCTATTATTGCTGTTCCCTACTGAGAAATCCAAACAAAACGCTTCAATCAAATACACAACTTGACCCTTTCAGCCCCACATTATGAAACCTGCTTTGGAAAAATTAAAATTCAGTGTTTTATGTATTAATACAGCGCAGTAAACATCAAAATACTTTTTTTTAATTTTTTGGTCCGACTATTGATTTTTGTGTCATTTATTTCATGCACAACGCAGACGTTTCATCGACGTAATTTATTACTTGGACGTTATTTTGTTGACAGTTATCACTGGCAGATCAATAATGCTAGCATGATCTTCGCAACAGCACCAAAGTCAAGATAATTCACTGCTGGAATAAAATAAAACGAACCACACTCACGCTCATACTCTCAGCCACGTACATTCGGCAACGCAACACAACCTCCAAGATGGACACATTAATGCCTTAGAAGTGGCTACATGCTGTACCAAGCGGCAGAATGTCGTACTACAAGCAAGTTGTTCATCTACAAAAATGAAACTTAAAGGATTCATGCATGAATTACGATATAACACAACTTTTAATACGTTGTTGTCCGGCTGCAACACTGGGAATGAAAATGTTAAGATACCACCACGTCCACAAGCCAGTTGTAACTTTTGTGTAAGAAACACATATCCCTTGTTCCCAAAAAACGTTTGCCGGTAAATCTCTCTTTTAATTTGCTTTCCTTATCTTTTCGCTACAAGAAACAAACCCTGTCGAACTTAATCAGCAGCTATTACCGTGAGTCAAAACGCGTCTCTTTGTCTGCCACTTGAGTAGGTATTTTAGAATTACTATAAAATCATTGTGTCACCTGCGCAATTCAGAAGATATATTAGGCATATTAATTCTTTAATTATTGATTAACTTCTGATGTTACTATGATGCTATTTAAAAACGTCTCATCCCGCTGTAATTGTTGTGCACACAGTTGTTGTTGTTGTTGTTTAGAGGGGACTAGACTGCACGGTCATCAGTCTGCACACAGTCAATGAAATCAGTAACTGTTATAATTATCTTCCCAATACTTAAGGTTTTTATCTTACGCCCTACAACCTATCCAGAAATGTGCATTACAACAACCGTTGTTGAGTTTACAAGAGCATTCAAGTGACCTGAAGCTGTCAAACACCACATACAAAAAATATTTGTAAATTTCAAGGTCTCGGGTTCGATCCCTGTTATACTAAGATGTGTATCTGCCACACTTATTTTTATCTTTGACTTCGACAATGTTTGATTATGTGAATAATTGTTCGCAACACACAGTATGCTATGATACCAGCCATCGAAAGTGAAACACCTAGATTGACCAGGTATTTTATAAGCAAATATATTTGTGATATAACGCGGGCTATAAAGATCTTTTAATTCTCACTCGTGAGTCTTAGCAACACTGCTGGCTAAAACCTCTGCTACACTCATCGGCAATGCGTAATGAAGGCTTTTGATGTGTCGTTGGGGTGTAGCAGTCGATACAGATTCCTTAAATTACCGGAGTTAATCAGGTTTTTAGTTTTACTTCCCCAATTCTTGTAAGTCATAAAAATCAAAATAAGGATGTAGTCGTTACTATGGAAGCCTTTAATTGCTTTGTGGTGCGGCCGGGAATCGAACCCGGACCTCCATGCTTACTAGGCAGACGTCTTAACCGTTTTTTTTTTATTTTTTATTTTTTTTATTTTTTTATTTATTTATTTATTTATTTTTTTTTTTTTTTTGGGCCTCCAAACCTCCCCTTCTTGCCCAGCCTTTCGCTCTCCATGATCGCCTTCATTGGCGAGGCTGCATTGCCTGTAACTGAAATCCATCTCCTTGGATTTAAAGTAAATGAATGTTTTCCATTCGGACTAAAGGGGTTGTTACAGTTTCGTCTCCAATGCATTTCTTTATTTCCACAACAGATGGTCGTATACTTCTGACGAAAATAATCGGGCTCCTGCCCGATAAGAAAATCAAAACAAATGTTGGGATCCTCCATAAATAAATAAATAAAAGGTAAGAAAAACCGAATAGAAAAGTGAAATTGAATAAAATAAAAATCCTTCTCCCACGGTAGTTTCGTCTGCACAGTGCTTCAAAGCTCGTCTTCTCGATAAGGTGGGTTAATATTCCGTGTCTTCTATACGTTACTCTTAGAACATCATACCTGTGTTGTTGTGTGTGCAGTTTGTCATCTCTTAACTTTGATGCGTCCGTGCTCCGAAATTCCCGAGGTCATGAGTAGTACATTTCACAAAAAAAATTTTTTCCTCTGTTTCTATTGTGCTATTTTTTTATTTTTTTTTTTATTTATTTTTATTTTTTTTTTTTCAGTTGGACTGACTTGAACTATCGTCACATTTGTACCATAATTTGCAGCATGTTACCATATGTGTCCTTATAGTCCCGGAGTCCTTGTATGGCGCTGTGTTCGTATTCGAGGTATGCTCGGTAATCGTCAAGGGTGGTGTGACGGTTGTCAAGAGCGTATACAGCCGTGTGGCCTAACATCCAAATCGCAGCGTTGTTTTTCCTTCGTGGATATCGTAACTTGTCGGGTCTAAGTAATTCATTGACGTCGACGGTGTTTGGAACCGTACGGTCGATTATCGCCAGGCGTTGTCGCATTTCTGTAATAATCTGTCCCGTTGTTCCACAGGTGAGCCTGTGAGGTAAAGTGTCAACGAGACCACATGTGGCGCAAGCCGGCGAAGGACACATCTTGATGTTGTGGCGCTTTTCAGCCGTGGGAACTTTATCATTGACGATCATGTACCACGCAGATCTAATGCGTGATGGCAGTACAGAGCTATGGACATTCTTCCAGATGATGTTCCTTTTGACATTTGGGTACTTCTGTATTACTTTATTATCACTTATTCCTCTGGTGAGAAAGTCGTAGATCTTGGCGTTCGTATAAGGTGGGAAAACGTCGTCGGCATGGTGGATGTAGCTGAATTCGCTGTAGTAATACCGGATGTGACGGAGGGCTATCGGTATCAAGTCTTCGTTTAGCGGAGGGCTGAAGCTGCATGGCCTCAAGAGAGATGTGAGGTCCTTTATTAAACTCGGAGAGGTTGTGGTGACGGTTTTATGTATACGGTTTATTAGGAGAGTCCGACACTTGTGTTTGGCACTGATGAGACCAAGTCCTCCCCGTGAAGTTGGTAATGTTAGTGTTTCAAAACATACTTTGAAGAGATGGCCTCTCAATACGTACCAACAAAACGCTTGTTGTATGCTTGTTGCGAGTGGGTCGGATACTGGCAGGATTTGGCCGAGGTAGCACATTCTGCTTGCTATGGAGATTTTAACTGTATGAACTCTTTGCAACAGATCTAATTCTCTGTCGGAATAAATACGCGTTGTAGCCCTGATCTTGTGCAGCATGCCGGTCCAGTTCTTCGTTGCCATAGCATCTGGCTCCGCTCTCCAGAAGACGCCGAGACTTTTATGTTCAGTCGCTGTCTCGCACCAATCACGGTGCGTAGCATCACCAATTCCTGCACCTATATTCAGCAGTATCGTCTTCCTGGTGTTGAGCTGTGCACCAGTAACCTCGGTAAAATCGTTTACAATGGTCCGCACCGCCACGAGGTTTGCAGTGGATTCAACAGCTAAGCAGATGTCGTCAGCATAGGCAATACAGGTCACCTTTTTGGCTCCTATGTTGATTCCTTGTGATCGACAGTTAATGTTGACAAGCAGAGGTTCCACTGCAATGGCATACAACGCCATGGATAAGGGGCAGCCTTGCCGGATAGACCTTTTAATAGTTATTTTGTCTGTCAGGTGTCCATTGAGCAAAACACGCGAGGGAGCATCAGAAAGGAAGTGCTTGATTAATTTGACGAAACGCTGGCCAAAACCCATCTTCGTCAGTACTTTAAGAAGGAAATCATGGTTGATGCGGTCATATGCCTTTTCGAAGTCTAGGAAAAGAAGCGCGCCAGGATCTTGATTGTGCTTCAGGGTGCATATGACGTCCCGTAACTCGCAGGCAGCTGTTATCGCGCTGCGCCCAGGCACTGCAGCATATTGATGTGGTCCCAGTATTTTTTGGAGCAATGGTTGCAGTCTCTGTTTAGCAGCCCTCGTTATGATTTTGAAATCTGAGTTTAACAATGTGATAGGTCTCAGTTCGGTGGTCTTTTTACTATTGCCTTTTTTGGGTATAGGCACAATAAATCCTTCCTTAATTTCGCCCGGAACAGAGTCGAGTTGCCACATTTCATTGGCCAGTTGAATCAGTGTTTGGGCCAGCAGATCCCAAAATTGTTGGTAAAATTCAGCGCAGAGTCCGTCAGGCCCGGGAGACTTTCGCTTCGCGGCGTTGAACACGGCCTGTTTTATGTCGTCTTCAACAAATGGGCTCTCAAGTGTGGCAACGTCTTCACGTGACAGGAGGCAATGTATTTCACTGAGGACTTCATTGCAAAGTGCTTCATCGATTTCGTGGGTGTCATATAGTTCTCTGTAATACCTGCATACGTGTGATATAATGTCCCGTTGTTGTGTGACTGCGTTCCCGCCACTATCTTCGACCACCTCGATTAACTTTGCTTTCTGACGCTTCATTATCCGTAACGTATGATAGAGGGAAGCTGTTTCTTGCGACGCAATGTCCTTCGGTTGCGACCTTGCGATCGTGCTTTCCATTTGTTGGCGATACAAATTCGTTATTTTCGCTTTATATTTCTGTATTCGGCGGTAGGTGTCTGTTATCGGAACGTCAGTAGAATGGTACAGCTCGCGGAGACATGTGAAGTAGAACTCTATTCTTTGTTTGTACCAGTATGATTTCTGGTAAGCATATCTTTTAACCGTTGCTCGAAGCTTCGGTTTGGCGCAAGATAGCCACCATTCTATGGTCGTCCGGTACCTGGTCTGAGAGCGCTTGGCCTGCTCCCACGCCAGTTGCACTTCTGTGTGCAGCTGTTGGTCGCGCAACAGACCGCTATCCATCCGCCAATAGCCTCTGCCGCGAAACACTTGCGGTCGTTGGAGATTGACATAGCACTGGTGAGCACTATGGTCGGAAAAGCTGACGGGTGCAATATCACTATTGGCTACATTTCTGCGAAGGGCGTCAGAAACGTAGATCCGATCTATTCGACTGGCGGAGTTGTTGGAGATGTGCGTGTACGCTATGCGGTCGCCGTGGATTATTTCCCAGGTGTCAAGGAATTTCAGTCCTTGGATGAGGTGGTCGAGTTCGATACATTTATTAAAATTCGGAGTTTGGTCTTTTGGTGAAATTACGCAATTAAAATCTCCTCCAATAATACAGTTATTGGCGTAGGTGTTAATTAGAAATGGCACATCAGTTCTGTAAAACGAGGAGCGTTCTTGTCTGCGATTACTGCCGGATGGTGCGTATAAGTTGATAATCTGAATGCCATTGATGTTACAGGAGATGCCGCGTCCATTCGTGAGCCGTATAATGTTTGAATGAGGGATTCCGTCACGTAAAAGAATTGCAGTTCCAGTATGATCCTCTTTGCTGATGTTCGCGATTGTGAGAAATCCCGCCACCTGTGGTTCTACACAGACTTCTTGTAGTAGCCCAATGTCTACGTTAGTATTATACAGGAAGGCCGTGAGGGCTCGAAGTTTGACGTGGTTCTCAATTCTATTGATATTGATCGAAGTAATGTTGTACGTAAAATTAGCAGACATTAGATTATCTTTTATGTGTGTAACCATAAGCACGCACAAGTAGGATTAGGAGCAGACACACTAACAATAGAATACTACTTATCCACGTACACATACTTGAACACTTGCAGTAATACATTGTATCAGTGTTCCTTATTACCCTCCATGTCATCGTCCGCAAACCACACTGGGTCCGGCGGTTTTTCTCTCGTGTCGTCGGACTCCATAGGCTCGCCACTAGTAACTGCGGCCACTTTCGACGCTTCCGGCTGGTCGTTTTTGAGTTTGACAGCTACCCTCTGCGCTACCATGCGCAATTCCTTAGTGGCCTCCGTAACACCTACGCGAGCAACACGAACTTTCTTTTTCTCAGGCGACGAACGGCCTGTCGCATCGTCCGGTAAGTTAGAAGACGACTTCTTCGTTTTTTTGGAAGCAGGATTTGCAGGTGCAGGGGCAGTCGAATTTGAATCACTTGTCTCGGGGATATCACCAGTGGCAGGTGTAGGTGTAGGTGAGGGAGGTTCTCCTCGTTTTTCAGTTTGTAATTGTTCCATACTGTTCAACGGCTTAGGTGGAGGGACGTTTGTGGCATCACGGATGGCTTTCGCTGATTCACGGGCCTCATTCTCGTCTCTCGTGACAGACTCTGCTACATTGGTATCGTCAGCGACATAATCTTGTGCGGAACGCGTTTCGGAAACAAAAGGGGAGTGCGCGTGCTCCGCGGAGGCTGCGTGAGCGCCGGACATGTGCACGTCGTCTTGTACGGCGGGTGCGCTTGGCTGCGCAGTGACGTCACCGGGCAGGTTGGCCGCGCTCCGCTCGCGCGTAAGCAAACGGCTGGCGACTGAGGCGTACTGGGCCCGCGGTCTGCCGTCCGCGTCTACCTCTGCAGGCAACTGTACAGGTTTCTTGCGCGGACATTCCGCCCTAAGGTGGCCTGCCAAATTACAAGCAGAACAGGTACGCGGTTGTCCCTCGTACACAACAAGGGCCCGGAATCCAAATACGTTCACAAAGGACGGTATATGACATTTCAAATCGATCTTCACAGTTCGTACACCGTTGTCAACCTTGTAGTGCATGTTACCTCCCCATTTATCAATAGTTACGCCATACACGGTGCCGTACTTCGAAAGAGCCTCCGCGATATATTGCAGATCTAGCTCAAACGGTAACAGGTGAACTTTAACGGTGCGAAGGCCTAACCCAGCATAAGTAATGGTAACTCGACTCACCTCACCAGAGCTGGTCTTGTACTCGGCACTCCCGTTGGTCATGGTCATTATCTTCTGACAGATTTCGTCGTTCCTCAGTTTCACCACATATACGTTGCTCAGGAAGTCGTAAGACATACCAAACAGATCTTCTTCAGGTACGTTAAACTTTCCGAAGAACCAATCGTCGAATTCGAATATTTTTGGACGTTCTATATCAAAACTAAAACCAAACTTCAAAGTATACTTTCTCAATTGTGACTCCATTTCAAATTAAGAACTTATCAATGCAAGCAAGCGCGAATGTAAACACCAGTGAGCGACACTGGCGAGAGAGCTCCGCACATGCGTCCGACCGCTGCGACGGCCGAGCCGCGACTGCCACTTTTGGAGGGCTGTTGTTGGTGGCGGTGCAAGTATTTAAGCTCCTACAATTTCGTACCTCCCGTAGGTAGGACGCAAATTAATAGACATTTAAGGAAAAAAATATTCTTATAATCGTATCTTTGAGAACTTGATTGTATTTATGAACAAAATATGCGTTGATGTATTACAAAACTAATACCTACTCGCTAAGAAATTCTGAACCAAACCAAAGACTCAAACCACAATGAAGTAAATTACATGAACATATTTTCAGAGTTTATTACTGTAATGAAGCACTACGCTTATAGTTCCGTATCCTGCGGATAGGTGGCAGTAATCACACCCATCATATAGAGAGCCTGTATAGGGAGAGAGTGGCCATGCGTGAAATCGCTCTTGATTGGCTGAGAGCTCAGGACGCCATGTTTTTACCAGATTGGCGGGCTTTACACGTGTGTGAAAAGCTACAGAGTGCGCCTCTATACTGTGGTGTGTCTTAAAAGCTTCTGATAGCGATTTCAGTGTACATGTTGTATTGCGGTAGGCACTGCTGCACACTTGCACGTCTTTTGTCGGTTATATTTACGTAAATTAACGTGTTGTTCGTCGGGTGGAGGCGATAACTTCAGAACTTCGCGGCAGTTTTTGAGATTTTGAAGTGATTAAGTAATTAATAATGTGTATTACATAATCATCATGGACATCCAAGAGATATAGTTGTTCTTCTGTTGGCTGTATAAACCGAGTTGATGCTTACGTTCACAAGGAATGAGGAAATACGGAAACAGTCGGCGGTAAAAGTTAACGGAGAAAGCGGGAAACCAACGAATTATTTCTGTTTGTGTGAAGTAAATATATTCAGCTTCTGCCACACCCTCCCCTCCTCCGCCAAAGAGAAGAAAGTCACTGATGAAATTCAGTAGTAGGAGTACTGCATCTGAAATTCACGTATGGTTTAGCGGTTGCGTACTGAATTCTTAACCTGAAAGTCGCGATTTCGAATCCGGCAACCATTAAACATTTTTAAAAAGCATTTTCTATTTTTTGTTAGGTCATGTTTCTGGTTTCTTACACATCGAGCTAGAAAGTATGTTTTAACAAGGCTACAGCACCTCCCCCTTGGATGTTTGTCATTGGCTATTCACAATCAATAACTGGTTATAGAGAGCATCGAACACTTCAGAGCAAGTCGTACTCGATGTTCACTCATATGTATGCATGTGCTGTGGCAATTTAAATTTGCATCGATCGTGTGTGCTGAGCATTTAGACTACGTCCTTGGGTGTTACAACACTTACCCATGGACATTAACCGTCGTTAAGTAACTGACTTTATAAAATTAGAACAGGAAAAAGTTTGCTTTTCTCAACGAAATTCAGTTTAACAAAGTGTAACGAACTGTTAAATATGTCGTACTACGTTACACTGAAATTTTATCTGCTCATGTTTTAACATGGCTACATCACCTCCCCCTTGGCTGTGTGTTATTGGCTATTCACAATCCTATAATTGGTTATAGTATGTAACGTGAGAAAAGGACGGGTGCGGGACTATTGACTCATTACAGATATTGTTACCTATTTTGTTTGTCGCTTCTGTTTCACTAGAGACACTATACGTATTTTTCCGATTTTCTGTGATATACTGTCCCTACAAGTATGTACAGAATTACATTTTTGGTATATCCCAGTGCAGCAAATTGTTAAAAGATCGACAGAAGACTTGAAATGCATCCATTTCAGGGGGCGGAAAGCGATAATATTGCACTAATTTCAACGATGGATATGCAGAGAGAAAATTCTGAAATTGCATTATTTCCTTTGAGATACATAACATGAAATACCTCTCTTTCATATTAATCAGCTGCCAACTGTTAAGCTTACGAGAAAACCGTAAAATATGATATTAACGTTCGGCAGCTGTGAAAACTGTTTCACGAGAGTTATTTGCTTGATATTTTATTAGGTGTGAATGAACAAAGACGCATGGCATTTCTTTAGCCACGTACTGATTAGTAAGCTAGATGATGAGCTTTGGCCGCATGGGTCCAACAAACGTCTTATTTCAGTCGTCAAGTGGCTGCACTTCTGCCTGTGTCGCTATGTAAGTGCACGGCCCGCTCGTAGTCTGGTAAAAACTATCTTGCTATACAGACTCCCTAGCATCATCAAGACGATGTTCATTCGGCTTCTGTTTCTACGTAAGGAAGCAGGTATCAGGAAGAGTACAACGCACCATTACCCATCGACGTATATGGAAGTGGATGTTTTAGGGAGGGTAACGTAAACGCTCCGATTGGTGTTATGTTTTTGGCTCTTTGTTTCAAGTGTTAGAGGATTGACGTTTACTAACGACAACGTTGCTACCGGCAAGAGTAGCCCAGAGTAAAGAATCCGCTGCGTTGTTTTTTGTTGACTTTGAAAAGGCCTATGATCGTATCAGCCACGACTTTTTATATGCAACAATGCAGAAACTAGGCTTCGGCATGAGGTTTATGAACGTCATCAAAGGAATTATTGCCGATGCAACATCTCGTCCCATGATCAATGGACATTTAGGTAAACCGGTCAACATTGAACGATCAATCAGACAGGGATGCCCTCTGTCTATGGCACTCTATGCCCTGGTCATGGACCCCTTACTGATCACGATCACTGAAGGAATTTCCGGACTCAACATTGGGAGCGCAAGGCAATGCTGTATAGCTTATGCGGACGACCTGTGCATTGGTCTATCATCGACACAGGATATGATGAAAGAGTTTTCAGCGGCAACAGGTGCAACATTGAACACCAGGAAGTCAGTTTTGCTGCACATTGGGAGCGGCATTACCAACGTTGGCAACATTGACTGGTGCTCTACTAGCAGTGATCATCGGTCTCTTGGAATACACCTTGATAGTAGCCCCGACAAGATGAACACGCGTAATTGGGCTGATATGCTCAACCAGGTTCGGGCTGTACTTTACTCGTTCGGCGATAGACACCTCAATATTGTCCAAAAGGTACAGACGGTGAGGCTAACTGTTGCCAGTAAATTCATCTATCTTGCACAAATTCTTCCAGCCCCAGCGCCCATTGCAGCCAAGCATCCAGAGGGCATGTTGCTGGTTTATAATGAGAGGCAGTTTTTTTAAGGTTAGTTTTGACTCGTTGGTGCTTCCACACACGAGAGGTAGCCTCAACTTAATAGACATCAAAGCACAAAGTAAAGCACTTCTCTTAAATCGTTTTCGGAAAATGATAGACAATCCTGAACCCAATGTCGCTCAAACCCTGTTCCATCAGTGGGGTCCACATGACATGGAACCTCCGGTCAATATAACAACCATACCCAGGACATTTCTGCACGTGCAGCTATATGCTCTGGAATTTAGTTACATATTCAAGGATGCCAACACCCGAGCGAGAACAGCCGTCTTGAATAACAAGACGATATACGGCCATTTAACCGATACTACCAGGCGGAACCCTATCGAACTGAAGTATCCCCACCACAAGTGGAACATCATATGGCGAAACATCTTTAACGACATCTTACCATCGCATATCCAATCAGTATGGTACATGATGGCCATTGACAAGATTCCCACGAACGAGAAGCTGCATAAAATTAACCGTAGCCACACCCCAAGATTCGACCTATGCGGATTTGTGGACTCTTTGCAACACCGACTGACCTGCGGCCCAGCTAAGACAATTACTTCCTTTGCAAGGAACTTGCTGTCCTCGATCAAACCACCGAAAGATGCATAGACAAGCAGGAGCTGTTGTGGCCTTATAAGCTCAGATACCCCAGGACTAAAAATAACGCGGTGATCTGGTTTGTTGGCCACACGGCTACTTACGTCATCCAACACCGTAAAACTAGCTTTGTCGAATATTTCGCATATATTGAATGTGAACACTATAAAATTAAACACACCAGAACCTATGCACAACTATACGGTAATATGTTAAATATTGTCGTACGACCACCATTATCAGTTTCAGCGTCGATATTTTCGTTCTCAAAGTACTGATTCGGAGCAAAAGTAACCACACAAAGAAGAGCTTCTTCATTTTTTCGTGGACAGCGCTCCGCCTCTAAGAAGTTCGCTCCGAGTCGTTCATCACGTCTTTTGTCGCGGTATATTGTTGATTTGCCTTTATTCTTCTCATTCTGTAGCGCTACACAGAGCGTTCTCCCAAACCATGTGCCCTCTTGGAGGACTACGGCCGATAAGGAGGACTACTATTTCTTTATTCTTCTTACCCACTCCGGCGCTTCTCACTCTAAACGTTTCACCGTTCGTTGCTGCCATCAACTACGGACGCGCGCACTGTCAGCTGATAAGCGTGCACTCATCGCTGGAGACATCGTATTCGAAACGGATGAAATTTCTTTTGCTTTTTACACGCGGCACTGAACGACAGCTCATGAGCGATTTACACATGGACAAGGCGTGCAGAAGGGTAATGGAGGCCCTAATCTATGTTTTCTTTATTATTACAAAAAAAAAAAAAAAAAAAAAAAATAAGAAAAACGAAAAGAAAATAAAAGAAATAAAAAAAATGAAAAAAAAAGTTGAACAGACGACCGGGATTCAAATCTAACGTGGAATTTTTTTTTTCTTTACACCTGTCCGAAGATTTGTTGTGCATAAAAAATGTGGTTAAGGCGGAAAAAAAGTAAAAAAAAACCGATTAAGGCGCCTTGGTATAGTAAAAAAAAAAAAAAAAAAAAAAAAAAGGTTTCGACCCCTCGATCGTAGTGGTCATGCAGAACATGACTGGCGCGACGCAGACCGCTCGACCACCGCTCCCGGCGAACTGCCCTAAGCAACGATTGCAAACACGCCAGCAGCTCCCGTGAAAAATATATGAATGTGGTGGAGTACTAAGCGCATCCTGGAAATGATGCAGTAGAAGAACAGACCAGTATCACAGAGTGCAAACAAGACGTCGATGAGTTCCGGTGAAGTGAACCTGATGATTGCTGACACATCTAGGAAAGGAACAGGACCACCACCACCATCCCCACCGGTGATCTAAGGACGAGACTCTACTACGTACAGCACCCTTTTCCATAAAAATACATAATTACCTTATTAGTTACGTGTTGAAGACAACAACGCCGTTGGCTTACAATTCCATGCCCCTGAGCCCATATTTAGCATAGAACACTAAGAACATAATATTTTAATAGCAAGTAACCATCAGTGCGCAACACGCGCGGTCCATACAAATTGATACTAGCAGCAATTCAGTATCTAATTCCAAGTAAAAACGACTGCTAGTAGATCTCAACAACAACAACAACTGAGAACGACGGAGAGCGACTGAGAAAAAGGCTGTCGCCTCAGCAGCCTACTGCAAGTGAGCGCTCTGCTCACACTCACGGGCGACCTCTGGCGGCCCGTATCGCTACCGCTCACGTCAACCACTGTATGCGACCTTTCCAGAGATGTTACATACGACACAAGACGAACATTGTTACATTACGGGGTGTCAGAGGAGACACGGCGAGATGAACGCTGAGTATGCTGCGTGAGAAGGATGCTGACAGAGTTTCCACTAAAATGAGAATAGTCCTGAAATACCTTACAAATCAGAACTTCTTGCACAAATGGATCACCGCAACGATGAAGATGTTAGCGGCTGCGGACAAATTGACCGAAATTATTATATTGGCGCAATTAGAATGCTCAGATTGAATGGAAACTTACCTACGTGATATGCATATGGAACGCTACTGCGATGCGCAACAAGAAGTTAGAACTGCAAGATTTTATAGCAAGGCATAATGTGGACATCGTCTTACTTGCGGCCACAACTACTCTCAAATTATGATGGGATATTGCACCGACAGACAGCAGAAAGGGAGCTGAACTCCAAATTTCTTAGATACACGTTCCACATCGGGACGCGGAAATACTCCACCTACAATAAATGGAGGCCATGGCGGTAGCCGTTAGAACGGGCTTGGGAGAGGTGATATTGGTCGCAACGTACCTACGACGCTGACTTCCAGGCAATCCTAACCCGAATAGAATCACTTCTACCGGTGGAGCTTCGAATGCAAAGCATCCCACCTGGAACTCGCGAGTGACTAAACCTAGTGGACTTCAACTCCATCGGCTGGAACAGGAGTTTGATCTGGATCCAAGACATGCTCTAAGTCGTGACCGCCCTGATGACTTAGACATTTCTATAGTCAAAGCTCTTAAGATGGAGCCACGTCTACTAACTATCAATGTTCTGACGTCTCGGCACGATCGTGATCTTGCGTCTCTTATAGGCTCTCGTCAAATGTCGACGCGAAGGATTCACCTCATGACAATCTGGACGCAATTCAAAAGATATTTAGATAATAATGTGGTGTCTAATGTGGTGGAGAAAACAAAATGTTCAAATGTTTGTAAATTTTATGAGACCTGTGGTTATCAGTCCCTAGGCATAAAAACTACTTAAAATAACCTAACAGAAACACACACACCAAAGCCCGAGGAAGAAATATGTGATTGTCAAAACTGCAATAAAGCAAATGGCACAACTGGGTGGGGACCTGAATATAAGCAGTTTTTAAATATGTTCATTGCAAACCAGACTTTATCGAAACTTCCTGGCAGATTGAAATTGTGTGCCGGAAGCGGTACTGGCGGCAAATTGTCAAGGAACCGCTGGATGTGTTGTTGGGGTGTAACAGGCGATGCTGCCTGCACACATTATCGCAGTTATTCATGTGGTTAGTTTTACATTTCCAACTTTTGTAAATCATAAAAACAACAAAATAAGGAGGTAATCGTTACCATGGAATCATTTAATTTTTATTGCTGCTGAAGTTGATTTTGGCGGTGATGGTGGTTCTAGAGAGGCTCCCATAATTTCGTACCTCCCGAAGTTATAGTGAAATTAACCGATATTTAACATAAAATACTCTTATCTAAGTCTTTTTGGGAACTTGATTGAATTGATGAGTAAAATATGCCTGTTCGTGTTTTACAACAAATTAGCTACTTGCTAACAAATTTTGAACCAAAACAAAGACGTAAACCACAATGTAGGAAATTAATTGAACATATTTGCAGAGTGTATTACTGTGTTTCATTGCTACATTTACAGTTTTGTCTCTTGCCAATAGGTGGCATTACTCGCACGCTCCATCACGATGCTTCTTCCGCTTCTGTTTCTGTTAACTGCTGACATGACCTGAAATTCACCTTAAAAAAATCACGAAAATGCCTGTGTTTCCTACTTGGCGCTTGCGGTGACGGCTGGTCACCCCTGGAAATGGCGAATCTCGAGCTTTTGTTATGGTGAGCAGTGTGCGCTTGGTCGGTAAGTGCGGCCGTCTTATCGCGGCGTTCACTAAAGAGGAATTTCGTTGCACGAATATCGTTTCTGTGGCATGCACTTCCTATTTCTTTCTGGTACGTATTTCTAAACATACCGTCATGAAACTGGCCAGAGATGTGAAAGATGTTCTTTACATCCACATCTATACTCCACAAGCCACTTTACGGTGAATATTCAGTCTCCTCTCACAGGTGATGGCATACCCTGCACATGTTTTGCTACTTGCCGTGGAGATATACCACAGACGCCAAATGAAGCAATCATTAATAGAAAACACGCGTGAAGACAATGTGATGTGTGACATGGTAGTTAAACTTCTAGACGAGCATGTAAATAGCGCGAGTGAAACACTCGATATTGCAGACTGTGAATCTACAGACAGCGAAGAAACGGAAGAAAGTTGCACACATGAAGACTCTTCGAGTGATAGTGCCACATACGATCATCAAATATCTCTGAAAGCAACACAATTACATTATCAGAAAAAGAAAACGCGGTGAAGTATTGGTTGAACGAAAGTGGTAAAACGCCTACATGTCAGTACTGTTCAAAATATGTATCGCTTTGTCCGTTCTGAACGTAAATTGTATAGATGGAGAAAGGAAGTCGCTTGATTGTTGACACATCTAGGAAACGAACACAACCACCACCATCATCCACATCGGAGATCTGAGGACGAGACACTACTGCGACACAAGACGAAGATTGTTACGTTTCAACGTTACGGGGTGTCGGGGGAGACACAGGGAGAAGAACGCCGAGGATGGTACGTATAAAGGATGCTGACAGTTTCCACTAAAATGAGAACAGTCCTGAAATTCTTTAGCAGTCAATACTTCTTGCACAAATTGATCACCGCATTGTTGAAGATGTTGGCGGCTGCGGACAAATAGACCAAAATAATTATGCTGGTCGAATTGCTGGCGCAATTAGAATGCTCAAATGGAAACTCACATACGCGATATGCATATGGAACGCTACTGCGTTGCGTAACAAGAAGTTAGAACTGTTATAACAATGCATAAAGTGGACATCGTCTTACTTGTGGCCACAACAACCCTTCAAATTATGGTGGGACATCGCGTCGACCGACAGCGGCACGATAGTGGAACTTCGATACACGAATCCACATCAGGACGCGGAAATACCCCACCTACAAGACTAGGAGGCCACGGCGGTAGCAGTTAGAACGGGCTTGGGAGAGGTGATATTCGTCTCGACGAATCTACGACGCTGACTCGCAAGCAATCGTAACCCGAATGGACTCATTTTTACCGGTGGAGATTCGAATGCAAAGCAGGCCGTGATCGCCCTGATGAAGCAGTTATTCATGTGGTTAGTTTTACATTTCCAACTTTTGAAAATCATGAAAACAACAAAATAAGGAGGTAATCGTTACCATGGAAGCATTTAATTTTTATTGCTGCTGTGGTTGATTTTGGTGGTGATGGTGGTTCTATAGAGGCTCCCATAATTTCGTACCTCCCGAAGTAATAGTGAAATTAATGACATTTAACATAAAATACTCTTATCTAAGTCTTTTTGGGAACTT
Organism: Locusta migratoria; assembly: GCA_026315105.1. Lineage (NCBI taxonomy): Eukaryota > Metazoa > Arthropoda > Insecta > Orthoptera > Acrididae > Locusta > Locusta migratoria. The sequence goes on from CM048751.1 coordinate 22,088,820, forward strand.
GATTGAATTGATGAGTAAAATATGCATGTTCGTGTTTTACAACAAATTAGCTACTTGCTAACAATTTTTGAACCAAAACAAAGACGTAAACCACAACGAAGGAAATTAATTGAACATATTTGCAGAGTGTATTACTTGTGCTTCATCGATACATTTACAGTTTCGTCTCGTGCCGACAGGTGGCATTAGTCGCACGCACCATCACGACGCTTCTTCCGCTTCGGTTTCTACTTTCAGAAGCAGTTATCAGGAAGTATACAACGCACCAGCACGCATCGACGTATATCGAAGTCGAATTAGTGTTTCAGGGATGTGACTGTTAGCGCTCCGATTTGTTTCTGGGTCTTGCTTAGCCGTGTTAATGGGTTTACTGACAACGGCATGGATACCGGCGGCTACAGTCTGTGGTCCAGAGCATGAGCCTGCCATGTATCCTGGGTGCCAGCAGATACGGTCGTATCATGGAGCTCACGAGTCGCTAGTAATGGACATGCTACTGGAGGCAGTTAAGAAAGCTCTCTAAGAAACTACGCCAAAATGTCAAAGCCTTACGCGATACTATCGCTTTCAATCTTTGGGGGACCAGTCCCCTTATCTTAGCACAGCTTTAAGGTGCCTCGATTTTTAGTTACATGACCCCCTTCAGGAACTACATCAACAGCGGTACATCACCGGTCCACATACTGGACCGTAGAAGATAACCATCAAAGTGTAATATATAAATAAAATGACCGCAAGCCTCTTCTACTTTTATTCAGCACTGAAGTTTGGATCGTCGCTGTTGATCAGTTCACACCAATTGCTGCTTTACTCAGACGTACAATCATCGTGACATCTGAACGCTATACCTAACAGAGATAGATAGAGAGAGAGAGAGAGAGAGTTTATGTGTGTGTGAATGAAAAAGGGAGAGAGCGAGAGACAACCGCGGCGGACTGGACGAGTGCATTGGGGCGCTATGTTCCGATGCGCGAGACCGGACAAAAGCTGGAAATGTAGCACTCCCTTTCCTTAATCTCTCTTCCTGAAAACTGGGTACTTCAGTAGAAGCGGAAGAAATGATGTTCTGATGATTCGCGCGACTAATGCCACTTATCCGCAAGAGACGAAACAATATACGTAACGCTGAGGTACAATAATATGTTGTGCAAATATCTTGAAGTAATTTCCTTCGTTGTGGTTTACGTCATTGTTTCGGTTCAAAATGTAATAGGGGGTAGGTAATTTGTATAAAAACAAGACAACGCATATTTTATTCATACATTTAATCAAGTCCTCAGAAAGGCTTAGATAAGAGTATTTTCCGTAAATATCGTTTGATTTCAGTTATGATTTGGGGAGGTACGATTTTGTGGGAGCTTCAATGGTTTCGACGACGAAGACGACAATCATAGTAATCCATAGTAACAATCACGTCTTTATTTTATTGGTTCTGTTATTTACTAAATTTGGCGAAGTAAAATTATTTACCTGATTAACTCCATAAGCATCATCGTCTGCTTCATTCCAACAGCACAACAAGTCCTTCCTTGACTCTTTGCCGAGAAATTTAGAAGCGACTTTAGCTAGTAGTGGCGCCAACACTCACCAGTGATTCCATCTTCTTCACTTTGTATGGGTTCATAATTTCAGTTATTAGATCAGTGTACCACGAATTAACTCACAAATATATCTATAATATACCCGGTGAATAGGTGGTGTATTTTAGTATATCGTAGTGCAACATAGGTTAACATTATAGAAGTCGAAGGGGGTGGTAAGTGCCAGATAGCCGCCGTGGAATAGCCGTGGAGCGCGCGGTTGCTCGCTGTGGAGGTTCGAGTCCTCCCTGGGGCATGGGTGTGTGTTTTGTCCTTAGGTTAGTTTACCTAGGTTTAAGTAGTTTGTAAGCTAAGGACTTATGACCACGCAGTTTGGTCCGATAGATCTACAAACATTTGAACATTTGTAAGTGCCAGATAAACACCCTAGTGTGCTGCGGATCGAACCCAGGACTTTTAAATTTATAAGTATTTTGTGTAGGCGTTGGTTGAAAGCTTTAGGGACTCCTGAAGACTCTAGTGTAAACGTCACATCAATCGGAAGATATTACAGTTACTGATTAAATGTTTTATTGATTCGGTGTCTGTTCTTTTGGACATGTCCTAAATAACAGCTACCATTTGTTGAAATTAACTACTGTAATTTTATGAATTCCATATACTAAAACATTTCACCCATTTCGAGTCGTTGCAATAAATTCAATGGCGAAGTTGGTAGTTTCTGCTAGACCGGGATTCAGTACCGGATATTCCGCTTTGGGCCAGCGGTTGCGTAACCAATTAGGCTACGCCAGGCACGCACCCCATCCGAACACAAATTCTCAACTTGTAGCCCCCTGGCCATTGAGTCTTCTTGCTCGCAACCTATACTGAATTCCCGCAAGCGAACGCATTCAAACATTCGATCCCTTCCAGGAATGCAGTGTAGAATACGAGCAGAGGAATCGCTGGGCATGGGGCAAGAAGTTGAAAATTTTGGTTGGAATGGGTGGCCCATTTGGTTAAGGCAATCACTGACCCGAAGCGGAAAATCCGGGTTTAAATCCTTGTCCAACACAAACTATCAACTTTGCCGTTAATTTCAAAGCCCCAAAAAGTTCAAGTACGACGTATATTTAACTCAGAACGAAAAAAATCACATAAAAAGTTCTACGATACCTACTAAAATAGAAAGATACTACTAGAATTCGGACGCGGAGGCGTGGCCGAGTGTATTGGGCGCTAAGCTACGATGCGCGAAGCCATTCCTCGTCGAATCCTCCCCTCCCCCACTCGTCTAGTGCATGGATGTTTGTGCTGTCTTTAGCATAAACTAGTTGATACGAAGTTTGTAAGTTTAGGTACTTATGACTCCACAGTTAAGTCTCATAAGCTATACAAACAGTTGAACATTTCAGGTAAGTCCCATAACCTCTAGAAACATTTTAATTTGAACTAGAATTCATAACGTAATATTCACTAAAATTCTGTCCACAGGGACGCAAGTACGGTCTCAAGAGTTGATACTTGAACAAACATGTCCACATCATTTTCAATAACATCGTCTACTCCTTCAACCCGTTGTCGCTTGTACACAGAAGTTCCTGGCACAGTTCCTGGTGCTCTGCAGCTCTGCTGATTGACGAAAGTAGGTACCTCATGTACTGAATCAACTATTTTCTAGAGAACCAAGTACACTTGGGCAACTGAGGCCATAGAGCATACTTATGAAGGCGTGAAAAGCTTGGATGGTATACTAAGATTGACTAGGTAAACTATAGCAAAATGTATTTGTGAGATAACTCGTGGTATAAAGATGTCATAAATCAAATCGCAGACCCACATGGGATGCGAAAGATGGAATCACTGTTGAGCGTTGGCGCCACTTCTGGCCAAAACGTCTGCTACACTCTTCGGCAATTTGTCAAGGAGGCTCTGGATGTGTTGTTGGGATGTAGCAGGCGATGCAGCCTCCACAGATTACCGGAGTTATTCATGTGGTTAGTTTTACATCCCCAACTTTTGTAAACCATAAAAACAACAAATTAAAGAGTTAATCCTTACTATGGAAAGCATTCAGTTGTTGCTGTTATTTTTGAGGTTGTTGATGGTGATGGAGAAGCTCCCATAATTTCGTATCTCCCGAAGGATTATCCAAATTAATCGATATTTAAGGTAAAATAGTCTTATGTAAGTCTTTTTGAGACCTTTAAAGAAATTTATGAATAAAATTTGCGCGGTCATGTTTTCAAACAAATCACTACTCGCTAAAAAATTTTGAACAAAAACAAAGACGTAAACCATGATGAAGGACATTAATTGAACATATTTGCAGAGTGTATTACTGTGCTTCATCGCTGCATTTACAGTTTCGTCTCGTGTTTATAGGTGGCATTAGTCGCACGCATCATCACAACGCTTCTTGTGTGTGTGACAGAGAGAGAGATAGAGAGAGAGAGAGAGAGAGTGAGAGAAAGAGCCCCGGCGAAGTGGCCGAGCGCATTGACGCGCTGTGTTCCGATGCGCAAGGTCGTTTTACATCAGGGGTTCGAATCCCCCCTCCCACCTCGTGCATGAATGTTTGTGCTCTCTTTAGTATAAGTTAGTTTATAAGTAGTTTGTAAGTTTAGGGACTGATGACCTAGCAGTTAAGTCCCATAAGCTTAACCAATTAAAAAAGTATCAGAATAAGATTTCTGAACAGCAAAGTTCCTTGCTTACAATTTCCAATTTCAGTGTAGATGACGTCTTGGTTATGTGGAACACATGGATGTGATGGGTCACATGGGTCGACCGATGAAATAAACTTTCGTTTCATTGTTCATCGAAGTATGCATGCACGCCTGCTTTTTTTTTATTTTTTTATTTTTTTTATTTTTTTAAGAATATTTCAACGTTCACCTACCTCCTGCTCCTGGTGTGATTCCTCACGCGATATCCCCCAGTGACAAACATCAGACACAAAGGTAGCAGATTATCACGAAAATATAAATAAATTTCCAAATATATTCGTATAAAAATGAAAAATGTGGGCATCGTTAGATTCCATGCAGTATTCTTCTTCTGTAAGGAAAGAACCTGTCACAATAATGTCGGATAGAAAAATAAAATAATTACGTCTCCGATCAAAAAGAGTAACCTTTTATTTTCCTCAGATAAAAAGAAGAAAAACTCAAACATTTGTAAAACAAACGGAGCTAACTGCTACGGGCATCGTTCTTTAGAGTTACTAAACGAAATTGAGGATGACAAACAAACACACTCACGGCCGAAGGTAGACTGAACTAAAAACGGGTGACCTGGGCAGATTCACAATTTCACAACTGTGTGTTTTTAACTGCCATTAACTTATCCAGTCTGTCGCGGTGAAGAAAATAATTACCTACTTACACCGCACTGCTCGTCCGGGTAGTTGTGGCGACGCGGGAATGGCCGTGCGCTTTAAGGCTCCTTGTTGCGGAACACGCGGGTGGTTCCCGTCGGAGATTCGAGTCTTCCTTCGGGCGTGGTTTTGTGTGTGTGTTGTCCTTGGAGTAAGTTGGTTTAAGTAATTTGTAAGTCTAGGGACTGATGACCACTGCAGTTTGGTCGCATAGCTTTACAAACTTTTGAATGTTTGATAAAGCACATTGTTTTGTGTAATCGAACAGCCACATCACGCCATCTCATCCGAATAATAGAAACATTTTGCTTTGCCTATGATGTGAGAGCACATACGAATGGAATATGTGAGCGTAGGAATAGTAGTCGTTAATTTTATGTCGTGGTCTATCATATACGAGGGTTCGAACTTCATTAGTGGCAACCACTTAATCACGAACGATACCAAAGCGTTATATTTTTTCACCTGTTACTGTCAATCAAAGTAGTCATCAAAGTTGTGTAGAACCTTTTGGCAGCGATGTGGGAGGCGTTGTATACCGTTATCATAGCCTTTCTGTTGATGTGGCGAATGGAGCGGTGTACTACTTGTCGAATCTCTGGAAAAGTTCTGAAGAGAATGCCATGCAGAGGTTCTTTCATCTTCAGAATCACATCAAAGTGACAAGGACATACGTCAGAGGAGTATGGTGGATAGTACTGCTCTTCCCAGTCCCACCGATCGAACAAAGCCGCTGTACTGTCGTGCAAAATGATGGGTAGGTTGCATATCTGATCTCACGCGGTGCTCCAAAAACTAACAGAAATACTGTGCATTGGCGCCCTGCCGTAGAGGAACGTATTGCTTTAGGATAACGCCATCACAGTCGTTCACGAGAATTATCATAACTATCACCTTACTGGCGCTCTGACGCACTTTATAATTTCGCGGCGTTATGACGCCATTCGTTCGATAGGCGTTTCAGTGTTGGCTCGTATGTTCTTCCAGTTTCGAAAACATGGTGACACCGTTAAGATAGACCGCTCGCTCACAAAAGACTTTGTTCCCCTCGACTGTGCGCACGCCAGTGATGTGGGACGCGCGAGTCCATTTGTTCAGATGTTTGTTAAGCTTAAGGGACTTTATCTTCGTAACTGACTGGACAACTTATAGGTACTGGTAGTTGACAACTAAAGAGACACGAGCGACATTCTGCATCTTGCCAGTCGCGCGGTCTCAGGTACCATCTCACGGATTGCGCTGCCGCTCCCGTGTGTGTGTGTGTGTGTGCGTGTGTGTGTGTGTGGGTTTGTGTGTATTTGTATGTTTTTTACTTAGTGTAAGTTAAATAACGTTGTTTGCAAGTCCGTGGAATGAGGGCCCTAGCTATTTCGTCGCTTGGTTTTAGAAATATTTAACTTATATTTAATTTTAATCCTGGTGAATTAAAAGTTGCTCTTACTGAATAAAATGTACACCTTGAATGAACTTTCGAAGTGGTAAGGCTTATAAGATACAGAGGAGATCAAGGCATAACGTCCTGTCGAAATAGTGGTCATTGTGGCACATGCTCGGATAGCTGGTGTCTGGACGGAGTATAATATCGGCCGTGCCTTTTGAAAGGTACCAATCCCACATTTGCCTGATTTAGAGAAACTATGGAAAACCTGTATCAGGATGGCCCGAGACAAGTTCGTATCGACATCCTGTATGAGTATCTCTATGAAAACATCGTGAAATACTTAAGCTATTGCCGGCCGCGGTGGCCGAGGAGACTGAGGCGCTCCAGTCACGGTTTGCAGGACCATTACGGTCGGGGGTTGGAATCCCCCCTCGGGCATGGATATTTGTGCCGTCCTAGTTCGTAAGTAGTTCATAAATAGTTTGTAAGTTTAGGGACTGACGACCTCGTAGTTAAGTCCCGTAGACTATACAAACATTTGAAACTTAAGCTATTGTTGTGTTCTACATTGTTCTAACACGTTCTTTCCTTGAAGAATAATAGTAATACATCGAATCTAATGATTCGGATGTTCTTTTTTTACCAGCACCTTACATAAGTACACGTTACGTATTCGATCAAAGGAGGAGCAGGTAGATGAACGCTGATAAATTCTAAGAAATCTCGCATGAATTTTATCATAGCAAAAGAGAATTTGTTGTCAAGAGTTTTTACTTACTACGCAAGGGAATTCTAGGTACAATAAGACTAAAGGTTAACCGATTGGTAGGTTTTAACCCGTGACCCACTACATCAAAGTGTACCATTTAACCAAGACTCCATCTACACAGATATTGTACCCCGGGAACCAATATGCTTTTCAGATATCATATTCTGAGGTTACTTTCGAAAGGCTCATCCTAACTAGGTCAATACTGCAGGGACTGTACCTTCTGAAAATATATAGAATTCTTTAACAACTGTCAAAGTACGTCAATAAAAGGCCACATCGTCTCGAACGTACTCATCTTCCTTTTGCTTAGATATAGCGTCTATGCGCCACGATGACTGCACCAAAGCAGCGTATCCTTCGTGATACCTGCTTACTTATGTAGAAGCTGAACTGAATAAATGTCGTTTTTCTGATGCATGCAGGTAAAGCCACCTATCCGCAAGAGACGAAACTAGCGCTAAAGTACAGTAATATACTCTTTAATATGTTTCATTGTGATTATCGGATTTATTTTTATTTTTATTTATTTTATTTTATTTATTTATTTATTTTTGCTTAAAAATTACTTGGCGATTAGGTAATTTGTTTTAAAACACAACAATCTATATTCTATTCCTAAATTGAATACAGTTCTCAAAATGACTTATATAAGAGTAGTTTCCTTAAATATCGATTGATATTTCAGGGAGGTAAGAAACTATGGGAGCTTAAATACGAGGGTAAGTCAATTGTTATCCGCAAAGTATTTTATTGTAACAAAATACTAAACTTACACGAACATCATTTTTCGACATAGTATCCTTGCTTTTCAATGCACTTCGTCCACCGCTCTATAAGCTTTCTTATGCCCTCATAAAATAAGGTTTCCGGTTGAGCTGCGAGCCAGAAATGCACCGCTTCCTTCACTGCTTCGTCCGAGTCAAATCGACGGCCCCTTAATGCCTGTTTGAGTGGACCAAACAAGTGATAGAAGGGGCAAGTCGGGACTATATGGAGGATGATCCAGTACTTCGAATTTGAGTTTCTGGAGCGTTTCAGCAGTGCGGACAGCAGTATGCGGACGGGCATTGTCGTGCAACAACACAACACCTTCTGACATCAATCCTCGGCGTTTGCTTCGAATTGCAGGCTTTAGCCTTTCAGTAAGCATCTGACTGTAACGTACACTGTTTATTGTGGTGCCCCTTTCACCATAATGTTCCAGTACAGGACCTCGTGCATCCCAAATGTCGTATACACGTATGAGGCTACAACATCGTAAACTGGCAAAGAAGTCCGACGGTATCCTGGACACAGCTGGCTGACAATGATTAAAGCCGGAAACTGGCCGGTGACGCCAACCGTTAAACACCACAGTAAGTCAGCTGCAGTAAGCAGTAGCCGGTGCGTGGAAACAGCACATTAAACAAACAATTCAACACTTAGTCCCAAAAGAGTCTGACACAAGGAAGGTGGGCGGTTACCAAGATTTCATTAAAACTGCCAAATATACCCACTATCTGAGGAAGTAATCGAAGATGGGCAGAAAGAACACTGCCGTAAAATATGCTGACGTGCAGGGCAGGTAACTGATTGGCAACGGCTACATAAGCAGGAAATATATCCTGATGACTCTTAAGGAATGGTAATGAAAACAAAGCACTTGCGGATAATACAACACACTAGGAATCAATTAACAACGCCAAAATGGAACTAGAAGACAGATGTTACACCTTTTAATAGTGTATGAACAAAGGTACAAAACTACTGAACTACTATTCCACAACGGCGTTAATTCTGACACCATTTAACATGAAACGTCATTCTACGAGGATCCTACGGCCAGGAGCGCGACCGTATTATTGCAAGAAACAGCGTAAACGTTCTGTAAAGCTCAGAAATCGCTCATTTTTACTGTACAAATACACCGGTAACAGGCACAAAATAACAATAAAAATATGAGAAGCTTGCAAAGTTCACAACACACCATTAAATTTATTGTCAGAAGGCAACTGGTAGAGCGGTGGTACCCCATTCGCAAAGCACCAAAAGATGAATAGCCTATTTAACTTATTTGTTCCAAAGTGGTGAATGTAATGGAGTCCTTGGCTGCAGGAAATGTTAGTAAAAGTGCATAACACAATCGACAAATCCTCCAAAAGCTTAGCAACCCGTCGTGTGTTCAGAAAGTACAAACAATTTGCTCCACAGGTAGACATAACCTACCACGACCAAGTTCGTCATCGGCGCCACACACAGGTATGCTACAGATCTATGCTCCTCGCTCCACCGCCACAGCCAATTTTATGCCTCGCACGGGTCGGCAGTTAGGCTTGCTCCGGTCTTGCAGGCGTGATCGCATGAGGCGTCCGGTTTCGATCTGAGAGAGATCATCTTCAGGTGTGTTCTGTGACGAGGGTGGAGCTGGCGTGGAGCAGGCCCATCTGTAGGACGCGAAGAAGTCTCAAGAGTCGATACCTGAACAAACATGCCCATATGATTTTCAATAAAATCACCTGCTCCTTCAAATCGTTCTCGCTTGCACACAGAAGCTCCGTATCGCCACTTGTGACAATCCGTGACGACCGCACACATGGGCAACTGAGGGCATAGAGCATTCTTATGAAGGCATGAAAAGCTTGTATACTACACCTAGACTGATCAGGTAAAATATAGCCAAATGTATTTGTGAGATAGCTCGTGGTATAAAGATGTCATAAATCAAATCGCAGACCCACATGGGATGCGAAAGATGGAATCACTGGTGAGTGTTGGCGCCACTTCTGGCCAAAACGTCTGCTACACTCTTCGGCAATTTGTCAAGGAGGCTCTGGATGTGTTGTTGGGGTGTAGCAGGCGATGCTGCCTGCACATATTACCGGAGATATTCATGTTGTTAGTTTTACATCCGCAACTTTTGTAAATCATAAGAACAAGAAAATATGGAGGTAATCGTTACTATGGATAGCATTTAGTTGCTGCTGCTGTTATCGGGGGTGTTGATGGTGATGGTGGTAGAGAAGCTCCCATAATTTCGTACCTCCCGAGAGATTACTGAAGTTAATCGATATTTAAGATAAAATATTCTTATCTAAGTCCCTGTGAGAGGTTGACTGAATTTATGAATAAAATATGCGTGGTCATGTTTTCAAATAAATCAGCTACTCGCTAACAAATTTTGAACCAAAACAAAGACGTAAACCACAACTTTGGAAATTAATTGAACATATTTCCAGACTGTTATTACTATGCTTCTGTGCTACATCTAAAGTTTCGTCTTTTGCCGTGAGGTGGCATTACTGTCATGCATCATCAGTATGTTTCTTCCTCTTGTGTTCCTACTTACGGAAGAGGGTATCAGGAAGGGTACGTCGCACCAGCACGCATCGACGTATATCGAGGTCGAATTAATGTTTCAGGGATGTGACCGCTAGCGCTCCGAATTGAGTTTTGTTTTTGTGTCTTGGTTAGCCGTGTTCATGGACTGACGTTTACTGACAACGGCATGGATACCGGCGGCTACAGGCAGTGGTCCAGGATATGGCCCTACCATGTATCCTGGGTGCCAGCAGATACGGTCGTATCATAGACCCCACGAGTCGCTAGTAATGGACATGCAACTGGAGGCAGTTAAGAAAGTGCGATAAGGAACTACACCAAAATGTGGGAGCCTTACGCGATACTATCACTTTCAATCTTTGGAGGAACAGTCCCCTTATCTTAGCACAGCTTTAAGGTGCCTCGATCTTTAGTTACATGACCCCCTTCAGGAACTACATCAACAGCGGTACCTTACCGGTCCATACTAGACCATAGAAGTTAACCACCAAAGTGTAATAAATAAATAAAAGACCGCAAGCCTCTTCTACTTTTATTCCGCACTAAAGTTTGGATCGTCTCTGATGATCAGTTAACATCACTCGCTGAACATCACTCGCTGCTTTACTCAGACGTACAATCCTTGTGACATCTGAACTCTATATCTAAGAGAGAGAGAGAGAGATAGAGAGAGAGGGTATGTATGTGTGTGTGAATAAAAAATGAAGAGAGAGAGAAAGAATAAGGGAGAACCGCGGCGGATTGCAACAGCTTACTGGGACGCTATGCTCCGATGCGCGAGACCAGGCAAATGCTAGAAACGTAGCTTTCCCTTTCCTTAATCGAAGATAAGCCGTAAGGATAGCATTGATTCCCGTGTTCCTATATTTCTCCTGAATCCCAACTGATTATCCCCGACGTCAGCTTCTACCAGCTTTTCCATATTTCGGTAAATAATTCGTGGTAACATTTTGCAACCATGACTTATTAAACCGATAGTTCTGTAATTTTCACACTTGCCTGCACCTGTCTGCACCTCTCTAAGGTGTAGTGCCGAGACTTCACGATGACTGCCTGTGTGACAAAACCAGCGTACTCTTACTGAATCCTGGGTACTTCAGAAGGAGCGGAAGAAATGATGTTCTGATGATTCGTGTGACTAATGCCACCTACACGCAAATACGAAACAATAAACGTAACGCTGAGGTACAACAATATGTTCTGCAAATATGTTGAAGTAGTTTCCTTCGTTGTGGTTTACGTCATTGTTTCGGTTCAAAATGTAGTAGGGGGTACGTAATTCGTTTAAAAACACGAAACCAAAAATTTTATTCATAAATTCAATCACGTCCTTAGATAACAGTCTTTTCCTTAAATATAGATTGATTTCAGTTATGATTTGTGGAGGTAGTATTTTGTGGGAGCTTCAATGGTTTCGACGACGAAGACGACAATCAAGTGCTTCCATAGTAACGATGACATCCTTATTTTTTGTGATTTACTAAATTAGGCGAAGTAAAATTAATTACCTGATTAACTCCAGCAAGCAGCACCGTCTGCTACATCCCAACAGGGTAAAAGTGCAGTTTATGCGGCAGCGGCTAGCCTTCGTGCTCGCTAGGTTGGGAACGGCAGAGCAGCCAATCAGGAGTCGCGATGCCGCGGCCAATAAGAAACAGCGTTACTATTGTACTATGTAAACAAATCGAAGCGGTGTATGCAAACGTTTTTGACGATCTACAAGTTACAGTTGCTATCAGTATGGATGTCACGTGATCACTGTTTCGAATATATCATAAAATAAATAAAACATGCTATACCTGCTCTATGGTTGACAGGTTCTTGTATGTACCCTTGTCCGTCAGTAAAAGTAATTGCAATAATTTCCAAGAATGCTTGCAATCGAGGTAGCTCGGACTGAAAATATATCGAGCGTACAACTGTAAATTGATTCCATTTGAACCGGAGATTCGGGCGCTACGCGCCCTCACATACTAAAAAAAAACTTCTCGTTTAACCTATACTTAAGTTAACTTTCACTTAAAATGATTAATGCTTCGTACTAGTTATAAAACATGTTTGACTGCTGTGGTGCATTAATAATAGGTCAATTATCTAAAAATCTCTTATACATGGAAAATCAATTACAATCACACAAACGCCGCACCGATATCCTCGAATAAACTTCGAAATAAACTCGTAATGAAACACGCAATCTCATAGGCCGCGGTATCGCGACTTATGATTGGCTGCTCTGCCGTTCCCAACCTAGCGAGCACGAAGGCTAGCCGCTGCCGCATAAACTGCACTTTAACCTCCCAACAGCACAACAAGTCATTGCCAAGAACCGTAGAAGCGGCTTTAGCCAGTAGTGGCGCAACACTCACTTGTGATCCCATCTTCCTCACTCCGTATGGGACTATAATTTCAGTTATGAGATCTGCATACCACGTGTTATCTCACAAATATATCTATAATATTCCTGGTGAATAGCTGGTGTATTTCAAATATTCAAATGTTTGTTAAGCTTAAGGGACTTAATTACGGGGTTATCAGTCCCTAAACTTACAAACTACTTATGAACCACCTACAAATAAGGACGGCACAAATATCCATGCCTGAGGGGGGATTCAAACCCCAGACCGTAGTGGCCGTGCAGACCATGACTAAAGTCCTCTCCGCCACCGCGGCCGGCGGTGTATTTCAGTATATCGTAGTTCAACACAGACTAAGATTGTAGAAGGCGAAGTGGGTGGTAAGTGCCAGATAAACATCCTAGTGTGCTGCGTATAGAACCCAAGACCTTTAAATTTACAAGTATTTTGTGCAGGTGTTGGTGAAAGCTGTGGGGTCTCCTGAACGTCACATCTTGCGAAGATATTACAGTTACTGATTAAAAGTTTTATTGATATGGTGTCGGGTCTTTTGGACGTGTCCAAAATAACAGACACTATTTGTGGAAATTAACTGCCGTAATTTTATGTATTCCATATACTGAAACATTACATCGATTTTGAGTCGTTGTAATAAATTCAATGGCGAAGTTGGTAGTTTCTGCTAGACCGGGATTCAGTACCGGATATTCCGCTTTGGGCCAGCGGTTGCGTAACCAATTAGGCTACGCCAGGCACGCACCCCCATCCGAACACAAATTGTCAACTTGTAGCCCCCTGGCCATTGACTCTTCTTGCTCACAACCTATACTGAATTCCCGCAAGCGAACGCATTCAAACACTCGATCCCTTCCAGGAATGCAGTGTAGGATACGAGCAGAGGAATCTGTGGGCAGGGGGCAAGAAGTTGAAAATTTTGGTTAGAATGGAAGCCTGCCTGGGTGGCCAATTTGGTTTAGGCAATCACTGATCCGAAGCGGAAAATCCGGGTTTAAATCTTTGTCCAACACAAACTATCAACTTTGCCGTTAATTTCAAAGCCCCAAAAAGTTCAAATGTTTAAATATTTCGAACTGATTTAATGGGCTGGGTACACAAGAAAGAATGCAGAATTTGTCATTATTAGATTGCTGGATGGTAGTATCAGGAGCAACGCAATTCTTAATGTATTAATACACTTACCATATATGCTTGACTATGTAGGTGATAGAAAGATTTTGTCGATGTTACACAATGCAGAATAGTTGTACTTCATCGTATGTGCCTATTACAATAATAAAGGAATGGTCGAAACCATATGGAACAGCCTTATTAAGCATGGTGTGAATATATGAGAGGTAGAGTCCATTAATTACGTAATGCGTCTTCGACACCCTTACTCACTGGTGAGATGTCAATACATTTTGTTACAAGCCCCCTCCCTCCATCACTGCCACCAATCACACTCGAGACTTTTCAAAATCCGTATTTCAGTTTAAATACGTCAATCTGTGCGTGCTTACATTGTATTTATTTTTAAAAAAGGTATTATTTTTTAAAATTTATTTTAGTCTAGATACGACGTATATTTAACACAGAACGAATAAAATCACAAAAAATTCTTAGATTCCTACTAAAATAGAAAGATACTACTATAATTCGGCCGCGGTGGCGTGTACGAGCGTATTGAGGCGCTAAACTACGATGCGCGAGGCCATTCCTCGTCGGGGATTCGATTCCCCTCCCCCCCCCTCCCTAGTGCACGGATGTTTGTGCTGTCTTTAGCATAAACTAGTTCATAAGTAGTTTGTAAGTTAGGGTACCAATGACCCCGCATTTGCCGGCCGCGGTGGCCGAAGAGACTGAGGCCCTTCAGTACGGTCTGCACGGCTACTACGGTCGGGGGGTTCGAATCACCCCTCGTGCATGGATATTTGTGCCGTCCTTAGTCTTAGCTAGTTCATAAGTAGTTTGTAAGCTTAGGGACTGATGACCCCGTCGTTAAGTCCCATAAGTTCTACAAACATTTGAACATATTATTAACCCCGCAGTGATAAGCTACACAAACATTCGATCATTTCAGTTAAGTCCCATAAGCTCTAGAAACATCTGAATTAAAATTATAAATCGTAATGTAATATTTACTTAAATTCTGTCCACAGGGACCCAAGAGTCGATACTTGAAGAAACATGTCCGTATCATTTTGAATAAAATTGTCTGCTACTTCAACCCGTTGTCGCTAGTACACAGTGTATCACCACTTGTGACAATCCATGTGCGAAACGTTTCGTGGTGCTCTGCAGCTCTGGTGATAGACGAAGGTAGGTACCTCATGTACTGAAGCAACTATTTTCTGGAAAACCAAATACACTTGGGAAACTGAGGCCATAGAGCGAAAGATGGAATCACTGTTCAAAATGTTCAAATATTTGTTAAGCTTGTGGGACTTAACTACGGGGTCATCAGTCCCTAAACTTACAAACTACTTATGAACTACTTACGAACTAGGACGGCACAAATATCCATGCCCGAGGGGGGATTCGAACCCCCGACCGTAGTGACCGTGCTGACCGTGACTGCAGCGCCTCAGTCACCTCGGCCACCGCGGCCGGCTATGGAATCACTGCTACACTCTTCGGCAAATGTCAAGGAGGCTCTGGATGTGTTGTTGGGGTTGTAGAAGGCGATGCTTCCTCCACTCATTACCGGAGTTATTCATGTGGTTAGCTTTACATCCTCAACTTTTGTAAATCATAAAAATAACAAAATAAGGAGGTAATCGTTACTATGGAAATCATTCAGTTGTTGCTGCTGTTATTGAGGGTGTTGTTGGTGATGGTGGTAGAGGAGCTCCCATAATTTCGGACTTCCGTGAGGACTACTCGAATTAATCGACATTTAAGGTAAAATAGTCTTATGTAAGTCTTTTTGAGAACCTTTAAGAAATTTATGAATAATATATGCGCGGTCATGTTTTCAAACAAATCAGCTACTCGCTAACAAATTTTGAAACAAAACAAAGACGTAAACCACAACGAAGGAAATTAATTGAACATATTTGCAGAGTGTATTACTTGTGCTTCATCGATACATCGATACATTTACAGTTTTGTCTCGATGCAGCAAGCATCCAGAGGGCATGTTGCTGGTTTATAATGAGAGGCAGTTTTTTTAAGGTTAGTTTTGACTCGTTGGTGCTTCCACACACGAGAGGTAGCCTCAACTTAATAGACATCAAAGCACAAAGTAAGGCACTTCTCATAAATCGTTTTCGGAAAATGATAGACAATCCTGAACCCAATGTCGCTCAAACCCTGTTCCATCAGTGGGGTCCACATGACATGGAACCTCCGGTCAATATAACAACCATACCCAGGACATTTCTGCACGTGCAGCTATATGCTCTGGAATTTAGTTACATATTCAAGGATGCCAACACCCGAGCGAGAACAGCAGTCTTGAATAACAAGACGATATACGGCCATTTAACCGATACTGCCAGGCGGAACCCTATCGAACTGAAGTATCCCCACCACAAGTGGAACATCATATGGCGAAACATCTTTAACGACATCTTACCATCGCATATCCAATCAGTATCGTACATGATGGCCATTGACAAGATTCCCACGAACGAGAAGCTGCATAAAATTAACCGTAGCCACACCCCAAGATTCGACCTATGCGGATTTGTGGACTCTTTGCAACACCGACTGACCTGCGGCCCAGCTAAGACAATTACCGACTTCCTTTGCAAGAAACTTGCTGTCCTCAATCAAACCACCGAAAGATGCATAGACAAGTAGGAGCTGTTGTGGCCTTATAAGCTCAGGTACCCCAGGACTAAAAATAACGCGGTGATCTGGTTTGTTGGCCACACGGCTACTTATTGAATGTGAACACACCAGAACCTATGCACAACTATACGGTAATATGTTAAATATTGTCCTACGACCACCATGATCAGTTTCAGCGTCGATATTTCCGTTCTCAAAGTACTGATTCGAAGCAAAAGTAACCATACAAAGAAGAGCTTCTTCATTTTTAGTGGACAGCGCTCCGCCTCTAAGAAGTTCGCTCCGAGTCGTTCATCACGTCTTTTGTCGCGGAATATTGTTTATTTGCCTTTATTCTTCTCATTCTGTAGCACTACACAGACCGTACTCCCAAACCATATGCCCTCTTGGAGGACTATGGCCGATAAGGAGGACTACTCTTTCTTTATTCTTCTTACCCACTCCGGCGCTTCTCACCCTAAACGTTTCACCGTTCGTTGCTGCCATCAACTACGGACGCGCGCACTGTCAGCTGATAAGCGTGCACTCATCGCTGGAGACATCGTATTCGAAACGGATGAAATTTCTTTTGCTTTTTACACGCGGCACTGAACGACAGCTCATGAGCGTTTTAAACATGGACAATGTGTGCAGAAGGGTAATGGAGGCCCTAATCTATTTTTTCTTTATTATTACAAAAAAAAAAAATAAAATAAAATAAAATAAAAAAACGAAAAGAAAATTAAAAATTAAAAAATAGAAACTAAGTTGAACAGACGACCGGGATTCAAATCTAACGTGGAACTTTTTTTTTTCTTTACACTTGTCCGAAGATTTGTTGTGCATAAAAAAAGTGGTTAAGGCGGAAAAAAGTAAAAAAATAAAACGATTAAGGCGCCTTGGAATAGTAAAAAAAAAGGATTCGACCCCTCGATCGTAGTGGTCGTGCAGAACATGACTGGCGCGACGCAGACCGCTCGACCACCGCTCCCGGCGAACTGCCCTAAGCAACGATTGCAAACACGCCAGCAGCTCCCCTGAAAAATATATGAATGTGGTGGAGTACTAATCGCATCCTGGAAATGATGCTGTAGAAGAACAGACCAGTATCACAGAGTGCAAACAAGACGTCGATGAGTTCCGGTGAAGTGAACCTGATGATTGCTGACACATCTAGGAAAGGAACAGGACCACCACCACCATCCCCACCGGTGATCTAAGGACGAGACACCACTACGTACAACACCCTTTTCCATAAAAATACATAATTACCTTATTAGTTACGTGTTGAAGACAACAGCGCCGTTGGCTTACAATTCCATGCCCCTGAGCCCATATTTAGCATAGAACACTATGAACATAATATTTTAATAGCAAGTAATCATCAGTGCGCAACACGCGCGGTCCATACAAAATGATACTAGCAGCAATTCAGTATCTAATTCCAAGTAAAAACGACTGCTGGTAGATCTCAACAACAACAACTGAGAACGACGGAGAGCGACTGAGAAAAAGGCTGTCGCTTCAGTAGCCTACTGTACGTGAGCGCTCTGCTCACACTCACGGGCGACCTCTGGCGGCCCGTATCGCTACCGCTCACGTCAACCACTGTATGCGACCTTTCCAGAGATGTTACATACGACACAAGACGAACATTGTTACATTACGGGGTGTCAGAGGAGACACGGTGAGATGAACGCTGAGTATGCTACGTGAGAAGGATGCTGACAGAGTTTCCACTAAAATGAGAATAGTCCTGAAATACCTTACAAATCAGAACTTCTTGCACAAATGGATCACCGCAGGCATGATGATGTTAGCGGCTGCGGACAAATTGACCGAAATTATTATATTGGCGCAATTAGAATGCTCAGATTGAATGGAAACTCACCCACGTGATATGCATATGGAACGCTACTGCGATGCGTAACAAGAAGTTAGAACTGCAAGATTTTATAGCAAGGCATAAAGTGGACATCGTCTTACTTGCGGCCACAAGTACCTCTCAAATTATGATGGGATATTGCACCGACAGACAGCAGAAAGGGAGCTGAACTCCATATTTCTTAGATACACGTTCCACATCGGGACGCGGAAATCTCCACCTACAATAAATGGAGGCCATGGCGGTAGCCGTTAGAACGGGCTTGGGAGAGGTGATATTGGTCGCAACGTACCTACGACGCTGACTTCCAGGCAATCCTAACCCGAATAGAATCACTGGAACTCGCGAGTGACTAAACCTAGTGGACTTCAACTCCACCGGCTGGAACAGGAGTTTGATCTGGATCCAAGACATGCTCTAAGTCGTGACCGCCCTGATGACTTAGACATTGCTATAGTAAAAGCTCTTAAGATGGAGCCACGTCTACTAACTATCAATGTTCTGACGTCTCGGCACGATCGTGATCTTGCGTCTCTTATAGGCTCTCGTCAAATGTCGACGCGAAGGATTCACCTCAGGACAATCTGGACGCAATTCAAAAGATATTTAGATAATAATGTGGTGTCTAATGTGGTGGAGAAAACAAAATGTTCAAATGTTTCTAAATTTTATGAGACCTATGGTTATCAGTCACTAGGCATAAAAACTACTTAAAATAACCTAACAGAAACACACACACCAAAGCCCGAGGAAGAAATATGTGATTGTCAAAACTGCAATAAAGCAAATGGCACAACTGGGTGGGGACCTGAATATAAGCAGTTTTTAAATATGTTCATTGCAAACCAGACTTTATCGAAACTTCCTGGCAGATTGAAATTGTGTGCCGGAAGCGGTACTGGCGGCAAATTTCAAGGAACCGCTGGATGTGTTGTTGGGGTGTAACAGGCGATGCTGCCTGCACACATTGAAGCAGTTATTCATGTGGTTAGTTTTACATTTCCAACTTTTGAAAATCATAAAAACAACAAAATAAGGAGGTAATCGGTACCATGGAAGCATTTAATTTTTATTGCTGCTGTAGTTGATTTTGGTGGTGATGGTGGTTCTATAGAGGCTCCCATAATTTCGTACC
Source organism: Locusta migratoria (assembly GCA_026315105.1). Taxonomy (NCBI): domain Eukaryota; kingdom Metazoa; phylum Arthropoda; class Insecta; order Orthoptera; family Acrididae; genus Locusta; species Locusta migratoria. The sequence goes on from CM048751.1 coordinate 22,108,341, forward strand.
TCCCGAAGTAATAGTGAAATTAATCGATATTTAACATAAAATACTCTTATCTAAGTCTTTTTGGGAACTTGATTGAATTGATGAGTAAAATATGCCTGTTCGAGTTTTACAACAAATTAGCTACTTGTTAACAAATTTTGAACCAAAACAAAGACGTAAACCACAACGTAGGAAATCAATTGAACATATTTGCAGAGTGTATTACTGTGCTTCATTGCTACATTTATAGTTTTGTCTCTTGCCGATAGGTGGCATTACTCGCACGCTCCATCACGATGCTTCTTCCGCTTCTGTTTCTGTTAACTGCTGACATGACCTGAAATTCACCTTAAAAAAATCACGAAAATGCCTGTGTTTCCTACTTGGCGCTTGCGGTGACGGCTGGTCACCCCTGGAAATGGCGAATCTCGAGCTTTTGTTATGGTGAGCATTGTGCGCTTGGTCGGTAAGTGCGGCCGTCTTATCGCGGCGTTCACTAAAGAGGAAATTCGTTGCACGAATATCGTTCATGTGGCATGCACTTCCTATTTCTTTCTGGTACGTATTTCTAAATATACCGTCATGAAACTGGCCAGAGATGTGAAAGATGTTCTTTACATCCACATCTATACTCCACAAGCCACTTTACGGAGAATATTCAGTCTCCTCTCACAGGTGATGGCATACCCTGCACATGTTTTGCTACTTGCCGTGGAGATATACCACAGACGCCAAATGAAGCAATCATTAATAGAAAACACGCGTGAAGACAATGTGATGTGTGACATGGTAGTTAAACTTCTAGACGAGCATGTAAATAGCGCGAGTGAAACACTCGATATTGCAGACTGTGAATCTACAGACAGCGAAGAAACGGAAGAAAGTTGCACACATGAAGACTCTTCGAGTGATAGTGCCACACACCATCATCAAATAACTCTGAAAGCAACACAATTACATTATCAGAAAAAGAAAACGCGGTGAAGTATTGGTTGAACGAAAGTGGTAAAACGCCTACATGTCAGTACTGTTCAAAATATGTATCGCTTTGTCCGTTCTGAACGTAAATTGTATAGATGGAGAAAGGAAGTCGCTTGATTGTTGACACATCTAGGAAACGAACACAACCACCACCATCATCCACATCGGAGATCTGAGGACGAGACACTACTGCGACACAAGACGAAGATTGTTACGTTTCAACGTTACGGGGTGTCGGGGGAGACACAGGGAGAAGAACGCCGAGGATGGTACGTGTAAAGGATGCTGACAGTTTCCACTAAAATGAGAACAGTCCTGAAATTCTTTAGCAGTCAATACTTCTTGCACAAATTGATCACCGCATTGTTGAAGATGTTGGCGGCTGCGGACAAATAGACCAAAATAATTATGCTGGTCGAAATGCTGGCGCAATTAGAATGCTCAAATGGAAACTCACATACGCGATATGCATATGGAACGCTACTGCGTTGCGTAACAAGAAGTTAGAACTGCAAGATTTTATAACAATGCATAAAGTGGACATCGTCTTACTTGTGGCCACAACAACCCTTCAAATTATGGTGGGACATCGCGTCGACCGACAGCGGCACGGTAGTGGAACTTCGATACACGAATCCACATCAGGACGCGGAAATACCCCACCTACAAGACATGGAGGCCACGGCGGTAGCAGTTAAAACGGGCTTTGGAGAGGTGATATTCGTCTCGACGAATCTACGACGCTGACTCGCAAGCAATCGTAACCCGAATGGACTCATTTTTACCGGTGGAGATTCGAATGCAAAGCATCCCACCTGGAACTTCAACTCACCTGCTAGAACAGGAGTGTGATCTGGAAGTAGGGGTCCGAGACATGCTCCAGGCCGTGATCGCCCTGATGACTTAGACATTGCTGTAGCACAAGTTCTTAAGGTGGAGCCACGACTACTAATAATCAATGTACTGACGTTTTTATATATGTTCAATGCAAATAACACTTTATTTGAAACTTCCTGTGTGCCGGATCCGGGACTGGTGGCAAATTGTCAAGGAGCCTCTGGATGTGTTGTTGGGGTGAAACAGGCGATGCTGCCTGCACACATTGAAGCAGTTATTCATGTGGTTAGTTTTACATTTCCAACTTTTGAAAATCATAAAAACAACAAAATAAGGAGGTAATCGGTACCATGGAAGCATTTAATTTTTATTGCTGCTGTAGTTGATTTTGGTGGTGCTATAGAGGCTCCCATAATTTCGTACCTCCCGAAGTAATAGTGAAATTAATGGATATTTAACATAAAATACTCTTATCTAAGTCTTTTTGGGAACTTGATTGAATTGATGAGTAAAATATGCATGTTCGTGTTTTACAACAAATTAGCTACTTGCTAACACTTTTTGAACCAAAACAAAGACGTAAACCACAATGAAGGAAATTAATTGAACATATTTGCAGAGTGTATTACTTGTGCTTCATCGCTACATTTACAGTTTCGTCTCGTGCCGACAGGTGGCATTAGTCGCACGCACCATCACGACGCTTCTTCCGCTTCGGTTTCTACTTTAAGAAGCAGTTATCAGGAAGTATACAACGCACCAGCACGCATCGACGTATATCGAAGTCGAATTAGTGTTTCAGGGATGTGGCTGTTAGCGCTCCGATTTGTTTCTCGGTCTTGCTTAGCCGTGTTAATGGGTTTACTGACAACGGCATGGATACCGGCGGCTACAGTCTGTGGTCCAGAGCATGAGCCTGCCATGTATCCTGGGTGCCAGCAGATACGGTCGTATCATAGACCCCACGAGTCGCTAGTAATGGACATGCTACTGGAGGCAGTTAAGAAAGCTCTCTAAGAAACTACACCAAAATGTCAAAGCCTTACGCGATACTATCACTTTCAATCTTTGGGGGACCAGTCCCCTTATCTTAGCACAGCTTTAAGGTGCCTCGATCTTTACTTACATGACCCCCTTCAGGAACTACATCAACAGCGGTACATTACCGGTCCACATACTGGACCGTAGAAGTTAATCACCAAAGTGTAATAAATAAATAAAATGACCGCAAGCCTCTTCTACTTTTATTCCGCACTGAAGTTTGGATCGTCGCTGTTGATCAGTTCACACCAATTGCTGCTTTAGTCAGACGTACAATCATCGTGACATCTGAACGCTATACCTAACAGAGATAGATAGAGAGAGAGAGAGAGAGTTTATGTGTGTGTGAATGAAAAAGGGAGAGAGCGAGAGACAACCGCGGCGGACTGGACGAGTGCATTGGGGCGCTATGTTCCGATGCGCGAGACCGGACAAAAGCTGGAGATGTAGCACTCCCTTTCCTTAATCTATCTTCCAAGATTATCCCCGAGGTCAGTATCTACCAGCTCTTCCATCCTTCTGTAAATACTTCGTGATAAAATTTTGCAACCATGACGTATTAAACTGATGGTTCTGTAATTTTCACACCTGACCGCACCTGCTTTCTGTGGAATGGGGATCGCTCTCAGGTGTATTGTCCATACATCACAATGATTGCCTGTGTGAGAAAACCAGCGTACTCTTCCTGAAGCCTTGTAAGAAGCGGAACAAATGATGTTCTGATGATTCGCGCGACTAATGCCACTTATCCGCAAGAGACGAAACAATATACGTAACGCTGAGGTACAATAATATGTTGTGCAAATATCTTGAAGTAATTTCCTACGTTGTGGTTTACGTCATTGTTTCGGTTCAAAATGTAATAGGGGGTACGTAATTTGTATAAAAACAAGACAACGCATATTTTATTCATACATTTAATCAAGTCCTCAGAAAGGCTTAGATAAGAGTATTTTCCTTAAATATCGTTTGATTTCAGTTATGATTTGGGGATGTACGATTTTGTGGGAGCTTCGACGAAGACGACAATCATAGTAATCCATAGTAACAATTACGTCTTTATTTTATTGGTTCTGTGATTTACTAAATTTGGCGAAGTAAAATTATTTACCTGATTAACTCCATAAGCATCATCGTCTGCTACATTCCAACAGCACAACAAGTCCTTCCTTGACTCTTTGCCGAGAAATGTAGAAGCGACTTTAGCTAGTAGTGGCGCCAACACACACCAGTGATTCCATCTTCTTCACTTTGTATGAGTTCATAATTTCAGTTATTAGATCTGTGTACCACGAATTAACTCACAAATATATCTATAATATACCCGGTGAATAGGTGGTGTATTTTAGTATATCGTAGTGCAACAGAGGTTAACATTATAGAAGTCGAAGGGGGTGGTAAGTGCCAGATAGCCGCCGTGCAGTAGCCGCGGAGCGCGCGGTTGCTCGCTGTGGAGGTTCGAGTCCTCCCTGGGGCATGGGTGTGTGTTTTGTCCTTAGGTTAGTTTACCTAGGTTTAAGTAGTTTGTAAGCTAAGGACTTATGACCACGCAGTTTGGTCCGATAGATCTACAAACATTTGAACATTTGTAAATGCCAGATAAACACCCTAGTGTGCTGCGGATCGAACCCAGGACTTTTAAATTTACAAGTATTTTGTGTAGGCGTTGGTTGAAAGCTTTAGGGACTCCTGAAGACTCTAGTGTAAACGTCACATCAATCGGAAGATATTACAGTTACTGATTAAATGTTTTATTGATTCGGTGTCTGTTCTTTTGTACATGTCCTAAATAACAGCTACCATTTGTTGAAATTAACTACTGTAATTTTATGAATTCCATATACTAAAACATTTCACCCATTTCGAGTCGTTGCAATAAATTCAATGGCGAAGTTGGTAGTTTCTGCTAGACCGGGATTCAGTACCGGATATTCCGCTTTGGGCCAGCGGTTGCCTTAACCAATTTTTTTTTTTTTTCCTTGCTCTCGCCAATTTTTGCCTTCTCGGCCCGGCTTCATTGCCGTTGAACTGAATATTTCTTGCAAGAAAAATTAAACTTCCTCTTCTGCGGTGGTTACCCGTATTAGTGTGAGGGTCCATTCTTCTTCTTCTTCTTTTCCATAAATATAACCAAAGCTGCTTGCAAGGTGTCGGGACAGTATGTGCACTTAGTAGCTGTCTCTCCTTGCCAGTAAGGAACTAAACAGTGTGGAACGTTCTTCTTAGGGTGAAAAACTAAAGAGAAATAAAGGAAATAAAGAAATCATCTCCGCGGTTAGTTCAGTCACATGGAAGCCTCCAGCGTTCGTCTTCTCGAAGTGGTCTTGCAAGTGGTCCGTTTCAGTTACAACTTTTACTGTTTCCGACGTGTAGTTTTGCATGCGTCTTCTCATAACACTGATGGCTCCATGGCTTTAATAGCCGCGTTTCTGTGAGCACTAAAGTCTATAACTTGATACTATCTGTAATATCTTTATGTCTTCACCATAATTTTCAACATATTTCCGTATGTGTTCGTGTAATCACTTTGTAGTCTTATTTTGTCATGTTCGTATTCCAAGTAAGCGCGATAATCGGCAAGTGATGCTGAACGGTTATAGATGGCATAGACAGCAGTGTGGCCTAAAAGCCAAATCGCTGCATTGTTCTTCTTACGGGGGTACCTCAGTTTTTCTGGTCGTAATAACTCTAAAATATCTATGTTTTGCGAAACCGTTCGGTCGATAATGGCCAATCTGCATCGCATGAATTCCACGATCAACTCAGTTGTACCGCAGGTGAGTCTGTGAATTAATGTGTCCACGTATCCACAGTTTGTACAGGCGGGTGTTGGGGCCAGGTGAATGTTGTTAAGTTTCTCATTAGTCGGCACTTCATCATTAACAATTATGTACCACATTGATTTGATGCGTAACGGTAGTATAGGACTGTGCACATTTCTCCAGATCGTATTCCATTTTGAATGTGGATATTTGTTTGTTATCCGGTTTTCTCGGCCTTCTGTTGTTAAGAAGTTGTAGATTTTCTTATTCGTATAGGGCGGGTTGATGTCATCAGCGTGCTTTATATAACTGAATTCTCTGTAGTAAAATCTGACATGGCGAAAGTTTAAAGGTATTGCAGCTTCATAAATTGGTGGCATCAAACTGCTCGGCTTCCAGTGTGATATTAACCATTGGGTTAGGCTCGGCGTCCGTTTATTTATAATTTTACTAATGCGACCGATTAGTAAAGTCCGGCATTTATATCTGGCGTGAATTAAACCAAGCCCTCCGCGTTCACGAGGTAAGGTTAAGGTGTCAAAGCAGACTTTAAAAATATGGCCCCTTAGAACGTACCAGCAGAACGCCTTCTGGATACTATCTGCTAGGTGATTTGACACCGGTATGATCTGGGCCAAATAAAACATCCTGCTCGCTATCGATATCCTGACTGTGTGCACTCTTTGCAACAAATCCAAATCTCTGTCAGAATAAATACGAGTTGTGGCTCGGATCTTGTGTAACATGTCTGTCCAATTCTTTGTTGCCATGGCATCCGGTGTCGCGCTCCAGTAGACTCCAAGCGATTTATGTTGCACTTTTGTTTCACACCAATCTAGGTAGGTGGTGTTGCCGATGCCTCTTCCTATGTGCAGCAGTGTTGTTTTCTTCGTATTCATCTTCGCTCCGGTTGCTATGTTAAAAGTAGTAATTACTTCCCTCACTCTCGCCAGATCGTCCGTGGATGTTATTGCCAAACATACGTCATCCGCATATGCAATGCAAGCAATTTTCCACATTCCTATACTGATTCCCGCTGTCGCGCGTGTTATGCTTGCCAGCAAAGGCTCGACAGCTATGGCGTATAAAGCCATTGATAGAGGACAACCTTGCCGGATAGATCTCCTTATGGGTAGTGTCTCAGTCATGTGACCGTTAATCAACACACGTGATGTAGCATTAGAGACACAGTTCTGTAGCAGGTGGAGAAAACGTTGCCGAAACCCCATCCTCGACATTGCCTTGAATAGATAGTCGTGGCTGATACGATCATAGGCTTTTTCAAAATCTAAAAATAGTAGGGCGCCGGGTTCATCATTTTCTGCTAGGGTACATATAATATCCCGTAATTCGCAGGCGGCTGATATCACACTGCGTCCCGGTAATGCGCTGTACTGGTATTCGCCTAGTATCGTATGTAACACTGATTGCATCCGCTTCTTGATTGCCCTCGTTATAATTTTATAATCCGCATTTAATAGCGTAATAGGGCGCAATTCCTGAATCTTCTTGCTGTTTCCTTTCTTCTTCAGCGGCACAATAAACCCTTCTTTCAGTTCATTCGGGATTGTTTGAAGTAGGTACATTTCGTTTGCAATTTGTGTTAAGGTTGGGCCCAATATATGCCAGTAGTGTTGATATAGTTCAGAACATAGTCCATCGGGTCCGGGAGACTTCCGCTTTGCTGCATTGTGTACTGCCTCTTGAATATCTTCCTCGGTGAAAGGAGCTTCGAGGCCCTCGTTGTCTTCGTCAGAGAGGAGGGAGACTATTTCGTCAGTGACGTCATGAGAAGCTCTATCATTTGTCTCGTGCCTGTCATAGAGGTCCTTATAATAGCTGTATACCCGTTGTATTATGTCACGTTGTCTAGTAGATATGTTCCCTGCACCATCATCTACCTCTTCAATTAGTTTTGCTTTTTGACGTCACAGTGTCCGTAGGGTGTGGTATAGCGTCGCCGTTTCCTCCGTTGCAATGTCTTTCGGCTGGGAACGTATTATTGCGCCCTCCAGTTGTTTGCGGTACAAATTTGTTATCTTTGCCTTGTACCTTTTGATGCGCCGGTAAGCATCCTCAACTCTGACATCTGCGGAATGATAAAGATCCCGAAGGCCAGAAAAATAGAATTCTATGGTCCGTTTATTCCAATAGGACTTTTGGTAAGCATAACTCTTTATCGTTGAACGAATTTTGGGTTTCGCTCTACGTAACCACCATTCAACAGTTGATCTGTATTGGGTTCGGGAGCGTTGTACGTTCTCCCACACTCGCTGGATTTCCTCATCCAGTTGTTTGTCTCGTAATAGACTCACGTTCATCTTCCAGTAGCCTCTCCCTCGAAACACTTGGGGGCGCTGGAGGTTTATATAACATTGGTGGACACTGTGATCAGAGAAGCCAACGGGTGAAATGTCACTGTTCACTACATTGGGAGCGAGAGTTTCGGACACATAGATACGATCAATCCGGCTGGCCGAATTACTCGTTATATGGGTATACGCGATGCGGTTTCCATGTATTTTTTCCCAGGTGTCTATCAAATTGATCCCATGGACTAGGTGGTCAAGTTCTAAACACTTGTTGAAATGTGGTGTCTGATCTTTGGCTGAGATTACACAATTAAAATCTCCCCCAATAATACAGTTCGTGGCACATTCGTTGATTAAAAAAGGCACCTCATGTTTATAGAAGGAGGAGCGTTCCCGTCGGCGGTTGTTGCCCGACGGCGCATACAAATTTATAAGTTGAACGCCATTAATTTTACAGGCTATGCCACGACCATTTGTAAGTCGAACGATATGCGAGTGAGGAATGCCATCTCGTAGTAAGATTGCCGTTCCTGTGTGGTCTTCTTCACTGATGTTCGTGAGTGTGACAAACCCCTCTACGTTTGGCTCTACGCTAACTTCTTGAAGGAGCCCAATATCTACGTTCGTGTTATATAAGAAGTCCTTAAGCGTTCTAAATTTTAATTCACTCTGGATTCTACAGATATTAATAGTTGTTATATTGTATGTAAAATTACCATTCATTTTTGGGGAAAGATTCAAGTAACATTATATACTGCTATATCAACACAAAAACACATATTATTATAAGCTATGTTTGGTACTCGTTAGTATCCATTCCGTCATCTTGCGGAGACGGTTCATCCAAAACTTTTTGTAAACATGGGCCGTGATTGTTCTATCTGCGGAAGTTGTGGCGGGTGCTCCTAGATTTCCAAGTTGCTGATATTTTAATTTTGCAGCAACTTGTTGGGCTACAGGCCTCAACTGATTGGCTACTTCAGCAGCACCCCCACGAGCAACCCGTATTTTCTTTTTTTCAGGGGAGGTTTGCCCTTTAACTTCCTTCTGTGAATCCGATGACGACTTTTTAGATTTTTTTTGCGCCAGAGACCGGTCTATCAGTAGTCATCAAAGGTTTGTCAAGGGTTCCATGGGAGTCTGTCACGCCTTCGTCGAGTTTTTCTATCTGTTGTGGAGTATTACCGTTGATGGTTGCAGGTACACACGGAGAATCAGTTGGGGAGGTGTCGGAAGTCGCACTTGTCGTGTCCGACGATGCATCGGGCGCGCCCTCTTTCTCTCCGAGAACATCCGTCAAAGGTGTGTCACCCGCTGGGTTACATGTGACAGAACTCAGTTCGGCAACAGCACTTAATTGTGGGGTCGGTTTGTTGCCTTCACGAGCTTCCGACATTTCAACGTCATCGCTCCACGACAGTGCATTTGTTGGCGGCACTACAGAGTTTGCTGCCGCGGCAGCTAGCACTACGTCATCGGGAGGGGTGGCGTCGCGCTCCGTTCCAGTAAACAAACGGCTGGCGACTGAGGCATACTGAGGGCGCGGTCTGCCTTCCGCATCGACCTCGACGGGGAGCTGAACTGGTGCACGCCTGCGTGGACATTCCGCTCTAAGGTGTCCAGGCAGATTACAAGCGGAGCAAGTGCGTGGTTGTCCCTCATATACCACGAGAGCCCTGAAGCCACATACATTAACGAAGGACGGTATGTGTGACTGAAGGTCAATTTTTACTGTTCTCACACCATTATCGACCTTGTAATGCATGTTGCCGCCCCAACGATCAGCAGTCACTGCATATACTGTTCCAAACTTCGATAGCGCCTGTTTGATATGCGTAAATTCAACTTCAAACGGTAGCAGATGCACTTTAACATTCCTGAGACCCAAACCGGCGTAGGAAATAGAAACTCGACTCACCTCGCCTGTGCTGCTCTTATACTCGGCTGTTCCATTTGTTTTGTCCATTATCCTTTGGCACCAGTCGTCGTTCCGTAGCTTCACGATGTACTCGTTACTTAGAAAATCGGATGCCATCCCAAGAACATCCTCTTCTGGTACTTGAAAACATCCGTTGAACCAATCATCAAATTCGTATATCTTAGGTCGTGCAACACCGAAAACGAAACTGAACTTCAATGTATACTTCCGCAAGTGCGACTCCATTTCAGACACTAAGTATCACACAGCGCGCGCGAAGTAAACAAGCAGCGGCGGCACCGAAGACCGCAGCAAGCACACGAACCGACCGCTACGGCGGTCTGGCCGCGAATGGTGTTGGTAGTTTCTGCAAGAACCGGGATTCAGTACCGGATATTCCGCTTTGGGCCAGCGGTTGCCTTAACCAATTAGGCTACGCCAGGCACGCAGCCCATCCGAACACAAATTCTCAACTTGTAGCCCCCTGGCCATTGACTCTTCTTGCTCGCAACCTATACTGAATTCCCGCAAGCGAACGCATTCAAACACTCGATCCCTTCCAGGAATGCAGTGTAGGATACGAGCAGAGGAATCGCTGGGCAGGGGGCAAGAAGTTGAAAATTTTGGTTGGAATGGGTGGCCCATTTGGTTAAGGCAGTCGCTGGCCCGAAGCGGAAAATCCGGGTTTAAATCTTTGTCCAACACAAACTATCAACGTTGCCGTTAATTTCAAAGCCCCAAAAAGTTCAAATGTTTAAATATTTCGAACTGATTTAATGGGCTGAGTACACAAGAAAGAATGCAGAATTTGTCATTATTAGATTGCTGGATGGTAATATCAGGAGCAACGCAATTCTTAATGTAATAATACGCTTACCATATATGCTTGACTATGTAGGTGATAGTAAGATTTTGTCGATGTTACACAATGCAGAATAGTTGTACTTCATCGTATGTGCCTATTACAATAATTAAGGAATGGTCGAAACCATATGGAACAGCCTTATTAAGCATGGTGTGAATATATGAGAGGTAGAGTCCATTAATTACGTAATGCGTTTTCGACACCCTTCCTCACTGGTGAGATGTCAATACATTTTGTTACAAGCCCCCTCCCTCCATCACTGCCACCAATCACACTCGAGACTTTTCAAAATCCGTATTGCAGTTTAAATACGTCAATCTGTGCGTGATTACATTGTATTTATTTTTAAAAAATGCATTATTTTTTAAATTTATTTTAGTCTAGATACGACGTATATTTAACTCAGAACGAAAAAAAATCACATAAAAAGTTCTACGATACCTACTAAAATAGAAAGATACTACTAGAATTCGGACGCGGAGGCGTGGCCGAGTGTATTGGGCGCTAAGCTACGATGCGCGAAGCCATTCCTCGTCGAATCCTCCCCTCCCCCACTCGTCTAGTGCATGGATGTTTGTGCTGTCTTTAGCATAAACTAGTTGATACGAAGTTTGTAAGTTTAGGTACTTATGACTCCACAGTTAAGTCTCATAAGCTATACAAACAGTTGAACATTTCAGGTAAGTCCCATAACCTCTAGAAACATTTTAATTTGAACTAGAATTCATAACGTAATATTCACTAAAATTCTGTCCACAGGGACGCAAGTACGGTCTCAAGAGTTGATACTTGAACAAACATGTCCACATCATTTTCAATAACATCGTCTACTCCTTCAACCCGTTGTCGCTTGTACACAGAAGTTCCTGGCACAGTTCCTGGTGCTCTGCAGCTCTGCTGATTGACGAAAGTAGGTACCTCATGTACTGAATCAACTATTTTCTAGAGAACCAAGTACACTTGGGCAACTGAGGCCATAGAGCATACTTATGAAGGCGTGAAAAGCTTGGATGGTATACTAAGATTGACTAGGTAAACTATAGCAAAATGTATTTGTGAGATAACTCGTGGTATAAAGATGTCATAAATCAAATCGCAGACCCACATGGGATGCGAAAGATGGAATCACTGTTGAGCGTTGGCGCCACTTCTGGCCAAAACGTCTGCTACACTCTTCGGCAATTTGTCAAGGAGGCTCTGGATGTGTTGTTGGGATGTAGCAGGCGATGCAGCCTCCACAGATTACCGGAGTTATTCATGTGGTTAGTTTTACATCCCCAACTTTTGTAAACCATAAAAACAACAAATTAAAGAGTTAATCCTTACTATGGAAAGCATTCAGTTGTTGCTGTTATTTTTGAGGTTGTTGATGGTGATGGAGAAGCTCCCATAATTTCGTATCTCCCGAAGGATTATCCAAATTAATCGATATTTAAGGTAAAATAGTCTTATGTAAGTCTTTTTGAGACCTTTAAAGAAATTTATGAATAAAATTTGCGCGGTCATGTTTTCAAACAAACCAGCTACTCGCTAAAAAATTTTGAAACAAAAACAAAGACGTAAACCACGATGAAGGACATTAATTGAACATATTTGCAGAGTGTATTACTGTGCTTCATCGCTGCATGTACAGTTTCGTCTCGTGTTGATAGGTGGCATTAGTCGCACGCATCATCACGACGCTTCTTCCGCTTCTGTTTCTCCTTTTTAGACGCAGGTATCAGAAAGGGTACAACCCACCAGCGCGCATCGACGTTTATCGAAGTTGAATTAGGGTTTCAGGGATGTGACCGTTAGCGCTCTGTTTTGTTTTTGGGTCTTGGGTAGCCGTGTTAATGGATTGACGTTTACTGACGACGACGTGGATACCGACGGCTACAGGTAGTGGTCCAGGGCATGGCGCTCCATGTATTCTGGGTGCCAGCAGATACGCTCCTATCATAGACCCCCACGAGTTGCTAGTAATGGACATGCAACTGGACGCAGTTAAAAAAGAGCTCAAAGAAACAACACCACTATATAGAAGCCTTACGCGATACTGTCTATCACATTCAGTCTTTGGAAGACCAGTGTTACCATACAGGTCCACATACTAGAGCTTCGAATTTGACCACCGAATAAATAAAATGTCCGCAAGCCTCCCCTACTCTTATTCCATGCTGAAGATTGCAACGTCGCTGATGATCAATTCACACCACTCGAAGCTGTACTTAGATGTACAATCATCGTGACATCTGAATGTTATACCAAAGAGAGAGAGAGAGAGCGAAGGAGAGACAGTGTACGTGTGTGTTACTGTGTATGTGTGCGTGTGTGTGTGACAGAGAGAGAGATAGAGAGAGAGAGAGAGGGAGCCCCGGCGAAGTGGCCGAGCGCATTGACGCGCTATGTTCCGATGCGCAAGGTCGTTTTACATCAGGGGTTCGAATCCCCCCCCCCCCTCGTGCATGAATGTTTGTGCTCTCTTTAGTATAAGTTAGTTTATAAGTAGTTTGTAAGTTTAGGGACTGATGACCTAGCAGTAAGTCCCATAAGCTTAACCAATTAAAAAAGTATCAGAATAAGATTCCTGAACAGCAAAGTTCCTTGCTTACAATTTCCAATTTCAGTGTAGATGACGTCTTGGTTATGTGGAACACATGGATGTGATGGGTCACATGGGTCGACCGATGAAATAAACTTTCGTTTCATTGTTCATCGAACTATGCATGCACGCCTGCAATTTTTTTTTTTTTTTTTTTTTTTTTTTTTTTTTTTTTTTTTTTTTTTTTTTTTTTTAAGAATATTTCAACGTAACGTTCACCTACCTCCTGCTCCTGGTGTGATTCCTCACGCGATATCCCCCAGTGACAAACATCAGACACAAAGGTAGCAGATTATCACGAAAATATAAATAAATTTCCAAATATATTCCTATAAAAATGTGGGCATCGTTAGATTCCATGCAGTATTCTTTTTCTGTAAGGAAAGAACCTGTCACAATAATGTCGGATAGAAAAATAAAATAATTACGTCTCCGATCAAAAAGAGCAACCTTTTATTTTCCTCAGATAAAAAGAAGAAAAAATCTAACATTTGTAAAACCAACGGAGCTAACTGCTACGGCCATTGTTCTTTAGAGTTACTAAACGAACTTGAGGATGACAAACAAACACACTCACGTCCGAAGGTAGACTGAACTTAAAACGGGTGACCTGGGCAGATTCACAATTTCACAACTGTGTGTTTTTAACTGCCATTAACTTATCCAGTCTGTCGCGGTGAAGAAAATAATTACCTACTTACACCGCACTGGTCGTCCGGGTAGTTGTGGCGACGCGGGAATGGCCGTGCGCTTTAAGGCTCCTTGTTGCGGAACACGCGGGTGGTTCCCGTCGGAGATTCGAGTCTACCTTCGGGCGTGGTTTTGTGTGTGTGTTGTCCTTGGAGTAAGTTGGTTTAAGTAATTTGTAAGTCTAGGGACTGATGACCACTGCAGTTTGGTCGCATAGCTTTACAAACTTTTGATTGTTTGATAAACCACATTGTTTTGTGTAATCGAACAGCCACATCACGCCATCTCATCCGAATAATAGAAACATTTTGCTTTGCCTATGATGTGAGAGCACATACGAATGGAATATGTGAGCGTAGGAATAGTAGTCGTTAATTTTATGTCGTGGTCTATCATATACGAGGGTTCGAACTTCATTAGTGGCAACCACTTAATCACGAACGATACCAAAGCGTTATATTTTTTCACCTGTTACTGTCAATCAAAGTAGTCATCAAAGTTGTGTAGAACCTTTTGGCAGCGATGTGGGAGGCGTTGTATACCGTTATCATAGCCTTTCTGTTGATGTGGCGAATGGAGCGGTGTACTACTTGTCGAATCTCTGGAAAAGTTCTGAAGAGAATGCCATGCAGAGGTTCTTTCATCTTCAGAATCACATCAAAGTGGCAAGGACATACGTCAGAGGAGTATGGTGGATAGTACAGCTCTTCCCAGTCCCACCGATCGAACAAAGGCGCTGTACTGTCGTGCAAAATGATGGGTAGGTTGCATATCTGATCTCACGCGGTGCTCCAAAAACTAACAGAAATACTGTGCATTGGCGCCCTGCCGTAGAGGAACGTATTGCTTTAGGATAACACCATCACAGTCGTTCACGAGAATTATCATAACTATCACCTTACTGGCGCTCTGACGCACTTTATAATTTCGCGGCGTTATGACGCCATTCGTTCGATAGGCGTTTCAGTGTTGGCTCGTATGTTCTTCCAGTTTCGAAAACATGGTGACAGCGTTAAGATAGACCGCTCGCTCACAAAAGACTTTGTTCCCCACGACTGTGCGCACGCCAGTGATGTGGAACGGGCGAGTCCATTTGTTCAGATGTTTGTTAAGCTTAAGGGACTTAATCTTCGTAACTGACTGGACAACTTATAGGTACTGGTAGTTGACAACTAAAGAGACACGAGCGACATTCTGTATCTTGCCAGTCGCGCGGTCTCAGGTACCATCTCACGGATTGCGCTGCCGCTCCCGTGTGTGTGTGTGTGTGTGTGTGTGTGTGTGTGTGTGTGTGCGTGTGTGTGTTTGTGTGGGTTTGTGGGTATTTGTATGTTTTTTACTTAGTGTAAGTTATATAACGTTGTTTGCAAGTCCGTGGAATGAGGGCCCTAGCTATTTCGTCGCTTGGTTTTAGAAATATTTAACTTATATTTAATTTTAATCCTGGTGAATTAAAAGTTGCTCTTACTGAATAAAATGTACACCTTGAATGAACTTTCGAAGTGGTAAGGCTTATAAGATACTGAGGAGATCAAGGCATAACGTCCTGTCGAAATAGTGGTCATTGTGGCACATGCTCGGATAGCTGGTGTCTGGGACGGAGAATAATATCGGCCGTGCCTTTTGAAAGGTACCAATCCCACATTTGCCTGATTTACAGAAACTATGGAAAACCTGTATCAGGATGGCCCGAGACAAGTTCGTATCGACATCCTGTATGAGTAACGCCATTAAAACATCGTGAAATACTTAAGCTATTGCCGATCGCGGTGGCCGAGGAAACTGAGGCGCTCCAGTCACGGTTTGCAGGACCATTACGGTCGGGGGTTGGAATCCCCCCTCGGGCATTGATATTTGTGCCGTCCTAGTTCGTAAGTAGCTCATAAATAGTTTGTAAGTTTAGGGACTGACAACCTCGTAGTTAAGTCCCGTAGACTATACAAACATTTGAAACTTAAGCTATTGTTGTGTTCTACATTGTTCTAACACGTTCTTTCCTTGAAGAATAATAGTAATACATCGAATCTAATGATTCGGATGTTCTTTTTTACCAGCACCTTACATAAGTACACGTTACTTATTCGATCAAAGGAGGAGCAGGTAGATGAACGCTGATAAATTCTAAGAAATCTCGCATGAATTTTATCATAGCAAAAGAGAATTTGTTGTCAAGAGTTTTTAATTACTACGCAAGGGAATTCTAGGTACAACAAGACTAAAGGTTAACGCGATTGGTAGGTTTTAACCCGTGACCCACTACATCAAAGTGTACCATTTAACCAAGACTCCATCTACACAGATATTGTACCCCCGGAACCAATATGCTTTTCAGATATCATATTCTGAGGTTACTTTCGAAAGGCTCATCCTAACAAGGTCAATACTGCAGGGACTGTACCTTCTGAAAATATATAGAATTCTTTAACAACTGTCAAGGTACGTCAAGAAAAGGCCACATGGTCTCGAACGTACTCATCTCCCTTTTGCTTAGATATAGCGTCTATGCGCCACGATGACTGCACCAAAGCAGCGTACCCTTCGTGATACCTGCTTACTTATGTAGAAGCTGAATTGAATAAATGTCGTTCTTCTGATGCATGCAAGTAAAGCCACCTATCCGCAAGAGACGAAACTATAAATGTAGCGCTAAAGTACAGTCATATACTCTTTAATATGTTTCATTGTGATTATCGGATTTATTTTTATTTTTATTTATTTATTTTATTTTATTTATTTATTTATTTATTTTTGCTTAAAAATTACTTGGCGATTAGGTAATTTGTTTTAAAACACAACAATCTATATTCTATTCCTAAATTGAATACAGTTCTCAAAATGACTTATATAAGAGTAGTTTCCTTAAATAACGATTGATATTTCAGGGAGGTAAGAAACTATGGGAGCTTAAATACGAGGGTAAGTCAATTATTATCCGCAAAGTATTTTATTGTAACAAAATACTAAACTTACACGAACATCATTTTTCGACATAGTATCCTTGCTTTTCAATGCACTTCGTCCACCGCTCTACAAGCTTTCTTAAGCCCTCATAAAATAAGGTTTTAGGTTGAGCTGCGAGCCAGAAATGCACCGCTTCCTTCACTGCTTCGTCCGTGTCAAATCGACGGCCCCTTAATGCCTGTTTGAGTGGACCAAACAAGTGATAGTCAGAAGGGGCAAGTCGGGACTATATGGAGGATGATCCAGTACTTCGAATTTGAGTTTCTGGAGCGTTTCAGCAGTGCGGACAGCAGTATGCGGACGGGCATTGTCGTGCAACAACACAACACCTTCTGACATCAATCCTCGGCGTTTGCTTCGAAAAGCAGGCTTTATCCTTTCAGTAAACATCTGACTGTAACGTACACTGGTTATTGTGGTGCCCCTTTCACCATAATGTTCCAGTACAGGACCTCGTGCATCCCAGAAAGTCGTATACACGTATGAGGCTACAACATCGTAAACTGGCAAAGAAGTCCGACGGTATCCTGGACACAGCTGGCTGACAATGATTAAAGCCGGAAACTGGCCGGTGACGCCAACCGTTAAACACCACAGTAAGTCAGCTGCAGTAAGTAGTAGCCAGTGCGTGGAAACAGCACTTTAAACAAACAATTCAACACTTAGCCCCAAAAGAGTCTGACACAAGGAAGGTGGGCGGTTACCAAGATTTCATTAAAACTGCCAAATATACTCACTATCTGAGGAAGTAATCGAAGATGGGCAGAAAGAACACTGCCGCAAAATATGCTGACGTGCAGGGCAGGTAACTGATTGGCAACGGCTACATAAGCAGGAAATATATCCTGATGACTCTTAAGGAATGGTAATGAAAACAAAGCACTTGCGGATAATACAACACACTAGGAATCAATTAACAACGCCAAAATGGAACTAGGAGACAGATGTTACACCATTTAATAGTGTATGACCAAAGGTACAAAACTAATGAATTACTATTCCACAACGGCGTTAATTCTGACACCATTTAACATGAAACGTCATTCTACGAGGATCCTACGGCCAGGAGCGCGACCGTATTATTCCAAGAAACAGCGTAAACGTTCTGTAAAGCTCAGAAATCGCTCATTTTTACTGTACAAATACACCGGTAACAGGCACAAAATAACAATAAAAATATGAGAAGCTTGCAAAGTTCACAATACACCATTAAATTTATTGTCAGAAGGGAACTGGTAGAGCGGTGGTACCCCATTCGCAAAGCACCAAAAGATGAATAGCCTATTTAACTTATTTGTTCCAAAGTGGTGAATGTAATGGAGTCCTTGGCTGCAGGAAATGTTAGTAAAAGTGCATAACACAATCGACAAATCCTCCAAAAGCTTAGCAACCCGTCGTGTGTTCAGAAAGTACAAACAATTTGCTCCACAGGTAGACATAACCTACCACGACCAAGTTCGTCACCGGCGCCACACACAGGTATGCTACAGATCTATGCTCCTCGCTCCACCGCCACAGCCAATTTTATGCCTCGCACGGGTCGGCAGTTAGGCTTGCTCCGGTCTTGCAGGCGTGATCGCATGAGGCGTCCGGTTTCGATCTGAGAGAGATCATCTTCAGGTGTGTTCTGTGACGAGGGTGGAGCTGGCGTGGAGCAGGCCCATCTGTAGGACGCGAAGAAGTCTCAAGAGTCGATACCTGAACAAACATGCCCATATGATTTTCAATAAAATCACCTGCTCCTTCAAATCGTTCTCGCTTGCACACAGAAGCTCCGTATCGCCACTTGTGACAATCCGTGACGGCCGCACACATGGGCTACTGAGGGCATAGAGCATTCTTATGAAGGCATGAAAAGCTTGTATACTACACCTAGACTGATCAGGTAAAATATAGCCAAATGTATTTGTGAGATAGCTCGTGGTACAAAGATGTCATAAATCAAATCGCAGACCCACATGGGATGCGAAAGATGGAATCACTGGTGAGTGTTGGCGCCACTTCTGGCCAAAACGTCTGCTACACTCTTCGGCAATTTGTCAAGGAGGCTCTGGATGTGTTGTTGGGGTGTAGCAGGCGATGCTGCCTGCACATATTACCGGAGATATTCATGTTGTTAGTTTTACATCCGCAACTTTTGTAAACCATAAAAACAAGAAAATATGGAGGTAATCGTTACTATGGAAAGCATTTAGTTGCTGCTGCTGTTATCGGGGGTGGTGATGGTGATGATGGTAGAAAAGCTCCCAAAATTTCGTACCTCCCGAGAGATTACTGAAGTTAATCGATATTTAAGATAAAATATTCTTATCTAAGTCCCTGTGAGAGGTTGACTGAATTTATGAATAAAATATGCGTGGTCATGTTTTCAAATAAATCAGCTACTCGCTAACAAATTTTGAACCAAAACAAAGACGTAAACCACAACCATGGAAATTAATTGAACATATTTCCAGACTGTTATTACTATGCTTCTGTGCTACATCTAAAGTTTCGTCTTTTGCCGTTAGGTGGCATTAGTGTCATGCATCATCAGAATGTTTCTTCCTCTTGTGTTCCTACTTACGGAAGAGGGTATCAGGAAGGGTACGTCGCACCAGCACGCATCGACGTATATCGAGGTCGAATTAATGTTTCAGGGATGTGACCGCTAGCGCTCCGAATTGAGTTTTGTTTTTGTGTCTTGGTTAGCCGTGTTCATGGACTGACGTTTACGGACAACGGCATGGATACCGGCGGCTACAGGCAGTGGTCCAGGATATGGCCCTGCCATGTATCCTGGGTGCCAGCGGATACGGTCGTATCATAGACCCCACGAGTCGCTAGTAATGGACATGCAACTGGAGGCAGTTAAGAAAGTGCGAATAGAAACTACACCAAAATGTCGGAGCCTTACGCGATACTATCACTTTCAATCTTTGGAGGAACAGTCCCCTTATCTTAGCACAGCTTTAAGGTGCCTCGATCTTTAGTTACATGGCCCCCTTCAGGAACTACATCAACAGCGGTACCTTACCGGTCCACATACTAGACCATAGAAGTTAACCACCAAAGTGTAATAAATAAATAAAAAGACCGCAAGCCTCTTCTACTTTTATTCCGCACTAAAGTTTGGATCGTCTCTGATGATCAGTTAACATCACTCGCTGCTTTACTCAGACGTACAATCCTTGTGACATCTGAACTCCATATCTAAGCGAGATAGAGAGAGAGGGTATGTATGTGTGTGTGAATAAAAAATCAAGAGAGAGAGAAAGAATAAGGGAGAACCGCGGCGGATTGGACCAGCTCACTGGGACGCTATGCTTTATGCGCGAGACCAGGCAAAAGCTAGAAACGTAGCTTTCCCTTTCCTTAATCGAAGATAAGCCGTAAGGTGAGTATTGATTCCCGTGTTCCTATATTTCTCCTGAATCCCAACTGATTATCCCCGATGTCAGCTTCTACCAGCTTTTCCATCCTTCAGTAAATAATTCGTGGTAACATTTTGCAACCATGACTTATTAAACCGATAGTTCTGTAATTTTCACACTTGCCTGCACCTGTCTGCACCTCTCTAAGGTGTAGTGCCGAGACTTCACGATGACTGCCTGTGTGACAAAACCAGCGTACTCTTACTGAATCCTGGGTACTTCAGAAGGAGCGGAAGAAATGATGTTCTGATGATTCGTGTGACTAATGCCACCTACACGCAAATACGAAACAATAAACGTAACGCTGAGGTACAACAATATGTTCTGCAAATATGTTGAAGTAGTTTCCTTCGTTGTGGTTTACGTCATTGTTTCGGTTCAAAATGTAGTAGGGGGTACGTAATTCGTTTAAAAACACGAAACCAAAAATTTTATTCATAAATTCAATCACGTCCTTAGATAACAGTCTTTTCCTTAAATATAGATTGATTTCAGTTATGATTTGTGGAGGTAGTATTTTGTGGGAGCTTCAATGGTTTCGACGACGAAGACGACATTCAAGTGCTTCCATAGTAACGATGACATCCTTATTTTTTGTGATTTACTAAATTAGGCGAAGTAAAATTAATTACCTGATTAACTCCAGCAAGCAGCACCGTCTGCTACATCCCAACAGGGTAAAAGTGCAGTTTATGCGGCAGCGGCTAGCCTTCGTGCTCGCTAGGTTGGGAACGGCAGAGCAGCCAATCAGGAGTCGCGATGCCGCGGCCAATAAGAAACAGCGTTACTATTGTACTATGTAAACAAATCGAAGCGGTGTATGCAAACGTTTTTGACGATCTACAAGTTACAGTTGCTATCAGTATGGATGTCACGTGATCACTGTTTCGAATATATCATAAAATAAATAAAACATGCTATACCTGCTCTATGGTTGACAGGTTCTTGTATGTACCCTTGTCCGTCAGTAAAAGTAATTGCAATAATTTCCAAGAATGCTTGCAATCGAGGTAGCTCGGACTGAAAATATATCGAGCGTACAAATGTAAATTGATTCCATTTGAACCGGAGATTCGGGCGCTACGCGCCCTCACATACTAAAAAAAAACTTCTCGTTTAACCTATACTTAAGTTAACTTTCACTTAAAATGATTAATGCTTCGTACTAGTCATAAAACATGTTTGACTGCTGTGGTGCATTAATAATAGGTCAATTATCTAAAAATCTCTTATACATGGAAAATCAATTACAATCACACAAACGCCGCACCGATATCCTCGAATAAACTTCGAAATTGACGCCGAATTTTCCTCGTCATGAAACACGCAATCTCATTGGCCGCGGCATCGCGACTTATGATTGGCTGCTCTGCCGTTCCCAACCTAGCGAGCACGAAGGCTAGCCGCTGCCGCATAAACTGCACTTTAACCTCCCAACAGCACAACAAGTCATTGCCAAGAACCGTAGAAGCGGCTTTAGCCAGTAGTGGCGCAACACTCACTTGTGATCCCATCTTCCTCACTCCGTATGGGACTATAATTTCAGTTATGAGATCTGCATACCACGTGTTATCTCACAAATATATCTATAATATTCCTGGTGAATAGCTGGTGTATTTCAAATATTCAAATGTTTGTTAAGCTTAAGGGACTTAACTACGGGGTCATCAGTCCCTAAACTTACAAACTACTTATGAACCACCTACAACTAATGACGGCACAAATATCCATGCCTGAGGGGGGATTCGAACCCCCGACCGTAGTGGCCTGACTAAAGTCCCCTCGGCCACCGCGGCCGGCGGTGTATTTCAGTATATCGTAGTTCAACACAGGCTAACATTGTAGAAGGCGAAGTGGGTGGTAAGTGCCAGATAAACATCCTAGTGTGCTGCGTATAGAACCCAAGACCTTTAAATTTACAAGTATTTTGTGCAGGTGTTGGTGAAAGCTGTGGGGTCTCCTGAACGTCACATCTTGCGAAGATATTACAGTTACTGATTAAAAGTTTTATTGATATGGTGTCTGGTCTTTTGGACGTGTCCAAAATAACAGACGCTATTTGTGGAAATTAACTGCCGTAATTTTATGTATTCCATATACTGAAACATTACATCGATTTTGAGTCGTTGTAATAAATTCAATGGCGAAGTTGGTAGTTTCTGCTAGACCGGGATTCAGTACCGGATATTCCGCTTTGGGCCAGCGGTTGCCTTAACCAATTAGGCTACGCCAGGCACGCACCCCATCCGAAGACAAATTGTCAACTTGTAGCCCCCTGGCCATTGACTCTTCTTGCTCACAACCTATACTGAATTCCCGCAAGCGAACGCATTCAAACACTCGATCCCTTCCAGGAATGCAGTGTAGGATACGAGCAGAGGAATCTGTAGGCAGGGGGCAAGAAGTTGAGAATTTTGGTTAGAAAGGAAGCCTGCCTGGGTGGCCAATTTGGTTTAGGCAATCACTGACCCGAAGCGGAAAATCCGGGTTTAAATCCTTGTCCAACACAAACTATCAACTTTGCCGTTAATTTCAAAGCCCCAAAAAGTTCAAATGTTTAAATATTTCGAACTGATTTAAGGGGCTGAGTACACATGAAAGAATGCAGAATTTGTCATTATTAGATTGCTGGATGGTAATATCAAATGTTCAAATGTTTGTATAGTCTATGGGACTTAACTACGCGGTCATCAGTCCCTAAACTTACAAACTACTTATGAACTACATACAAACTAGAACAGCACAAATATCCATGCCCGAGGGGGGATTCGAACCCCCGACCGTAGTGGCCGTGCAGACCGTGACTGGAGCGCCTTAGTCTCCTCGGCCACCGCGGTCGGCTGGTAATATCAGGAGCAACGCAATTCTTAATGTATTTATACGCTTACCATATATGCTTGACTATGTAGATGATAGAAAGATTTTGTCGATGTTACACAATGCAGAATAGTTGTACTTCATCGTATGTGCCTATTACAATAATAAAGGAATGGTCGAAACCATATGGAACAGCCTTATTAAGCATGGTGTGAATATATGAGAGGTAGAGTCCATTATTTACGTTATGCGTCTTCGACAGCCTTCCTCACTGGTGAGATGTCAATACATTTTGTTACAAGCCCCCTACCTCCATCAACGCCACCGACCACACTCGAGATTTATCGAAATGCGTATTTCAGTATAAATACGTCAATATGTTTGTATGTTTGTATAGTCTATGGGACTTAACTACGCGGTCATCAGTCCCTAAACTTACAAACTACTTATGAACTACATACAAACTAGAACAGCACAAATATCCATGCCCGAGGGGGGATTCGAACCCCCGACCGTAGTGGCCGTGCAGACCGTGACTGGAGCGCCTTAGTCTCCTCGGCCACCGCGGTCGGCTGGTAATATCAGGAGCAACGCAATTCTTAATGTATTTATACGCTTACCATATATGCTTGACTATGTAGATGATAGAAAGATTTTGTCGATGTTACACAATGCAGAATAGTTGTACTTCATCGTATGTGCCTATTACAATAATAAAGGAATGGTCGAAACCATATGGAACAGCCTTATTAAGCATGGTGTGAATATATGAGAGGTAGAGTCCATTATTTACGTTATGCGTCTTCGACAGCCTTCCTCACTGGTGAGATGTCAATACATTTTGTTACAAGCCCCCTACCTCCATCAACGCCACCGACCACACTCGAGATTTATCGAAATGCGTATTTCAGTATAAATACGTCAATATGTGCGTGCTTACATTGTATTTATTTAAAAAAAAGACATTATTTTTTAAAATTTATTTTAGTCTAGATACGACGTATATTTAACACAGACCGGATAAAATCACAAAAAATTCTAAGATACCTACTAAAATAGAAAGATACTACTATAATTCGGCCGCGGTGGCGTGTACGAGCGTATTGAGGCGCTAAACTACGATGCGCGAGGCCATTCCTCGTCGGGGATTCGATTCCCCCCCCCACCCTAGTGCACGGATGTTTGTGCTGTCTTTAACATAAACTAGTTCATAAGTAGTTTGTAAGTTAGGGCACTGATGACCCCGCATTTGCCGGCCGCGGTGGCCGAGGAGACTGAGGCGCTACAGTACGGTCTGCACGGCTACTATGGTCGGGGAGTTCGAATCCCCCCTCGGGCATGGATATTTGTGCCGTCCTTAGTCTTAGCTAGTTCATAAGTAGTTTGTAAGCTTAGGGACTGATGACCCCATCGTTAAGTCCCATAAGTTCTACAAACATTTGAACATTTTATTAACCCCGCAGTTAAGTCTGATAAGCTATACAAACATTTGATCATTTCAGTTAAGTCCCATAAGCTCTAGAAACATCTGAATTAAAATTATAAATCATAATGTAATATTTACTTAAATTCTGTCCACAGGGACGCAAGAGTCGATACTTGAAGAAACATGTCCGTATCATTTTCAATAAAATCATCTGCTCCTTCAACCCGTTGTCGCTTGTACACAGAAGCTCCGTATCACCTGTGACAATCCGTGACGCCCACAGTGTATCACCACTTGTGACGATCCGTGTCGGCCACACTTCGTGCGCTGATGCAGATGGTGCTGTGTGAAACGTTTCCTGGTGCTCTGCAGGTCTGGTGATAGACGAAAGAAGGTACCTTATGTACTGCAGCAACTATTTTCTAGAAAACCAAGTACACTGGGAAACTGAGGCCATAGAGCGAAAGATGGAATCACTAGTGAGTGTTTGCGCCACTTCTGGCTAAAACGACTGCTACACTCTTCGGCAAATGTCAAGGAGGCTCTGGATGTGTTGTTGGGGTTGTAGAAGGCGATGCGGCCTCCACACATTACCGGAGTTATTCATGTGGTTAGCTTTACATCCTCAACTTTTGTAGATCATAAAAACAACAAAATAAGGAGGCAATCGTTACTACGGAAATCATTCAGTTGTTGCTGCTGTTAATGAGGGTGTTGTTGGTGATGGTGGTAGAGGAGGTCCCATAATTTCGAACCTCCGTGAGGACTACTCAAATTAATAGATATTTAAGGTTAAAAATCTTATCTAAGTCTTTTTGAGAACCTTTAAGAAATTTATGAATAATATATGCGCGGTCATGTTTTCAAACAAATCGGCTACTCGCTAACAAATTTTGAACCAAAACAAAGACGTAAACCACAACGAAGGAAATTAATTGAACATATTTGCAGAGTGTATTACTTGTGCTTCATCGATACATCGATACATTTACAGTTTCGTCTCGTGCCGACAGGTGGCATTAGTCGCACGTATCATCACGACGCTTCTTCCGCTTTGGTTTCTACTTTCAGACCCAGCTATCAGGAAGGGTACTACGCACCAGCTCGCATCGAAGTTTATCTAAGTAGAATTAGTGTTTCAGGGATGTGACCGTTATCGCTCTGTTTTGTTTTTGGGTCTTGGTTACCCTTGTAAGTGGATCGACGTTTACTGACGACGACATGAATACCGGCGGCTACAGGCAGTGGTCCAGAACATGGCCCTGCCATGTATCCTGGGTGTCAGCAGATTCGCTCCTATCATAGAGCTAACGAGTCGCTAGTAATAGACAAGCTACTGGATGCAGTTAAGAAAGGAACTACGCCAAAATGTCTAAGCCTTACGCGATACTATCACTTTCAATTTTTGGAGGAACAGTCCCCTTATCTTAGCACAGCTTTAAGATGCCTCGTTCTTTAGTTACATGGCCCCCTTCAGTAACTATATCAACAGCGGTACCTTACCGGTCCACATACTGGACCTTAAAAGATAACCACCAAAGTATAATAAATAAATAGAATGACCGCAAGCCTGTTCTACTTTTATTCCGCACTGAAGTTTGCACAGTCTCTGATGATCAGTTTACACAACTCGCTGATTTACTCCGACGTATAATTATGGTGACGTCGGAACGCTATATCTAAGAGCGAGAGAGAGATAGAGAGAGAGAGAGGTGGTATGTTTGTGTGTGTTTGAATGAAAAACGAAGACAGACAGAGAGGGAGAGAGAGAGAGAGAGAGAATAAGAGAGAACCGCTGTGGAGTGGACGAGTGCACTGGGGCGCTATGCTCCGATGCGTGAGACCGGACAAAGGCTGGAAATGTAGCTTTCCCTTTCCTTAACCTAACTTTTAAGGTAAGCCGTAAGGTGAGTATTGCCTCCGGTGTTCCAACATTTGTCCTGAATCCAGACTGATTATCCCTAGGTCAGCTTCTATCAGCTTTTCCACTCTTGGCTGCACACACTCGGATCTAACGTGCCCTGTCTGTCAGCCTGAGCATGTACGTGGTTGATCGTCGTACATGACAATGGCTCCGCAAACGCAAATATGCGACGGGATATGTTTTTGTAACTCAATTTGTAGTTGCCTGACACCATTGAGTACTGGGAACGTTTGAAAACTTGTCCATTTTACAGCAGAACCCCTCCCATAAGGTTTTAGAGCTGAATTAGTCTCATCGTCGGTTATCTCGAACGGGAGTTCAAAGACACGAACAGTTCTAGTCCCAAATCCCGCATAATCAACTTGAACTGTACCGACATTGCCGTCACAATAATCAAATTTCAGTTTCCCTCTGCATTGTTCGATAACCTTTTCACAGCATTTAGTATTAATTATTTTTACACAAACATTGCTACTCACGATCGATAAGTGGATCCCGACTATTTCACTAAAACTGAGCTTTACTAAATCTCGAAGGAACGCCTCTACTTCAAATGCTCGTGGTCTAGCACAGTGTTCGTCAAACAAGAACTTCAAAGTATATATCCGTTTAGATTGACTAATCTTGATGATCTACACATTTCGATACATAAAGCTACTATTTACGCTACAAGAGCGCCTAACTCACCACACGCTGTAATCCAGCGTTCGGCCGCAGCGAGGAAGTAAACGACCGCTCGGCTACTCCACCGCGGCCCTTCCAGGAATGCAGTGACGATACGAGCAAGAGGAATCTGTTGGCAGGGGGCAAGAAGTTGAGAATTTTGGTTAGAAGGGAAGCCTGTCTGGGTGGCCCATTTGGTTAAGGCAATCGCTGGACCGAAGCTGGAAATCCGGGTTTAAAACCGTGTCCAGCACAAACTATCATCTATGCCGTTGATGTTATTTGAACGCTCCAAAACGGTCAAATGTTTATATATTTCGAACTGATTTAATGGGATGAGTACACAAGAAAGAATGCGGAATTTGTCTTTATTAGATTACTGGATGGTAATATCAGAAGTTACTTAATTATTAATGCATTAATACGCCTATCGTATATAATTTACTGTGTAGGTGATACAATGATTATGTCGATGTCGATGTTATACAATGCAGAATAGTTCACCTTAAGTGCCTATCACAATAAAAAGGAGTGGATAATCCATATGGAACATCCTATTTTAAGCATAGTGTGAATGTATGATAGATGGCGTCCATTAATTACGTGATGCGTTTTTCGCATGTCTTGGCTCCCTTTCCTCCCTGGTGAGATGTCATAACGTGGTTGTATAGACTTTCCCGGCGTAATAACTGATAATATTCATCTTGGGTTTGCAGCCGAATACCATCGTTAACTAAACACAATATTTCGACAGACCAACTGGCTGTCATCTTCAGGTGAGTGCGCTGACTACACTTACACCAGCGAGTAACTGTAATCAGCACACTCACTTGAAGATCGCAGCCAGATGGTCGGCCGAAATATTGTGTTTAGTTGTCGATGGTATCCGACTGCAGGCCGAGATGAATATTATGAGATGTCATGATATTTTGTTCGAAGACTCCTCCCCAACACCACCCACCACCTGCAATCATACACGACACTTTTCAAAATGCGTATTTCAGTATAAATACGTGAATCTGTGATTGATTACGTTGTATTTATTTTTAATAGGTGCACAATTTTTCAAATTTCAGTCTTGTTATGACGTATATTTAACACAGAACAAATAAAATCAGCAAAAATTTTAAGATACCTACTAAAATAGAACAAACTGCTAGAATTCGTACAATAACATTCGCAGAAATTCGGCCCGCAGAAACGCATGTGCGGTCTCAGGAGTCGATACTTGAACAAACATGTCCATATCATTTTCAATAAAATCATCTGCCCCTTCAACCCGTTCTCGCTTGCACAAAGAAGCTCCGTATCACCTCTTGTGACAATCCGTGACGGCCACACTGCGCGCGCTGATGCAGATGGTGCGGTGGGAAACTTTCGCTGGTGCTCTGCACGTCTGATCATAGACGAAAGTAGGTATCACATGTACTGCAGCAACTATTTTCTAGAAAACCAAGTACACTTAGGCATACTGATGAAGGTGTGAACAGTTTGGATGCATCTAAAATTCAAATTGATTCTTTAGAGACCGTTGGTGGAAAGGTTACGGATTTTCATTTTATTTATATTTATATAGACCTATGTGTATAAATATTATTCATAAGATAGAACGTGTGCATGGTTTGATACGTTGGGGTAAAAACAATAATGCTGTTACTCATACGGAGAAAATATCCTGAATAATTGTCATAGCATACAAATAACGGACTCGAAAGTGTGAACTACATCTCGAAATCTGTCTTGAAGAATTTCAACAATAAAAAATCGTGACTGGCTGTAGAAATATATCATTTTAAGTAGCAAGTCTGTAATACTTTTATTCGTGATCTTTTAGGACTTTAAGTACAGAATAAGTGCATGAAATATTGATTTCCGATATCTCACATCCTAAGAAATAAGTAGTTACTGTGCATCCTGGGGGAGTGCATATGTGTTTCATAGGCAGGAGTCTGTCCTTGTAGTAGTGCAACAGTAAAGGAAATTGCTTATAAACGCACGTGAAAAGAACGTTCGTGTGGCCGTAGTCGAACACACTGCCGTGGGCTTCTGTTCACGCGGCGTGAGAGAGGCGCCCGGGTGGCCACCACTGTTGCTGTCGCGCGTGACGTGTTAAAATGTCGACAAAAACGCGTATGTAAAATCAGGTCGACTATCCTTGGAGAAAAAATCTAGATGTTACAGTGTAACTATCTGATGTCTCCTTATCCGCGATAAATACTACTGTGTATCATTTGGCCATATTGTAGGCGTGAAACATGTCTCACTTACTTCAGTCCAGCTATGTTGTAGTTTTACACTGTTTGTTACGGTAATTGTGTGTCATTGGCTGAGGCCCTCGGACACCCCCACTTACCCACACGAGAGATTTGGTGAGTTTCGAATCGACCCCATCCCGCCATAAATAACTATCCTAACTAATGGACGCTCCCTTATTATCATAAATTATCCGACCGTCTTGACAGAGTGGAGGATATCAAAACAATCGCTTGGCTATATCGGAGTGCGCTTAGCCGATATTTCTGAAATTGTGAACTGCAAAGTGTTCAGGTGCTAGAGCCGGAAGGCTGGTACCGTCGCCTAATCACTCAGACCGAAAACAGGCTGTGACGTCACACTCTGAAACTGTGTTCAACCTCTTAAGACTAAGGTCTTTGAATGTACGTCCATATGGCGCTGTTGATCTCCGTTATGCATAGTAAATCGGTGCACGTCATAAATCGTGCTTCTTCGTTAATATCAGCTTCAATATATGTTTGAGCACGTGGATAAGCAGATTTTCTTCGCCGAAATACCGCAAACACACCCTTTCAGTGTTTACGAGATGAGTACAGCTTCCCTCTCCAATGCTTAACACCTCTCCACTAACAAAATAGTTCTGTTGAAATCATGTCAGTCAGCGTGACCATTACGACGTCTCTGTAGGTACAGAATTACTTTGTAATTAGGGTAACCACAGCTTGTAAGGTCACCATTTTCTCTAAATGTTTCAAAAACGATAGTATAAAACTACAACAACAAAAAAAAAAAAAAAAAAAAAAAAAAAAAAAAAAAAAAAAAAACCTAAAAATAAAATAGAATATTTTCATGAAACAATCGAAAATTTCATCGTGGAGCATCAGATGTTTTTTATTTAGATCCACTACGGTTTAGTTTTAACACTTGAGGATGCGCTTATGTCGGCGTGAATTCGGTAATGGATCTATATAAACGATCTCAGTAAAACGCCTAATGTAGCACAAGGATTTTTCAGTTCTTTCATGAATACATTTTACCATAATTATAAGAGCAACATATATATTTGTATGTACTGTATTGATCAGGATTGGCGTAATTTATATGTACGCTATTATTGCTGTTCCCTACTGAGAAATCCAAACAAAACGCTTCAAACAAATACACAACTTTACCCTTTCAGCCCCACATTATGAAACCTGCTTTGGAAAAATTAAAATTCAGTGTTTTATGTATTAATACAGCGCAGTAAACATCAAAATACTTTTTTTTTAATTTTTTGGTCCGACTATCGATTTTTGTGTCATTTATTTCATGCACAACACAGACGTTTCATCGACGTAATTTATAACTTGGGCGTTATTTTGTTGACAGCACTGGCAGATCAATAATGCCAGCATGATCTTCGCAACAGCACCAAAGTCAAGATAATTCACTGCTGGAATAAAATAAAAGGAACCACACTCACGCTCATACTCTCAGCCACGTACATTCGGCAACGCAACACAACCTCCAAGATGGACACATTAATGCCTTAGAAGTGGCTACATGCTGTACCAAGCGGCAGAATGTCGTACTACAAGCAAGTTGTTCATCTACAAAAATGAAACTTAAAGGATTCATGCATGAATTACGATATAACACAACTTTTAATACGTTGTTGTCCGGCTGCAACACTGGGAATGAAAATGTTAAGATACCACCACGTCCACAAGCCAGTTGTAACTTTTGTGTAAGAAACACATATCCCTTGTTCCCAAAAAACATTTGCCGGTAAATCTCTCTTTTAATTTGCTTTCCTTATCTTTTCGCTACAAGAAACAAACCCTGTCGAACTTAATCAGCAGCTATTACCGTGAGTCAAAACGCGTCTCTTTGTCTGCCACTTGAGTAGGTATTTTAGAATTACTTTAAGATCATTGTGTCATCTGCGCAATTCAGAAGATATATTAGGCATATTAATTCTTTAATTATTGATTAACTTCTGATGTTACTATGATGCTATTTAAAAACGTCTCATCACGCTGTAATTGTTGTGCACACAGTTGTTGTTGTTGTTGTTTAGAGGGGACTAGACTGCACGGTCATCAGTCTGCACACAGTCAATGAAATCAGTAACTGTTATAATTATCTTCCCAATACTTAAGGTTTTTATCTTACGCCCTACAAACTATCCAGATATGTGCATTACAACAACCGTTGTTGAGTTTACAAGAGCATTCAAGTGACCCTGAAGCTGTCAAACACCACATACAAAAAATATTTGTAAATTTAAAGGTCTCGGGTTCGATCCCTGTTATACTAGGATGTGTATCTGCCACACTTATTTTTATCTTTGACTTCGACAATGTTTGATTATGTGAATAATTGTTCGCAACACACAGTATGCTATGATACCAGCCATCGAAAGTGAAACACCTAAATTGACCAGGTATTTTATAAGCAAATATATTTGTGATATAACGCGGGCTATAAAGATCTTTTAATTCTCACTAGTGAGTCTTAGCAACACTGCTGGCTAAACCCTCTGCTACACTCATCGGCAATGCGTAATGAAGGCTTTTGATGTGTCGTTGGGGTGTAGCGGTGGATACAGATTCCTTAAATTACCGGAGTTAATCAGGTTTTTAGTTTTACTTCCCCAACTCTTGTAAATCATAAAAAACAAAATAAGGATGTAGTCGTTACTATGGAAGCATTTAACTATTTTTGGAGTGCTGTTGTTTGTTGGTGCCGGTGCAAGTATTTAAGCACCCACAATTTCGTACCTCCCGTAGGTAGGACGCAAATTAATAGATATTTAAGGAAAAAAATATCCTTTACTCGTCTCTTTGAGAACTTGATTGTATTTATGAACAAAATATGCGTTGATGTGTTATAAAACTAATACCTACTCGCTAAGAAATTCTGAACCAAACCAAAGACTCAAACCACAATGAAGTAAATTACATGAACATATTTTCAGAGTTTATTACTGTAATGAAGCACTACGCTTATAGTTCCGTATCCTGCGGATAGATGGCAGTAATCACACCCATCATATAGAGAGCCTGTATAGGGAGAGAGTGGCCATGCGTGAAATCGCTCTTGATTGGCTGAGAGCTCAGGACGCCATGTTTTTACCAGATTGGCGGGCTTTACATGTGTGTGAAAAGCTACAGAGTGCGTCTCTATACTGCGGTGTGTCTTAAAAGCTTCTGATAGCGATTTCAGTGTACATGTTGTATTGCGGTAGGCACTGCTGCACATTTGCACGTCTTTTGTCGGTTATATTTACGTAAATTAACGTGTTGTTCGTCGGGTGGAGGCGATAACTGCAGAACCTCGCGGCAGTTTTTGAGATTTTGAAGTGATTAAGTAATTAATAATGTGTATTACGTAATCATCAAGGACAGCCAAGAGATATAGTTGTTCTTCTGTTGGCTGTATAAACCGAGGTGATGCTTACGTTCACAAGGAATGAAGAAATACGGAAACAGTGGGCGGTAAAAGTTAACGGAGAAAGCGGGAAACCAACGAATTATTTCTGTTTGTGTGAAGTAAATATATTCAGCTTCTGCCACCCCCTCCCCTCCTCCGACAAAGGGAAAAAAGTCACTGATGAAATTCAGTAGTAAGAGTACTGCATCTGAAATTCACGTATGGTTTAGCGGCTGCGTACTGAATTCTTAACCTGAAAGTCGCGATTTCGAATCCGGCAACCATTAAACATTTTAAAAAAGCATTTTCTATTTTTTGTTAGGTCATGTTTCTGGTTTCTTACACATCGTGCTAGAAAGTATGTTTTAACAAGGCTACAGTACCTCCCCCTTGGATGTTTGTCATTGGCTATTCACAATCAATAACTGGTTATAGAGAGCATCGAACACTTCAGCGCAAGTCGTACTCGATGTTCACTCATATGTATGCATGTGCTGTGGCAATTTAAATTTGCATCGATAGTGTATGCTGAGTATTTAGACTACGTCCTTGGGTGTTACAACACTTACCGATGGACATTAACCGTCGTTAAGAAACTGACTTTATAAAATTAGAACAGGAAACAGTTTGCTTTTCTCAACGAAATTCAGTTTAACAAAGTGTAACGAACTGTTAAATATATCGTACTACGTTACACTGAAATTTTATCTGCTCATGTTTTAACATGGCTACATCACCTCCCCCTTGGCTGTGTGTTATTGGCTATTCACAATCCTATAATTGGTTATAGTATGTAACGAGAGAAAAGAAGGAGTGCGGGGCTATTGACTCATTACAGATATTGTTACCTATTTTGTTTGTCGCTTCTGTTTCACTAGAGACACTATACGTATTTTTCCGATTTTCTGTGATATACTGTCCCTACAAGTATGTACAGAATTACATTTTTGGTATATCCCAGTGCAGCAGATTGTTAAAAGATCGACAGAGGACTTAAAATGCATCCATTTCAGGGGGCGGAGAGCGATAATATTGCACTAATTTCAACGATGGATATGCAGAGAGAAAATTCTGAAATTGCATTATTTCCTTTGAGATACATAACATGAAATACCTCTCTTTCATATTAATCAGCTGCCAACTGTTAAGCTTACGAGAAAACCGTAAAATATGATATTCGGCAGCTGTGAAAACTGTTTCACGAGAGTTATTTGCTTGATATTTTATTAGGTGTGAATGAACAAAGACGCATGGCATTTCTTTAGCCACGTACTGATTAGTAAGCTAGATGATGAGCTTTGGCCGCATGCGTCCAACAAACGTCTTATTTCAGTCGTCAAGTGGCTGCACTTCTGCCTGTGTCGCTATGTAAGTGCACGGCCCGCTAGTAGTCTGGTAAAAACTCTCTTGCTATACAGACTCCCTAGCATCATCAAGTCGATGTTCATTCGGCTTCTGTTTCTACGTAAGGAAGCAGGTATCAGGAAGAGTACAACGCACCATTACCCATCGACGTATATGGAAGTGGATGTTTTAGGGAGGGTAACGTAAACGCTCCGATTTGTGTTATGATTTTGGCTCTTTGTTTCAAGTGTTAGAGGATTGACGTTTACTAACGACAACGTTGCTACCGGCAAGAACACTGCAGCTGACTTGGTATGATTGATTCTGCAATGCAATTAATATTTCGTCAGGATTATAGCCTACCATTTCACACGCAACACGATACCACCAGCAGAGCGCCGTCGGTCACACTCACACTCACGGTCACAAGGGCACACTCCACCCTCCTCCACTATACGCCGTTACTCTTCCTAGGTGGAACAATTCTGATACAATTTATGGTGTACGGTATGTACTAAAAGTTAAGGTTACTTTGGTAGGATTTCACTCACGTGATCTTCTCAGTCCAAACGATGTCAGCGATGGATTCACACGACAACGTACAGTCGGCTACCTGACCGCATCGTGATATGTGCTGAACTGCCCCTAGAAAATGTTCAAATGTTTGTAGAGCTTATGGGACTCAACTAGGGGGTCATCAGTCCCTAAACTCACTAACCACTAATACTAAGGTCGGCACAAATATCCATGCCCGGGGGGGCTACGTTCATCGATACCATCACGGACGACGAGGGCACTGCCGTTTCAACCACACGCGGCGTCCTCCAGCAGGCGCACGCATATCTCAATGAACTCTATCGAAAAGCTCCAGTGGATCCACAAGCCTGCGACACTCTTTCTGGGAAGATTCGCACGCGCCTGACGGCCGAGGACGTTGACGCGCTAGAGGGGCCTTTTACTGAGGATGATATCAAGGATGCGGTCTACGGTGCAGCTCGCAACAAATCTCCAGGGCCTGACGGACTGGCAGCGGAATTTCTGGCACATACTCGAAGATACTCTGATAGCAATAACCAATGACCTCATGGTCGTGGACCATGTTCCACCTGCTCTTAAAGAGGGCATTTTAGTTCTCCTTCCCAAGAAAGGAGGCAGCAAAAGGCTGGATAAAATGCGGCCAATCACATTGCTGAATGCTGACCTGAAAATCATGTCACGAGCCGCTAAGTCGCGCTTGCAGTCCGTTCTCCATAAGATCTTAGGAGGGCATCAGTTCAGTGCTGTCCCCGGAAGAAGCGTCATCACCGCTGCCTGCACGTTGCGCGATGTCGTCGCCACCTATGCCCAGAGTAAAGAATCCGCTGCGTTGCTTTTTGTTGACTTTGAAAAGGCCTACGATCGTATCAGCCACGACTTTTTATATGCAACAATGCAGAAACTAGGCTTCGGCATGAGGTTTATGAACGTCATCAAAGGAATTATTGCCGATGCAACATCTCGTCCCATGATCAATGGACATTTAGGTAAACCGGTCAACATTGAACAATCAATCAGACAGGGATGCCCTCTGTCTATGGCACTCTATGCCCTGGTCATGGACCCCTTACTGATCACGATCACTGAAGGAATTTCCGGACTCAACATTGGGAGCGCAAGACAATGCTGTATAGCTTATGCGGACGACCTGTGCATTGGTCTATCATCGACACAGTATATGATGAAAGCTGGGCGGATCATTCAAGAGTTTTCAGCGGCAACAGGTGCAACATTGAACACCAGGAAGTCAGTTTTGCTGCACATTGGGAGCGGCATTACCAACGTTGGCAACATTGACTGGTGCTCTACTAGCAGTGATCATCGGTCTCTTGGAATACATCTTGATAGTAGCCCCGACAAGATGAACACGCGTAATTGGGCTGATATGCTCAACCAGGTTCGGGCTGTACTTTACTCGTTCGGCGATAGACACCTCAATATTGTCCAAAAGGTACAGACGGTGAGGCTAACTGTTGCCAGTAAATTCAGCTATCTTGCACAAATTCTTCCATCCCCAGCGTCCATTGCAGCAAGCATCCAGAGGGCATGGTGCTGGTTTATAATGAGAGGCAGTTTTTTTAAGGTTAGTGTTGACTCGTTGGTGCTTCCACACACGAAAGGTAGCCTCAACTTAGTAGACATCAAAGCACAAAGTAAGGCAATTCTCATAAATCGTTTTCGGAAAATGATAGACAATCCTGAACCCAATGTCGCTCAAACCCTGTTCCATCAGTGGGGTCCACATGACATGGGACCTCCGGTCAATATAACAACCATACCCAGGACATTTCTGCACGTGCAGCTATATGCTCTGGAATTTAGTTACATATTCAAGGATGCCAACACCCGAGCGAGAACAGCAGTCTTGAATAACAAGACGATATCCGGCCATTTAACCGATACTGCCAGGCGGAACCCTATCGAACTGAAGTATCCCCACCACAAGTGGAACATCATATGGCGAAACATCTTTAACGACATCTTACCATCGCATATCCAATCAGTATGGTACATGATAGCCATTGACAATATTCCCACGAACGAGAAGCTGCATAAAATTAACCGTAGCCACACCCCAAGATTCGATCTATGCGGATTTGTGGACTCTTTGCAACACCGACTGACCTGCGGCCCAGCTAAGACAATTACCGACTTCCTTTGCAAGAAACTTGCTGTCCTCGATCAAACCACCGAAAGATGCATAGACAAGCAGGAGCTGTTGTGGCCTTATAAGCTCAGGTACCCCAGGACTAAAAATAACGCGGTGATCTGGTTTGTTGGCCACACGGCTACTTACGTCATCCAACACCGTAAAACTAGCTTTGTCGAATATTTCGCATATATTGAATGTGAACACTATAAAATTAAACACATCAGAACCTATGCACAACTATACGGTAATATGTTAAATATTGTCCTACGACCACCATGATCAGTTTCAGCGTCGATATTTTCGTTCTCAAAGTACTGATTCGAAGCAAAAGTAACCATACAAAGAAGAGCTTCTTCATTTTTTAGTGGACAGCGCTCCGCCTCTAAGAAGTTCGCTCCGAGTCGTTCATCACGTCTTTTGTCGCGGTATATTGTTGATTTGCCTTTATTCTTCTCATTCTGTGGCGCTACACAGAGCGTTCTCCCAAACCATATGCCCTCTTGGAGGACTATGGCCGATAAGGAGGAATACTATTTCTTTATTCTTCTTATCCACTCCGGCGCTTCTCACTCTAAACGTTTCACCGTTCGTTGCTGCCATCAACTACGGACGCGCGCACTGTCAGCTGATAAGCGTGCACTCATCGCTGGAGACATCGTATTCGAAACGGATGAAATTTCTTTTGCTTTTTACACGCGGCACTGAACGACAGCTCATGAGCGATTTACGCATGGACAAGCCGTGCAGAAGGGTAATGGAGGCCCTAATCTATGTTTTCTTTATTATTACAAAAAAAAAAAAAAAAAAAAAAAAAAAAAAAAAAAAAAAAAAAAAAAAAAGGAAAAGAAAATAAAAAAAATAAAAAAATAAAGGTTGAACAGACGACCGGGATTCAAATCTAGCGTGGAACTTTTTTTTTTCTTTACACTTGTCCGAAGATTTGTTGTGCATAAAAAAAGTGGTTAAGGAGGAAAAAAGTAAAAAAAAAAACGATTAAGGCGCCTTGGAATAGTAAAAAAAAAAAAAAAAGGGGGGGGGTATTCGACCCCTCGATCGTAGTGGTCGTGCAGAACATGACTGGCGCGCCGCAGACCGCTCGACCACCGCTCCCGGCGAACTGCCCTAAGCAACGATTGCAAACACGCCAGCAGCTCCCCTGAAAAATATATGAATGTGGTGGAGTACTAATCGCATCCTGGAAATGATGCTGTAGAAGAACAGACCAGTATCACAGAGTGCAAACAAGACGTCGATGAGTTCCGGTGAAGTGGACCTGATGATTGCTGACACATCTAGGAAAGGAACAGGACCACCACCACCATCCCCACCGGTGATCTAAGGACGAGACACTACTACGTACAACACCCTTTTCCATAAAAATACATAATTACCTTATTAGTTGCGTGTTGAAGACAACAACGCCGTTGGCTTACAATTCCATGCCCCTGAGCCCATATTTAGCATAGAACACTAAGAACATAATATTTTAATAGCAAGTAACCATCAGTGCGCAACACGCGCGGTCCATACAAAATGATACTAGCAGCAATTCAGTATCTAATTCCAAGTAAAAACGACTGCTAGTAGATCTCAACAACAACAACTGAGAACGACGGAGAGCGACTGAGAAAAAGGCTGTCGCTTCAGTAGCCTACTGCACGTGAGCGCTCTGCTCACACTCACGGGCGACCTCTGGCGGCCCGTATCGCTACCGCTCACGTCAACCACTGTATGCGACCTTTCCAGAGATGTTACATACGACACAAGACGAACATTGTTACATTACGGGGTGTCAGAGGAGACACGGCGAGATGAACGCTGAGTATGCTGCGTGAGAAGGATGCCGACAGAGTTTCCACTAAAATGAGAATAGTCCCGAAATACCTTACAAATCAGAACTTCTTGCACAAATGGATCACCGCAGGGATGAAGATGTTAGCGGCTGCGGACAAATTGACCGAAATTATTATATTGGCGCAATTAGAATGCTCAGATTGAATGGAAACTCACCTACGTGATATGCATATGGAACGCTACTGCGATGCGTAACAAGAAGTTAGAACTGCAAGATTTTATAGCAAGGCATAAAGTGGACATCGTCTTACTTGCGGCCACAACTACCTCTCAAATTATGATGGGATATTGCACCGACAGACAGCAGAAAGGGAGCTGAACTCCATATTTCTTAGATACACGTTCCACATCGGGACGCGGAAATACTCCACCTATAATAAATGGAGGCCATGGCGGTAGCCGTTAGACCGGGCTTGGGAGAGGTGATATTGGTCGCAACGTACGTACGACGCTGACTTCCAGGCAATCCTAACCCGAATAGAATCACTTCTACCGGTGGAGCTTCGAATGCAAAGCATCCCACCTGGAACTCGCGAGTGACTAAACCTAGTGGACTTAGACTCCACCGGCTGGAACAGGAGTTTGATCTGGATCCAAGACATGCTCTAAGTCGTGACCGCCCTGATGACTTAGACATTGCTATAGTAAAAGCTCTTAAGATGGAGCCACGTCTACTAACTATCAATGTTCTGACGTCTCGGCACGATCGTGATCTTGCGTCTCTTATAGGCTCTCGTCAAATGTCGACGCGAAGGATTCACCTCAGGACAATCTGGACGCAATTCAAAAGATATTTAGATAATAATATGGTGTCTAATGTGGTGGAGAAAACAATTTGTTCAAATGTTTGTAAATTTTATGAGATCTATGGTTATCAGTCCCTAGGCATAAAAACTACTTAAAATAACCTAACAGAAACACACACACCAAAGCCCGAGGAAGAAATATGTGATTGTCAAAACTGCAATAAAGCAAATGGCACAACTGGGTGGGGACCTGAAAATAAGCAGTTTTTAAATATGTTCATTGCAAACCAGATTTTATCGAAACTTCCTGGCAGATTGAAATTGTGTGCCGGAAGCGGTACTGGCGGCAAATTGTCAAGGAAACGCTGGATGTGTTGTTGGGGTGTAACAGGCGATGCTGCCTGCACACATTATCGCAGTTATTCATGTGGTTAGTTTTACATTTCCAACTTTTGTAAATCATAAAAACAACAAAATAAGGAGGTAATCGTTATCATGGAAGCATTTAATTTTTATTGCTGCTGTAGTTGATTTTGGTTGTGATGGTGGTCCTATAGAGGCTCCCATAATTTCGTACCTCCCGAAGTAAAAGTGAACTTAATCGATATTTAACATAAAATACTCTTATCTAAGTCTTTTTGGGAACTTGATTGAATTGATGAGTAAAATATGCCTGTTCGTGTTTTACAACAAATTAGCTACTTGCTAACAAATTTTGAACCAAAACAATGACGTAAACCACAACGTAGGAAATTAATGGAACATATTTGCAGAGTGTATTACTGTGCTTCTTTGCTACATTTATAGTTTTGTCTCTTGCCGATAGGTAGCATTACTCGCACGCTCCATCACGATGCTTCTTCCGCTTCTGTTTCTGTTAACTGCTGACATGACCTGAAATTCACCTTAAAAAATCACGAAAATGCCTGTGTTTCCTACTTGGCGCTTGCGGTGACGGCTGGTCACCCCTGGAAATGGCGAATCTCGAGCTTTTGTTATGGTGAGCAGTGTGCGCTTGGTCGGTAAGTGCGGCCGTCTTATCGCGGCGTTCACTAAAGAGGAATTTCGTTGCACGAATATCGTTCATGTGGCATGCACTTCCTATTTCTTTCTGGTACGTATTTCTAAACATACCGTCATGAAACTGGCCAGAGATGTGAAAGATGTTCTTCACATCCACATCTATACTCCACAAGCCACTTTACGGTGAATATTCAGTCTCCTCTCACAAGTGAGGGCATACCCTGCACATGTTTTGCTACTTGCCGTGGAGATATACCACAGACGCCAAATGAAGCAATCATTAATAGAAAACACGCGTGAAGACGATGTGATGTATGACATGGTAGTTAAACTTCTAGACGAGCATGTAAATAGCGCGAGTGAAACACTCGATATTGCAGACTGTGAATCTACAGACAGCGAAGAAACGGAAGAAAGTTGCACACACGAAGACTCTTCGAGTGATAGTGCCACATACCATCATCAATTATCTCAGAAAGCAACACAATTACATTATCAGAAAAAGAAAACGCGGTGAAGTATTGGTTGAACGAAAGTGGTAAAACGCCTACATGTCAGTACTGTTCAAAATATGTATCGCTTTGTCCGTTCTGAACGTAAATTGTATAGATGGAGAAAGGAAGTCGCTTGATTGTTGACACATCTAGGAAACGAACACAACCACCACCATCATCCACATCGGAGATCTGAGGACGAGACACTACTGCGACACAAGACGAAGATTGTTACGTTTCAACGTTACGGGGTGTCGGGGGAGACACAGGGAGAAGAACGCCGAGGATGGTACGTGAAAAGGATGCTGACAGTTTCCACTAAAATGAGAACAGTCCTGAAATTCTTTAGCAGTCAATACTTCTTGCACAAATTGATCACCGCATTGTTGAAGATGTTAGCGGCTGCGGACAAATAGACCAAAATAATTATGCTGGTCGAATTGCTGGCGCAATTAGAATGCTCAAATGGAAACTCACATACGCGATATGCATATGGAACGCTACTGCGTTGCGTAACAAGAAGTTAGAACTGCAAGATTTTATAACAATGCATAAAGTGGACATCGTCTTACTTGTGGCCACAACAACCCTTCAAATTATGGTGGGACATCGCGTCGACCGACAGCGGCACGGTAGTGGAACTTCGATACACGAATCCACACCAGGACGCGGAAATACCCCACCTACAAGACATGGAGGCCACGGCGGTAGCAGTTAGAACGGGCTTGGGAGAGGTGATATTCGTCTCGACGAATCTACGACGCTGACTCGCAAGCAATCGTAACCCGAATGGACTCATTTTTACCGGTGGAGATTCGAATGCAAAGCATCCCACCTGGAACTTCAACTCACCTGCTAGAACAGGAGTGTGATCTGGAAGTAGGGGTCCGAGACATGCTCCAGGCCGTGATCGCCCTGATGACTTAGACATTGCTGTAGCACAAGTTCTTAAGGTGGAGCCACGACTACTAATAATCAATGTACTGACGTTTTTATATATGTTCATTGCAAACAAGACTTTATTTGAAACTGCCTGTGTGCCGGATCCGGGACTGGTGGCAAATTGTCAAGGAGCCTCTGGATGTGTTGTTGGGGTGAAACAGGCGATGCTGCCTGCACACATTGAAGCAGTTATTCATGTGGTTAGTTTTACATTTCCAACTTTTGAAAATCATAAAAACAACAAAATAAGGAGGTAATCGTTACCATGGAAGCATTTAATTATTATTGCTGCTGTGGTTGATTTTGGTGGTGATGGTGGTTCTATAGAGGCTCCCATAATTTCGTACCTCCCCAAGTAATAGTGAAATTAATCGATATTTAACATAAAATACTCTTATCTAAGTCTTTTTGGGAACTTGATTGAATTGATGAGTAAAATATGCATGTTCGTGTTTTACAACAAATTAGCTACTTGCTAACAATTTTTGAACCAAAACAAAGACGTAAACCACAACGAAGGACATTAATTGAACATATTTGCAGAGTGTATTACTGTGCTTCATCGCTACATTTACAGTTTCGTCTCATGCCGATAGGTGTCATTAGTCGCACGCATCATCAGGACGCTTCTTCCGCTTCGGTTTCTACTTTCAGACGCAGGTATCAGAAAGGGTACAACCCACCAGCGCGCATCGACGTTTATCGAAGTTGAATTAGGGTTTCAGGGATGTGACCGTTAGCGCTCTGTTTTGTTTTTGGGTCTTGGGTAGCCGTGTTAATGGATTGACGTTTACTGACGACGACGTGGATACCGACGGCTACAGGTAGTGGTCCAGGGCATGGCGCTCCATGTATCCTGGGTGCCAGCAGATACGCTCCTATCATAGACCCCCACGAGTTGCTAGTAATGGACATGCAACTGGACGCAGTTAAGAAAGAGCTCAAAGAAACAACATCACTATATCGAAGCCTTACGCGATACTGTCTACCACATTCAGTCTTTGGAAGACCAGTGTTACCATACAGGTCCACATACTAGACCTTCGAATTTGACCACCGAATAAATAAAATGTCCGCAAGCCTCCCCTACTCTTATTCCACGCTGAAGATTGCAACGTTGCTGATGATCAATTCACACCACTCGTAGCTGTACTCAGATGTACAATAATCGTGACATCTGAATGTTATACCAAAGAGAGAGAGAGAGAGAGAGCGAGAGAGAGACTGTGTACGTGTGTGTTACTGTGTATGTGTGCGTGTGTGTGTGACAGAGAGAGAGATAGAGAGAGAGAGAGAGAGAGAGAGAGAGAGAGAGAAAGAGCCCCGGCGGAGTGGCCGAGCGCATTGACGCGCTATGTTCCGATGCGCAAGGTCGTTTTACATTAGGGTTTCGAATCCCCCCCCCCCCCCTCGTGCGTGAATG
Source organism: Locusta migratoria (assembly GCA_026315105.1). NCBI lineage: Eukaryota > Metazoa > Arthropoda > Insecta > Orthoptera > Acrididae > Locusta > Locusta migratoria. The sequence goes on from CM048751.1 coordinate 22,151,681, forward strand.
TTTGTGCTCTCTTTAGTATAAGTTAGTTTATAAGTAGTTTGTAAGTTTAGGGACTGATGACCTAGCAGTTAAGTCCCATAAGCTTAACCAATTAAAAAGTATCGGAATAAGATTTCTGAACAGCAAAGTTCCTTGCTTACAATTTCAGTGTAGATGACGTCTTGGTTATGTGGAACACATGGATGTGATGGGTCACATGGGTCGACCGATGAAATAAACTTTCGTTTCATTGTTCATCGAACTATGCATGCACGCCTTCCTTTTTTTTTATGAATATTTCAACGTTCACCTTCCTCCTGCTTCTGGTGTGATTCCTCACGCGATATCCCCCAGTGACAAACATAGGACACAAAGTAGCAGATTATCACGAAAATATAAATAAATTTCCAAATATATTCGTATAAAAATGTGGGTATCGTTAGATTCCATGCAGTATTCTTTTTCTGTAAGGAAAGAACCTGTCACAATAATGTCGGATAGAAAAATAAAATAATTACGTCTCCGATCAAAAAGAGTAACCTTTTATTTACCTCAGATAAAAAGAAGAAAAAATCAAACATTTGTAAAACCAACGGAGCTAACTGCTACGGGCATCGTTCTTTAGAGTTACTAAACGAACTTGAGGATGACAAACAAACACACTCACGTCCGAAGGTAGACAGAACTTAAAACGGGTGACCTGGGCAGATTCACAATTTCACAACTGTGTGTTTTTAACTGCCATTAACTTATCCAGTCTGTTACCTACTTACACCGCACTGCTCGTCCGGGTAGTTGTGGCAACGCGGGAATGGCCGTGCGCTTTAAGGCTCCTTGTTGCGGAAGACGCTGGTGGTAACCGTCGGAGATTCGAGTCTTCCTTCGGGCGTGGTTTTGTGTGTGTGTTGTCCTTGGAGTAAGTTGGTTTAAGTAATTTGTAAGTCTAGGGACTGATGACCACTGCAGTTTGGTCGCATTGCTTTACAAACTTTTGAATGTTTGATAAAGCACATTGTTTTGTGTAATCGAACAGCCACATCACGCCATCTCATCCGAATAATAGAAAAATTTTGCTTTGCCTATGATGTGAGAGCACATACGAATGGAATATGTGAGCGTAGGAATAGTAGTCGTTAATTTTATGTCGTGGTCTATCATATACGAGGGTTCGAACTTCATTAGTGGCAACCACTTAATCACGAACGATACCAAAGCGTTATATTTTTTCACCTGTTACTGTCAATCAAAGTAGTCATCAAAGTTGTGTAGAACCTTTTGGCAGCGATGTGGGAGGCGTTGTATACCGTTATCATAGCCTTTCTGTTGATGTGGCGAATGGAGCGGTGTACTACTTGTCGAATCTCTGGAAAAGTTCTGAAGAGAATGCCATGCAGAGGTTCTTTCATCTTCAGAATCACATCAAAGTGACAAGGACATACGTCAGAGGAGTATGGTGGATAGTACAGCTCTTCCCAGTCCCACCGATCGAAAAAGCCGCTGTACTGTCGTGCAAAATGATGGATAGGTTGCATATCTGATCGCACGCGGTGCTCCAAAAACTAACAGAAATACTGTGCATTGGCGCCCTGCCGTAGAGGAACGTATTGCTTTAGGATAACACCATCACAGTCGTTCACGAGAATTATCATAACTATCACCTTACTGGCGATCTGACGCACTTTATAATTTCGCGGCGTTATGACGCCATTCGTTCGATAGGCGTTTCAGTGTTGGCTCGTATGTTCTTCCAGTTTCGAAAACATGGTGACACCGTTAAGATAGACCGCTCGCTCACAAAAGACTTTGTTCCCCTCGACTGTGCGCACGCCAGTGATGTGGGACGGGCGAGTCCATTTGTTCAGATGTTTGTTAAGCTTAAGGGACTTTATCTTCGTAACTGACTGGATAACTTATAGGTACTGGTAGTTGACAACTAAAGAGACACGAGCGACATTCTGTATCTTGCCAGTCGCGGGGTCTCAGGTACCATCTCACGGATTGCCCTGCCGCTCCCGTGTGTGTGTGTGTGTGTGTGTGCGTGTGTGTGTGTGTGTGTGTATTTGTATGTTTTTTACTTAGTGTAAGTTAAATAACGTTGTTTGCAAGTCCGTGGAATGAGGGCCCTAGCTATTTCGTCGCTTGGTTTTAGAAATATTTAACTTATATTTAATTTTAATCCTGGTGAATTAAAAGTTGCTCTTACTGAATAAAATGTACACCTTGAATGAACTTTCGAAGTGGTAAGGCTTATAAGATACTGAGGAGATCAAGGCATAACGTCCTGTCGAAATAGTGGTCATTGTGGCACATGCTCGGATAGCTGGTGTCTGAGACGGAGATTAATATCGGCCGAGCCTTTTGAAAGGTACCAATCCCACATTTGCCTGATTTAGAGAAACTATGGAAAACCTGTATCAGGATGGCCCGAGACAAGTTCGTATCGACATCCTGTATGTGTAACTCTATGAAAACATCGTGAAATACTTAAGCTATTGCCGGCCGCGGTGGCCGAGGAGACTGAGGCGCTCCAGTCACGGTTTGCAGGACCACTACGGTCGGGGGTTGGAATCCCCCCTCGGGCATGGATATTTGTGTCGTCCTAGTTCGTAAGTAGTTCATAAATAGTTTGTAAGTTTAGGGACTGACGACCTCGTAGTTAAGTCCCGTAGACTATACAAACATTTGAAACTTAAGCTATTGTTGTGTTCTACATTGTTCTAACACGTTCTTTCCTTGAAGAATAATAGTAATACATCGAATCCAATGATTCGGATGTTCTTTTTTACCAGCACCTTACATAAGTACACGTTACTTATTCGATCAAAGGAGGAGCAGGTAGATGAACGCTGATAAATTCTAAGAAATCTCGCATGAATTTTATCATAGCAAAAGAGAATTTGTTGTCAAGAGTTTTTAATTACTACGCAAGGGAATTCTAGGTACAATAAGACTAAAGGTTAACGCGATTGGTAGGTTTTAACCCGTGACCCACTACATCAAAGTGTACCATTTAACCAAGACTCCATCTACACAGATATTGTACCCCCGGAACCAATATGCTTTTCAGATATCATATTCTGAGGTTACTTTCGAAAGGCTCATCCTAACAAGGTCAATACTGCAGGGACTGTACCTTCTGAAAATATATAGAATTCTTTAACAACTGTCAAGGTACGTCAATAAAAGGCCACATCGTCTCGAACGTACTCATCCCCCTTTTGCTTAGATATAGCGTCTATGCGCCACGATGACTGCACCAGAGCAGCGTACCCTTCGTGACACCTGCTTACTTATGTAGAAGCTGAATTGAATAAATGTCGTTCTTCTGATGCATGCAAGTAAAGCCACCTATCCGCAAGAGACGAAACTATAAATGTAGCGCCAAAGTACAGTAATATACTCTTTAATATGTTTCATTGTGATTATCGGATTTATTTTTATTTCTTTTATTTTATTTATTTATTTATTTATTTTTGCTTAAAAATTACTTGGCGATTAGGTAATTTCTTTTAAAACACAACAATCTATATTCTATTCCTAAATTGAATACAGTTCTCAAAATGACTTATATAAGAGTAGTTTCCTTAAATGTCGATTGATATTTCAGGGAGGTAAGAAACTATGGGAGCTTAAATACGAGGGTAAGTCAATTATTATCCGCAAAGTATTTTATTGTAACAAAATACGAAACTTACACGAACATCATTTTTCGACATAGTATCCTTGCTTTTCAATGCACTTCGTCCACCGTTCTACAAGCTTTCTTATGCCCTCATAAAATAAGGTTTTCGGTTGAGCTGCGAGCCAGGAATGCACCGCTTCCTTCACTGCTTCGTCCGAGTCAAATTGACGGCCCCTTAATGCCTGTTTGAGTGGACCAAACTAGTGATAGTCAGAAGGGGCAAGTCGGGACTATATGGAGGATGATCCAGTACTTCGAATTTGAGTTTCTGGAGCGTTTCAGCAGTGCGGACAGCAGTATGTGGACGGGCATTGTCGTGCAACAACACAACAACTTCAGACATCAATCCTCGGTCTTTGCTTCGAATTGCAGGCTTTAGCCTTTCAGTAAGCATCTGACTGTAACGTACACTGTTTATTGTGGTGCCCCTTTCACCATAATGTTCCAGTACAGGACCTCGTGCATCCGAAAAAGTCGTATACACGTATGAGGCTACAACATCGTAAACTGGCAAAGAAGTCCGACGATATCCTGGACAGCTGGCTGACAATGATTAAAGCCGGAAACTGGCCGGTGACGCCAACCGTTAAACACCACAGTAAGTCAGCTGCAGTAAGTAGTAGCCAGTGCGTGGAAACAGCACTTTAAACAAACAATTCAACACTTAGCCCCAAAAGAGTCTGACACAAGGAAGGTGTGCGGTTACCAAGATTTCATTAAAACTGCCAAATATACTCACTATCTGAGGAAGTAATCGAAGATGGGCAGAAAGAACACTGCCGCAAATATGCTGACGTGCAGGGCAGGTAACTGATTGGCAACGGCTACATAAGCAGGAAATATATCCTGATGACTCTTAAGGAATGGTTATGAAAACAAAGCACTTGCGGATAATACAACACACTAGGAATCAATTAACAACGCCAAAATGGAACTAGAAGACAGATGTTACACCATTTAATAGTGTATGACCAAAGGTACAAAACTACTGAACTACTATTCCACAACGGCGTTAATTCTGACACCATTTAACATGAAACGTCATTCTGCGAGGATCCTACGGCCAGGAGCGCGACCGTATTATTCCAAGAAACAGCGTAAACGTTCTGTAAAGCTCAGAAATCGCTCATTTTTACTGTACAAATACACCGGTAACAGGCACAAAATAACAATAAAAATATGAGAAGCTTGCAAAGTTCACAACACACCATTAAATTTATTGTCAGAAGGGAACTGGTAGAGCGGTGGTACCCCATTCGCAAAGCACCAAAAGATGAATAGCCTATTTAACTTATTTGTTCCAAAGTGGTGAATGTAATGGAGTCCTTGGCTGCAGGAAATGTTAGTAAAAGTGCATAACACAATCGACAAATCCTCCAAAAGCTTAGCAACCCGTCGTGTGTTCAGAAAGTACAAACAATTTGCTCCACAGGTAGACATAACCTACCACGACCAAGTTCGTCACCGGCGCCACACACAGGTATGCTACAGATCTATGCTCCTCGCTCCACCGCCACAGCCAATTTTATGCCTCGCACGGGTCGGCAGTTAGGCTTGCTCCGGTCTTGCAGGCGTGATCGCATGAGGCGTCCGGTTTCGATCTGAGAGAGACCATCTTCAGGTGTGTTCTGTGACGAAGGTGGAGCTGGCGTGGAGCAGGCCCATCTGTAGGACGCGAAGAAGTCTCAAGAGTCGATACCTGAACAAACATGCCCATATGATTTTCAATAAAATCACCTGCTCCTTCAAATCGTTCTCGCTTGCACACAGAAGCTCCGTATCGCCACTTGTGACAATCCGTGACGGCCGCACACATGGGCAACTGAGGGCATAGAGCATTCTTATGAAGGCATGAAAAGCTTGTATACTACACCTAGACTGATCAGGTAAACTATAGCCAAATGTATTTGTGAGATAGCTCGTGGTACAAAGATGTCATAAATCAAATCGCAGACCCACATGGGATGCGAAAGATGGAATCACTGGTGAGTGTTGGCGCCACTTCTGGCCAAAACGTCTGATACACTCTTCGGCAATTTGTCAAGGAGGCTCTGGATGTGTTGTTGGGTTGTAGCAGGCGATGCTGCCTGCACATATTACCGGAGATATTCATGTTGTTAGTTTTACATCCGCAACTTTTGTAAACCATAAAAACAAGAAAATATGGAGGTAATCGTTACTATGGAAAGCATTTAGTTGCTGCTGCTGTTATCGGGGGTGTTGATGGTGATGATGGTAGAAAAGCTCCCATAATTTCGTACCTCCCGAGAGATTACTGAAGTTAATCGGTATTTAAGATAAAATATTCTTATCTAAGTCCTTGTGAGAGGTTGATTGAATTTATGAATAAAATATGCGTGGTCATGTTTTCAAATAAATCAGCTACTCGCTAAAAATTTTTGAACCAAAACAAAGACGTAAACCACAACTATGCAGATTAATTCAACATATTTCCAGACTGTTATTACTATGCTTCTGTGCTACATCTAAAGTTTCGTCTTTTGCCGTTAGGTGGCATTAGTGTCATGCATCATCAGTATGTTTCTTCCTCTTGTGTTCCTACTTACGGAAGAGGGTATCAGGAAGGGTACGTTGCACCAGCACGCATCGACGTATATCGAGGTCGAATTAATGTTTCAGGCATGTGACCGCTAGCGCTCCGAATTGAGTTTTGTTTTTGTGTCTTGGTTATCCGTGTTCATGGACTGACGTTTACTGACAACGGCATGGATGACGGCGGCTACAGGCAGTGGTCCAGGATACGGCCCTACCATGTATCCTGGGTGCCAGCAGATACGGTCGTATCATAGACCCCACGAGTCGCTAGTAATGGACATGCAACTGGAGGCAGTTAAGAAAGTGCGAACAGAAACTACACCAAAATGTCGGAACCTTACGCGATACTATCACTTTCAATCTTTGGAGGAACAGTACCCTTATCTTAGCACAGCTTTAAGGTGCCTCGATCTTTAGTTACATGGCCCCCTTCAGGAACTACATCAACAGCGGTACCTTACCGGTCCACATACTAGACCATAGAAGTTAACCACCAAAGTATAATAAATAAATAAAAAGACCGCAAGCCTCTTCTACTTTTATTCCGCACAAAAGTTTGGATCGTCTCCGATGATCAGTTAACATCACTCGCTGCTTTAGTCAGACGTACAATCCTTGTGACATCTGAACTCTATATCTAAGAGAGATAGAGAGAGAGGGTATGTATGTGTGTGTGAATAAAAAATGATGAGAGAGAAAAAGAATAAGGGAGAACCGCGGCGGATTGGACCAGCTCACTGGGACGCTATGCTCCGATGCGCGAGACCAGGCAAAAGCTAGAAACGTAGCTTTCCCTTTCCTTAATCGAAGATAAGCCGTAAGGTGAGTATTGATTCCCGTGTTCCTATATTTCTCCTGAATCCCAACTGATTATCCCCGATGTCAGCTTCTACCAGCTTTTCCATCCTTCTGTAAATAATTCGTGGTAACATTTTGCAACCATGACTTATTAAACCGATAGTTCTGTAATTTTCACACTTGCCTGCACCTGTCTGCACCTCTCTAAGGTGTAGTGCCGAGACTTCACGATGACTGCCTGTGTGACAAAACCAGCGTACTCTTACTGAATCCTGGGTACTTCAGAAGGAGCGGAAGAAATGATGTTGTGATGATTCGTGTGACTAATGCCACCTACACGCAAATACGAAACAATAAACGTAACGCTGAGGTACAACAATATGTTCTGCAAATATGTTGAAGTAGTTTCCTTCGTTGTGGTTTACGTCATTGTTTCGGTTCAAAATGTAGTAGGGGGTACGTAATTCGTTTAAAAAAACGAAACCAAAAATTTTATTCATAAATTCAATCACGTCCTCAGAAAGGCTTAGATAACAGTCTTTTCCTTAAATATAGATTGATTTCAGTTATGATTTGTGGAGGTAGTATTTTGTGGGAGCTTCAATGGTTTCGACGACGAAGACGACAATCAAGTGCTTCCTTGGTAACGATGACATCCTTATTTTTTGTGATTTACTAAATTAGGCGAAGTAAAATTAATTACCTGATTAACTCCAGCAAGCAGCACCGTCTGCTACATCCCAACAGGGTAAAAGTGCAGTTTATGCGGCAGCGGCTAGCCTTCGTGCTCGCTAGGTTGGGAACGGCAGAGCAGCCAATCAGGAGTCGCGATGCCGCGGCCAATAAGAAACAGCGTTACTATTGTACTATGTAAACAAATCGAAGCGGTGTATGCAAACGTTTTTGACGATCTACAAGTTACAGTTGCTGTCAGTATGGATGTCACGTGATCACTGTTTCGAATATATCATAAAATAAATAAAACATGCTATACCTGCTCTATGGTTGACAGGTTCTTGTATGTACCCTTGTCCGGTCAGTAAAAGTAATTGCGATTATTTCCAAGAATGCTTGCAATCGAGGTAGCTCGGACTGAAAATATATCGAGCGTACAACTGTAAATTGATTCCATTTGAACCGGAGATTCGGGCGCTACGCGCCCTCACATACTAAAAAAAAACTTCTCGTTTAACCTATACCTAAGTTAACTTTCACTTAAAATGATCAACGCTTCGTACTAGCCATAAAACAAGTTTGACTGCTGTGGTGCATTAATAATAGGTGAATTATCTAAAAATCTCTTATACATGGAAAATCAATTACAATCACACAAACGCCGCACCGATATCCTCGAATAAACTTCGAAATAAACTCGTAATGAAACACGCAATCTCATAGGCCGCGGTATCGCGACTTATGATTGGCTGCTCTGCCGTTCCCAACCTAGCGAGCACGAAGGCTAGCCGCTGCCGCATAAACTGCACTTTAACCTCCCAACAGCACAACAAGTCATTGCCAAGAACCGTAGAAGCGGCTTTAGCCAGTAGTGGCGCAACACTCACTTGTGATCCCATCTTCCTCACTCCGTATGGGACTATAATTTCAGTTATGAGATCTGCATACCACGTGTTATCTCACAAATATATCTATAATATTCCTGGTGAATAGCTGGTGTATTTCAAATATTCAAATGTTTGTTAAGCTTAAGGGACATAACTACGGGGTTATCAGTCCCTAAACTTACAAACTACTTATGAACCACCTACAACTAAGGACGCCACAAATATCCATGCCTGAGGGGGGATTCGAACCCCCGACCGTAGTGGCCGTGCAGACCATGACTAAAGTCCCCTCGGCCACCGCGGCTGCCCGGCGGTGTATTTCAGTATATCGTAGTTCAACACAGGCTAACATTGTTGAAGGCGAAGTGGGTGGCAAGTGCCAGATAAACATCCTAGTGTGCTGCGTATAGAACCCAAGACCTTTAAATTTACAAGTATTTTGTGCAGGTGTTGGTGAAAGCTGTGGGGTCTCCTGAACGTCACATCTTGCGAAGATATTACAGTTACTGATTAAAAGTTTTATTGGTATGGTGTCTGGTCTTTTGGACGTGTCCAAAATAACAGACACTATTTGTGGAAATTAACTGCCGTAATTTTATGTATTCCATATACTGAAACATTACATCGATTTTGAGTCGTTGTAATAAATTCAATGGCGAAGTTGGTAGTTTCTGCTAGACCGGGATTCAGTACCGGATATTCCGCTTTGGGCCAGCGGTTGCCTTAACCAATTAGGCTACGCCAGGCACGCACCCCATCCGAACACAAATTCTCAACTTGTAGCCCCATGGCCATTGACTCTTCTTGCTCGCAACCTATACTGAATTCCCGCAAGCGAACGCATTCAAACACTCGATCCCTTCCAGGAATGCAGTGTAGGATACGAGCGGAGGAATCTGTGGGCAGGGGGCAAGAAGTTGAGAATTTTGGTTAGAATGGAAGCCTGCCTGGGTGGCCAATTTGGTTTAGGCAATCACTGACCCGAAGCGGAAAATCCGGGTTTAAATCCTTGTCCAACACAAACTATCAACTTTGCCGTTAATTTCAAAGCCCCAAAAAGTTCAAATGTTTAAATATTTCGAACTGATTTAATGGGCTGAGTACACAAGAAAGAATGCAGAATTAGTCATTATTAGATTGCTGGATGGTAATATCAGGAGCAACGCAATTCTTAATGTATTAATACGCTTACCATATATGCTTGACTATGTAGGTGATAGAAAGATTTTGTCGATGTAACACAATGCAGAATAGTTGTACTTCATCGTATGTGCCTATTACAATAACAAAGGAATGGTCGAAACCATATGGAACAGCCTTATTAAGCATGGTGTGAATATATGAGAGGTAGAGACCATTAATTACGTAATGCGTCTTCGACACCCTTCCTCACTGGTGAGATGTCAATACATTTTGTTACAAGCCCCCTCCCTCCATCACTGCCACCAATCACACTCGAGACTTTTCAAAATCCGTATTTCAGTTTAAATACGTCAATCTGTGCGTGATTACGTTGTATTTATTTTTTTAAAAATGCATTCTTTTTTAAAATTTATTTTAGTCTAGATACGACGTATATTTACCTCAGAACGAAAAAAAATCACATACAAAGTTCTACGATACCTACTAAAATAGAAAAATACCACTAGAATTCGGACGCGGAGGCGTGGCCGAGTGTATTGGGCGCTAAGCTACGATGCGCGAGGCCATTCCTCGTCGAATCCTCCCCTCCCCCACTCGCCTAGTGCATTGATGTTTGTGCTGTCTTTAGCATAAACTAGTTCATACGAAGTTGGTAAGTTTAGGTACTTATGACTCCACAGTTAAGTCTCATACTCTATACAAACGAACATTTCAGGTAAGTCCCATAACCTCTAGAAACATTTTAATTTGAACTAGAATTCATAACGTAATATTCACTAAAATTCTGTCCACAGGGACGCAAGTACGGTCTCAAGAGTTGATACTTGAACAAACATGTCCATATCATTTTCAATAACATCGTCTACTCCTTCAACCCGTTGTCGCTTGTACACAGAAGTTCCTGGCACAGTTCCTGGTGCTCTGCAGCTCTGCTGATTGACGAAAGTAGGTACCTCATGTACTGAATCAACTATTTTCTAGAGAACCAAGTACACTTGGGCAACTGAGGCCATAGAGCATACTTATGAAGGCGTGAAAAGCTTGGATGGTATACTAAGATTGACCAGGTAAACTATAGCCTAATGTATTTGTGAGATAGCTCGTGGTATAAAGATGTCATAAATCAAATCGCAGACCCACATGGGATGCGAAAGATGGAATCACTGGTGAGTGTTGGCGCCACTTCTGGCCAAAACGTCTGCTACACTCTTCGGCAATTTGTCAAGGAGGCTCTGGATGTGTTGTTGGGATGTAGCAGGCGATGCAACCTCCACAGGTTGCAACCTCCCATAATTTCGTACCTCCCGAAGGATTATCCAAATTAATCGATATTTAAGGTAAAATAGTCTTATGTAAGCCTTTTTGAGACCTTTAAAGAAATTTATGAATAAAATTTGCGCGGTCATGTTTTCAAACAAATCAGCTACTCGCTAAAAAATTTTGAACAAAAACAAAGACGTAAACCACGATGAAGGACATTAATTGAACATATTTGCAGAGTGTATTACTGTGCTTCATCGCTACATTTACAGTTTCGTCTCATGCCGATAGGTGTCATTAGTCGCACGCATCATCAGGACGCTTCTTCCGCTTCGGTTTCTACTTTCAGACGCAGGTATCAGAAAGGGTACAACCCACCAGCGCGCATCGACGTTTATCGAAGTTGAATTAGGGTTTCAGGGATGTGACCGTTAGCGCTCTGTTTTGTTTTTGGGTCTTGGGTAGCCGTGTTAATGGATTGACGTTTACTGACGACGACGTGGATACCGACGGCTACAGGTAGTGGTCCAGGGCATGGCGCTCCATGTATCCTGGGTGCCAGCAGATACGCTCCTATCATAGACCCCACGAGTTGCTAGTAATGGACATGCAACTGGACGCAGTTAAGAAAGAGCTCAAAGAAACTACATCACTATATCGAAGCCTTACGCGATACTGTCTATCACATTCAGTCTTTGGAAGACCAGTGTTACCATACAGGTCCACATACTAGACCTTCGAATTTCACCACCGAATAAATAAAATGTCCGCAAGCCTCCCCTACTCTTATTCCACGCTGAAGATTGCAACGTCGCTGATGATCAATTCACACCACTCGTAGCTGTACTCAGATGTACAATCATCGTGACATCTGAATGTTATACCAAAGAGAGAGAGAGAGAGAGAGCGAGAGAGAGACTGTGTACGTGTGTGTTACTGTGTATGTGTGCGTGTGTGTGTGACAGAGAGAGATATATATAGAGAGAGAGAGAGAGAAAGAGCCCCGGCGAAGTGGCCGAGCGCATTGACGCGCTATGTTCCGATGCGCAAGGTCGTTTTACATCAGTGGTTCGAATCCCCCCCCCCCCCCCCCTCGTGCATGAATGTTTGTGCTCTCTTTAGTATAAGTTAGTTTATAAGTAGATTGTAAGTTTAGGGACTGATGACCTAGCAGTTAAGTCCCATAAGCTTAACCAATTAAAAAGTATCGGAATAAGATTTCTGAACAGCAAAGTTCCTTGCTTACAATTTCAGTGTAGATGACGTCTTGGTTATGTGGAACACATGGATGTGATGGGTCACATGGGTCGACCGATGAAATAAACTTTCGTTTCATTGTTCATCGAACTATGCATGCACGCCTTCCTTTTTTTTTATGAATATTTCAACGTTCACCTTCCTCCTGCTTCTGGTGTGATTCCTCACGCGATATCCCCCAGTGACAAACATAGGACACAAAGTAGCAGATTATCACGAAAATATAAATAAATTTCCAAATATATTCGTATAAAAATGTGGGTATCGTTAGATTCCATGCAGTATTCTTTTTCTGTAAGGAAAGAACCTGTCACAATAATGTCGGATAGAAAAATAAAATAATTACGTCTCCGATCAAAAAGAGTAACCTTTTATTTACCTCAGATAAAAAGAAGAAAAAATCAAACATTTGTAAAACCAACGGAGCTAACTGCTACGGGCATCGTTCTTTAGAGTTACTAAACGAACTTGAGGATGACAAACAAACACACTCACGTCCGAAGGTAGACAGAACTTAAAACGGGTGACCTGGGCAGATTCACAATTTCACAACTGTGTGTTTTTAACTGCCATTAACTTATCCAGTCTGTTACCTACTTACACCGCACTGCTCGTCCGGGTAGTTGTGGCAACGCGGGAATGGCCGTGCGCTTTAAGGCTCCTTGTTGCGGAAGACGCTGGTGGTAACCGTCGGAGATTCGAGTCTTCCTTCGGGCGTGGTTTTGTGTGTGTGTTGTCCTTGGAGTAAGTTGGTTTAAGTAATTTGTAAGTCTAGGGACTGATGACCACTGCAGTTTGGTCGCATAGCTTTACAAACTTTTGAATGTTTGATAAAGCACATTGTTTTGTGTAATCGAACAGCCACATCACGCCATCTCATCCGAATAATAGAAACATTTTGCTTTGCCTATGATGTGAGAGCACATACGAATGGAATATGTGAGCGTAGGAATAGTAGTCGTTAATTTTATGTCGTGGTCTATCATATACGAGGGTTCGAACTTCATTAGTGGCAACCACTTAATCACGAACGATACCAAAGCGTTATATTTTTTCACCTGTTACTGTCAATCAAAGTAGTCATCAAAGTTGTGTAGAACCTTTTGGCAGCGATGTGGGAGGCGTTGTATACCGTTATCATAGCCTTTCTGTTGATGTGGCGAATGGAGCGGTGTACTACTTGTCGAATCTCTGGAAAAGTTCTGAAGAGAATGCCATGCAGAGGTTCTTTCATCTTCAGAATCACATCAAAGTGACAAGGACATACGTCAGAGGAGTATGGTGGATAGTACAGCTCTTCCCAGTCCCACCGATCGAAAAAGCCGCTGTACTGTCGTGCAAAATGATGGATAGGTTGCATATCTGATCGCACGCGGTGCTCCAAAAACTAACAGAAATACTGTGCATTGGCGCCCTGCCGTAGAGGAACGTATTGCTTTAGGATAACACCATCACAGTCGTTCACGAGAATTATCATAACTATCACCTTACTGGCGATCTGACGCACTTTATAATTTCGCGGCGTTATGACGCCATTCGTTCGATAGGCGTTTCAGTGTTGGCTCGTATGTTCTTCCAGTTTCGAAAACATGGTGACACCGTTAAGATAGACCGCTCGCTCACAAAAGACTTTGTTCCCCTCGACTGTGCGCACGCCAGTGATGTGGGACGGGCGAGTCCATTTGTTCAGATGTTTGTTAAGCTTAAGGGACTTTATCTTCGTAACTGACTGGATAACTTATAGGTACTGGTAGTTGACAACTAAAGAGACACGAGCGACATTCTGTATCTTGCCAGTCGCGGGGTCTCAGGTACCATCTCACGGATTGCCCTGCCGCTCCCGTGTGTGTGTGTGTGTGTGTGTGCGTGTGTGTGTGTGTGTGTGTATTTGTATGTTTTTTACTTAGTGTAAGTTAAATAACGTTGTTTGCAAGTCCGTGGAATGAGGGCCCTAGCTATTTCGTCGCTTGGTTTTAGAAATATTTAACTTATATTTAATTTTAATCCTGGTGAATTAAAAGTTGCTCTTACTGAATAAAATGTACACCTTGAATGAACTTTCGAAGTGGTAAGGCTTATAAGATACTGAGGAGATCAAGGCATAACGTCCTGTCGAAATAGTGGTCATTGTGGCACATGCTCGGATAGCTGGTGTCTGAGACGGAGATTAATATCGGCCGAGCCTTTTGAAAGGTACCAATCCCACATTTGCCTGATTTAGAGAAACTATGGAAAACCTGTATCAGGATGGCCCGAGACAAGTTCGTATCGACATCCTGTATGTGTAACTCTATGAAAACATCGTGAAATACTTAAGCTATTGCCGGCCGCGGTGGCCGAGGAGACTGAGGCGCTCCAGTCACGGTTTGCAGGACCACTACGGTCGGGGGTTGGAATCCCCCCTCGGGCATGGATATTTGTGTCGTCCTAGTTCGTAAGTAGTTCATAAATAGTTTGTAAGTTTAGGGACTGACGACCTCGTAGTTAAGTCCCGTAGACTATACAAACATTTGAAACTTAAGCTATTGTTGTGTTCTACATTGTTCTAACACGTTCTTTCCTTGAAGAATAATAGTAATACATCGAATCCAATGATTCGGATGTTCTTTTTTACCAGCACCTTACATAAGTACACGTTACTTATTCGATCAAAGGAGGAGCAGGTAGATGAACGCTGATAAATTCTAAGAAATCTCGCATGAATTTTATCATAGCAAAAGAGAATTTGTTGTCAAGAGTTTTTAATTACTACGCAAGGGAATTCTAGGTACAATAAGACTAAAGGTTAACGCGATTGGTAGGTTTTAACCCGTGACCCACTACATCAAAGTGTACCATTTAACCAAGACTCCATCTACACAGATATTGTACCCCCGGAACCAATATGCTTTTCAGATATCATATTCTGAGGTTACTTTCGAAAGGCTCATCCTAACAAGGTCAATACTGCAGGGACTGTACCTTCTGAAAATATATAGAATTCTTTAACAACTGTCAAGGTACGTCAATAAAAGGCCACATCGTCTCGAACGTACTCATCCCCCTTTTGCTTAGATATAGCGTCTATGCGCCACGATGACTGCACCAGAGCAGCGTACCCTTCGTGACACCTGCTTACTTATGTAGAAGCTGAATTGAATAAATGTCGTTCTTCTGATGCATGCAAGTAAAGCCACCTATCCGCAAGAGACGAAACTATAAATGTAGCGCCAAAGTACAGTAATATACTCTTTAATATGTTTCATTGTGATTATCGGATTTATTTTTATTTATTTATTTTATTTTATTTATTTATTTTTGCTTAAAAATTACTTGGCGATTAGGTAATTTCTTTTAAAACACAACAATCTATATTCTATTCCTAAATTGAATACAGTTCTCAAAATGACTTATATAAGAGTAGTTTCCTTAAATATCGATTGATATTTCAGGGAGGTAAGAAACTATGGGAGCTTAAATACGAGGGTAAGTCAATTATTATCTGCAAAGTATTTTATTGTAACAAAATACAAAACTTACACGAACATCATTTTTCGACATAGTATCCTTGCTTTCAATGCACTTCGTCCACCGCTCTACAAGCTTTCTTATGCCCTCATAAAATAAGGTTTTCGGTTGAGCTGCGAGCCAGAAATGCACCGCTTCCTTCACTGCTTCGTCCGAGTCAAATCGACGGCCCCTTAATGCCTCTTTGAGTGGACCAAACAAGTGATAGTCAGAAGGGGCAAGTCGGGACTATATGGAGGATGATCCAGTACTTCGAATTTGAGTTTCTGGAGCGTTTCAGCAGTGCGGACAGCAGTGTGCGGACGGGCATTGTCGTGCAACAACACAACACCTTCTGACAACAATCCTCGGCGTTTGCTTCGAATTACAGGCTTTAGCCTTTCAGTAAGCATCTGACTGTAACGCACACTGTTTATTGTGGTGCCCCTTTCACCATAATGTTCCAGTACAGGACCTCGTGCATCCCAAAACGTCGTACACACGTATGAGGCTACAACATCGTAAACTGGCAAAGAAGTCCGACGATATCCTGGACACAGCTGGCTGACAATGATTAAAGCCGGAAACTGGCCGGTGACGCCAACCGTTAAACACCACAGTAAGTCAGCTGCAGTAAGTAGTAGCCAGTGCGTGGAAACAGCACATTAAACAAACAATTCAACACTTCGCCCCAAAAGAGTCTGACACAAGGAAGGTGTGCGGTTACCAAGATTTCATTAAAACTGCCAAATATACTCACTATCTGAGGAAGTAATCGAAGATGGGCAGAAAGAACACTGCCGCAAATATGCTGACGTGCAGGGTAGGTAACTGATTGGCAACGGCTACATAAGCAGGAAATATATCCTGATGACTCTTAAGGAATGGTAATGAAAACAAAGCACTTGCGGATAATACAACACACTAGGAATCAATTAACAACGCCAAAATGGAACTAGAAGACAGATGTTACACCATTTAATAGTGTATGACCAAAGGTACAAAACTACTGAACTACTATTCCACAACGGCGTTAATTCTGACACCATTTAACATGAAACGTCATTCTACGAGGATCCTACGGCCAGGAGCGCGACCGTATTATTCCAAGAAACAGCGTAAACGTTCTTTAAAGCTCAGAAATCGCTCATTTTTACTGTACAAATACACCGGTAACAGGCACAAAATAACAATAAAAATATGAGAAGCTTGCAAAGTTCACAACACGCCATTAAATTTATTGTCAGAAGGGAACTGGTAGAGCGGTGGTACCCCATTCGCAAAGCACCAAAAGATGAATAGCCTATTTAACTTATTTGTTCCAAAGTGGTGAATGTAATAGAGTTCTTGGCTGCAGGAAATGTTAGTAAAAGTGCATAACACAATCGACAAATCCTCCAAAAGCTTAGCAACCCGTCGTGTGTTCAGAAAGTACAAACAATTTACTCCACAGGTAGACATAACCTACCACGACCAAGTTCGTCACCGGCGCCACACACAGGTATGCTACAGATCTATGCTCCTCGCTCCACCGCCACAGCCAATTTTATGCCTCGCACGGGTCGGCAGTTAGGCTTGCTCCGGTCTTGCAGGCGTGATCGCATGAGGCGTCCGGTTTCGATCTGAGAGAGACCATCTTCAGGTGTGTTCTGTGACGAAGGTGGAGCTGGCGTGGAGCAGGCCCATCTGTAGGACGCGAAGAAGTCTCAAGAGTCGATACCTGAACAAACATGCCCATATGATTTTCAATAAAATCACCTGCTCCTTCAAATCGTTCTCGCTTGCACACAGAAGCTCCGTATCGCCACTTGTGACAATCCGTGACGACCGTACACATGGGCAACTGAGGGCATAGAGCATTCTTATGAAGGCATGAAAAGCTTGTATACAACACCTAGACTGATCAGGTAAAATATAGCCAAATGTATTTGTGAGATAGCTCGTGGTACAAAGATGTCATAAATCAAATCGCAGACCCACATGGGATGCGAAAGATGGAATCACTGGTGAGTGTTGGCGCCACTTCTGGCCAAAACGTCTGCTACACTCTTCGGCAATTTGTCAAGGAGGCTCTGGATGTGTTGTTGGGGTGTAGCAGGCGATGCTGCCTGCACATATTACCGGAGATATTCATGTTGTTAGTTTTACATCCGCAACTTTTGTAAACCATAAAAACAAGAAAATATGGAGGCAATCGTTACTATGGAAAGCATTTAGTTGCTGCTGCTGTTATCGGGGGTGTTGATGGTGATGATGGTAGAAAAGCTCCCATAATTTCGTACCTCCCGAGAGGTTACTGAAGTTAATCGATATTTAAGATAAAATATTCTTATCTAAGTCCTTGTGAGAGGTTGATTGAATTTATGAATGAAATATGCGTGGTCACGTTTTCAAATAAATCAGCTACTCGCTAACAAATTTTGAACCAAAACAAAGACGTAAACCACAACTATGGAAATTAATTGAACATATTTCCAGACTGTTATTACTATGCTTCTGTGCTACATCTAAAGTTTCGTCTCTTGCCGTTAGGTGGCATTAGTGTCATGCATCATCAGGATGTTTCTTCCTCTTGTGTTCCTACTTACGGAAGAGGGTATCAGGAAGGGTACGTCGCACCAGCACGCATCGACGTATATCGAGGTCGAATTAATGTTTCAGGGATGTGACCGCTAGCGCTCCGAATTGAGTTTTGTTTTTGTGTCTTGGTTAGCCGTGTTCATGGACTGACGTTTACTGACAACGGCATGGATGCCGGCGGCTACAGGCAGTGGTCCAGGATACGGCCCTACCATGTATCCTGGGTGCCAGCAGATACGGTCGTATCATAGACCCCACGAGTTGCTAGTAATGGACATGCAACTGGACGCAGTTAAGAAAGTGCGAATAGAAACTACACCAAAATGTGGGAGCCTTACGCGATACTATCACTTTCAATCTTTGGGGGAACAGTACCCTTATCTTAGCACAGCTTTAAGGTGCCTCGATCTTTAGTTACATGGCCCCCTTCAGGAACTACATCAACAGCGGTACCTTACCGGTCCACATACTAGACAATAGAAGTTAACCACCAAAGTGTAATAAATAAATAAAAAGACCGCAAGCCTCTTCTACTTTTATTCCGCACTAAAGTTTGGATCGTCTCTGATGATCAGTTAACATCACTCGCTGCTTTACTCAGACGTACAATCCTTGTGACATCTGAACGCTATATCTAAGAGAGAGAGAGAGAGAGAGATAGAGAGAGAGGGTATGTATGTGTGTGTGAATAAAAAATGAAGAGAGAGAGAAAGAATAAGGGAGAACCGCGGCGGATTGGACCAACTCACTGGGACGCTATGCTCCGATGCGCGAGACCAGGCAAAAGCTAGAAACGTAGCTTTCCCTTTCCTTAATCGAAGATAAGCCGTAAGGTGAGTATTGATTCCCGTGTTCCTATATTTCTCCTGAATCCCAACTGATTATCCCCGATGTCAGCTTCTACCAGCATTTCCATCCTTCTGTAAATAATTCGTGGTAACATTTTGCAACCTTGATTTATTAAACCGATTGTTCTGTAATTTTCACACTTGCCTGCACCTGTCTGCACCTCTCTAAGGTGTAGTGCCGAGACTTCACGATGACTGCCTGTGTGACAAAACCAGCGTATTCTTACTGAATCCTGGGTACTTAAGAAGGAGCGGAAGAAATGATGCTCTGATGATTCGTGTGACTAATGCCACCTACACGCAAATACGAAACAATAAACGTAACGCTGAGGTACAACAATATGTTCTGCAAATATGTTGAAGTAGTTTCCTTCGTTGTGGTTTACGTCATTGTTTCGGTTCAAAATGTAGTAGGGGGTACGTAATTCGTTTAAAAACACGAAACCAAAAATTTTATACATAAATTCAATCACGTCCTCAGAAAGGCTTAGATAACAGTCTTTTCCTTAAATATAGATTGATTTCAGTTATGATTTGTGGAGGTAGTATTTTGTGGGAGCTTCAATGGTTTCGACGACGAAGACGACAATCAAGTGCTTTCATAGTAACGATGACATCCTTATTTTTTGTGATTTACTAAATTAGGCGAAGTAAAATTAATTACCTGATTAACTCCAGCAAGCAGCACCGTCTGCTACATCCCAACAGGGTAAAAGTGCAGTTTATGCGGCAGCGGCTAGCCTTCGTGCTCGCTAGGTTGGGAACCGCAGAGCAGCCAATCAGGAGTCGCGATGCCGCGGCCAATAAGAAACAGCGTTACTATTGTACTATGTAAACAAATCGAAGCGGTGTATGCAAACGCTTTTGACGATCTACAAGTTACAGTTGCTATCAGTATGGATGTCACGTGATCACTGTTTCGAATATATCATAAAATAAATAAAACATGCTATACCTGTACAGGTTCTTGTATGTACCCTTGTCCGGTCAGTAAAAGTAATTGCGATAATTTCCAAGAATGCTTGCAATCGAGGTGGCTCGGACTGAAAATATATCGAGCGTACAACTGTAAATTGATTACATTTGAACCGGAGACTTAAAAAAAAAAAAAAAAAAAAAAAAAAAAAAAAAAAAAAAAAACTTCTCGTTTAACCTATACCTAAGTTAACTTTCACTTAAAATGATCAATGCTTCGTACTAGTCATAAAACATGTTTGACTGCTGTGGTGCATTAATAATAGGTGAATTATCTAAAAATCTCTTATACATGGAAAATCAATTACAATCACACAAACGCCGCACCGATATCCTCGAATAAACTTCGAAATTGACGCCGAATTTTCCTCGTCATGAAACACGCAATCTCATTGGCCGCGGCATCGCGACTTATAATTGGCTGCTCTGCCGTTCCCAACCTAGCGAGCACGAAGGCTAGCCGCTGCCGCATAAACTGCACTTTAACCTCCCAACAGCACAACAAGTCATTGCCAAGAACCGTAGAAGCGGCTTTAGCCAGTAGTGGCGCAACACTCACTTTTGATCCCATCTTCCTCACTCCGTATGGGACTATAATTTCAGTTATGAGATCTGCATACCACGTGTTATCTCACAAATATATCTATAATATTCCTGGTGAATAGCTGGTGTATTTCAAATATTCAAATGTTTGTTAAGCTTAAGGGACTTAACTACGGGGTCATCAGTCCCTAAACTTACAAACTACTTATGAACCACCTACAACTAAGGACGGCACAAATATCCATGCCTGAGGGGGGATTCGAACCCCGACCGTAGTGGCCGTGCAGACCATGACTAAAGTCCCCTCGGCCACCTCGGCCGGCGGTGTATTTCAGTATATCGTAGTTCAACACAGGCTAACATTGTAGAAGGCGAAGTGGGTGGTCAGTGCCAGATAAACATCCTAGTGTGCTGCGTATAGAACACAAGACCTTTAAATTTACAAGTATTTTGTGCAGGTGTTGGTGAAAGCTGTGGGGTCTCCTGAACGTCACATCTTGCGAAGATATTACAGTTACTGATTAAAAGTTTTATTGATATGGTGTCTGGTCTTTTGGACGTGTCCAAAATAACAGACACTATTTGTGGAAATTAACTGCCGTAATTTTATGTATTCCATATACTGAAACATTACATCGATTTTGAGTCGTTGTAATAAATTCAATGGCGAAGTTGGTAGTCTCTGCTAGACCGGGATTCAGTACCGGATATTCCGCTTTGGGCCAGCGGTTGCGTAACCAATTAGGCTACGCCAGGCACGCACCCCATCCGAACACAAATTCTCAACTTGTAGCCCCATGGCCATTGACTCTTCTTGCTCGCAACCTATACTGAATTCCCGCAAGCGAACGCATTCAAACACTCGATCCCTTCCAGGAATGCAGTGTAGGATACGAGCGGAGGAATCTGTGGGCAGGGGGCAAGAAGTTGAGAATTTTGGTTAGAATGGAAGCCTGCCTGGGTGGCCAATTTGGTTTAGGCAATCACTGACCCGAAGCGGAAAATCCGGGTTTAAATCCTTGTCCAACACAAACTATTAACTTTGCCGTTAATTTCAAAGCCCCAAAAAATTCAAATGTTTAAATATTTCGAACTGATTTAATGGGCTGAGTACACAAGAAAGAATGCAGAATTTGTCATTATTAGATTGCTGGATGGTAATATCAGGAGCAACGCAATTCTTAATGTATTACCATATATGCTTGACTATGTAGGTGATAGAAAGATTTTGTCGATGTAACACAATGCAGAATAGTTGTACTTCATCGTATGTGCCTATTACAATAATAAAGGAATGGTCGAAACCATATGGAACAGCCTTATTAAGCATGGTGTGAATATATGAGAGGTAGAGTCCATTAATTACGGTAATGCGTCTTCGACACCCTTCTTCACTGGTGAGATGTCAAGACATTTTGTTCCCCCTCCCTCCATCAACGCCACCAACCACACTCGAGACTTATTAAAATGCGTATTTCAGTATAAATAAGTCAATCTGTGCGTGCTTACATTGTATTTATTTTTAAAAAAGGCATTATTTTTAAAAATTCATTTTAGTCTAGATACGACGTACATTTAACACAGAACGAATAAAATCACAAAAAATTCTAAGATACCTACTAAAATAGAAAGATACTACTATAATTCGGCCGCGGTGGCGTGTACGAGCGTATTGAGGCGCTAAACTACGATGCGCGAGGCCATTCCTCGTCGGGGATTCGATTCCCCCCCCCCCTCCCTAGTGCACGGATGTTTGTGCTGTCTTTAACATAAACTAGTTCATAAGTAGTTTGTAAGCTTAGGGACTGATGACCCCGTAGTTAAGTCCCATAAGTTCAACAAACATTTGAACATTTTATTAACCCCGCAGTTAAGTCTGATAAGCTATACAAACATTTGATCATTTCAGTTAAGTCCCATAAGCTCTAGAAACATTTGAATTAAAACTATAAATCGTAATCTAATATTTACTTAAATTCTGTCCACAGGGACGCAAGAGTCGATACTTGAAGAAACATGTCCGTATCATTTTCAATAAAATCGTCTGCTCCTTCAACCCGTTGTCGCTTGTACTCAGAAGCTCCGTATCACCTCTTGTGACAATCCGTGACGCCCACAGTGCACGCGCTGATGCAGATGGTGCGGTGGGAAACTTTCGCTGGTGCTCTGCAGGTCTGATCATAGACGAACGTAGGTATCACATGTACTGCAGCAACTATTTTCTAGACAACCAAGTACACTTGGGCACACTGAGGCCATAGAACATACTTATGAAGGCGTGAAAAGCTTGGATACTACACCTAGGTTGCCCAGGTAAATGTATTTGTGAGTTGACTCGTGGTATAAAGCTGTCATAAATCAAATCTCAGACACACATGGGAAGCGAAAGATGGAAACACTAGTGAGTGTTTGCGCCACTTCTGGATAAAACGTCTGTTACACTCATCGGCAAAGTGTCAAGGATTCTCTGGATGTGTTGTTGGGGTGTAGCAGGCGATGCTGGCTCCACACATTACTGAAGTTATTTATGTGGTTAGTTTTACATCCCCAACTTTTGTAAATCATAAAAAAGGAGGTAATCGTTACTATGGAAAGCATTCTGTTGTTGCTGCTGTTATTGAGGGTGTTGATGGTGATGGTGGTAGAGAAGCTCCCATAATTTCGTACCTCCCGAAGGCTTACTCAAATTAATCGATATTTAAGGTGAAATACTCTTATCTAAGTCTTTTTGAGATCTTTAAAGAAATTTATGAATAAATGTTTTCAGTCATATCAGCTATCGCTAACAACTTTTGAACCAAAACAAAGACGTAAACCACAACGGAGGAAATTAATTGAACATATTTGCAGAGTGTATTACTGTACTTCATCGCTACATTTACAGTTTCGTCTCGTGCCAATAGGTGGCATTAGTTGCACGCATCATCACGAAGCTTCTTCCGCTTCCGATTCTACTTTCAGACGCAGGTATCAGGTAGCGTTCAACGCACCACCACGCATCGATGTTTATCAAAGTCGAATTAGGGTTTCAGGGATGTGACCGTTAGCGCTCTGATTTGTTTCTGGATCTTGGTTAGCCGTGTTAATGGATTGATATTTACTGACGACGACTTGGATACCGGTGGCTACAGGCAGTGGTCTAGGGCATGGCCCTGCCATGTATCCTGGGTGCCAGCAGATACGCTCTTATCATAGACCCCACGAGTTACTAGCAATGGACATGCAACTGGACGCAGTTAAAAAAGAGCTCAAAGAAACAACACCACTATATCGAACCCTTACGCGATACTGTCTATCACATTCAATCTTTGGAAGAACAGTGGTACTTTTCCGGTCCACATACCGGACCGTCGAATTTTACCACCAAATAAATAAAATGTCCGCAAGCCGCCCCTACTCTTATTCCACGTTGAAGTCAGCAACATCGCTGATGATCAATTCACACCAGTCGTAGCTGTACTCAGATGTACAATCATCGTGACGTCTGAATGTTATACCAAAGAGACAGAGAGGGCGACTGTGTATGTGCGTGTGTGTGTGTGTGTGTGTCACAGACAGAGAGAAAGAGAGAAAGAGCCGCGAAGTGGCCGAGCGCATTGACGCGCTGTGCTCCGATGCGCGATGTCGTTCCCCATCGGGGGTTCGAATCCCCCTCCCCCCCCCCGCCGCCCCCCTCCACGAGCATGAATGTTTGTGCTGTCTTTAGTATAAGTTAGTTCATAAATAGTTTGTAAGTTTAGGGACTGTTGACCTAGCAGTTAAGTCCCATAAGCTTAACCAATAAAAAAATATCAGAATAAGATTTCTGAACAGCAAAGTTCGTTAGCTACAATATCAGTGTAGATGACGTCTCGGTTAAGTGTGCCACATGGATGTGGTGGGTCATGGGTCTACGAATGAAATAAACTTTCGTTTCATTGTTCATAGAACTCTCTTATAATATAATTAAAAATCTTTAGAAAACTATTACTCTTGTGGTATGATGCATGCACGCGTGGTTTTATTTTTTTAATTTATATATATATATATATATATATATATATATATAGAACATTTCAACGTTCACGTACCTGCTCTTGGTGTGACAAACATCAGACACAAAGGTAACAGATTATGAAGAAAATATAAATAAATATCCAAATATATTCGTATAAATATGTGGACATCGTTAGATTCCATGCAGTATTCTTTTCCTTCGAGGAAAGAACCTGTCACTATAATGTCGGAGAGAAAAATAAAATAATTACGTCTCTGATCAAAAAGAGTAACCTTTTATTTTGCCCAGATAAAAAGAAGAAAAAAATCAAGCATTTGTAAACCCTAACTACTATGGCCATCGTAGAGCTAGTGCACGGTTGCTCGCCGTCGAAGGTTCGAGTCCTCCCTGGGGCATGTGTGTGTGTGTGTTTGTGTGTGTTGTCCTTAGGTTAGTTTACCTTAGTTTAAGTAGTTTGTAAGCTACGGACTGATGACCACGTAGTTTGGTCCTATAGATTTACAAACATTTGAATTTTTTTTATGTTTTTTTTATTTTTTATTTTTATTTTATTTTATTATTATTATTTTTTTTTTTTTTTTTTTTTTTTTTTTCGTAGAGCTACAACGAACCTAAACTAACTTGAGGATGACACACACACACACACGCCTGAGCGTAGACTGAACTTCCAAAGAGTGCACGTGGCCAGAGTCACAATTTCACTCCTGTGTGTTTTAACTGCCATTAACTTTTCCAGTCTGTCGCGGAGAAGAAAATAATTACCTACTTACACCGCGCTGCTCGTCCGGGTAGTACTAGTATAAATAATAAGGCTCCTTGTTGCGGAACACGCGGGTGGTTCCTGTCGGAGATTCGAGACTTCCTTCGGGCATAGTTGTGTGTTTGTTGTCCTTAGCATAAGTTGGTTTAAGTCATACGTCTAAGTACTGATCACCACTGCAGTTTGGTCGCATAGCTTTGCAAACATTTGAATGTTTGATAAAGCGTATTGTTTTCTGTAATCGAACAGCTACATCACGCCATCTTATCCCAATAATAGAAACATTTTGCTTTGCCTATGATACGAGAGCGCATACGAATGGATTCAAATGTTCAAATGTTTGTAGAGTCTATGGGACTTAACTACGGGGTCATCAGTCCATAATAAGAATGGAATATGTGAGCGTAGGCATAGTAGTCGTAAATTTTATATCGTGGTCTATCATATACGAGAGTTCGAACTTAAATAGTGGCAACTACTTAGTGACAAACGATACAAAAGAATTATATTTTTTCACCTGTTACTGTCATTCAAAGTATTCGTTGTGTAGAAACGTTTGCCAGCGTTTGCTAGCCTTTCTGTTGATGGGGCGAATGGAGCGGTCTATTGCTTGTCGAATCTCTGGAAAAGATCTGAAGCGAATGCTATGAAGAGTTTCTTTTATCTTCATAATCAAATCAAATTGACAAGTACTTACGTCCGATGAGTATGGTGGATGGTACAGCACTTGCCAGGCCCACCGATCGAACAAAGCCGCCACAGCTGTATGCGACCGTGCATTGTCTTGCAAAATGTTGGGTGGGTTGCAAATCTGGTCGCACACGATGCTCCAAAAGCGAACAGACATACTGTGCATTGACGGCCTGCCGTAGAGGAACGTATTGCTTTAGGATAACACCATCACAGTTGTCCACGACAATCATCGTAACTTTCATCTTACTGGGGCTCTGACGCACTTTATACATTCCCGGTGACCCCTAATGACGCCATTCGTTCGTTTGACGTTTCAGTTTTGGCTCGTACGTTTTTCCACTTTCGAAAACATGGTGACACCGTTAAGATAGATCGCTCGCTCACACGTGACTTTGTTCCTCTCGACTGTGAGCACGCCGGTGATGTGGGGCGGGCGAGTCCATTTGCTTAGAGGTACGTTAGGTATGTCAACAACGTGTGATATCAGCGACAATAGTAGATTCCAATGCACAGTGTATCTAGAGTGTTGTTCCCACCACTTACGTTCCAACCCTCTTTTTACAGGGTGGCAATTATCTATGTATATGAAATGAAATCGTAATAACTTCTAAATGCTTTGCGCTAGGATATTCCAACTCCATAGGTGGTTGCGGCGCATAGTGAGTCATAGTATACGGTGTAGCATCGAAGGTCATATGCATTTGTATGGCTCCCTCAATCAGCGAAGGTGGCACATTTGGTGGGCGGAAAATCAGAATTTCGCGATCAGGGAAATCTGTTCTCTCTCAAAGAAAGACAGTGTGGTGTGCAATTTCCAGTCACGAAATGTACCGAATCTTACATGAACGTGTTGGAATATTATTTGATCTCTATTATCCAAAATGCCCTGATTTCGATAAGTTGTTTCGATAACGCAAGCCAGAGCTCGACTGCATCGAAGCAGGAGAATGGTTTATGTCTTGGTGAAGGTTTCTTCTGGAGACATAATTTCGGTAGCCAGAGGCCACTGGCAAGAACGTTGATTCGCTGCATATCCTCCGGGTCTGCGCACATACGACTCCTATTTGAGGGGCTATACGAAAGACAAAGAGTACAGCAGTAAGAGGAAAACGTTTACTGTTGTGAAAACAGCCACTCAGGAGGTCACCGACAGAATCTTTGTACTGACACGTCAGCGGATCTTGCAGAATTTCGCTGCTCGTCTCCGCCACATTATCGCCACTGCAGCCAGGCATATCGTTATAAACTCAGAGCAGTACAAGTTCTCCTCCTGAAATACTAAAAAGTTCTACGATGGTGAAGAAGTTCACATCCAACTAAGATCACTTAAATCAGCATAATAATCATGACACCTTTGTATATGCTTGAACCCAGATAATCTTAAAATATTTTTTTTAATTTTTTTGTTTACATTCTAATATTTTATTATCATTAAGTACTACAAACACATAAATTAGTTTTTTGTAACAATTACACTTGCATCCAGAAGGATGACAGGGCAGTAAGACTATATTTTCGCCGGCCGCGGTGGCCGAGGGGACTGAGGCGCTCCAGTCACGGTCTGCACGGCCACTACGGTTCAAAATGTTCAAATGTTTGTTAAGCGTAAGGGACTTCATCACGGGGTCATCAGTCCCTAAACTTACAAACTACTTATGAACTACTTACGAACTAGGACGGCACAAATATCCATGCCCGAGGGGGGATTCGAACCCCCGACCGTTCGAATCCCCCCTCGGGCATGGATATTTGTGCCGTCCTTAGTGTTAGCTTGTTCATAAGTAGTTGTAAGTTTAGGGACTGATGACCCCGTAGTTAAGTCCCATAAGCTATCCAACCTTTTTAACATTTGAACTACATTTTCAACAGTATTACAACACCCTAGGATCCAGTGTGGAAAGACAGAAATTATGATACATGAAGAGCTAAATCACACTTCAGGCATTTAGTTATGGATTTCTTCTTGCACTTTCTGCATTGCAGTTGAATTTTCTTATTTTTATTGTGACATCTACTGGTAAGTAACCAACATAATGTTCCTTCCCATCGTAACGTGAATCAATTTTATTTGTGATGAATTGTCGTCCTCTTCTGTGGACAATCTTATTTTCTTCAAGTATGGCAGTCGCAATGCGGCGTCTAAAAGCGAGGTGATCGGTTGGCCCCTCATTTCGCCTGTAAACCTCCTACTCCAAAAATTGTTCAGTGCATTCTGAAGAACTCCTACTCGGTTGGATAGGTACAGTAAATATTACGGGCCATTCTACTGTTGATTCAGGCATGCTGCCTTTTGTTCAATTACAACTTCCTTTTCTCAGACTTCCTTTGAAACAGAATCCCTTTTATATTTATTTGAGTAAAGAGGAAGAGCTGCCTGAGATCTTTATTGATTACTATCAATGCTTCCTTGATGTAAGTGCACACTGAAGATATACCAGGTTCTTGTTCTTCCTGAAAATTGTTTCCATCGGTGAAACTTGAGTAAAAGTTCGAATTTGTCGGTCAGTAATGAATATTTTCGCATTTAGCTGACTTCCAGGAAATTTGTCTATACTAGGTTTATCCTCAGCACCTGAATCTTCATCAGAAATGTCATCTGTGGCATTCAGACAAGGAGTTATGGTAACATCTACACCCTTTTTTGGGAAATCATCATTGTTTTCCAGAATTTCATACACTACATTTAGTGTAATCCTTTTCCTGCAAGTATATATGAAAGATTACAAGCTTCCCAGGGTTTTATTTGCGGACGGAGAAGTTAGTACTGCTTCCTCCCAGAAGTCACCTAAAACCTCCACATCCCTGCGGATGCTGTTTCGTAGCAGTGTGCGTTTGTACCGCCCTACAGTTCGCACGAGGTGCCGTAGTTGCTGTCTAAGTCTTTATGGAAAGCATAGAGTTCTGACTAACCTGTTGTCTTCTATAGTTGTGTCCCCAGTGCAGAAGACATAACACAGGTCGTTGGTTCTTCTACAGCATACAAGTGAGGCTAAAATGTTCTGTGTGGTGGAAAGATAAGAAGTGCCTCGCGAGATTTTTAATTGTCAGGGATGCCATTTATTAAATAAATAATAAAATATGAACAATTATTGTTAATACGGTACTGCCTATGCTGCCCGTAGTTCATGTTGAGACCTAGACTGTTATCACATTTACGCAAATCTTTACTCATGACCGGCGCGGTCCAGCGCGTGTAGTGGTCAACTCGAGACTGAAACTGCGGCGCGTTGCGAGACTAGAAGTAGAGGTAGAGGTAGAGGGCACCTGACGCTCTATTTAGCGCCAAAACAGGGCCGTCGCGCGCCTTGCGCAAAATCGCACTTCTCTTGTTACAATAAGAGAAGGCACCTTAAACTTTTTAAACTGTCAAAACCTACCCTGTCCTTGAGAGATACTTATTACAAATTATCAGCTTTGAATAATTAATATTTGGTATATAATAAACAAAACTAATTTCAAAAGAAATCACGTGACGTGAAATGCAGCAGCCAATGCGAGGAGAGTACCAGTAACATAGGCGGGCTTTCCCACGGGAACCAGCACCTACTGTGCCATATGCTACTGCTCCCCACCCCACATTTCAACATATGCTGCACTTCTGTCTTTCTACGCCGGCCGCGGTGGCCGAGGGGCTGAGGCGCTCCAGTCACGGCCTGCACGGCTACCACTGTCGGGGGTTCAAATCCCCCCTCGGGCATGGATATTTGTGCCGTCCTTAGTCTTAGCTAGTTCATAAGTAGTTTGTAAGCTTAGGGACTGATGACCCCGTAGTTAAGTCCCATAAGTTCTACAAACATTTGAACATTTATGTCTTTCTTCCGCGTTGAAGACACGTACGATGCAAGAAAAGAAACGGTCAGCGGCCAGAAATATGAAATGGCCATAGGCTAGGAATATCACAAGATGTCACATAATTCTACGAAATTTCTGGGTGGATGTCGACGAATAAGACGGTAAAAACTACCTATACAATTTATTGTAGGTAATATATTTTGTCTACATACAAGATTAAACATTTAAGATGTTATTAACATTAAGATAATGTCAATAATTAGCATTTATAATAAAGTGTACTCGTGCATGCAGAACCAAATCGGTCAGTTCATCCATTGCTGCAGAAGAGTGATTTTCGAAGCACAACACAGACTACTGTGGCACCAATGTACCAATGTTACGCTGTTTGATTGAACTGTGTCAACAGTGGTCTTCAAACTTAAATTTCATGTTGCAAAATTGTTCCTGAACTCCTACAGTGGTAGTTGCAGAAACTCTTATATTCTTATATGCTGGAAGAATCATAGTTTCAACTGGATTAATGATCAGTAATGTTGAAATGTACATCGACAATATTTGTGTTGCTTTGTAATGACAATCCAAAGTAACGGATTACAAATCAATATAGATGTGCATCATCATCCCCGTTGCTTACAACTACATTTGCTAGGTATGTTCAAATGAAAATGTATTGAATGTCTTAACAAATAAACAGGTTTAAAATTGAATATGCCGCTTTGGTATAACGTAGGAACACGAAGCATGCATCGCCATCTCACCATTAAAATTCTAGTCTGTGCCCTCAGCAGGCCAGGTAATGCTCACCTTCTTTCTCGATGTCCGCGGTCCGATACTCATCGAACTTATCGACCACGGAAAAGCTATTAGCAGTGACGTGTACTGTGAGGCACTCCGTAGCCAAGCAAGTCCATCAAGAGCAAACGGCCTGGGCTGCTCACGGAGGGAGTGATTATGCTCCATGATAACCCGCGCCCACACATTTCCATGGTCCAACTAAGTGTGCTGGCCAAATCGAGTGAGAGCAGCTTCAGCATCAACTCCATAGCCCGGATATGTCGCCTAGTGACTTCCATCTATTTGGTCCGCTATAAAACATCTCAGAGATAAGCGCATCAATTCGGAAGGCGTAGTGAAGAACACAGTAGAGCAATGGCTGTTGCTGCAACCACAGGAATAGTGGGAACAGGGAATCCCTCGGCTCGTTAAACAGTGGGATACTTCTCCTGAGGCCTCTGTTGACTACTTTTGAATAAATACTTCCATTACCCGAAAGTGTCGTTTCGTAACTTTTCACTTGAACACCCCTCGTAATTATGTTTATTTATACTTGGAAATGGACTATAAAGCAGACAACGTATATATCTTCTGTTGCACGAGATATGTTTATGCATCACTCTTAATCTGTAAGTTAATTATTCATCATCATCATCATAATCTTGTACAGTTTCCAGCCTCTGGCCAAGTCTACCTTGAACATAAGCCTCTCCTTCGTTTTCTTTCTTACTATCACCGCTACGTCTTCACCTTGGTCCAATCTTCTCCTTTCTTCCTGACACATTCCTCTACTTTTTTCAGCCATCTGCCTCTGGGTCTTCCTCTTGGTGTATTTCCCTCTGTCCTCCTTGGTATCGCTTAAACATTCCCATACCATTTCAGTCTTGATTTCTCTATCTCCTCTTGTAATGGTTCCACCTTCATTAACTCTCTGATCCTCTCATTTCCTAACCTGTCTATCTTTGTCACTCCAATACTGTTCATAAGAATTTCATGTCACCAGCATGTATTTTACTTTTCTCTCTTCCTTTCATAACCCAGGTTTTCGATGCATAGGTCAGGATCGAGACATAGTATGACCGGTATATAAGTTTTTTACTGTTTTGGGGTACATCCCTGTTGCATAGTAGGCTTCTAACACTCTTCCGAAATATTTCTGCTTTTCTCCCCCGCTCGTTTATTTCTCTGTAACTTTTTTCCCCATTTTCCTGTATTAGGCTTTCTAGGTACTTGAAATTCTCCACTCTCCTCAATCTTTCCCCACCGATTGTTACTCCAATTGTGCCTCTCTCCTTTGTTATTGTTGTGATAACCATCTCACTCTTACTTATACTAAATTTCATTCCATATTCTTGTACTGTATGTTCCCATCCATCCAACTTCTCTTGTACTTCCTCGTCCTTATTCCTCCAAATCACCAGATCATCTGCAAATACCATAGCTTTCATCTTTCCTTCACCAATTACTTGAGCTACTGTACTCATTATATCCTCCATCAATACAGTAATGAGTAATAGTGAAAGTGCACTTCCATGCCTCAAGCCATTATTCTGTTCAAGCTGACCTCTCTCCTTCCACTTTCACACATGCATGGTACATTGCCGTTATCCTTCTTAATTAGGCAATATCCTAAATTATGTAAGCTTATATGTAACATGGACCACGTTTTTACCATTCATATTGTTCTTGACAGGCTCAGAACTCTCTAAACGAACGTAGACTACTCAAGTGGCACCTGAAAATGACATGAATATATCACGATTTTAATGACTGAAGGTGAGTTCGATTTTTATTTATTTATTTTTTTTTTTTTTTTTTTTTTTTTTTTTTTTATATTTTTTTTTTTGTTCAATAGCTAACCGTGATTTCATTGGGAGGATTTTCACTCACTTTAATAGTAATCTTTGTCTTATAGTCCCAGGATTTTCATCTGTCACTTTCATCTTCCTTCACCTTTGGCAATGTTGCCGATGTGAAAAATTTCGAGTAGGATCGCGGTTCGAAATCAACGTTAAACTGTATGTCCCCCTATAACTGTTTGTTTAAGTCAGTTCGAAGGTCGGGGAAGGCAACGGCATACCACCTCCAAACAGGACCATGCCTAGTAAAGCACTGTGATGTTGATACGAATCTTCGGATTGTTAACTGCTTTACCGTACCTTACTTGTCTCATATTTTGACCTAGGCTGCAACATATTCGAAACGTTTCTGGATCGACGAGTGGCACAGCATATTCAAAGTGTTTCGGAATTGTCGAATGGCACTTAGGTAACGTTCATTATCAATGTTAAGCTTTACCTCTCGAATGCATAGTAAACACACCTCACGTACTTCGAAAAACTTACGGGTATGCTGCCAGGTACCAAAATCGACGACGGCCGATATTTCGGCAGGAGACCGCCCTGCCATTTTCAAGGCGAAACTGCTATGAGGAAGCAATGTGCAACGATCTTTAAAACCTCGGTTTTCAATTAGTAAACAAGAAGGACAACACACATCGAGCAAGGAAGCACACAGAGTCAACACCACCAACGATGAAACCGGTCAGAATAACAATAATAAACATCAGTTCTCGACCGATGATGTCTGATTAGTTTTGTCGCTCTGTTTTTGATAAGTGAGAGAGCAGGCTCCCAAGCTTAATTTAAGCAGAAGCCTCCATCCCTATTCATAAGTTGTCACCTAGTTTTATTTCTATCGCTTCCTTGATAACACAGTCCCAGTAGTTGGAAGTGCATGCCAGAATTTCGGTTTTGTTGTTTTCCATAGGGTGGCCTCTGTCAAGACAACAGATTTGTTTGGCTGTTGAAAACGTGTGTAACGTTTATGCTCAATACAACGGTCCTCAACAGTCCTAATAGTTTGACAACATATGACATGCCACAGCTACATGGGATACGGTAGACACCTGCCTTCCGCAAACCGAGATCATCCTTAACGGATCCCAAGAGGTGCCTTAATTTTAGAAGGTGGACGAAACACACATTTTTCATTGTTTTTACGCAAAATGGGGCCAATCTTGTTGGAAGTGCTGCCAACGTATGGCAAAAGGCCACTGACGAGGGTGCCGACTCTGTGCTATCATCACTAGCCCGTTGCACATGCAATCGGTTTCATCTTTGGCCATGTCGGCGCTGTGAGATTGTCTTCCTGTTTACTCACTGAAAACCGAGGTTTCAAAGATCGTTGCACATGCTTCCTCACTGCAGTTTCGCCTTGAAAATGGCAGGGTAATCTTGTGATATTGCGCTTTCTTTCTTCCGATCAGGTGTTGGAGTAGTAGTTACTGTTCGTAGCAGCTATTAAAGTTCACTAACGGTACAATATTACAGGAAAATAATTTGGTGGATCTGATACATTTATGTAACTTTATAGATAGAAGACTCAAACAAGGAGGCGGAAACTTTAATGTTTAGCGGCAGTAGTAATTTGGAATGAAAGCAACACCTGAGCACAATATTACACAAAGAAACTAGGAGATTCCGCGATGACCTTTCTTACCATGATGATTATGTTAAGTTGACTGGATGTAACTGATGAATCTGTAAAAACTCGTGCTGCATTTTTGTAAAATGATGCTTGGTTGGCTTGGAGCAGATTGTACTAACTCAATGACCGCGAAGAAAAATATTAAATTATCTTTTTTGACGAAAGAATGTTCAGATCGATCGGATTTCGAATGATTCTGAAGATTTTCTTGCAGGCATTACTATCAAATCGGGTATATAAAAGTTACATGTAATGGCATCTAAAGGTTCCTAATAAATTCTAAATACAAGTCCAACAATGGCTCCAAGCTTTTACATAATTAAGATTACTGCTGGAAAAATAGAATCACTTCATAAATTATTAAAGGTGGGTCATTTGAAATAAGTAAAGGATTTATACGTAACTAAATATATTTTCACCATACTTCATAAGAAAAACGCTCTCACACACTTACATGTAATAATGAAGAAGTCCCTGACGTGCGACTGTTCTCAATGAGGTATGAAACATGAAAGACCAAGTTCACAACCGCGTTCTGGGCAGCTCGTAAAAGATAGGTGAACATCAAAAATATATGAAGAGCGTAATTAGCTGCCAGAGAAAGCTGTGGTCAGCATTAATCAACGTAAATAAATTATTTATCGAATGAAACTTTTTAATGTAATACTACAATCTCCTGCCGAAATATCGACCGTCGTCGATTTTGATACCTGGCAACATACCCGTAAGTTTTTCAAAGTTGTTATTCGCCAGGAGAAATTAAGGAATCACACACCTCACGGAGTGCGAAATCCAAACGATAATCCAGCTTCTAAAATTAAGGCGCGTCCACGACACAGCGCGTCCTGCCCCATGCTCGCTCGTCATGCAAAGTGACGCATGCGCAGTTCCTCTTGCCTCTCATTTGTAGGGCGGCGTCTGGCAAGTGGAAAAGCAAGGCTTTCACTCCTCACGGCGGAGATGCTTAAAATGCATGAGACTCCAGCCGCCTATCTCACAGAGCGGAGGACAATGGCTTCGGACTTGAATTCCTGCCCTCCCCTAATTGAGACATAAATACAAAGTTAATTCCTAAACGATAGAATAAATTATCCGTCCATACGTTAGCGTCTCCGCTATCGTATCTCCCACAGAGTGGCGCCGGGAACGACGTTCCGAGTTTCTACTGTGACGCCTCGCTGAGAAATCTGAAAGTTGTTTGTCTCCGCGACAAATTAATATTCGATGCCCCGTGATATATATAAAGGTCTCGGGATGGCACCGGTCCGTTTGAAGGGCCATAGTCATAGCAATTACGGTAATACTGTATCCGTCCAGAGAGAGAGAAACGTGGACACGGCGGTATATCCTTTCAGGGGAAGTAAATAACGGGATGAGTACTTTCCAGGTAGCCTCGGGGAGCCCGAGTGAAGTAGACTAACGAGAGAACACACCCTCCCTCCCTCAATATCTATTCATACTGCCACATAAATATACTTTTTATCGCTGTGTCAATTTGTTCGAAGTGTACGCAGTGCCGGGTCAGCGTTCATTCGAGCGTACGTGTGTATACGCTTGAGGCGGCAGATGACTCAACTGCTATGGTTCGGACGCCCGCTGCCGGTCACCGTAAATTCCAATCAGGCTCCAGGCGCAGAGCGAGCGTGTGTGTGTGTGTGTGTGAGAGAGTGAGTTTGTGTGTGTGTCTGTGGGTTTACGTAACAGGCGGTCCCGGCTGCGGTCTCTACCGCCCACATCGGCGCCTGTGCGACTCCCACGGTCGACTGCCTGTAATATGAAATACTAGCGCTAACCTCCGTGTCAGTTACCAATAGCACGGTGATATTTAACATGGCTGCACTCTGCAACTACATCCCCATGGGATACTCTGCAAATCACATTCAAGTTCCTGGCAGAGGATTCATCGAACCACCGTTGTACTGTTTATCTGCCATTCCATTCTCGAATAGCGCGCGGGAAGAAAGAACACCTGAATCTCTCCGTTCGAGCTCTGATTTCTCGTATTTTATTCTGATGATCATGTCAATATATTTTCGCATTCGAAGGAGAATGTTGGCGATTAGAATTTCGCAAGTAGCCCACGCCGCATCGATAAGAGCCGTTGTTGAAAGATTCCCATCCCAGATCCTGTATCATTTCCGTAACGCTGTCTCTCCTGTATCGTGACAATACGAAACGAGCTGCCCTTCTCTGGACTCTTTCGATGTCCTCCGTCAAACCCACCTGATAAGGATCCCACACTGGGCAGCAATACTCTAATAATAATAATAATAATAATAATAATAATAATAAAAGACTGACAAGCGTAGTGTATGCACTCGCTTTTGTAGCTCTGTATCATCTTTTAAGGGTTCTGCCAATAAAACGCTAAAACGCAGTCTCTGATTCGCCTTTCCCACGACATTTTCTACGTGTTCTTTTCAGTTTAAGTCTGAAGTAATAGTAATTCCTACGTACTTTGTGGAGTTTACGGCCTTCAGGTTTGATTGATGTATCTTGTAAACAAAGTTTAATGGATTTCTTTTCGTACTCATGTGGACGACTTCAGTCTTCTCATTATTTAGATTTGTTCTGCAGTTGGTTTTGATCTTCAGGTGTTTTTACTAGACGGTAAATGTCGCCAACATCTGCAAACAACCATAGAGAGATACTTACATTTTCCCTTAAATCGATTATGTAAATAAACTCAAAGTTGGTGAGATGGATTATTCAAACAGTTGTCAAAGATTAATCAACCAGTATTTTCTTACCAACCTTCGAATAGGTACGAAGGCAACATAGGTACTATAAAATACCTTTTGATAGATACTATTTTCGATAATTGGT
Organism: Locusta migratoria; assembly: GCA_026315105.1. Classification (NCBI taxonomy): domain Eukaryota; kingdom Metazoa; phylum Arthropoda; class Insecta; order Orthoptera; family Acrididae; genus Locusta; species Locusta migratoria. The sequence continues at coordinate 22,188,684 of CM048751.1, forward strand.
CTTGTTTGACCCTTCACTCCTGAATTGTTTCAAGAATAGAACAAAACATGTTTTGCACGTTTCATGTCTATGTCTATTATACAATTTGAGCAAAATTAAAAATTATCGTACTCGGTTTCCATAATAAAATTTGTCAATTGCAATGGACACCGTGTCTGAAAGACAGTTAACGATGTGAAATAAGAAGTCAACATTTATGTATGTCTCTCTATATTTACTGTGGAACTAATACTAAAAGTGAAATTTGTGCAAAATTCAAAATTAACACATAAAATAATTTCAACTACTGATATCATGTCTGAAGCACCCCGGTGGCCCAGGGGGACTAAGGCGCTCCAGTCACGGTCTGCAAGGCCACTACGGTCGGGGGTTCGAATCCCCCCTCGGGCATGGATATTTGTGCCGTCCTATTTCGTAAGTAGTTCATAAGTAGTTTGTAAATTTAGGGACTGATGACCCCGTAGTTAAGTCCCATAAGCTATACAAACATTTGAACATTTTTGAACACTCCGGATTTTGTCCGCCATTTTCACTGTATTTCATTGTAGCATGCCGTTCTGGTGACAGACGACAGCAAGAAGCACGAAACTAAAGGCGACAGATGTCCAGCAAACAGTCTACCGAGTCTCAGAGTAAAGCTAAATCGTATAGTGCGCTAACATTAATAACAACTGTGTCCAATATATAGGTCGCTAGGTCTAAAATGGATTATTAACCGTCAGAATTACATAACAAGAAAAAAAAACGTTAAATTGCTTCACTAACGGGTAAATCCCATCATAAATTAGTCTAATCTAAGAGCCGTAAATTCAATTAATTACGAGAGAATTAGAGTTACGAAGAACATTAACTGTAAAGAACACACATAAAATATAATATGTAATGTGAAACAAAGGCTAAGTGTCATTGGTAGAACACTTAGAAAATGCAACAGTTCTAATAAAGGAAATGCGTACACAACATTTGAGAGTTCTCTTTTGGAGCAAGGAGCAATACTGCACGTTGTGGGATGCCTACCAAGTGGGAGTGACGTATGATATGTAGATCGTTGAAAGAATGACAGTCCGCTCTGTATTATTGCGATACAGGTGTGAGAGTGTCACATAAATAATGCACGAGTTGTGGTGCAAATCTGTAAAAGAAATGCGTTATTCTTAGTGGAGAGATTTATTTGCGAAATTTCACCAACTTCCTCTTCCGAATGCGATCATATTTTGTTAGCACCCACCGACATGGGGAGACATGATGATCATGTATGTGTGTGGTTTTGTGTTTTGTCCTCCGTGTAAGTTAGTTTAAGTACTTTATAAGTTACAACTGATGACATATTAAAAATATATATAGGCCTATACACCGTCGTCCAACTCGAAAGGTTGAGACATAGGTGACACAGCTCCCATTGATAGAGAATGTTTCCAGACATCGGCCTAAACGTGTGAAGCAACAGGCACCTAGCTAATGGGACTCACTCGTGGTTCTCACAGGCAACCGAGTGAGTTTGAAAGCCGTCTTACTGTGGCCTTCCGAGCGGCAGAATGGCTCCTTCGGAGAACTGTCACACAAGCTGGAAGAGCTGCTTCAGTTGGGCAGCGATGCTTGTTGCAATGCGGCCGGCCACGCAGCTGCAACTTTTTCTGTGTGGGAAGACTCGTTTCCTAGAAACGGAAAGTGCGATTGGTAGTCAAACAAAAATGTAAGTGAAACTTTCTGGCAGATTAAAATTGTGTGCCGGAATCGGGACTCGAACCTGGGACCTTTCGCGACCAAGCGCTCTACCGACTGAGCTATCCCTCCCGACACGACTCACAATGCCGCCTCACAACTTTTCTTCCGCCAGTGTTTGTAAATATATCGGACCAAACTGCGTGGTCATCAGTCCGTAGCTTAAAAATTTCTGAAACCTAGGTAAACTAACCTAAGGACAAACACACATACCCATCCTCCAGGGAGGACTCGAAACTCCGACGGCGAGCAATCGCGTTATCCGCAGCGAGGCGCCTTAGATCGCTCGGCTAGTCCACCACGGCGATTGGTAGTAAAGAACTCGTACTGTCAGCCCATAAACAAATTGTAAAAATACCTAGAAAGTGTATTTTTATGCAAACATACAATTTTTGAAGTAGAACAATGATTGTTTCTGTCATCAACTGTGATTTTTGAAACCAGCTGTGTACAAAGAATTTTGACTGACATTTTATCACGTTTAGTTTGTCAGGTACAACCATTCAAAGTTTTGGGGGCGGAGGCAACGACAGTGTGGTCATGGGACAGTGGGCCATGCCCCAGGGGTTAGCCACTCGGCCAGTTAGCTACGTTATCGCAGTCTCCTCCCCCGAAACTTTGCACGATTATAGCTGCCAAACTAAACGTGAAAAAAATGTCATCCAAAATTCTTTGTACATAGCTGGTGTCAAAAATTCCAGTGCATGACAGCAACAACCATTGTTTATTTTAAATAAATGTATGTTTGCATAAAAATACACAACTAATATTACAGTCTGTTTGGTGGCTAAAAATAAGATCCCCTGACTACCAATCCATTCTGTGATAACCACACATCAATCGCACTTTCCATGTCCGCGATATTTGCGGTGCAAGTGTTAGGTGATTCAGATTGTATACTTAACATAACTGTTGCCTACGTGAGATGTAAGCTCCCCCGTTACACACACCACAATTTCACTTGCAAGTGGGAATATGGGGGCTAAAAATAATACACATGTTGTAGGAATATCAAATTTATTTATGAAATGTAGTAATGTTTTACATCACCAATCATCTTTTTATTCTTGAAAAACATCCTTGACCATTATACCAAATTGCTACTGTCTCCATCTCGTTAATTCTGCTATGATTCATTGTTCTAATTACAAATGGCATATCTGATGACAAGTAGGATTTTCTATAATCCTCATTACCTTGTAGAAAAATGCTGAACGTACGATAAGCAATACTGCTATCACAGTAGATCCATAACAACGAATAACAGCGACGGTTAACCACCCATTCGCATGTAGAGCTATTTAGCCTTGTTAAATAACGTTAATTTCACTACACAACCACGGCTCGTAGACGTGCATGCAACACAGAGATCCCGCAAGATCGTCGCATTATCAGGGCAACAGTTCCAGGTCTTACAGGTACCACAGCAGAGATAAGAGTAGCGTGGTTGCCAACCGATCACGTACATTGGGACTGTCTTCCACGGCTCGACTAATACTCACTGACGATCACCCCTGGGAGGTCGCGACCGACAGGTTGAAAAACACTGGTGTACAGTAATTAACGTGATAACGTGCAAACAAAATGGACAAAACGAGCACGTTATTCAACAAAACAGTTTACATGTCTATCTTTGAAATATTCCACACATATGCACATATGCATTTCTTGCATGTAACCCCGGTTCGATACCTAGCGGCATAACAATTTTTAAAAATTGTTTATTGCTACTTTTTATATTTCAAAACAAATTAAAAAAATAATTAAGCAAAGAAAAAGATATAAAGAAAGAAAAACAAAAATAATGAAATGTCAAACGATTAAAAAAGTAACCAAGAAAATAAAAAAATAAAAAATAAATCTTCCCCTTCGGGTAATTTATTTTTCAGTTTTCTTCATTTCTCTTCTTTTATTGTGCATAATTACATGCCTTGTTACCCACTCCTATGTTACATCTTGAGTAAACAGTCAGGATAATAGCAAACAACACAGTAGCAACTGATTATTTTACTTATTGCGCAGTGTTATTTACTCACTGTCGCTATCGTCATTATATTTAACACCTGTAAAAAATTCTGGGTGATAATTGTCAGAGAGGCACCGAAAACACAGAGCATTGTAGCAGCAGCACACGCATCTAATAAATGCTACCGCTTTACAGCCGCAAGCTGTTTTCATCAGCGATACTGGAAAACGCTGGTCGTTGACACTCAAAAACAATGTTCGGCCGTCAGTTAACCCTTTGAGACCTGAAATTTTGCTCTGTGAAGGAAATTATTTTTAATGCTGTAATATTTTTAGGTTAAATTTTCAATGATTTTAGACGCAAGTTTTATGCTATTATATGCACCCAGTATCATTCTACAACACTGCATATACTGAAAAACAAGGGTTTTTTTAAGGACTAAATTAATTAATATTGTAGTACCAACTGTTGTACTAAATCAACTGAACGTTCAATAAATACATCGCAAAACAACAACTACTACTTTCAGTTTTACAGTTTAATACAAGTAACTCACAATTTCCGTGTTCTTTGAAGTTCGCAAACTGCTGCGCAGTGCAACACCCGCTTCTTAATATTTTTATAGAGATCTTCCGCACGTGGCAGTAATTGTGAATGATGAAATGATTGAACACTCAGGTGTCGTATACATGTTCTTTCCACGGAGAAAAAATACTTCTGAACCATCTTAGACACCGTACACATTTGTAGCCAGAGGGTCCGAAAGGGTTAATTGCGACGCAAACCAGGCGTATTTAATCATGGGAACGAAGACTGGTGCGCTGAACTGATGCAACAGTAATTAATGGATATAAAAATACATAATTATGCACAATAATCGGACAGGTGTGAAAAGTAATTGACCCATGTCGGACTTGAAGCCCTGTCGCCTGCATGGGAGCCTCGCATCTTGCCTATTACACCACGCTGTCTCGCAGAGCGGTAACCGCCATGTATGACATGTTCCGCGTGGTAATTTGCTGCGAATTTGATTTCGATTTTCTTAGAAATCAAAGCTCATTGGAAGAAATCCTTTTAGTTTTGAGTGAAACACACGAGATAATTGATCAATATTCTGAAAATTTTATTTGTTACTTACCGGTTTTGGGCAGTTACGCCATCGTCAGGTAAACACTACAGACAGAGATATAGTTATGCAGCTTAAAAGTTCACAGGTCAAAGATCTTTAGTTGTTGTACAGATAGTATGTATACAGAAATTTTTTAAAGAAGTCTAGTGTTATAGGTATAATTACGTCATTAAACTTGTTGAACTTTCATAAAATTTGTAACACAAAATATAAATTACAACACAAAGAAATAATTAGTAACATTTAAAATTGATTAACTGCACAAATATTCAGAATATACAACGATAAATCTACTCACCATTCACCGTTATATATTCTGAATATTTGTGCAGTTAATCAATTTTAAATGTTACTAATTATTTCTTTGTGTTGTAATTTATATTTTTGTCACATATTTTATCAAAGTTCTACATGTTCAGTGATGCAATTATACCTATAACACTAGTCTTCTTTAAGAAATTTCTCTATACATACAATCTGTACAACAACTTAAGATCTTTGACCTGTGAACTTCTAATATGCATAACTATATCTCTGTCTGTAGTGTTTACCTGACGATGGCGTAACTGCCGAAAACCGGTAAGTAACAAATAAAATTTGCAGAATATTGCTCAATTATCTCGTGTGTTTCACTCAAAATGAATCAAATATTCTGCCAAGAACCGACGGAACAGTCTGTAAATACAAATCCTTTTCGCTTGATGGTCTGGAGGAATTCCCTCACAACATACCTACGACCCATCACATTGGTACCATACTTGGTGTTCCCCTTGTCAGTGCCCAACCGCCGCTCTCTCCTCTCTGGCGCTAGATCCCCGATCTGGCTGCAGCAAAGACGCAAGGGGGGAGTATAAAAAAAGGAAGAGGTCGAGAGCAAATGGCGGAGAAAGGTTTTCACTTAATCGCGCCCCGAGATTTCGCAATCGCAGCGGGACGCTTCTCCCCCAGTCGCGGGCCGGCTTAATTCGAGCAGCGTGATGGATGCGAGACCAAAGGCTGCTGAGGGGAAGGAGTGGGGGAGGGGAGGGGGGAGGGAGTCCGTATAAGAATGGCCGCGCCACCTCCGGCGCACCGGAAGCTCAAGTGCCGGTGCAGAGGAAGTTGTAGGGGAGCGGCGCGGCGGAGAGGAGAGGTCCAAATTTACAATCGAATTTCTCCGGCTGTCGTCGCCGAATGCCGCCAAGATCCGCCGAGATTGAGTCCAAATTAAGGGGGCGGCGCGGCGGGGGCGTAGAGTCGGGGGCGGCTGGAGGCGGAAAGCGGCGGCGCCGGGGGCAGCACACGTGGAGGCGGAGGCGAGAAGGTTGGCATGGCAGACGAAGCACCAGCTGATAGGCAAGTCAACGCTCTGTCGCCAGTCATATCTGAATCTGAGCTAACTGAGTATTACCTGTCAGTGGAAAGAGCAAGTAGATAATGTCGTCGCAAAGGCGAACCAGAGACTGCGTTTTATTGGGAGAACCCTTAAAAGATGCAACAGAACTACTAAAGAAACTGCATACACTACGCTTGTCCGTCATCATTTGGAGTATTGCTGCCCAGTGTGGGATCCTTATCAGGTGGGTTTGACGGAGGGCATCCAGAGAGTCCAAGAAAGGGCAGCTCGTTTCATATTGTCACAATACAGGGGAGACAACGTTACGGAAATGATACAGGATCTGGGACAGGCGTGGGCTACTTACAAACTCCAATCGCCAACATTCTCCTCCGAATGCGAAAATATATTGTTGACTCCCACTTATAAGAGGTAGAAATGATCATCAGAATAAAATACGAGAAATCAGTGCTCAAACGGAGAGATTCAGGTGTTCTTTCTTCCCGCGCGCTATTCCAGAATGGAATGGGAGATAAAATAGTATAACGGTGGTTCGATGAACCCTCTGCCAGGCACTTAAATGTATTTGCAGAGTATCCCATTTAGATGTAGATGTAGTGGTATACGGCAGCTGTTACTGTGGATGCCTCATTCGCTATCCTGTATAGAGGGGAAGTTTTTGCTCGATTAAAGTAGTAACACTGAAAGTGGGCCTTTGCTATTGCTTTTTAACAGCTCGGAAGTGAAATGAAAATAACAGTTTAACCGCTCGACCGACTGAATAAACGAATTTTTGGAGGAGAAAATTCTCTATAACTTTGCACTCTTATGCTTTTTCCATCTCTCGCACCGTTTCAGAGATGTGATTCTTCAGCTTCTCCCGGGGTAATTCTAGATGAATAAGTTCACTGGTGTGCAGTCTGATCCGTGTGTCATCATCATCATCATCATCACCATCTCAATCATCGTCAACATCTCAGCCATTTCACACGTCATGTGGCGTCGGCGTTACAGTGTTCGATCCTTCGCTGCCACAAATGTCTATGTAGTGCTTCTTCTCTGAGCCATCCTTTCTCCCCTAGGTGCCCTGCTACCTTGTCTTTCCATCTCAATTTCGATCTACATCTACATCTACATGGGATACTCTGCAAATCACATCTAAGTGCCTGCCAGAGGGTTCATCGAACCACCTTTATGCGCGAACATGAACGCTACATTCGATTAGGCCAACACAATATATCTGCAGTAGCCGAATACCAGCAATATTGAAGCAAAAAGATAAAATTTAACGATGCCAGAATACTCGCCAAGCAACCAGGGATGGTTAAATGTAAGATGAGGGAAGCCATCGAAATTGTAAAACACCCTAATAACGTGAATAGAGAAGATGGACTCATGCTTGCCCCCTCTTGGCTACCAGCCATCACAGCGAAATAGGCCGCACTGACAACACAACACGCGAGCGTCACCAGTAAGCAACTGCCGCCACGCGGCCCACGGCCAGCAGGAGAGAAACGGAAGCCCTCACCCCAATCGCCGATGACCACCAATCATGTCTCGCTATGCAAGAAGCAATAGGCAACACCTAAACCTCACTCCCTACACCTCAGCATCCTATCATAATAAAGTTTCCATTCTTCCGCCAAAATTCCACAAATGACATCGCTGTTGTAAAAAAAAAAAAAAAAAAAAAATAAAAAAATAAAAAAAAAAAAATAATAAAAAAAATAAAAAAAAAAATGAGGTAATGTCTAATTGAAAGTAAATATAATGTATAGTAACAACCAGCTTACATCAGTATACCCAGATGAAGGCCACTGTAACATTGGCCGAAACGTCGGTTATTTTAGTAATAGCCTTCTTACATCATGCCGGTGTACAACACCCAGAAAACTTTTATATCATCTGACTCTGGCCGCGGAAGCCTACGCAATTATATCACCTTTATACCATTTACATCCCATTCCATTCTCGAATAGCGCGCGGGAAGAAAAAAAACCGGAATCTCTCCGTTCGACCTCTGATTTCTCGTATTTTATTCAAATGTTCAAATGTTTGTTAAGCTTATGGGACTTAACTACGGGGTCATCAGTCCCTAAACTTACAAACTACTTATGAACTACTTACGAACTAGGACGGCACAAATATCCATGCCCGAGGGGGGATTCGAACCCCCGACCGTAGTGGCCGTGCTGACCGTGACTGGAGCGCCTCAGTCACCTCGGCCACCGCGGCCGGCGTATTTTATTCTCATGATCATTTCTATCTATGTAAGTGCGAGTCAACAATATATTTTCGCATTCGGAGGAGAATCTTAGCAAATGGAGTTTCGTAAGTTACCCACGCCGCAGCGTTAAGCACCGTTGTTGTAATGATTCCCATCCCAGATCCTGTATCATTTCCGTAACGCTGTCTCGCCTGTATCGTGACAATACGAAACGAGCTGCCCTTTTTTGGACTCTTTCGATGTCCTCCGTCAAACCCACCTGATAAGGATCCCACACCTGGCAGCAATACTCCAAAAAAGGACGGACAAGACTAGTGTATGCAGTTTCTTTAGTAGCACTGTTGCATCTTTTAAGGGTTCTACCAATGAAACGCTGGTCTCTGGTTCGCCTTTCCCACGACATTATCTACGTAATAGTAATTCCTAGGTATTTTGTGGACTTCACGGCCTTCACCTTTGAATGATTTATCTAGTAAACAAAGTTTAACGGATTTCTTAAGTATTCATTACGTCTCATTACTTAGAGTCAATTGCCAATTTTTACAACATAGTGATATCTTATTTAGATCGTTCTGCAGTTGGTTTTGATCTTCAGATGATTTTACTAGACGGTAAATGACGACGTCATCTGCAAACAACCTAAGAGATCTACTTATATTTCCCCCTAAATCGTTTATGTAAATAAAGAACAGCAGAGGACCAATAACACTACCCTCTGGAACACCCGATATCACCTCTGTTTTAGTCGATGCTTTACCATCGATTGCTACAAACTGTGTCCTATCTGACAGTGGATGCCTCATTCGGCATCCTGTATCCAGGGGAATGTTTGACACACATTAAGTTACTGTAGTAACACTAAAAGTAGGTCTTTGGTGTGTCATCTTTCTACAGCTCGGAATGTAAATGAAAATAACGGCTTAACCCTTCTATTGAGATGAACATTAAATAAACGAATTTGTGGAGGATAAAATACTCTACAACCTTGTTCTGTTATGCTTTTTCCAACTTTCGCACCCTTTTCAAAGATGTGATTCTTCAGCTTCTCCCGGCGAAATTCTAGATGAAAAAGTTCACGGGTGTTCAGTTTGATCCGTGTGTCATCATCAACACCTCAGCCCTTTCTTACGTCATGTGGGATGGGCATTATTTTGCTGGATCCCTCTCTTCCACAAATGTCTGTCCATTGCTTCTTCTTTGGGCCATTCTTTCTCCCCTAGGTTCCCTGCTACCTTGTCTTTCCATCTCAGTTTCGGTCTTCCTCTTCTACATCTACATCTACATGGGATTCTCTTCAAATCACATCTAAATGCCTGGTAGAGGGCTTATCGAACCACCTTTATACCACTTATCCCCCATTCCATTCTCGAATAGCGCGAGGGAAGAATGATTACCATCCCAGATCCTGTATCATTTCCGTAACGCTGTCTCCCCTGTATCGTGACAGTACAAAACGAGCTTCCTTCTTTGGACTCTTTCGATATCCCACCTGATAAGGATCCCATACTGGGCAGCAATACTCCAAAAAAGGACGGACATCAGACAAGCGTAGTGTATGCAGTTTCTTTAGTAGTTCTGTTCCATCTTTTAAGGGTTCTACCAATGAAACGCAGTCTCTGGTTTGCCTTTCCCACGACATTATCTACGTCTTCTCTGCAGTTTAAGTCTGTAGTAATATTAATTCCTAGGTATTCTGTGGAGTGTAGGCCTTCACTCTCGATTGATTTATCTCGTAAACAAAATTTAACGGTTATCCTTTCGTATTCATGTGGACGACTTTACACTTTTCTTTATTTACAGTCAATTGCCAATTTTTTCACCATAGTGATATCTTATTCAGATCGTTCTGCAGTTGGTTTTGATCTTTAGATGATTTTACTAGACGCTAAATGACGGCGTCATTTGCAAACAATCTAAGACGCCTGTTTAGATTTTCCTGTAAATCGTTTATTTAAGAAACAGCAGAGGACCCTTAAAGTACCCTGTGGAACGCCAAAAATCACCTCTGTTTTAGTCGATGCTTCACCATCGATTACTACGAACTGTGTCCTCTCTGACAGTGGATGCCTCATTCGGCATCCTGTATCCAGGGGAATTTTTGGCCCACATTAAGTTACTGCAGTAACACTAAAAGTGGGCATTTGGTATCGCCTTTTGACTGCTCGGAATTTAACTGAAAATAATGGCTTAACCGATCAACTGAGACGAACACTGAATAAACGAATTTGTGCAGATGAAAATTCTCTACAACTTTGCGCTCTTATGCTTTTCCCATCTCTCGCATCGTTTCAGAGATGTGATTCTTCAGCTTCTTCCGGCATAATTCTAGATGAAAACTTCACGGGTGTGCAGTCTAATCCATGAGTCATCTTAAATATCTCAGCTTTTTTGCACGTCATGTGCGATCGACGTTATTTGTTGGATCTTCCTCTTCCACAAATGTCTATCCAGTTCTTCTTCTCTGAGCCATCCTTTCTCCCGTAGGTCCCCTGCTACCTTATCTTTCCACCTCAGTTTCTGTCTTCTACTTCTTCTTGATCCTTCAAATATTCTCCCCACAGAGTACTCCCCACTTCTCTGCACATGTGCACTCTGAACTATGATTTCGATATCTCAGTTTGTCGGGAGTAGTTTTATCTTTGGTTTTGTGAGTTCTTTGGCCACTGATACCATGCGCCCTGGCGGTTGGTGTGAGAAGAGAGGACTCGCGATCGGGACCTTGGTCTGGAAATACGGAGTGGCTGCGAGACACCATGTGGTTTCATTTTCATTGCTGGGTGTTGCTATTTCTCCAGGCATCCTTGACTCGTGTTGTTGCCTGGGGTCTTGAGCTCATGGTGTCGACAGTAATCGCCATGTCTTCTCAAGAGGAAAGGGCCTAGTGTTCTTCTAGGACCTTTCGTACATTTGTAGCCGCTAGTTGTGGCTGCTCAAGCTCAGATTGATGAAGTGCCGTGTAGTGCGGCCTCTGTTTTGTCTAAACATTGGTGTGCAAAGGAACAATTTGGTGGAATTTATTGTATTGAACGTGTGATGAATATTTGGGCTAAACTACTATTGATGTGTTGCAGAAGCAGTCATTGGTCTGTCTGATTTGGTGTCTGTCAGTGGTTGTTTATCCGAGTGAACCTGGGCACTGGAAAGTTCGAGTACTAACCGCAGGAACGGCTGATGGTAACATTTTGTGGGCATTTTTCATAATTCATTTTAAGTAAATTTCATAACCTATTTTTGGACGGTAGTTAGCGTAAAATTTTATCTTCCACGTGGTTAAAATTTTGGTGTTAAGAGTTTGTTTAGCATCACCCGTCCTTGGCACCTTTTCCGTCTGTTATTTTACTGACCTGTTTTGTGTTTGACTTAATTTTAATGTGCTTTGTGTTACGCTGTTACATGTTCTGGAGCCAATAAGCCGTGGGCCGCCGGACGCAACGGGCGGTGTCTCCGTCGTAGCATGTGGTCTACGTGCCCGCCGTGGGATTACGTCCTTCACTTCAGTTATCGTTGCATTAGGGAGATACCGTCCCTTGCGTAAGGTTTCCAAACCGAGTATTCAGCTGTTTGGTTTACCATAAGCTTTTCAAGCATGCGCCCAGTTTATTTGACTGTTCCTTTAATTCTGGGCTTCAATATCGATATGTTACACAATTGTATTTGAAGCTTTGGTACTTTGTTAGTGTAATTATATAGATTTATGGCAATTTATTTAACTTAGTTAGTTCAGTTAATGCAGGGGAGCGTATACCCTATAAAGCTTGGACTGATTTAAAGTTTACAGTTACAGATTTTAAAAATTTCATTTGCGAATCATTTGTCTGTTAATTTTATTACTGTAATTGTCTTAGTTCTTGGTATGGCCTGAGCAAGGCAAGCCTGTCAGTTTGTTAATGCTTAACTGCTTATTTTTTTAATAATGAAAATTTTTGTAGTGCATGGAGGCTAAACTGTTCAAAATTCTGTGATGGTTCTTGTTTGAATTTAAGAATACCGAAAGGTGTATGTAAAAATCGTAGCTATTTGGTGATCAATATTCAAGTTGGTTTGTTTAAGCTATTAAAGTGTAGCAAATAAAGATATGTAAAAAGGAGTGTAACGGAAGGAGTGTAGGATGTATGCTGTATCCATTACCCATGCATATTTACCAATTGAGAAGCAATAAAAGGTTCTCTAGCTACATAGGTATACAATCAATTGCAGACATACATGTCCTCCCGGGGGAGGGGTATGGAGGGGTGGCAGGGAGAGCACTCGGTCATCCCTTAAAAACTATCCTGCCATTCCCCCGTCTGTTTGAGCAAGGCAAGAGAGAAAGAGATGAAAAAGTCATACACTAAAACTGATGTATTATAATAAATGAATTAAATTAATTTGAATCGGTTTGAATATGTACGGATACAGCAGTGATTGGAGTACCGTGACTGATATTTGTGGGAAGGACAATATAAAATAAATAAATATTTACGATATCTGAGAACCAGTGTCAAAGTTAATGCGAATGCGTGCTCGGGTGACAGACAATTCTTGTATGTCGGGAATCGGGAACACTGTTAAGATCAAAATCAAATTTATTTGCAAACAAATTCCCTCGGTCATTCCAGAACGGCGTGTGCTTTTTATGCTATTCCCTGAACGTTAGGCAACCTGCGGAACAAACTGTGGAAGGTAACCGACAAGGTTCAGGGTCTGACATGTGGAACACCGATTTCGATCATATTTTGCTTGGACATTCTATACTGATCTAAACACACACGAGATCGAAAGATCGTCTGTTTAGGGATTCAGTAAAATAATAAAAGATGTCCTCATACCTCTGCAATAAATAATAGCACAAACATGATGTATTCAAGAAGCCCCTGTACCTGCAATTCACTGTCCAAACGTTGTCTTTGTATATATATATATATATATATATATATATATATATATATATATATATATATATATATATCATGTTTGTGCTATTTTTTATTGCAGAGATATATATCTTTCGTCTTTTAAATAGATCCCTATATTAAATAAAGACGGTTTCAAATATCTATATATCATATTATTGGGGCGAATACTTTTTGAGACACAAATACTTTCGAACATAATTGTGATGAATATTCAATTATTTGTGATACACAGTGCAAAACAATAGAAATAAGAAATGAAATAACGTTTAAATAACTCTTAAAATATATTATTACATAATTCCAATAATTGACCGTCTATTCGTCAGAGTTCAAAAATGTTTAAATGTTTGTATAGCTTATAGGACTTAACTACAGGGTCATCAGTCCCTAAAGTTACAAACTACTTATGAACTAGCTAATCCTAAGGACGGCACAAATGTCCATGTCCAAGGGGGAGATTCGAACCCCCGACCGTAGTGGCCGTGCAGACCGTGACTGGCGCGCCTCACTCCCCTCGGCCACCGCGGCCGACCTTCAAAGTTCTCTTGATCCCATATATATAAGTAAAATCAATCGTCAGGTTATCTTCTGATGTATAGCATCGGCAACTTTCACATGCCATTTTTTTGTTTCAGAAACTACTGACTGTCCCCACTCCCATTGCCGAGGTGGGGTGGCTTGCGTGCCTCAACGATACAGATAGCCGTACCGTAGGAGCAACCACAGCGGAGGGGTATCTGTGGAGAGGCCAGACAAACGTGTGGTTCCTGAAGAGGGGCAGCAGACTTTTCAGAAGTTACAGGGGCAACAGTCTGGATGATTGACTGAGCTGGTCTTGTAACATCAGCTAATGTGGCTTTGCCACACAGCTACTGCGAACGGCTGAAACCAAGGGAAAACTACAGCCGTTACGTTTCCCGAGGACATGCAGCTCTACTGTATGAAACTATGATGATGGCATCCTCTCGGGTAAAATATTCCGGAGGTAAAATAGTCCCCCATTCGGATCTCAGGAGTAGGAAAATTAGAAAATTTAAAATGGGAAATGGATAGGTTGAAGTTAGATATAGTGGGGATTAGTGAAGTTCGGTGACATGATGTACAGGATTTCTAGTCAGGTGAGTACAGGATTATTAATAGAAAATCAGTTATGAATATCACAGGTGTAGGATTGATGATGAATAAGAAAATAGGAATGCAGGTAAACTACTATGACCAGCACAGTATTCGCATTATCATTGTCAAGATAGATACGAAGCCAACACCGACAACAGTAGTACAGGTTTGTATGCCAACTACCTCTGCCGATGATGAGGAGATCGAAGAAATATATGAGGAGCTAAAGAAATTATTCAGACAATTAAGGGAGAGGAAAACTTAATTGTTATGGGAGACTGGAATGCGGTAGTAGGACAAGGAAGGGAAGGGAAGATAGTAGGTGAATATGGACTGGGCAAAAGGAATGAAAGAGGAAGCCGCCTAGTAGAATTTTGCACAGAACATAATTTAGTTGTGATGTTTAAAGCTTTCCCGGCGTATTGATATTTTCATAAAATCTCGGGCGAACTGCCGGATGTCAGTAACTTCCTGCCACGATATTTCGGTGCAGAGTCTTCTGGCCATCTTCAGGTGAGTACCGCCGAAGTACTTCCTCCTAATGCGAAGATATATTGTTGACTCCCACTTACATAGGTAGAAATGATTATCAGAATAAAATACGAGAAATCAGAGCTCGAACGGAGAGATTCAGGTGTTCTTTCTTCCTGCGTGCTATCCGAGAATGGAATGGGAGATAAAATAGTATAACGGTTGTTCGATGAACCCTCTGCCAGGCACTTAAATGTGATTTGCAGAGTATCCCATGTAGATGTAGATGTAGTGGCATACGACAGCTGTTACTGTGGATGCCTCATTCGCTATCCTGTATCCAGGGGAAGTTTTTGCTCGATTAAGGTTGTAACACTGAAAGTGGGCCTTTGCTATTGCTTTTTAACAGCTCGGAAGTGAAATGAAAATAACAGTTTAACCGCTCGACCAATTAAATAAACAAATTTGTGGAGGAGATAATTCTCTAAAACTTTGCGCTCTTATGCTTTTCCCATCTCTCGCACCGTTTCAGAGATGTGATTCTTCAGCTTCTCCCGGGGTAATTCTAGATGAATAAGTTCACTGGTGTGCAGTCTGATCCGTGTGTCATCATCATCATCATCATCACCATCTCAATCATCGTCAACATCTCAGCCATTTCACACGTCATGTGGCGTCGGCGTTACAGTGTTCGATCCTTCGCTGCCACAAATGTCTATGTAGTGCTTCTTCTCTGAGCCATCCTTTCTCCCCTAGGTGCCCTGCTACCTTGTCTTTCCATCTCAATTTCGATCTACATCTACATCTACATGGGATACTCTGCAAATCACATCTAAGTGCCTGCCAGAGGGTTCATCGAACCACCTTTATGCGCGAACATGAACGCTACATTCGATTAGGCCAACACAATATATCTGCAGTAGCCGAATACCAGCAATATTGAAGCAAAAAGATAAAATTTAACGATGCCAGAATACTCGCCAAGCAACCAGGGATGGTTAAATGTAAGATGAGGGAACCCATCGAAATTGTAAAACACCCTAATAACATGAATAGAGAAGATGGACTCAGGCTTGCCCCCTCTTGGCTACCAGCCACCACAGCGAAATAGGCCGCACTGACAACACAACACGCGAGCGTCACTAGTAAGCAACTGCCGCCGCGCGGCCCACGGCCAGCAGGAGAGAAACGGAAGCCCTCACCCCATTCGCCGATGAACACCAATCATGTCTCGCTACGCAAGAAGTAATAGGCAACACTTAAACCTCACTCCCTACACCTCAGCATCCTATCATAATAAAGTTTCCATTCTTCCGCCAAAATTCCACCAATGACATCGCTGATTTAAAAAAAATGACGTAATGTCTAATTGAAAGTAAATATAATGTATAGTAACAACCAGCTTACATCAGTATACCCAGATGAAGGCCACTGTAACATTGGCCGAAACGTCGGTTATTTTAGTAATAGCCTTCTTACATCATGACGCGGTACAACACCCAGAAAACTTTTATATCATCTGACTCCGGCCGCGGAAGCCTACGCAATTATATCACCTTTATACCATTTACATCCCATTCCATTCTCGAATAGCGCGCGGGAAGAAAAAAGACCGGAATCTCTCCGTTCGAGCTCTGATTTCTCGTATTTTATTCTCTACTTATGTAAGTGCGAGTCAACAATATATTTTCGCATTCGGAGGAGAATCTTGGCGATTGTAGTTTCGTAAGTAGCCCACGCCGCAGCGTTAATCGCCGTTGTTGTAATGATTCCCATCCCAGATCCTGTATCATTTCCGTAACGCTGTCTCCCCTATATCGTGACAATACGTAACGAGCTGCCCTTCTTTGGACTCTTTCGATGTCCTCCGTCAAACCCACCTGATAAGGATCCCACACCTGGCAGCAATACTCCAAAAAGGGACGGACAAGCGTAGTGTATGCAGTTTCTTTAGTAGTCCTGTTGCATCTTTTAAGGGTTCTACCAATGAAACGGTCTCTGGTTCGCCTTTCCCACGACATTATCTACGTAATAGTAATTCCTAGGTATTTTGTGGACTTCACGGCCTTCACCTTCGATTGATTTACTTCGTAAACGAAGTTTAACGGATTTCTTTAAGTATTCATTACGTCTCATTACTTAGAGTCAATTGCCAATTTTTACGACATTGTGCTATCTTATTTAGATCGTTCTGCAGTTGGTTTTGATCTTCAGATGATTTTACTAGACGGTAAATGACGGCGTCATCTGCAAACAACCTAAGAGATCTACTTATATTTTCCCCTAAATCGTTTATGTAAATAAAGAACAGCAGAGGACCAATAACACTACCCTGTGGAACCCACGATATCAGCTCTGTTTTAGTCGATGTTTTACCATCGATTGCTGCAAACTGTGTCCTATCTGACAGTGGATGCCTCATTCGGCATCCTGTATCCAGGGGAATGTTTGACACACATTAAGTTACTGTAGTAACACTAAAAGTAGGTCTTTGGTGTGTCATCTTTCTACAGCTCGGAATGTAAATGAAAATAACGGCTTAACCCTTCTATTGAGATGAACATTAAATAAACGAATTTGTGGAGGATAAAATACTCTACAACCTTGTTCTGTTATGCTTTTTCCAACTTTCGCACCCTTTTCAAAGATGTGATTCTTCAGCTTCTCCCGGCGAAATTCTAGATGAAAAAGTTCACGGGTGTTCAGTTTGATCCGTGTGTCATCATCAACACCTCAGCCCTTTCTTACGTCATGTGGGATGGGCATTATTTTGCTGGATCCCTCTCTTCCACAAATGTCTGTCCATTGCTTCTTCTTTGGGCCATTCTTTCTCCCCTAGGTTCCCTGCTACCTTGTCTTTCCATCTCAGTTTCGGTCTTCCTCTTCTACATCTACATCTACATGGGATTCTCTTCAAATCACATCTAAATGCCTGGTAGAGGGCTTATCGAACCACCTTTATACCACTTATCCCCAATTCCATTCTCGAATAGCGCGAGGGAAGAATGATTACCATCCCAGATCCTGTATCGTTTCCGTAACGCTGTCTCCCCTGTATCGTGACAGTACAAAACGAGCTTCCTTCTTTGGACTCTTTCGATATCCCACCTGATAAGGATCCCACACTGGGCAGCAATACTCCAAAAAAGGACGGACATCGGACAAGCGTAGTGTATGCAGTTTCTTTAGTAGTTCTGTTCCATCTTTTAAGGGTTCTACCAATGAAACGCAGTCTCTGGTTTGCCTTTCCCACGACATTATCTACGTCTTCTCTGCATTTTAAGTCTGAAGTAATAGTAATTCCTAGGTATTCTGTGGAGTGTAGGCCTTCACTCTCGATTGATTTATCTCGTAAACAAAATTTAACGGTTATCCTTTCGTATTCATGTGGACGACTTTACACTTTTCTTTATTTACAGTCAATTGCCAATTTTTTCACCATAGTGATATCTTATTCAGATCGTTCTGCAGTTGGTTTTGATCTTTAGATGATTTTACTAGACGCTAAATGACGGCGTCATTTGCAAACAATCTAAGACGCCTGTTTAGATTTTCCTGTAAATCGTTTATTTAAGAAACAGCAGAGGACCCTTAAAGTACCCTGTGGAACGCCAAAAATCACCTCTGTTTTAGTCGATGCTTCACCATCGATTACTACGAACTGTGTCCTCTCTGACAGTGGATGCCTCATTCGGCATCCTGTATCCAGGGGAATTTTTGGCCCACATTAAGTTACTGCAGTAACACTAAAAGTGGGCATTTGGTATCGCCTTTTGACTGCTCGGAATTTAACTGAAAATAATGGCTTAACCGATCAACTGAGACGAACACTGAATAAACGAATTTGTGCAGATGAAAATTCTCTACAACTTTGCGCTCTTATGCTTTTCCCATCTCTCGCATCGTTTCAGAGATGTGATTCTTCAGCTTCTTCCGGCATAATTCTAGATGAAAACTTCACGGGTGTGCAGTCTAATCCATGAGTCATCTTAAATATCTCAGCCTTTTTGCACGTCATGTGCGATCGACGTTATTTGCTGGATCTTCCTCTTCCACAAATGTCTATCCAGTGCTTCTTCTCTGAGCCATCCTTTCTCCCGTAGGTCCCCTGCTACCTTATCTTTCCACCTCAGTTTCTGTCTTCTACTTCTTCTTGATCCTTCAAATCTTCTCCCCACAGAGTACTCCCCACTTCTCTGCACATGTGCACTCTGAACTATGATTTCGATATCTCAGTTTGTCGGGAGTAGTTTTATCTTTGGTTTTGTGAGTTCTTTGGCCACTGATACCATGCGCCCTGGCGGTTGGTGTGAGAATAGACGACTCGCGATCGGGAGCTTGGTCTGGAAATACGGAGTGCCTGCGAGACACCATGTGGTTTCATTTTCATTGCTGGGTGTTGCTATTTCTCCAGGCATCCTTGACTCGTGTTGTTGCCTGGGGTCTAGAGCTCATGGTGTCGACAGTAATCGCCATGTCTTCTCAAGAGGAAAGTGTTCTTCTAGGACCTTTTGTACATTTGTAGCCCCTAGTTGTGGCTGCTCAAGCACAGATTGATGAAGTGCCGTGTAGTGCGGCCTCTGTTTTGTCTAACCATTGGTGTGCAAAGGCACAATTTGGTGGAGTTTATTGTATTGAAGGTGTGATGAATATTTGGGCTAAACTATTATTGATATGTTGCAGAAGCAGTCATTGATCTGTCTGATTTGGTGTCTGCCAGTGGTTGTTTATCCGAGTGAACCTGGGCACTGGAAAGTTCGAGTACTAACCGCAGGAACGGCTGATGGTAACATTTTGTGGGCATTTTTCATAATTCATTTTAAGTAAATTTCATAACCTATTTTTGGACGGTAGTTAGCGTAAAATTTTATCTTCCACGTGGTTAAAATTTTGGTGTTAAGAGTTTGTTTAGCATCACCCGTCCTTGGCACCTTTTCCGTCTGTTATTTTACTGACCTGTTTTGTGTTTGACTTAATTTTAATGTGCTTTGTGTTACGCTGTTACATGTTCTGGAGCCAATAAGCCGTGGGCCGCCGGACGCAACGGGCGGTGTCTCCGTCGTAGCATGTGGTCTACGTGCCCGCCGTGGGATTACGTCCTTCACTTCAGTTATCGTTGCATTAGGGAGATACCGTCCCTTGCGTAAGGTTTCCAAACCGAGTATTCAGCTGTTTGGTTTACCATAAGCTTTTCAAGCATGCGCCCAGTTTATTTGACTGTTCCTTTAATTCTGGGCTTCAATATCGATATGTTACACAATTGTATTTGAAGCTTTGGTACTTTGTTAGTGTAATTATATAGATTTATGGCAATTTATTTAACTTAGTTAGTTCAGTTAATGCAGGGGAGCGTATACCCTATAAAGCTTGGACTGATTTAAAGTTTACAGTTACAGATTTTAAAAATTTCATTTGCGAATCATTTGTCTGTTAATTTTATTACTGTAATTGTCTTAGTTCTTGGTATGGCCTGAGCAAGGCAAGCCTGTCAGTTTGTTAATGCTTAACTGCTTATTTTTTTAATAATGAAAATTTTTGTAGTGCATGGAGGCTAAACTGTTCAAAATTCTGTGATGGTTCTTGTTTGAATTTAAGAATACCGAAAGGTGTATGTAAAAATCGTAGCTATTTGGTGATCAATATTCAAGTTGGTTTGTTTAAGCTATTAAAGTGTAGCAAATAAAGATAAGTAAAAAGGGCGTACCCTTCCTTAGTCAGTCCTAATGCACTCTTCGATCTGAATAATTGTTAAAAATTCTCATTCACACACCATCTTAACCTATTTTCTTGGATCTTCTTCCCAATAGACCCCACTTTTACTGTTCCCCTGGTGTACTCATTTCTTAGTTTGTCCTTCCACCACAACATTCTCATTTCTGTCACTTTCATCTTCTTCTCTTGAGTTTTCTTAATTGACCAAGTTTCTGCACTATACTGCATTACACTAAACGCCTACAGTTCATCCATCCACTATTTATCCTGTTCTGTATTTCGGCCTCCAGTCTGCCATCAATTTGCATGTAAGAGCTCAAGTATTTAAATTTCTTGACCAGCGTAAGTTGTTCTTCTTGCAGGTTGATATATTGGGCTTTGGCATCCTTTGTACACATATACTCTGTTTTCACCGTGCTAATTCTCATTCCCCATTCCTCTAGAGCTTATCTCCACTGTTCATGCTTCTCTTGAAGAGCCTCCTGGGTGCGCTGACAGATTTCAAAATCATGGGCAAACATCATACACCAATGTGCCTTTTTTTGGATATCTTTGACTAGTACATTCATGACAGCGTCAAGTAGGTATGGACTGAGAGCAATCCCTGATGTCCTATTCTCACTGCACTGTTCCTGACTTTTGTCATTGCATCATCAGATGCGCCAACGGCAGACGCGGAAATCATACATACCATGAGCGCGCGGCGGATGAAGCAGCGGAGGGGTGGTGGAAATAAATGCATCGCTACCGCTCCTCGGCAGTCAGTTCATCAGCACACCTGATAATGGCAACAGATTTGGTTCCTGAAATATTGTGCTGGTTTGACACGTGTGTCCAGGCCGCACATCCGGCGAACTTTTCGTCGTTTCAATTTGCATATTTTACGGCGATTTGACGCTGTACGTGCGTTTGTAACGTGTTCTGACCTATATGTCGCGCCGTTCAACCGACTGCCACCGAATTTTTCAGACGTTGTTGTTGGCCGCCATTGACCAGAACCTCCCTTTTTCAAATGTTTCGGACCAAAAGTAGGTTTGTCACACTAAAAATAGGCCGTTGGTGATGGTCTTTTGACAGCACGGAATTTAATCAGAAATATCGCCTTAACCTCTCATCGTAGACGAAAATTGATTAAACATATATTTATAGGAGAAAATTTTGTACAACATTGCTCTTTTATATTTTTTCGATACCTCGAACCATTTCAGACATATTTGCAAAAATAAAGTTGATTTGATACTGGTACTTCAGTTTGCGAAAACCAATACAGATAAAGATAAAACTTGAAAAAGAGGGCAAACTTGCACTGCAAGAGAGGTTAAAATATTTTAACGCAAAAAGGTAACTTAAATATGAAAAAGCTTTTAAAATAATAGCAAAAGTTCAAAATGGTGCGTTTGCGAAAGTTAAAGTCTGGCTGTAATCAAATAATTCTGGCTGTGTTTTAAAATACGGTGAGAGTGAGTATTACATGTTGAGTGCATAGATATAATTTTTGCCCGAAATATTTGAAAAAAATAATGAATGTACAGGGGAACCAAAAGTGGGCAGTAAAGCTTGATTTACCCTCCCTTATTCCTAAGGAATCAAGGGTGAGATCGACAGAGAGAGGAGTGAGCAGTATATGGACAAAGTGATTACTGGAACAGATAAATTATAGAGACAGAAGTCTAAGAGGACAAAGAAGATAAGTAATAGATATAGGACTCGAGGAAGTGACAGGAAGAAAGAGTAACGGTTCAAATGTTCAAAATGTTCAAATGTTTGTATAGCTTATGGGACATAACTACGGGGTCATCGACCCTAAACTTACAAACTACTTATGAACTAACTAATACTAAGGACGGCACAAATATCCATGCCCGAGGGGGGATTCGAAACCCCGACCGTAGCGGCCGTGCAGACCGTGACTGGAGCGCCTCAGTCCCCTCGGCCACCGCTGCCGGCCGTCAGAGTTCTCTTGATCCCATATATATAAGTAAAATCAATCGTCAGATGATCTTCTAATGTATAGCATCGGCAACTTTCACATGCACTTTTTTTCAGAAACTACTGACTGTCCCCACTCCCATGAACCACAGACATTGCCGAGGTGGGGTGGCTTGCGTGCCTCAACGATACAGATAGCCGTACCGTAGGAGCAACCACAGCGGAGGGGTATCTGTGGAGAGGCCAGACAAACATGTGGTTCCTGAAGAGGGGCAGCAGACTTTTCAGAAGTTACAGGGGCAACAGTCTGGATGATTGACTGAGCTGGCCTTGTAACATCAGCTAATGTGGCTTTGCCACACAGCTTCTGCGAACGACTGAAACCAAGGGGAAACTACAGCCTTTACTTTTCCTGAGGACATGCAGCTCTACTGTATGAACCTATGATGATGGCATCCTCTCGGGTAAAATATTCCGGAGGTAAAATAGTCCCCCCTTCGGATCTCCGGGGTAGGAAAATTAGAAAATTAAAAAAGGGAAATGGATAGGTTGAAGTTAGATATAGTGGGGATTAGTGAAGTTCGGTGGCAGGATGTACAGGATTTCTGGTCAGGTAAGTACAGGATTATTAATACAAATTCAGTTGGGGATATCACAGGTGTAGGATTGATAATGAATAAGGAAATAGGAATGCAGGTAAACTACTATGACCAGCACAGTGATCGCATTATCATTGTCAAGATAGATACGAAGCCAACACCGACAACAGTAGTACAGGTTTATATGCCAACTAGCTCTGCCCACGATGAGGAAATCGAAGAAATATATGAGGAGCTAAAGGAAATTATTGAGACAATGAAGGGAGAGGAAAACGTAATTGTTATGGGAGACTGGAATTCGGTAGTAGGACAAGGAAGGGAAGGGAAGATAGTAGGTGAACATGGTCTGGGCAAAAGGAATGAAAGAGGAAGCCGCCTGGTAGAATTTTGCACAGAACATAATTTAGTTATAACAAACACCTGGTTCAAGAATCACAAAAGAAGGTTGTATACGTGGAAGAGACCAGGAGACACCGGGAGATACCAGATAGAATTTATAATGGTAAGACATAGATTTCGGAACCAGGTTTTACAGTGTAAGACATACCCAGGGGCAGATATAGACTCTGACCATAACTTGTTAGTTATGAACTGTAGGTTGAAACTGAAGAAACTACAAAAAGGTAGGAAAATAAGGAGATGGGACCTGGATAAATTGAAAGAACCTGAGGTTCTTAAGAATTTCAGAGGGAGCTTTAGGCAACAATTGACAGAAACGGGGGGAAATAAAACAGTAGAGGAGGAATGGGTAGCATTGAGAGATGAAATAGTGAAGGCAGCAGAGTACAATCCTTGGATATCACAGGAGATACTAAATTAATTGATGAAAGGAGAAAATATAAAAATTCAGTAAATTAAACAGGAAAAATGGAGTACAGACGACTAAGAAATGACATTGACAGGAAGTGCAAAATGGATAAGCAGGAGTGGCTAGAAGGCAAATGCAAGAACGTAGAAGAATGTATAAATAGGGGAAAATAGATACAGCCTACAGGAAAATAAAAGAAACATTTGGAGATAAGAAAAAACAGCTCTATGAATATCAAGGACACTGATGGAAAACTAGTTCTCAGCAAAGAAGGGAAAGCTGAAAGATGGAAAGAGTATATAGAGGGGCTCTACAAAGGAAATGAACTTCGAGACAATATTGTAGGAAGGGAAGAGGATGTAGATGAAGATGAAATAGGAGATACTGTACTGAGAGAAGAAATTGATAGAGCCCTGAAAGACCTAAATCGAAACAAGGCCCCTGGAGTAGATGATAATCCCTCAGAGCTACTGAAGGCTCTGGGAGAACCAGCCATGACAAACCTGTTTCACCTGGTTTGTAAGATGTATGAGACAGGCGAAGTACCCTCAGACTTTAAGAAAAATGTTATAATCCCCATTCCAAAGAAATCAAGTGCAGACAGGTGTGTAAACTACAGAACCATCAGTTTAATAAGTCATGATTGCAAAATATTAACACGAATTATATACAGAAGTATGGAAAAGCCGGTAGTAGCCGACCTCGGGAAAGATCAGTTTGGGTTCAGGAGAAATGTAGGAACACGGGAGGCAATACTCACTTTACGGCTTATCCTACAAGATAGATTACGAAAAGGCAAACCTACATTTCTAGCTTTTGTAGATTTGGAGAAGGCTTTTGATAATGTTGATTGGAATAAACTATTTGCTGGCCGCGGTGGCCGAGGAGACTGAGGTGCTCCAGTCACGGTCTGCACGGCCACTACGGGGTTCGAATCCCCCCTCGGGCATGGATATTTGTGCCGTCCTAGTTCGTAAGTAGTCCATAAGTAGTTTGTACGTTTAGGGACTGATGACCCCGTAGTTGAGTCCCATAGACTATACAATAATTTGAACATTTTGAATAAACTCTTTCAAGTTCTGAAGCAAGCAGGAGTAAAATATAGGGAGCGTAAGGTTATTTACAACTTGTACAAAAACCAGACAGCGGTTGTTAGAGCTGAAGGGCATGAAATGGATGCAGTGGTTGGAAAGGGAGTAAGACAGGGTTGTAGTCTTTCTCCATTGTTATTCAATTTGCTGGATCGCGTAACTAATGAGTAGGTACTGAACATAATTGTGAGAAAAGAAATTTCTGGCATATCTTGACTAAAAGAAGCGATAGATTGACAGGACACATTCTTAGACATCAAGGAATTGTGAATTTAGCGTTGGAGGGAAGTGTGTGGGGTAAAAATCGCAGAGGAAGACCAAGAGATGGATACAGTAAGCAGATTCAGACAGATGTAGGTTGCCGTTCTTATGTGGAGATAAAGAGGCTTGCTCAGGATAGGGTATTGTGGAGAGCTGCATCAAACCAGTCTCCGGACTGAAGACCACAACAATAACACTAACTGTCCAGACTAAAGGCGAAAGAGTCTCTCTTTATATTCAATATAGAACGAACATGTAAAATTCGATCGAAATCGCTGACCAATAAGTCAGACCCTTAAGATCCTGTCCATGTGAGTTCGAAACAGGCGAGTCGTTCAGAAAGTAAGTAATACAGTGAAAATCTTATGCCTTTGCAATTTCACATTTTTTACAATATTTCTTCCTCCACATGACTGGCAAGCGATGCGTTTCCGCCATCGTTGAATTCAATACTCGAATCCTCTTTGGATAAATTAAGGTTTCGAACCAACTGCTTCACTGCTACTGTCCTCAATGTATCGTCCTTCAACGGGCCAAACAAATAGGATTCAGAAGGTGCTAAATGAGGACTGCATGATGGGTAAGGGACAACAGACCAGCCCAATTTGCCAATCCCCTGACTTGTGGCTAAAGGATTGTGGGGTTTCGAATTGTCATGACGAGTTTAGATAGATTTTAAATTCTTCTTTCGTCCCTTCTTCCTCACGGTTTCCTAAAGCTTTTCCAACTGTTGCAATGTATCTTTTACTGTTCACGGTACAACTATATTCCAGAAATTCTACGAGAGTGATTCCCTCGTCACCCCAAAAACCTGCCGCCCTGACTTTCTTTACATGTTGGAAATTACTACGTTGACAGACGCTTTACTTCCACGTCGTAAACATATCCTACGTTTAATTCCCTGTCAGCAGATCCGAGAAAATCGTGTTTTCGCTAGCTTCGAATGCTTCCAGCACCTCAGAGCACCCTTCTGTTCTTCAAATCACGTGTCAGATGCCTCGGTAGCCTCCTCGCGCGCACTTTCCGACATCTTGTCGTTCACCTTCTTATTCGCAGCATTTTATGGCCACAATCCAGTTGTACAGCGAACTCACAGAACTCACTATTGGTCGCTGCCCACACAGTCGTTGGTGATTCACGTGGTTTGTCCTCAATGCTGCTTTATCCATCTTAAAACGCATTCATCCATCTCTTCACATTATTCAAATGTTCAAAAGTTCAAATTTTTGTATAGCTTATGAGACTTAACTAAGGGGTCGTCAGTCCGTATGCTTTCTAACTACTTATGAATTGGCTAACACTAAGGACGGCACAACTATCCATGCCCGAGAGTGGATTCGAACCCCCGACCGTAATGGCCGTGCAGACTGTGACTGGCACGCCGCAGTCCCCTCGGCCACAGCGGCCGGCACATTATTCTTGTGAATCGTACTGTCTCCATAGACATATTTCAGCCACATGTGGATGTCTGCAATACCGCAGCCTTCCTTTGTCAAGAATTCAATAACACACTTTTCAGCTTCGAATCCAAGTTCATTTACAACCAAAGAAGAAAATATTGAACATTAGTATCCAGAAAAAGATTCTCCATTAACATTCAGGTTAATATTTGAAATGTGAGATAGATATCGCAGTATATAAGAACCATAGCATTACTTTCGAAACGACCATCGTATAGCCACCTGCTGAAATGTAGGGTTTCGCAGGGATCGGATGAATGGTAGAGCCACGGTTCGTAACACATCTGAAATGTATCGCCCACTGTTCAAAGTGCCGTCGATGCGAACAAGAGGTGATTGATACATGTAACCAATGGCACCCCATACCATCACGCCAGGTGATAGGCCACTATGGCTTCCAATGTGCGTTCACCGCGATGTTGCCAAACACGGATGCGACCATCATGATGCTATAAACAGAACCTGGATTCATCCGAAAAACTGACGTTTTTCCATTCGTGCACCCAGGTTCGTCGCTGCGTGCACCATCGCAGGCGCTCCTGTTTGTGATGCAACGTCAAGGGTAACCGCAACCATTGACCCGAACTGATAGTCCATGCTGCTGCAAACGTCGTCGAACTGTTCGTGCAGATGGTTAATGTCTTGCAGACGTCCCAATCTGTTGTCAGGATGGAGACGTGGCTGCACGATCCGTTACAGCCATGCGGATAAGATGCCTTTCATCTCGACTGCTAGTGATACGAGGCCGTTGGGATCCAGCTCGGCGTTTCGTATTGCTCTCCTGAACCCATCGATTCCATATTCTGCGAGCAGTAATGTCGCGATACGATAAACCGCAAAAGCGATAGCCTACAATCCGTCCTTTGTCAAAGTCGGAAACGTGATGTACACATTCCTCCTCCTTACTCGAGGCATCACAACGACGTTACACCAGGCAAAGCCGTTCAACTGCTGTTTGTGTTTGAGTAATCGGTCGGAAACTTTCCTCATCTCAGCACGTTGTAGGTGTCGCCACCGGCGCCAATCTTGTGTGAATGCTGTGAAAAGCTAATCATTTGCATACAACAGCATCTTCTTCCTTTCGCTTAAATTTCGCGTCTGTAGCACGTCATCTTCGTGGTATAACAATTTAATGCCCTTCAACTATGATAACTGTTGTCTGGTTTTTGTACAAGCTGTAAATAACTATCCGTTCGCTGTATTTTACGCCTGCCGATCTCAGAATTTGAGAGAGTCTGTTCCAATCACGACTGTCATTTGTTTCATATTAGGTCAATAATTGTGCATGACTCTTCTCCGTCGGAACGCGCGTTTGTGGTACTGAAACTCATATGTCAAAAATTACACCGCTCGACGAGAGGTACCATATGACTTCTGCCACGTCAGTGTATCAGGTCATTCTGAGATTTACAAGCGTATCTACCAGGCTCGTCTCCTCAGTTGGTAAAAGTGCGTACGTATTGAGGTAAATTACTCACCAGTCGTCAATTATATAAAAGTTTTTACCAAAACAACCTATTTCGGGACTACTAAATCGTATTATCAATCACTTAAGAAGTAATGTCAATAGGTAATGTCACTGGTAAAATAAACTCCGAATTTGTCAAACAATCCATAGCTAAAGGAAAATATACTGCTGCTACAATGCACTGTTGTCGACTAAGGACAGCTGCTAAACCAGCTGTCATATAATGGACCTAATTTTGAAGTACTTGATATGAGGATACAGTAGTCCCAAAACAGGCCGTATTGGCAAAAACTTTTATATAATTGACAACTGGTACGTGATTTACCTTAATACTGCAAGAAGACACAGTTGTTGGATGGAGTCAAAACAGATAAAATTGCATACGTACTAGTGATGATATGTTGAAATATGACTGCATCAGCCTTAACTTGTACGTTAAAATTTTGTTGCAGCTTGGCGAAAGTAATTGGGAGGCAGTAAAGTCGCCCTTACTCGTTTCACTCAACGCCTATGCAGGGTACGACCTCAGTGCGGAAAAGCAAGGTTCTTGTTTTTCTGTTTACGACAACACTCGCCCATACACTGACAGTATCGTGAAACAGTTTCTGACAAAAAGAAAATGGAAACACATGCTGTGGTGCAACTTCAACATTCATCACAGTCGTCGGATCTCAAGCCTCCAACCTTCTTCGTAATCCCTCTGCTCAAACTCGCATCGAAAGGAAAGGCTTTTGACGATGTTCTTAATTCAGACAACTGGGAGAACAGCCATGCTGCTACATAGCTGCACAGACATGCATAAGCCCCCTACAGGCTTTGTAATTCGATGCGTAGTCACCTGTCAAGCCGCAAATCTAAGATACATAGACACACCGGCCATATGGCCATGCCTTGCAAACATTGTTAGAGAAGTGCCTTTTCACACCATCTCTTTCAGTGTTTCTGGATCTATCAGTATAACTGTAATTGGATCGAACGAAACTTGATGAGGTTTTCGAACATCATTCCAAAGAAAGACTTCGTGCACAGTTTCCAGGACAAGCATCGCAGAGTTCAGAGATGCGTAGTGATGGTCACTATTCATGAACCTTCCTAAAGCTCCCTATTGTTTCTCTTCCTCTCTCTCACAATCTCACTGTCTCGTTGTCTGTATCTCTTTTCCTCATCTGTACGTAACACACACACGCAGTTTACTAGTACAGTTTCATTAGCAGTGACTTCCCCTCACGGCAAATCTCCTCCTGCCACCTCCCTAAGCCGGCAGTGGCTTACGGCAATCATAGCCCTATCTCTTGCGGCTTAGGACCCCGCAGACGGCTCAACGGACTAATTGTCTGCCTGCATTAGCGGCCCGCAGTTCGTCGCGCAGGAATCTATCGAGGGAGCGTGCGTTAGGGGGCGGGGGGTGCCAAATCCCCCTCAGACGCTCATTTTAAAACGGCCGCTCGCACCCCTCCGGTCTCATAGGCGATGCACCCTCGCCGTAATCCAGCATACCGCGAAGAGTCGTCCAGAGTTGGCCAGGGCTCAGGCAGCAGAGTGAGGGAACCTAATCCGAGGCCTACGTCCGGGCACTCCCTGAACCGTCAGGCCGAATGCTCCTTGAAAATAGCAGTGAGAGTAGCTGAGAGTATTTATTCTCGTATCACAAACATACAGATTTACAGTAGCTATGCACATAATTGTATTACATGTGTCCAATACTTTGCACACCCCCAAGGTGCTCGTAGTGGATTGCTGGAGATCATCCTTTTTCCAAATGCTGGGCGCAAAGGACACTTAACCATGTGGCTTGTAATTCTTTCTTGTGCACTACTTCAGGACGTCATGGAACCTCATCTCTTTGGGTTGTCTCTAGGTTGTCTTTGGGTTTATTCTCGGATCACAAACATATAAATTTACAGTAGCCATACACATCATTATATTACATGTGCCCAATACTTTGCATCCTCCAAGATGCTTGGAGTGGATTGCTGGAGATCATCCATTTTCAGAATACTGGGCCCAAAGGACATTTAACCGTGTGGATTGTGATTTGGTCTTGTGCACTGTCTCAGGACGTCATGGAACCTCATCTCATTGGGTTGTCTCTAGGTCGCCCAAATCCTGATCGTACCTTGTTCAAAGATTTCCACACCAGCCAGTTTTAATTTTGTGCTATTGGTAGTTCTTCTGACATCTATCCGCGGAGGTGAGGCGTCGACTCCTTCCATAACTCCAGCCTTGCTTTCTCTGGTGAAAGGTTGAACTTCTCGGACGTCCTCAGGAAGCCCATTCGGGAGCTCAGTCGTTGCTGTGATGCGTTTCCTATGTGCAGTGGATGGGAACTGTTCTGCTCCACTGTCAGTTGGGGCCTCTACTCAGCCTACACCTAGTGGCGCTATTATAGCCAGATGGCAGAGCTTATCGGTTTGGGTAGGTTTAAGTAAACTTTGATCAACCTACAGGTTTCTACTTGTCTGGCATGAGATGACCTGTGTCAGACTGGGAAAGCATATTCGAAGCGCAGTGTCATTGCCGAAGAGCGAATATTTCGTGGATGTGCGCCCCATTGTGTTCCTCTAGTTTGCAAATTAGGTTGTTTTGACTGGATATTTTGGTGTTCTTGCATTGGACATAAGAATTGCAGGGTGTTTAACCACGTCATAAGGTAAGATGTTTCTTACTACTACTTCAATAACCAATGTTACGGTAGCATTCTTCTGGGTACACTGATGTGAACAAACATCAGAATACGCATAAGAAGGCCACAGTAACGTTTGGCGAAACGCTGGCTATTAAAGTAGTAATCATCTTATGTTTCAAAGTGGCAGGATGAAATTAAGGTTCACTGGTGCCTCTCTTTTTGACCTGTATTTCGTGTATGCCTGATATTAAGGAGTGCAGTTCTATTTACTTACAAAATACTGATCTGAACATAAAATGACTAGCTATTTATAAACAGGGTTCCTAACCAATAACGGAATCGTTCCAAAAACCTGCCCACAATGTATTAGTCTACTGGGAGTAATCTATGACACCATTTGTGAACAGGTTCTCCGATTCATTTTTATCAATAAATTTATCAAATGTGATTAAACTTTCGATCAAATCACTTGCATGGAATATATATGAGGGCCGCCACCATAATTGTAAAAAATATGGAAAATGAAACAACTGATGTTAACTGAGGTAAGTGGAATATAGTAAGAGGTGATCAAAGTTCTACTTTGTGGGCTGTATGTGGTGTACCAGTGCACTATTACATCATCTGAACTTCCTCTATTGCTCGAATTTTCCGCTATTCTACTGATTTGCTATACATAATAAAATCTCTCTATATTACAGTGATGGTAATTGCTGACGAAGTCGAAATGAAGCTCTCCTATAAACAATGTTATTCAGCTTTAACACAAATAAACAAAATAGCCATTGACAATTCTAATGTAATTAATGATCATAAGAAAGCATAGAGACAAATAATTCTATATCAATCTCCAAAACGTTTACGAAATGGTGATCTGAACATAAAGTGACTGGCTATTCCTAAACATGGATCCTAACCTGTAAAGAAATTGTCCCAAACACTGTCTCCACAATACATCAGAGTCTATTGGGAGAAATCTATGACACCTACTCCTGAACAGATCCCCCGATAGCCATCCTGCAATAAGAACTACGAAATGGCCTTTGCGTTATGCTGGAGTGCTTCAGCTCGCGTGGAGCAGTGAAAGGCAAACGGTGGTCTGTAGGCACATGCTAAAAAGAGGCGACCAAGAAAATATGTTCCTTCGTTCTGTTAGGCGGAGACGACATTTACCTAAACATAAACCTTTGTTGTCTCGGTAAAAATCGGTGTCAGGTAATTTCACCAGATCAGCTACGACTCAGAACAAAGATACTAAAGTGTAAACAATACTCGAGTATGGTGGTCGTGTGTCCCCATAGAGGATGAAACTTTACCACTAGCGCTACAGTGCGTCCAGTTAGACAATGGCCGACCTAGTCTGTCTCAAAAAGACAAGGTGACACTG
Organism: Locusta migratoria; assembly: GCA_026315105.1. Taxonomy (NCBI): domain Eukaryota; kingdom Metazoa; phylum Arthropoda; class Insecta; order Orthoptera; family Acrididae; genus Locusta; species Locusta migratoria. Next base: position 22,220,866 of record CM048751.1, read on the forward strand.
GGGTAGTTGTGAAGCTGATTTCACAAGTACTGCAAAATCTCCAACCTGATACAAAATATCAAAATTTCAAGTGTGAGCCCGCATTGTGGCCACTCACACAGCTTACTAGATACCATCGTCCGCGTTCTGCACTTCGCGGAGTCTCTACAGCGAATCCAAACTCACTGTGGCTGCAAACTGCAGTGCCACAGCACAAAATCAAAGTTCCCGCTTAATCTAGTCACGATCGAGGTCTGACCTCGCGGAGTCCCGGAAGCGAGTCCTGATTTCCAAATAGAAACTGAGCTGCTCCAGGCCGCTCCTCGCAGTCACTCCCTCTAGACATCGAAACACCATTGTGTTAATGGGATGCCCAATGAGCGAACGGGCACTCACAACTAACGACAGAGCTGTGATCTTAAAATCTACAGGGTAATCCCAGAGCATTCTAAAGATGCTACCTTATGCTCCGCCTCCGCGAAAAGATATTGCGCGGCCTTATCGTTTCCAGGGTTTGAACCCCATGGTATTTGCTGACCATAGCCATGTGATGGGCCCAAGGTAATAAAATGTTTAAGTATTGTCTAGGCGCCGAAACCCCGCAGCTATAGACTCGCAGCTCTCTCTACTACAAACTTGCAGAAACAGGCTTGCCATTAATCTCACAGTACAATGTTGACGTCCTGGCCGACTCTGCGAATTTTGGAGACGGGTATCGCCCATTAGTCTTCCAAACCTATGTGGAAGATCAGAGACGGCTCCTTTCAAAACTACCCACCACAGTACGCTGGAGACTCAAGGCAGTTGTCTGTCAGCGACGCCTGGCTGGCAGCCCCTGAGGACAGCTCTGGACGCTCACAACAGCGCTCTCCGAAATCCTCCTATCAAGACGTGCATGTAGGCCGGGGAACGCAGTTCTTAGCGTTCCTCTCCTCCTGACCTCAACCCAGGGTGCCTGGCAAACGCTGAGTAGCGGCCATCTCTTTGAGCGAGCACGTTTTCCCCAAAAAACACACAAGTCGTTTTATTGTGGTCAGCCGTCCATACTCCCCTCGCGTAAAAAGCCTCTTGCTCCAGCCTTTACTCTGGGTAAAGCTTACTGCAAAAAACAGCTCACAGCAAGAGAATTAAATTGGGAAATTAATACAGCAGATAAATAAGGACCTACACTGCTCCCACCAATAAAATGTTTGAAATAGGAGAAATAATAACTCACTGACTCACCTCACATTACAACATACAATAAAATAAAAATAAAAAACAAGAGAGCAGTCCGAAAAAATTCAGCACTATTGGCATATCGGGCGGTGAAAGTTTAAATTTTATAGTTATACGAGAATTAATGGTTACTAACTCCCATCACCTTTCACGTTATGACGCGATACAGCTCCCAGAAAACCATTCTATATGTAACTCATAATTACCTTCCTTGTTCCTTACGTCAAGGACACGCACTTATATCTTCAAAGGATTTGGCCTGAATTGGTTTCCACTGTAGTAATTGGATTCCATTACATGATATATGATCGCACCCCCGGTTTGAATCATGCGAAACATATACTAGGCATCGAAACACCTGCTGAAGTAATCCAATCGAAAGGAACAGGAGATATTTAGGTGACTGAATCTAATGCTTATACAAATAAATTAGACTTTCAATAATATTCACATATTTGCAAGTCTATTAAACCAAACTGCTACAGACATCATCATCATCAGTTCTGTCGTCCTACTATCTAGTATTTTCTTTGGGACTGTAATATAACGGATTTTTGTGACCTCGTTTATCTCGCTCGTCTTTTATCTCGTTTGACACTCGTCTCACTCTGACTTGGGTCGGGCGCTAAAGACCTCGATGTCGTGCGCCCTGATAACATAATCACCACCACCACCACCACTGCTATGGTCTTCAGTCCCTACACTTATAAACTACTTTAACCTAATCAAAATATGACAGTCTAGATCGCGAGTTTCTGAGCTATCTATTGGCAATCGGTTTAGAACCTACAAGACCATCATCCGGCCTTTCGCACCTTGTTGGTGGTGGAGGCCGGAGCCGGAGTCAATTGCAGTGACCAGTTGAAGCTTGCTCCGGCCACCTCCACCAACAAGGTGCGAAAGGCCTGATGATGGTCTTGTAGGTTCTAAACCGATTGCCAATAGATAGCTCAGAAACTCGCGATCTAGACTGTCATATTTTGATTACTCATCATTTTAAGATCACTGTATCCAAAAATGCTTTCAAAAATTACTTTAGATTACATTAACGACACACACTCATGCCCGAAGGAGGACACGAAGATCAATCAGATGCAGAAAATGTTCAAATCTTTGTAGAGCTTATGAGACTTAATTACGGGGTCATCAGTCCCTAAACTTACAAACTAGCTAATACTAAGGACGGCACAAATATCCATGCAGACTGTGACTGGCGCGTCGCTGACGGCTCGGCCACCGCGGCCGGCTCACAAACAGCCACCCAGTCAGTAGCACGACGCCCTAGACCACGTAGCGATCAGCTCCGATAAATCCGATGGCTTCTTAATTTACGATGGGCGTCAGTGTGTAAGATCTTTATGGTTTAACCGAAAAATATTATCTAAATCTACACGGGCTACTCTGCAAATCACATGTAAGTGCCTGTCAGAGGTTTCATCGAACCACGTTTATACTATTCACTACCATTCCATTCTCGAATAGCGCGAGTGAAGAAAGAACTACTGAATCTCTCCATTCGATCTCTTATTCCTCGTATTTTATTCTGATGTCCATTTCTACCTATGTAGGTGGGAGTCAACAATATATCTTTGCATTCGGAGGAGACTGTAGTCGATTGGAGTTTCGTAAGCAGACCACGCCGCATCTATAAACGCCGTTGTAATGAATAAAAAGTTGTCGGGTTTCCGTCCGCGTCAAGTGGTTAAGACTCCACGAGCTTTCGGCCAAGCACTCCTTGGCCATTGTCAAGTGGTATTGACTGCCTAGTGGCTGCAAGTACAGACTTATAGACACCAGCTGCCGGCTGTGACGTCACTGGTGCTCCGCGACATCGCCATATACGGGCCTGCTTTGAGTCGGTGTTGGATGCGCCCGTTTTAACTGCGCGATCGCTGGATCCCACGCCGCGCTGAGCTGCAGGCCGCCGTCTCTGTAAAGGTTGTTACCAGATGTTTTAATTTCCATGGCTTCTTTAATAATAGTGTCCCAGAAGCCGTTTGTGCGAGCCACGACAGCTGTTTCATCGAATTTGATGCGATGTTTACTAAACCATGCTCAGCTAAAGCAGATTTGTCTGGGTACCGTAAACGATAAAACCTTTCATATTCCTTCCTTCGTTGTTCAACAGTTCGCACAGTTTTTATTCAAAGTTATCACCGCGAGACAATGCATGCCGTTGTAATGTTTCCCAACCCAGATTCTGTATAATTTCCGTGACGCTGTCTCCCCTGTATCGTGACAATACAAAACGGGCTTCCCTTCTTTGGACTCTTTCGATGGCTTCCATCAAACCCACTTGATAAGGATCTCACATTGGGCAGCAATACTCCTAATGAGCAGGGACAAGCATGGTGTATGCAGTCTCTTTAGTAGTTTTGCTGCATCTTTTAAATGTTCTGCCAATAAGTAAGAGTTAATCAGGTGTGCCACAGGGGAGTGTCGTGGGTCAGTTGCTGTTTACTATATACGTAAATGACCTTGCGGAAAACATCGGAAGTTCACTGAGGCTTTTTGCAGATGACGCTGTAGTATATAGAGAGGTTGTAACAATGGAAAATTGTACTGAAATGCAGAAGGATCTGTGTCGAATTGACGCATGGTACAGGGAATAGCAATTGAATGTCAATGTAGACTATTGTAATGTGCTGCAAATACATAGAAATAAAGCTCCTGTATCATTTAGCTGCTCTATAGCGAGTCAACAACTGTCAGAAGTTAATTCCATAAATTATCTGGGAGTATCCATTAGGAGTGATTTAAAATGGAACCACAATATAAAATCATTCGTCGGTGAAGCAGATGCCAGATTTAGATTCATTGGAAGAATCCTAAGGAATTACTGTCCTAAAACAAAGGAAGTAGGTTACAGTACACTTGTTAGCCCACAGTTTGAATACTGCTCACCGGTGTGGGATCCGTACTAGGTGAGGTTGATAAAGTAGAACAGCGCGCTTCGTTACAGGATCATATGGTAATCGTGAAAGCGTTACGGAGATGATCGATAAACTCCAGTGGAAGTCTCTGCAGGAGAGACGCTCTGTCGCTTGGTACGGGCTTTTATCGAAGTTTCGAGAACATATCTTTACCGAGGAGTCTAGCAGTATATTGCTCCCTGCTACGTATATCTCGGGAAGAGATCATGAAGATAAAATCAGAGAGATTAGAGCCCACACAGAAGCATACTGACAATCTTTCTTTCCGCGAACAATACGTGTCTGCAATAGGAGGGAAAACCCAAAGTGGTACCTAAGGTACCCTCCGCCACACACCTATCGGGTGGCTTGCGGAGTGTGAATGTAGATGTAGAATAAAACGTAGTCTCTGGTTCGTCTTTCCTACGACATTATCTACGTGTTATTTCCACTTTAAGTCTGATGTAATAGTAATTCCTACTATCCGCAACAGCTCCTCCTCGATTTCGTTCCTGTGCAATGGTTACCTGTGCTGAGTCACATTGCTCCACCTCCGCTACGAAGACAGGGCTGCTTGGTCCGACAGCTGAAGAGGATCCAAAGTGACCCAGACCTACCAGTGCATAAGGACATTCCTTATCTAGCACTGAGGAGGCTGACGTCCAGGAAGCCTCCACTGGTCTCAGCGCAACAACTACAAGACGCGGATTTCAGCATCAGTGAGCAATGGCGAACGGACTGGAGGACTGTCAAGTTCACAGCTCTCTGGCCCGACCCCACAGAAAGACCTACGGGATTCGAACTTCCCCGCCGACAATGGAAAGCACTTAACAGAATCTGAACATCTCACGGAGTCTGTCAGGATTCTCTATACAAGTGGGACATATCGACAAGTCCCCAGTGCGACTGCGGTGCTTTGCGTCAGACAATAGACCATATTGTGTATGACTGCAACATCAGGTCTTACCCAGGTCCAAAAGCAGACCTGTATAAAGTGACAGATGATGCACTTTCATGGCTGGCTGGTTTAGACATTAATACATAAGGACCATGTTCGCTGCTTATATTTCTTAATTCAGTGAGTATAAACTGTGTAAATTTACTGCTCATGTCAATGTTGTTTTTCCTATACTTATTTTAGTTTCCTAACTTAATATTAGCCGGCCACGATGGCCGAGGGGACTGAGGCGCTCCAGTCACGGTCTGCACGGCCACTACGGTCGGGGGTTCGAATCCCCCCTCGGGCATGGATATTTGTGCCGTCCTCAGTATTAGTTAGTTCATAACGCCAGGTCCTGGGATTTTTATCTGTCACTTTCCACTTCTTTCACCTCTGGCAGTATTGCTCATGTGAAAAATACCGAGTTGCACCGTGGTTCGGAACCCACGTTAAACTGTAGGTCCCCCTATAACTGGCTGGGTAAGTCAGTTCGAAGGTCGGAGGAAGGCAACGGTATACCACCTCCAAACAGGACCATGCCTAGTAAAGCACTGTAATGTTCAAACCAATCTTCGGATTGTTGACTGCTTTACCTTTAAGTAGTTTGTAAGTGTAGGGACTGACCACGTAGTTAAGTCCCATAAGCTACACAAACATTTGAACATTTTTGAACGTAATATTCTTATATTAGTGTTGATTCAATTGTTCATCTTACTCCAAGATATAATGTATCTTTCATAAATTTGTATTAATGTCTTATAAATATTTTTTTCCAAATTCTGTTGCATCACACATAGTAATGGACTTTTTACTGCATACCTGTATACGTCTCTGTAATTAATGCACTTAAATTTTGATATAAGCTGTTTGTTGTCTCTGCTTCCCACCTGGGGAAGTGTCATTATGTAATGTATCTTGCGTGTCCAAATGTTTATGTCATACGATAAATAAAATAAATAAATCGTTCGCTTAACTGGGTTTTTATTTGTTTTTCGCAACTCGAAATTACGTAAAGGTAGTACTGTATTGATGTTACTGGTTGGGATGCGCCGCGCCTCGGCACGTGTGCGGCTGGCACTGTGCGTTCGGCGGCCTAACGTGGCATGCAGAGCGCAGCAGAGTTTTATGACAGACGGGGGCGGCTGTTCTTTGGGCACCGTGCCGCAGCCTTAATCCTGGAGATGCGTGCCCCGGGCTCTCTCGCTGATTGCGCGCTGCCCCTGAGGAGGCGGCAACCCGCGGCTCGCGCCTAATCTCAGGCTGGCTGCTCTGGCAGCTGTGTGCTAGCAGCGAGATGCCGCCGACGCACCACCGCGCCGGACTACGCACAGCGTGGTACCACCGCTCCCAACCCCTGCCGGGATTATGCTAAAGCGCGGCCTGCCCGCCGCCTGATAACTCTGCCTCTGGACTCCTCCCCGGGGCGTCGCTTTTATAAACTGTTAGTGCTTCGAGGTAACAGATTCCGCGCTACAAGCCCAACGCCTGCGTTACTCCGACTCTCAAGATGGCCCCCGACCATCACATAGCCTTGCAAAGCGTTGTACGACTCTGCCGTGCTTGGCGAAGCGGGAGATTGTGGAACTCGAGTTCGCCGCACTGTGCATTGTGCAAATACCAGCACGGAATTGGAGATATGATTTCTAAAACAGGACGGTACAGTTACTCATTACGACTTCTTACATGTTAAAAACTTAAATAGTCGTATTTTTTGTTCAACAATATTATTTATTTTCATGTTATTAGCAGCTTTCGGCTTCTTAGGCTATCGTCAGATACATCTACATCTACATGGGATACTCTGCAAATCACATTTAAGTGCCTGGCAGAGGGTTCATCCAACCACCATTATACTATTTATATCCCATTCCATTCTCGAATAGCGCACGGGAAGAAAGAACACCTGAATCTCTCCGATCGAGCTCTGATTTCTCGTATTTTATTCTGATGGTCATTTCTACCTGTGTAAGTGGGAGTCAACAATATATTTTTGCATTCAGAGGAGAATTTTGGCGATTGGAGTTTCGTACGTAGCCCACGCCGCAGCGATCAGCGCCGTTGCTGTAATGATTCCCATCCCAGATCCAGTATAATTTCCGTAACTCTGTCTTCCCTGTATCGTGACAATACGAAACGAGCTGCCCTTCTTTGGACTCTTTCGATGTCCTCCGTCAATCCCACCTGATAGGGATCCCACACTGGGCAGCAATACTCCAAAAATGGACGAACAAGCGTAGTGTATGCAGATTCTTTAGTAGTTCTGATGCATCTTTTAAGGCTTCTGCCAATGAAACGCAGTCTCTGGTTCGCCTTTCCCACTACATTATCTACGTGTTCTTTGCAGTTTAAGTCCGAAGTAACTCCTAAGTATTTTGTGGAGTTTACCACCTTCACGTTTGACTGATTTATTTTGTAAACAAAGTTTAACGGATTTCTTTTCGTACTCATGCGGATGACTTCACACTTCTCATTATTTAGAGTCAATTGCAAATCTTTACACCTTACTGATGTCTTATTCAGATAACTTCATACTAAAAAGATAGTCCACACGTAACATTGAGGTTACATATACAAAGATGGTGTTTCAAAGACATGTGAACTGCAAATTGATGATGTCTATGAATCGATACTACATGACAAACGTACTGCTACAAAACAAATGGATTTTAAATGAACGTATCTTGGGCTACAATGGTATTAAAATATTAAAACTGTGTAATTGTGTTACAAAGTATTGTCAGCAGGTGATGGTAAAAACGAAATGTGGGTTTGTTATGAATAAGTATCAATACCACAGATCGTGCATAATAATAATAATAAACAAAAACCACAAATGGGGACAAAATGGGTACATCACGCAAGGTTACAAATATTATTAATGTCCAGGTGGGCGATGGATGATTGTACAAGCAAATGAAATTGAAAAGCAGGAAAGGAAAATTATGAATGAAATACACAAGATAACTGTGAGATATTCAGTAAATTTATTGGTTTTCAAACAGGTTTTCGGCTGTTATGCCATCATCAGTTAAACATGTAAACATCTCACAGTTATCTTGTGTATTTCATTCATAATGTATCAAATATTCTGTCAAGAACCGACGGAACAGTCAGTGAATAGGAAAGGGAAATTTTAAGGAAAAGACCTTGGACCAGTTTTTTCGTGAAAGAATATGGATAAAGACACGAACAACAGAGATTTACAAACACGTAGACACAGTAAGTAAGATCTTTAGAAAGAGAAGGCTGAAATTTTATATACATATCAGAAGGATGGGCCAAAACATGACAGAATGATTACTGAAACAGAAGAAGACATCAAAGAACTTGGAATGACACTGGAGAACATAAACAATGGAGAGATGTTCAGAAACATCAGAAATAAACATATTTTTAAACAGAAACACACCGAGAAAGTAATAACAAATAAATGGTCAGAAGAGCCCAAGAAAGAAAACAGCGAGCGTTTTAGATAGTTTGGGAAGAAATGAGGAAGAAGTAATAATCATGACCATTCAAGTTGAATCTCTCTTCAAAGGGAGTAGCCGAAATTAAGAAATAAATAGTATGTAAGGTAACTTGATTAATACATTGGAAATGAAAAAGTTTGTTATATTTGGGGAGCGATCCGTTCAATCAGTTTATTACGGAAAACAGCCCAGACTGCTTATAATTTTATTTACGTGACTGGGTGATTGAAGTGGAGGACGCGAAGATGACAGTTTAATCTGCCGAAACCAGTCATCTATTTAAAAATTTTGGATGTTTTCCATGATAAATTCATTGTAAATGCGTCATGAAATCGCGAAGGAGTCACACGAAACTCTTATTGACCACCTATGTTCTGTCATCTGTTACATGTCTAAGTATAGCTGTCGCTTACGAACAGATGAATATCTAATGGCGAGAAAAAAAATGAACATAATAAAGTCATACTTCGCATTGATGTATGACCTTCAATTCCTACAATTTATTCAGCTTCTATGCAGTACTACTGATTAATTTATAGTATGAAAGTTCTCTATTAATTGAGCTAGATCAACATAACACAGCCACTCGCATTTTATTATTACGTTGTGAAAAGTTCAAGGGTGATTGTCTAGAGAGTACTTCTCTGTGCTGACGTTAATTCCGAGATGGCATACCCAATCAAGTCCTCACGCGCCTAATTGCAACACGCGCTTTTCTCACGGTAAGCAATAAATGCTCAAGGTACAATATTACTGATTCGCATTACTTGAAAGAGTATTTGTATCATTTCGACAAGTTCTGAAAGCATTCTGCTGAATCAAAATAAATATTATTCTCCTGAAATTAAAATTCAGGCGACACAGGAACTAACTTTTACTGACTCGTGAGGGCATGATTTCGAATGATGGAACGACGGCCGAAGGATTATGACATCGAGATCAAACTCTTCTGCCCGTTGCCCTGAAAGTTATTACGTGCCGATGAAGGCACTACGCTGTGCAGGCGAAAATTCGTCTCTAAGGGGAGAAGATAAAAAACAAGTTTCAAAGATTTTTAATCAAGCTTCTTTGAGGAGCCTTAAAGGAGCCGCCGTGCTTCGGAGATTTCCGAAGAGAGAACCTTGACCGGCAAAGTTGAAATATGTTCGCTAACAAGTTTTAAAACAGCACTTAAATTGCCTCATTATAATTTCAGGAACTCAGACACAGGGTGGCTAGCTGTCTTCTGCCAGCCGTACCTCTGCTGGTGGTTCCACCAGCACGGACACTGACCGACGAGTTCAGACGATAAATATTTAGTATGACATTTATTACATCATTGTATAGAATTTAACGAGAGTCATAGTCATACTTAATGCGTGTAAGTTTGGAAAACGCATTGGGCAAGGTTTTCATTTTAATAACGCATGTACGTTATTTAGCGACAGATAATTCATAACTGCCTTGCACGTGCTGGAGTAATGCATGAAATGTCTCGCTAAATTTGGTCAAGTTTTTAACAAAGAATTTGAATTGGGGTTTCTGAGTGTCAGCTACAAGGAAAGTGTTATACAACATCGGCATATGAAAATTGGTACAGAGACCGGGTTCTGAACCCCGACTTCCTGTTCACTAGATAATTGCGCTAAGCTTCAGTGCTACCCCGGGTACACGGGATGAACACAGGTCCAAAGACCTAACCTGTCCAATCCAAACTTCCATATCTCCTCGAACCACTGTTCTACATGGCTCGCAACTGGCCCTGTATTCCGCCAAACAATCAGATCCTCGTGAGCAACCTCGACATGGCGGATTACAATTACAGTTGCAATATCACATACTTCTGGTAATATCGAAAAAAGTCTTTTTATAAAATATATCGATCTTGAATTATTTCGGTGTAAATACACAACCTGTTCTTATATTAGTGCTTAGTATTACTCCATAACTAGTTTTCAAGCCAGCATCAGTACTGTATTTCAGGAAAATTATAATGTAACAACCCAACGTTTCATTTCGTTCCTGATTACTATAGTACTCTCATTTTTGTCAGAACTACTACCACAGCGGCTTGAAAAACTGTTTATGAAAGAATAATAAAAATTCATAAAAGCAACTGGTTGCATATTTATACCGAAATAAATCGCCAGTCTTATAAAGATCTAATTAGTACCGAAGCAAGGTAAATGCAGATTATGTGGTGCGGGTATATATACTTATTTTCTGTGTAAAATATTCATATTTATTATTGTTGTTTGTGTGCGACATTTGTAAAAACTGCTAAGAATCCGTCACTGAAAGCTGCCATAACTGTGAAGTTATTAATTCTCCATGTTCTATGAGCAAGTTGTTTGACGTTTTTCAAATTTTTGCGCACTTAAAATTTTCCTGAGTTACTTTGTTGAAATTTTATGTTTTTAAAAATTAATTTCGTCTTATTTGCACTATACGCAACGTCCAGCACCGTTAATTTTTTCAAATCCGTAACTTGTATATGAGTTGTGTTTATTGTACGGTAAACCACTTTGATGTTATGTATGAATGCATGGTCTGCCGAGGATATTCATCCATAAATTTATTTGGATACTACTTGGCGCTGTTGGAAACTGTAGAAAATTTTAATGAACATTTTGTGTGAAAACCGATGCTTTCTTTACTCTAAGTCGTTGAACTTTGTCCTTTCACAGTTGGTGTCAAAGATCTCATATGCTGCTGTCTACATAATCACACCTTCTGCAGGGCTCTGCAACTGCTGTGCTGTCGTTGCACGGCGATTTCATCTTCTGCCCTTGCAGTGCGACCAATCAATACATAAACCAATAAACACATCAACTTCTTGACATTCATCAATACCTTAATCACATCTTCCAACAATTTTTACTTTTTTTGGCCTGTTACTTCGACTCTGACAATGTTTTTGTTGCATTTTCTGTTAGAGTCTGAGGAGTTTATCTTTTGCTTAATAACAACAAAGCTTCCATGGCTGATCACTTTGACTACTACTATGTTAAAAATATTGCTGGATGTGACAGAAAAGTTGTTGGATCACAGACCTAAAGATGGTCATCATAAACCGATTTAATTGCCGGGTGTATAAACATCGAGACTCGTAGCGGTAGTAATTAGAAAGTAACATTTCTGCCTCACTGTGAAATTTACTACGCCTTTGTCTATATTCCAAAAATTTCCCTCAGCTTCGTGTCGAGCTTATGGGACTTAACTACGGGGTCATCAGTCCCTAAACTTACACACTACTTATGAATTAGCTTATCCTAAAGACGGTAGAAACATCCATGCCACAGGGGTGATTCGAACCCCCGACCGCAGCGGCTGTGGAGACCGTGACTAGCACGCCGCAGACCGCTCGGCCACCACCGCGGTTGGCGAGGATAAATGATATTGCTGAATCTCCTTACTACGTGAAACATAGTTCTGAACACGTAACGACTCTGAACGTGACTGCGATTCCGGCTTGCGTACAAGAATATCAAAACGAAAAATATACAGCAAACTGGTTGCATCAAATTTGTTATTTTACCTTACCAGGTTTCGACACACAACATGGGTGTCTTCATCATAAAGTTCATCACATTATACCCAGTAAATTGTGATCCAAAAACTTAGCTTTCGTTACATAAAATACATCATCAAAATGTTAACGTAAAACCACAGAAAATTACTAAACATGAAAACTGGTATATAAGTGGTAACTGTCGTTAAAACTGTTGCTACACACGGGGAGCGCAGTGCATACTGCTGAAGACTGTGCCAACTGATTCTTCGGAGGTGAGTTTACACAGTCCGTGATTCTAAGAAGAGCAAGGCAAGTTTACATAGTACCATAGCGACCAGATATCCGATATCCGGATTTAAGTCACATCGGAAAGAAGTAGGATCATCTCGTACGGGCTGTTGGCGCCGTGGATCCTCAGCCAAGAAACCAAGGGGCACTGGAGGTAACACTCCTGTCAGTAGACAGAACCTAGCTGTCTTTCTTCCTGCCTGTCTCGTAGCGGTCCACGCTGCAAAAGGTAGCTATTCGGCTATTGTACATAAAAGTAGCTCGATATTGTAAATACTTTAACGACGCAGTAATTTATCTGATCTACGAGACATATGTACTGGTATATGTGATGGTACTCAGTAAGTAAACGAAAAGAAATAAATTTTATAATAACTTTTTTCAGAGTTTCTACTATTATTTAGAAGCCATATTGAGATCATTTTGTTTCTCTTAAAAATTCTTTACGCAATAAATTTATTTCCCTCTGAAGGTGAAATGTCGAAATCTCGTATAGAATCAATAATAATATTACCTCAAACGATTTGCTGTGTGCTTATTAATCTGAAGCTTTCAACTGTTTCTGACAAAAACCAAATTCGTTTTTTAAGATCAGAAACTGAGTTTACCTTCATACTCACGGAATTAACGACGTTAACTGTTCATACCGCCTTTCATCAATTTACGTAGAAAATCTGAGGACATATTAGCAGAGCTATAATGGGGAAAAGTAATTTTCGCGTAAGTGAAGTTATTTAAGTAGCACGTCTGCTATCCAAAGTTCGTGGTAGAAACCACAATCGTTGTTTGTTGTAAAATGAACCACATCTCATATCAGTGTTATAATGAACTTTGATGATTTAAATAAGTCCAACTGCGAAATGAAAATGAAATCAACCTTGTTATTAGGAAACATCTTTCGCCATCTACTACTACTTTTTAGGATGTGATATATCTAGAATCCTCATACAAAATCAAAGCAAAAGGACAATGCGTCTGTACTTTACGACAACCTATCAAAGAGATCGAGTGAGCTGCTGCCCACTGCAGCAACCTCTTCGTGAAAAACGTATGGAAACTTTCTTCATTATACTATCAGAGTGTACTTATTTATATCGATAAATTCGCATTTAAATTTTATTCAAACCGTCTTCTATCAATTTATATAGAAAATGAAAATCGTGACAGTTTTTTGCTTCTTTTCATTACTTTTTTTCCATTATTTTAAATTCCAGCACTTTTGTTTTCAGCAGGCACGTGTAACACTACAGAGAAATCACTACGAATAAAACCGTGCACACCAACACACTGTACTGCAAGATTGTATGAGCTACAGCGGTTCGTACACTTTTGTGAATAGAGAGAGAAATGATCACTTCAGCTTCTTTCTCCTATTTCTACTATAAACCAATGTGCAGCAAAAATAAGAGTATTAATTTTCTGAATATTTCAGTCAAGTCGCTTTATTAAAATGATACCTGGATACAGCGATTACATTTAATGTGACGTATTATTCAGTCCACATTTCTAATGATAAGTAATAATCATTACAATTATCTCTACAAGGTGTATGCAGAAATTACGTTTTCTATATTTTTAATAAAGACAACAATGATAAATGAAAAGCTTTATTGATTGAGCTATTTTTCTACGTAATTAAATAGAGCATTGAAATACTCTTTACTTTGCCAATCGTTCTTAATGGCATGTCGTCATGCCAACATGTTGTCGAGAACGAAGAATTGACGCGCTGGTTTCATTCAAAGCTGGCAAACATCGACATAATAGAAAAAAATATTGAGCCCATGATGTGACAAGTGTTTCTTTTGATGATATTTAAAGCTGTTGATGAGATATAGAGATTTTGATGAGATATAGTTGAGATTTGATGAGATACAGTTCAAACACTGCTCTGCCTGTTGCCAATAAAATTTTTCATGTAACTACGTTGAGTTTGTTTAAAAACTAAGAGGGATTGTCACTTTCTGGGTGTATGTCGTGTGAAAGTAAATGTGGATTGTATATGCTTGCCACCAAAATTACAAATAGAAATTCACAACCAAATAGGGATGATACCCTGTGCTAAACCCCCATATCCTATCCGTGATGGTTTTGTTTTTGAGCTGCAGGTGCTAATGATGAAGAAATCTTAAGATTTGTCTAAAGGCGACGGAGGGGTCTTTCTGTCTCTGTGATGAAACACAGTGATCTACGAAATTACTATATGACATTTCGTGACGGTTTTCACAGGTAACTTGAATGTAGCTTAGGGCAACATATAGGCTTCTTTTTAATCAAAATAGGATAGCGGAAGTAAAATATGTCTCTATTTAATTATCTAAAACAGCTGCGCCTGTCTGAATGCGGTAATCTCAAAAACTGTTGGATTAATATTTACGGATTTTTCACATGCAACTGAAGTGTAGCTTAGAGCAGTGTTCTTCAACCTTTTCTAGTATGCGACTCCCTTCCAGGTAAAAAAATATCCTGCCGATCACTTTCCAAATAAAAATATTCTAGTGACTCTCCTCCCCTCACGAACTGTTACAAAACTGTGTTATCTCAAAGGAAACAAATTTAATGTTCTTTATTTTGCTACAGCTTTCTTTTAAATTGTTGGACGATTTATTTATTTATTTCGGAATGCAATACATTATCCTGTGTCTACATTATTTCCGACAGAAAAATATTTTTTGGCTACGAGTGCTTCACATTTCTTGCAAACGTCAGAAGCGAATACTGCTCATTAAAGTAGGTTCAACTCTATAGACAATTTGTAAAGAATATCTTTCTTTCGAATTTTTCAGAATCACTTTTTGTCATGTTCTTTTCGTATTTTTCAGAATTACGTGTAGTATAATATTCTTTTATCTAACGGTTGGTTCCTGAAAACAGTATTCAGTCTTTGCGCTTATCATCTGTAGTACAAAACAATCTATGATCAATTCAAAATGATCTCCGTAATTTCACTTGGGCATACGTTTTTGTATTAGGAAACCCATGTTTAAGGGTGCAAGTACTTCTTATTGGCGACACCTCCAAGCAAGACTTTGCGACCCACAGGTTGGAAACCAACACACAGGCATTACTTCATCACAGAACGTTGTTCTATGGATTTTATTCGTATCCTGCAACAATGTAATCTACACCAGACAACACCTGGCGGTAAATACTTACTGCTACTCATGTGAGATAGACGACGACTCTGCTCCGTATCTGAAACCTTACAGAAATATATACATGATTCCTTGCTGTGATAGTTCGTCTCTTCGCCCTGTTGGAGCAGACCTACTGTGAAGAACGAGCCGGTAAACTGCTAGACTCCTCCGTCGCGTACAAGCGCTACGCTACGGGCACTTTGGCTCTCTTCCTTTGTTTCCGGAAGCGGTGTCTTACGCCTTATATCGAGCGTCTTTCTCCGGCAGAGTGAGGGAGGAATGGCGGCGGGAAATGAGGGAGGGGAGTAAATGAAGGCGGCTGGCAGATGATAGGGGAAGGACCGGGGGTGGTTTTATGGCCGGGCTGCGAGGCACCCGACACCGGCCATCAGCAGGGGCGATTGTCTTCAGCACCGGTGGACGCCACCCCCACCAGGGGGCGCACACCCTCCAGCACGTGAGCACGCGTGGCCACGACCGCCGTCCAACGGGACCTCAAGTTAAACGCTGGTTCTGACTCTGGGTGCTTGCAGCTGTGGATCGAGTTTAGACATCGTAACGTATGTAACGTCAGATTTGATAGCTAAGGCTGACGCTCTTCATGATAACAATATCTGTGAATTGGAACACCTGACAACTGTATTCCGAAAAAATGAGTACCCAGAGTGGCAGATTCAGCGGGCTCTCTGCCCAACCACTACAGCACAACCTGTGGAAAAGGATGAAAACACGAGGGACGAGGTACGCACTGCGTTTATTCCATATCCTGGCGCACTCTCTGGGAAAGTCGTCCGCATTTTCAAGAAAGACCAGGTTGGAACTGTCTTTTGTCCGCCGAATAAAATTCGTGCACTGGTGGGGAGCGCCAAAGATGATCTCGGTTTGAGGAAGGCCGGCGTGTACCAGATTCCGTGTCAGTGTGGCAAGTCATATATTGGGCAGACGATGCGTACCGTCGAGGATCGATGCCTTGAACACCAGAGGCACACACGATAGATGTATCCGAGCAAGTCGGCGGTCGCTGAACATTGCTTGTCGGAGAATCCCGCGATGGAGTATGAACGCACTAGGATTCTGGTACAGACGTTGAGATACTGGGACTGCGTCGTTACCTGGCTAGAACCCAGTTCCCTGTGAGCAGCCGTAGCGTGCGGATCACCGTGCCGGCGCGTTTCCAGGAGCTCAGTCCGTCAGTTCACCTGATGATGGCGACATGTATGATCGGCGAAATATTGTGCCCGTTGGACACTATAGACCGGCAGTACACCTGTGGATATTTTGAATATATGTGAATTTTGATAAGCGTTAGGCGACACGAGATATTGCTAAAATTCTGCCTCCCGATGTTAGTATGGACTAAGTCAGTTAGATATGAACAGTAATTTTGTTTAAGGATAAGTCATATTGAGATTATTATTTTAGGAGCAATAGATAGGGATACGAACTGTAACTTAAAGCACAGATATTGTGCAATAAATCTATAATTGTGAGGAATTGAATTCCCGAACTGTGTGTCATTGTCAAGTATAATTACTGTGAACTGAGCTTTACTAACCCATTAATCGAAACGTTTCAGGGGGAGGCACTTACGACAACCACATATAAATCTAAGTGCTTACTTAACTTTGTGGATGATATCTTTATTATCTGGCCCAATGGAAGGGAGAATCAAGCAGATTTCCTGGCACACATAAACAAAAATAGACAAATAAAATAAAATAAAAATCATTGTAGAACTGAAGAAAAATGGACTGCTTCCTTCCCTGGATCTACTGTTCGAGATGAAGGCAGATGGCACAGTTCGGAATAACTTGGATCGCAAACCTACCCGCAATGACTTAAACCTATTAGCCAATAGCGGGCATCATCCGACACTAAAGAACAAAGTGCTGAACACTAGTTCACATGGCAACGGACTCGGTCAGGTCCAGACAGAGTGTCGCGCGGGAATGGGAGTGCGCTCCAAAAGGTCTTGCTGCGAAGTGTGCTTCAGCTCTCCGTCGGAGGTACGAGTCCTCCCCTTGGGTGCCTGTCCTTAGAGAAAGCTAGTTTAAGTAGTTAGTAAGTTTAACGATCGATGACCACTGCACTTTCGCCCCATAGCTTTACGAATATTTGAACCAGGCAGCGTAATGACGGGAGAGGGACAATAATAATCTGTTTTCAGCAGGAACGGATTCTCATCTAGAGACTCCAGAGGGCACTTGACCCCGCAGGTCAGCCACAGTATCCAGAAGAAGTACCATAAGAGGCACTTGCTTCACCAGTCTCGGCCAAAATCATCAGAATTGTCATGAAATATTGGGGCAATAGCTGGGTGTATAAACGATCACGCGAACTACACAAGCCACGGATTTACAACATTCCCTGCCAGTGTGAGATGTCATATATTGACTGCCACACCAGAACTGTAGACGTCTGGAACACCCCAGAAGCATATCAAACTTGGACAGGTAACAAAACCAGCCATAGCAGACATGCTGTCTATAAACTCGGCACTCGCTGGAGAACAATGACCCGAGCTTTTGGAACAGTGTGATAAAACAGTGTGCATGTGCTGAAAGGTGCATATAAGATGAACATTAACAAGAGCAAAACTAGGGTAATGGGGTGCAGTCAGATGCTGGAGGAATTAGATTGGGTAACGAAGCAATAAAGGAGGTAGATGAATTTTGTTACTTGGGCAGTAAAATAACAAATGATGGTCGCAGTACAGAGGATATAAAATGCAGATTGGCGATGGGTAGAAAAGCGTTCTTGAAAAAGAGAAATTTGTTAACATCGAATATTGATTTAAGCCTAAGGAAGTCCTTTCTGAAGGCATTTGTATGGCGTGTAGCCTTGTATGGGAGTGAGACATGGACGATAAACAGTGCGGACATGAAGTGGATAGAGGCTTTCGAAATGTGGTGCTATAGAAGAATGCTGAAGATTAGGTGAGTGGATTGCATAACTAATGAGGAGGTACTGAACAGAATTGGGGAGAAAAGGAATTTCTGGCATACCTTCACTAAAAGAAGGGATCGATTCGTAGGACACATTCTTAGACATCAAGGAATTGTGAATTTTCCGTTGGAGGGAAGTGTGTGGGGTAAAAACCGCAGAAGAAGACCAAGAGATGGATACAGTAAGCTGATTCCGAAAGATGTAGGTTGCCCTTCTTATGTGAAGAGGCTTGCTCAGGATAGGGTATTGTGGAGAGCTGCATCAAACCAGTCTCCGAACCAAAACAACAACAACAACAACCAGATATTTTTTTTTTAATTTTCCACGGTAGGACGGCGATCTCTTTACTTTGAAGTAGTATAATGCCAAGATCACAAATATTGATTTAGTTTTCCTGACGACCGGTTTCGATACACTTAGAGTTTCATCATCTGGTCACTTGTGTTCTAAATCCTTCATAACCTGATATTGTTAACAAAAAACGACTTCAAAAGAAAATGAGTTAATTACCTGACTAACGAACAGAGGGTGACAAGAAATTCGTGAATTGCTCGAACCGCCCGATTCTGCACAATATATACCCTTTTTGGATCATAACAGTTAACCGTACAAATAACACGTACGATCTTCTTCCCTCACTAAATTGAAAAATCATTCCGATTTGACATTTGGTTCATCGCATTACCTTAATCCTAAGTAGCATTCATTTAATGGCTGTTTATTACGACTTCCTGCACGTGAGCATTAAGTTTCATGCATTATTGATACTTGTATTACATTTTAAAGTCAGGCACCAAAGCAGTAACGAACAGCCTACTAAACTGCATGTGTTCTTAAGTCACTGGTCTACATCTACATACATACTCCACAGTCCACGGTAAAGTGCATGGCGGAAGTTACACGGTACCTCTACTAGGCATTTCCTTTCCTATTTCACTCCAAAGTAGAACGAAGAAAAAAAAGAATGCCTATATGACTCATTACGAGCCCTAATTTCTCTTATCTTTGTGATCACTACGCGAAATGTAAGTAGGTGGCACGAAGATCGTACTGCACTCAGATTCAAATTTCAGCCCTCTAAATTTCCTCAACAGAATTTCTCGAAAACAACGTCGTCTTTCCTCCAGCGAACCCCATTTGAGTTCCCGGAGCATTTCTGTGGCACTCGCTCATTGGTCGAATCCACCAGTAACAAACCTAGCTGCTCTCCTCTAGACTGCTTCTACGTCTTCCTTTAAACTGATCTGCTGCGGGTCCCAAATACTTGAACAGTACTCAAGACGTGGTCGTACAAGCGTTTTATACGCGGTCTCCTTTACAGATGGAGTACATATTCCCAAAATTCTTCCAATAAACCGATGTCGGCTGTCCGCCTTACTCACAACTGTCCTTACATATTCGTTCCATTTCATATCGCTCTGCAATGTTACGCCTAGATATTTGAACGACGCGACAGCATCAAGAAGCTCACTACTAATGCTGTATTCGAACATTATGGGATTGTTTTTTCTATTCATGCACATCACCTTACAGTTTTATACGTTGAGAGCTAGCTGCCATTCTTCGCACCAACTAGAAATTTTGTCTACGTCATCCTGTATCCTATTACAGACAGTTAAAGAGGACATCCTCCCATACACCACAGCATCATCAGATAACAGCCGCAAATTACAAGTTACTCTGTCTAACAGATCTGTCGGTGAAATGGAGCGAGGAGGGGGAACGCAGCCACTTTCCAAAATGAACCTTTTTTTTTTATTTTCGTCGTATATTCTTCTTTGGCACATTTCCACACCCCAAATGCGGCACTTTGGAGAAGAGACTAAAGTTTTCGAAGTCACGTCAGTAATAATCTTCTACCAAACATTTCTTCTTTCAAAACAACGAGAATTGAAATTTATCAAACGCGACTTCTGACAGAGTAAGCCGCTGTCTCCTCAGCGCGGGCGACGCGGCGTTCGTTCCGCGCGACAAAACCGAATCTCGCCGGATCCCGCGCGTCCCCTTACTGGATCTCCTGCGTGTCGGCCCTCTCGCTGTGTTGACGGAATCTTGTAAGGGAGAGGAAGGAGAAGGAGAACACGAGAGAGAGAGACAGAGAGAGAAATACGGGGAGGGTGAGGGGAGGAGTGAGGGCAGACTTCGTCAGCGACGGCGGCTGAGACGGGCGCGGACCGAGTGTTCGCAATCGGAAATTGGCGAAGAAATCGGAAGGGGAGACATTAGGGGAAATTGAATCGTAAATATACGGAGGATCCCGCGGCGGCGTGAGCGATTGCCCGCGTCTGGGGAGCCCTGGAGGAACTCCGCGCCGCCTGCAGGTGTAGGCGGACGCTGCAGCGAACGTGACGGATCGACGGGCGGGCGAGGGGCGGACAGTGCGCTAGCGGCCGCGGTGGAGGACAGTCGGGGCGCGATCATCTCGCCACCTCCTCGCCTGAAACTCAATTCTCTTTCACTCTGGGAACCCAAGAATAAAGAGTGGAGCATTCAAATGTAGTGGCGAGAACAATGCATACGAGTACGTCCACTGCAAATTTACCAGTATTTAAAAAGTCTTAGGCTCTAAAAAGCCCATATCGATGAAGTTTCGCTTAATGGTTCACACAAAGACATTTGTTGATGGCCCAGCATTGTAATCCACAGCAATTTTCGTAAGGGTGCACTTCTATAACGTTGAACGATTTTCTGCAGTCGACCTTAGCCCTCTTGTTGTAGGGTCTGTTTCCGACCAGCTATGTCAGATACTTAATGCTTTACCGTATTCTCGATATTCACAGTGCACTCTTGAAACGGTTGTACAGGTAAATCTTCACCTTATTCCTACTTCAGGGATGCTCTGTCCCATTTCTCGTGCGCCGTCTATAACACCGCGTTGAATTTGACTTAATTTAATGAGCAACAGTAACCGGTCTACTGCCTGTGGAAGAACCCTTTTGTCTTATATAGGAGTAGACGACCGGAGCCCCGTTATCTGAGTGTTTACACGTCTCCGTCGTTGCAAACGCATGCCTGTACCAGTTTATTGATTTACTTCAAAATAAGTCCAATTCATTAATCTTATTTTGTAATTTGTCGTCTTATAATCCATTTTGTCAGTCCAGAATGAAAATTTTCACTCTGCATCGGAGTGTGCGCTGATATGAAACTTCCTGGCAGATTTAAATTGTGTGCCGGAACCGGGACTCGAACCTGGGACCTTTGCCTTTCGCGGGCAAGCGCACTACCAACTGTGCTATCCCGACACGACTCACGATGCCGCCTCACAACTTTAAATCCGCCAGTACCTCGCCTCCTACTTTCCAAACTTCACAGAAGCTCTCCAGCGAACCATGCAAGACTAGCACCCCTGGAAGAAAGGATATGGTGGAGACATGGCTTAGCCACAGCCTACGGGAAATGAAAAGTAGGAGGCGAGGTACTGGCGGAAGTAAAGTTGTGAGGCGGCATCGTGAGTCGTGTCGGGATAGCACAGTCGGTAGTGCGCTTGCCCGCGAAAAGCAAAGGTCCCAGGTTCGAGTCCCGGTTCCGGCACACAATTTTAATCTTCCAGGAAGTTTCATATCAGCGCACACTCCGCTGCAGAGTGAAAATTTTCATTCTGGAAACATCCCGTAGGCTGTGGCTAAGCCATGTCTCCACCATATCCTTTCTTCCAGGAGTGCTAGTCTTGCATGGTTCGCAGGAGAGCTTCTGTGAAGTTTGGAAAGTAGGAGGCGAGGTACTGTTGGAAGTAAAGTTGTGAGGCGGCATCGTGAGTCGTGTCGGGATAGCACAGTCGGTAGTGCGCTTGCCCGCGAAAGGCAAAGGTCCCAGATTCGAGTCCCGGTTCCGGCACACAATTTTAATCTTCCAGGAAGTTTCATATCAGCGCACACTCCGCTGCAGAGTGAAAATTTTCATTCTGGAAACATCCCGTAGGCTGTGGCTAAGCCATGTCTCCACCATATCCTTTCTTCCAGGAGTGCTAGTCTTGCATGGTTCGCAGGAGAGCTTCTGTGAAGTTTGGAAAGTAGGAGGCGAGGTACTGTTGGAAGTAAAGTTGTGAGGCGGCATCGTGAGTCGTGTCGGGATAGCACAGTCGGTAGTGCGCTTGCCCGCGAAAGGCAAAGGTCCCAGATTCGAGTCCCGGTTCCGGCACACAATTTTAATCTTCCAGGAAGTTTCATATCAGCGCACACTCCGCTGCAGAGTGAAAATTTTCATTCTGGAAACATCCCGTAGGCTGTGGCTAAGCCATGTCTCCACCATATCCTTTCTTCCAGGAGTGCTAGTCTTGCATGGTTCGCAGGAGAGCTTCTGTGAAGTTTGGAAAGTAGGAGGCGAGGTACTGTTGGAAGTAAAGTTGTGAGGCGGCATCGTGAGTCGTGTCGGGATAGCACAGTCGGTAGTGCGCTTGCCCGCGAAAGGCAAAGGTCCCAGATTCGAGTCCCGGTTCCGGCACACAATTTTAATCTTCCAGGAAGTTTCATATCAGCGCACACTCCGCTGCAGAGTGAAAATTTTCATTCTGGAAACATCCCGTAGGCTGTGGCTAAGCCATGTCTCCACCATATCCTTTCTTCCAGGAGTGCTAGTCTTGCATGGTTCGCAGGAGAGCTTCTGTGAAGTTTGGAAAGTAGGAGGCGAGGTACTGTTGGAAGTAAAGTTGTGAGGCGGCATCGTGAGTCGTGTCGGGATAGCACAGTCGGTAGTGCGCTTGCCCGCGAAAGGCAAAGGTCCCAGATTCGAGTCCCGGTTCCGGCACACAATTTTAATCTTCCAGGAAGTTTCATATCAGCGCACACTCCGCTGCAGAGTGAAAATTTTCATTCTGGAAACATCCCGTAGGCTGTGGCTAAGCCATGTCTCCACCATATCCTTTCTTCCAGGAGTGCTAGTCTTGCATGGTTCGCAGGAGAGCTTCTGTGAAGTTTGGAAAGTAGGAGGCGAGGTACTGTTGGAAGTAAAGTTGTGAGGCGGCATCGTGAGTCGTGTCGGGATAGCACAGTCGGTAGTGCGCTTGCCCGCGAAAGGCAAAGGTCCCAGATTCGAGTCCCGGTTCCGGCACACAATTTTAATCTTCCAGGAAGTTTCATATCAGCGCACACTCCGCTGCAGAGTGAAAATTTTCATTCTGGAAACATCCCGTAGGCTGTGGCTAAGCCATGTCTCCACCATATCCTTTCTTCCAGGAGTGCTAGTCTTGCATGGTTCGCAGGAGAGCTTCTGTGAAGTTTGGAAAGTAGGAGGCGAGGTACTGTTGGAAGTAAAGTTGTGAGGCGGCATCGTGAGTCGTGTCGGGATAGCACAGTCGGTAGTGCGCTTGCCCGCGAAAGGCAAAGGTCCCAGGTTCGAGTCCCGATTCCGGCACACAATTTTAATCTGCCAGGAAGTTTCATTTTGTCAGTATTATTTAGAGCCTCGTCAGAAATTTTTATGAGTTTATTTTACATTTGAGAATGGCTATAAAGCGATGCCAGTATAACATATATTTTCTTCGAGGCTATACATTGGAAAAGAGAAACGACATTGCCGTCATAATCGTGCGGGAATGGCCGTGCGAACTAATGCACATTGACACGGATACCGCAGCTGCTCCCCGTCGGAAATTCGAGTCCTGCCTCGCGCATGGTTATATGTGTTGGTCTTAGCATAAGTTAAGTAGTTTTTAATTATAAGGACTGATAACTACTTGTTCCCTTCGTCTTACAAACCTTTGTACATTTGGATTCCGCTATGATTCCAATAGTTGGTAACCATGATATTGATAGACTCACTAATATTCTATTCATGGCTTACAATTGATATGCCTGCCTTCTGTCTTTTTTATTATCGACGACCATATTCATTCCCACCAATCAGAATTTTCATATGGTAGTTAACGCCCCCCCCCCCCCCGACTCTCTCAAGACAATGAAAAAACACCACAGTTCTCGTGTGACTATAGAAATGCGGATCACAAAACATGTTAACATACAGTGTTGTTCTGTTGGTTTTTAACTTTCATAAAGTTCTTCAGACGGAACTTGTATCCTCCAGTATTATGCTGTGAAGGAAAGTTTTCTATTAATTATATTCCGCATGTATAGTGGTTAAGTCACGTCACACAGATTGAATTTTAATTTACAAAAAACGCAACTGGTTTCTATGAACTCTGTCATCATTATCAAAAGTAAGCAAAAATTGCATTAAACACAAACTGAGAAAATAATTAAATTATGAAAAGGTGTAGTAAATGTAGCCAGGCCATCTAGCGGTGTGACAGTGACTCCCAACTGTCTGCCATAGCCACACATGGTATCGCACCATTTCCAGCTATATATAATTCCATACCATGCCACAACATCTGTATTTGCAATATGAATGGTATTTAGTTGTTGAGCTCAATAACCTGTCGTAGTTAATGATTGAAAATATACTCAATTACAGAACACATGGTAGCTCTCAGAGTAGTTTCTATATCACATTACGTGTTAAAAGATTTCTTTTTCAATTGTCCGCGGCGGAGCGGCCAAGCGCATTGGGGCGCTATGCTATGAAGCGCGAGGCCCTTCCTCGTTGGGGGTTAGAATCCCCCCTCGGGCATAGATGTTTGTGTCGTCTTTAGTATAAGTTAGTTCATAAGTAGTTCATAAACATTTGAACATTTTTCCTATCCAATTACTCCCCACGGGACATAGTTGCTACGAATAGTAAAATAATACCTTTTGCAGTTTAAAATGTCCATTTCGTTTATGGTAACGATATTGTCAAGCATTATAACGACTTTCAAATTTTTCGTGATTACCATAATATTTATTCGGTTACCATTAGTAAATTTTGCATTCTCTATACTAAGTCATAGTGGTCTGATCTGTAAAAAAACATGACTCTATGTTTCATGGAAACGCAAAAGATAGCTTCTTAGAGTAATACTTCAGTTCTGGCGTTCAGGGATTATTTTTATTAATGCAGCTTGTTACATTTCAGAGGACGAGATACTTGGCGGTTGTGACGTATTCGTGTGCGCGCGTACGCGCGCGCGCTGAAGTTCAAGTGTTCAAGTGTTTGTTAAGCTAAAGGGACTCAACTGCGGGTTCACCAGTCCCTAAACTTACAAACTACTTATGAACTACCTTATACTAAAGACGAGACAAATATCCATGCCCAAGGGGGGGGGGGGGATTCAAACCCCCGACCGTAACGGCCGTGCAGACTGTGACTGGAGCGCCACAGACCGCTCGGCCACTACGACCGGCGCGCTGCTGTGTATGTATGTGCGTATGTGCGTAAGAGAGAGAGAGAGAGAGAGAGAGAGAGAGAGGAGTTTACGATTACGTGAATGTCTCAAAATTCATATAATCTGAGTAGCATTAAAACAATTTATTTGAGACTATTATTCTTCTTTTCGATATCTGAATTTTATTATTTTTGCCACATACGTAAAGTACGGAGAGCTAAAATGACGAATTACATTACAGTTTAGCGATATAACTGATAATGTCACCTTAAAAATGTTCTGAATTTAATAAAACAGTTATTTAGGAAATCCTTCACGAATATAAACATCGTTATATATACGCAGGAATGTGTCTTCCGAGGTGCGATGATATACAATTTTTTAAAGTATTATTTTTGATGCTGCAAACGAAATCAATATGTCCGATCTGCTTCGTAAGAATTGCTACAGTCACCGATGCCTGCTCACATTTAAACATAGTATTTATTATTATTATTATTTATTCTGAGGAGTTCAATTCACGTCATTCTAGTCTGTGTTAAAACTACAAACTGATCTAATTCTCTAAAAAGAACGTTATTCAAAAACATTTTTAATTACTTCGGAACAGGTCCTTTCAAGGTTACTACCTAGCTGATAGAATACAGCGCACAGAGAGGTAACAAGGACGTCGTTCAAAATGTTAACTATGTAAACGTTACAGTCTATAACTGGAGCACTGGCAAATACGGGATTATAGAGTTTCAGCCACCAGATTCAATTCAAACTTAGGTACAGTCTCTAAAAATAAACACGATCATCATCAGAATGACGCTTTTTAGCCACCACAGGTTTCTGGATGGTGCTATTGACCACAACCTCTACTGCCAATTTCTTTTTCTCCACCCACCTGCGCAGGATCGCAGCCGGGTAAGCTAATCTACCAGAGACTATAAAATATGGCGAGAACGCAACTTTTATTGAGGGCATAAAATTTAATTAAAGCCCCGAAAGTTTTACAGCGCGAATTTAAAAGTTAAATTGCTCGCAGCGTCCGCCGACAACGACAGTGTGGCTAAGTATAAATATAATTGACGTTTATTGTGCCACTCGGATCCTCGTTAACTGGTTTCGCCTCTGGAGCCACTGAATGCGCGCGTCTCGCCTCCGAGCTGCCGTTTAACTGAGCCAGCTCCGTAACCGTCCGGCAGCAGCGATATAAGAAGCAAAAATACAGGGCTAATTCTGGGCGCTGCGTGGGTGTGTGTTTATTCCCTTCTTGTGACACTCAATCACCTTCTTGCCTCTCTATTGCCTCCTACCTCATTCTCTATCCATTTCAGTTCCGTTTCTGATGTCATATCTCTGAACTTTGTGCCGTACAATGATATAGATGTGGTTTAAATTTTGTGTGTGTATACCCTCTCTAAAACATATTACTAGTGCAGAAGTAATAAATGTAACGTCGTACAGAATACTTGGTGCCGGCCGCAGTGGCCCAGCGGTCTGCGGCGTGCCAGTCACGGTCTGCACGGCCGCTGCTGTCGGGGGTTCTAATCCCCCCTCGGGTATGGATGTTTGTGCTGTCTTTAGTATCAGTTAGTTCATAAGTAGTTTGTAAGTTTAGGGACTGATGACCCCGTAGTTATGTCCCATAAGCTCTACAAACATTTGAACATTTGAATACTTGGTTTTCTTGCGGGAACAGCGGAAAAGTAGTAAGCATATTTTGCTGGAGTAGTCAGAGAGTAAAAGTTTTTTATGTTAGACCGTATAATTTAGAAAGAGCACACACTCCAAAGAAGATTCTCAGAGCGAAAGAACGTTTTCTGAGTAAGTTCTCAGATTGATAAAATCTTCAGAGGATATGCTCCGAACAGAGAGGTCATTCTTGCTAGCTCCCCTCCTTCTTGAGTACGTTCTCTGTGTATCACGTGTAAAGTCCCAACTGAACTGTTAAAATAACATCTACTACTTACACCACTGAAGTTGTGTGTAAACGAAGGTTTACACGTTGCCACTAAGTTTTTTCATGGAATGTCAAATCACATAATTATTCTTTTACCTTAGTGGATATTATATATACAAGATGGACATACAGCAATATAGATTGTAATCCATACGTAACTTCTCATTTGGTCTCTTTGTAATAAGTCGTTGAACTGTTAACACGTAATATATGTGGAACAGATAAAAAAGTTTGGTATTCAGCAAGCGTTAAGTTCAGGTCTGTAACGAAAATTGAATTTGTTTTATTATTTGAAAATACAGTGACAAATATTATGTATTTAATTCAATTAGAATTAATCCCAGATTTTGAGCATTTTCAGTATATTTGATGCCGCTCTTTAAAATCTATTGTTAGCGGAAGGCTGCCGTCATTATTATTCGAATCAACGGCGGACAAAACTAAACTCTTCTGACTATAATTACACTAAAGAGGAGAATTGAGAAACAAAAACTGATATGAAAATTATTTTCTATAGTAGTTTCAAATTATTACTGCATTGATCAGTTGTGTAAGTATTGGTGTGTTGATAAGATCTTCTGGGACTAGTGAAATTGTCTATATGGCAGAAAGTGTCAAAATTTCAAAAGAAATTGCTTCTCACATTTATGAAAGACCTATTCTTGAAACTTTCCGCGGTGTTCGAACTAGTTGTGTGTAGGTCGAAGACTGTACAATTACTAAAGAATCTCAGAGCCCAGATTATATTATTTCAGAGCTAGCCATTGAAAGGAAATGATGAAGGTATTTATTACGTGAATTTAGTCTCCATATTCCATGAACAGTGTTTAAATTAGGTTTTATTGGTCAATTATTAGTTACATGTCACAGTTAACTAACAGTGATCATTCGATGCTCTGAAGTCAAAATAGTTTAGTGAAATACTGTAGACCTTTATGAATTTATGTTTGAGCAGCTACACGTCAAGTACAGTAATACTTCTACACCACTACAACAGTTTTATTCTTATGCACTAACACAAGCAACAGATAAAACCACACACACGCACAGCATATACACACGGACACTACACACGTCAGCCGCGGTGGAGTAGCCGAGCGGTCTAAAGCGTCTCGCTGCGGAGCGCGCGGTTGCTCGCCGTGGAGGTTCGAGTCCTCCCTGGGGCATGGGTGTGTGAGTTGTCTTTAAGTTAGTTTACCTTAGTGTAAGTAGTTTGTGAGCTATGGACTGATGACCACGCAGTTTGGTCCGATAGATTTACAAACAAACTACACACGTCCGGCACAGAACAGCTGTTCAGTCATGTATTTCTTTAAAATAGCCCATTCAGTCAAATTATTCAATGTACTAATATGGAGTAGGCATCTACGTGTTCAGGAAGAATTGTTTACATATTATTTTGTTGTGCAGCAACATATTATTAAGACTAAATGTGGACTTTTTACGGAAATGTATTCTTCTGAAGATGTTACAAAAGTTTCATCATGCGAAAAACTTTTTTGTTGTTGAACTTGAGCTAGCACAATTTTAGAACGAATTTTAAAGAATTCATTACATTTTCATCTGTTTCCACGTGGAACGTTGGCAGAGCTTTCTAACCTGAGATACTTCTCGTTAAATATGGCATCCAATGATCTGCTCATAAGCGACAGACCATTGATATTTTTACAAGAAACAGATTGCTAGGTATATAATTAGTTAGTTATTAATTTTACTGTAGTGTCTAGTTACTTCTAACGTAACAGAAGTTACGATTACGAATGCATAAAACAAATCTTCAATAAGCCAACCGGTTTTGGCCTAATGAACAGGAGCAGTACAAAAATACTTCAGTACCCGGTATTGTAGCAATATTTAATTTGTGATACAAACTAAGAACTCCTGGGATGCACTTTATTTGGTATCAACATCATAAGGCTTTATTAACAGACCCTATTTAAAAAAATACAATAATATTTTCCTTTGTAGCTGATTTGTAAAAGTAAATATACGCTTCAAATAAAACGGGTAAAACAGGCAGATGAATCCCGTTGTGTTTCATTTATATGTTGGTAGAGAAATTTCTTCTCTGACATCACTCTCGCCACTATACTAAATACTTTAAGTATCTCATTTATTATGTTCGTGAAGGAAGCAACTCGTCAGCAAAATATTTTTATTTGCACAGACACTTTATTTAGTTCAAAAAAATGTTCAAATGTTTGTTAAGCTTAAGGGACTTAACTGCGGGGTCATCAGTTCCTTAAACTTACAAACTACATATGAACTACCTTATAATAAAGACGACACAAACATCCATGCCAGAGGGGGGATTCGAACCCCCCGACCGTAGCTGCCGTGCAGACTATGATTGGCTCGCCGCAGACCGCTAGACCACTGAGGCCGGCTTTTATTTCGTCTCGTATTGCTTAAGACTACGTATAAGGAACTTTTTCTGTTTGCTTTTTAAGCAACAAAAGTTTTGTCACTTTTTTTAATTTTAAACCACAATGCAACGTAAACTTAATTCAAATTACGCCGCTTGGAGTATTTTAGAGAGCTCCCTTCAGAAAACTGAGAATGTTCTCCGGGCGTGAGAAACTTCTCTGGTTTTATTCATACGAAATCGAAGAATGTTCTCTGTTGTCAGCAACTTCCACCACCCTTTTATTCACGCTGAGAACATACACCAATAGAGTATATTCTTTGACTCGCTTTATTCACGCCAATCTGGGTATGTTCTCTGGAATTCAGAGTATAAAGTAGATTCTGTGTTTTATTCATACGGCCCAATATCTGTAATGTTTGTTTCAGGTCATTATGTACATACATAAATGCATACCTTTTATAGTTTGTATGAATTCCAGCAGAACTGAATATCTTTGTAAGTTGTTTGTACTTATCACATTTTTATGTGCATAGTATTTTATATCATCGTCATCCAGTTATCTGCCTTGCGGCAGGTTTTGACTACGTAGTCCTCCATGATTCTTGGTCCTGTGCTTTCCTCTTCATTCTTTGATTCCCTCCTTGTTCCCCAGTAACGTCATCCAGCACCTGTTATCTTCTTCTGCCGTTCCCTCTCTTCCTTGGACCTAAAGTTTCAATTGACTGTATTAGAAGGCAATCTCTTCTTAGATTCCGACCTACTTAGTTCATCTGTATATTCTTCATGGACGGTAACATCCTCCGTCCTTCTCCAATTCTGGCCAGTACTGTAACGCAAAATGTAAAGATACGTTTCGCTCGATTGTACATTTCCAAGTAACTCAGTTTCTTGAAACTTCTACACAAAAAAAACAAATGATAGTACAGAATGTAAGAAAAGTGCATAGTGAGAGGAACAGATATTTCAGACGTGACAAAGCCTTTCAAGAGGCATGTGTCCATTTCATCAATTTCAGTTATTAAAGGCGTGGAACAATATGTCCAAGATTGTCATCTGAAAGAGAGAATGAACTCGAGAACCGGAGCGTGCGTTGACACCCGTGGAGGCCACACGTCTTTCTACTGTGAATGTTTCAGCAGGGATCGATTTCATTTCACATGGAAAAAGCTGCAAGGGCTTACAAATATTTATTTCCGGCGGTGTACATTTTACTGCTAGGAAGTCTTCTGGTCAGGATTGTATACCCTATAAGATTTCTATCTGATTATGCTGAAGCGATAGCTCCTTACTTAACAGCCATATACAACCGCTCTCTCAAAGAAGGATCTGTATCAAAAGATTAGAAAGTTGCACAGGTCACACCGATATTCATGAAAGGCAGTAGGAGTAACCCATTAAACTAAAGGCCTATTTCATTGACTTCAATTTGGAGCAGGGTTTTGGAACATATCCTGTATTCAAATATTATGAATTATCTCGAACAGAATGATCTAATGGCCTAAGGTCAACATGGATTTAGAAAATATCGTTCATGCGAAACACAACTAGCTGTTTACTCACACGAAGTGTTGGGTGCTATCGACAAGGGCTTGCAAATCGATTCCGTATTCCTTGATTTCATCTATATCTACATCTACATAGATACTCTGCAAATCACATCCAAGTGTCTAGCAGAGGGTTCATTAACCACTTTCATAACTTTTCTCTACCGTTCCATTCTCTAATAGCACCCGGGAAGAAAGAACACCTAAAACGTTCCGTTTTCGATCTGATTTCTCTTATTTTATTGGGATGGTCATGTCTCCCTAAGTAGGTGGGTGCTAGCAAAATATTTTCAGATTCAGAACTAAAAGTCGGTGAATGAAACTTCGCAAGCAGAACACCGCAATGAATAACGCCTTTCTTTTAATGATTTCAACCCCAATTCTTGCAACATTTCAGTGACGCTTTCCCCCTCGTAACGTGATAAAACAAAACGAGCTGCCCTACTCTGAACCTTCTCAATGTCTTCCGTCAGTCCCACCTGGTGAGGGTCCCACAAGGGGGAACAGTACTCCAGGAGAGGACGCACAAGTGTGATGTAGGCTGTCTCTTTGGTGGAGCTGGTGCATCTTCGAAGCGTTCTGCCGATGAAACATAACCTTTGGTTCGCCTTCCCCACAATATTTTCGATGTGTTCTCTCCAGTCAAAGTTGTTCGTAATTGTAACTCCTAGGTATTTGGTAGAATCTACGACCTTAAGGTTTGACTGATTTATCGCCTCATTGAAGTTCAGCGGATTTCTTTTAGTGGCCATGTGTATTACTTCACACTTTTCTTTATTTAGTGTCAATTGCCAATTTTAGCACCATTCAGAAATTTTGTCTAATACGGTTTGCAGTTGCTTTTGATCCTCAATTGACTTCACTAACCGATAAACGACAGCATCATCCGCCAACAGTCTAAGGGAGCTATTCAGATTGTCTCCTAAATCGTTTATAAACACGAGGAAGAGTAGGGGACCTATAACGCTTCCCTGTGGAACGCCAGATATCACTTCTGTTTTACTCGATGATTTACCGTCAATTACAACGAACTGTGTTCTTTCTGATAGGAAATCGTGAATCCAATCGCACAATTGGGGAGATATTCCATAAGCACGCAATTTCATAAGAAGCCGCTTGTGGGGTACAGTGTCAAAAGCCTTCCTGAAATCCAGAAATATGGAATCGATTTGAGATCCCTTGTCGATGGCACTTAACACTTCATGTGAATAAAGGGCAAGCTGTATTTCGCAAGAGTGATACTTTCTGAATCCGTGTTGACTACTGGTTAATAGGTCGTTCTCTTCGAGATAGTTCATAATATTCGAATAAAGTATATGTTCAAAAATCCTACTGCAAATCGACATCAATGAGATAGGCCTGTAATTTTGGGGATCACTCCTATTGCCTTTCTTGAATAATAGAGGAACTTGGGCAACTTTCCAGTCTTTGGGTACGAATTTTTCGCTGAGTGATTGGTTGTAAATTATAGCTAAGTACGGAGCTATTGCATCAGCTTACTCTGAGAGGAATCTAGTTGGTATACAATCTGGCGCGGAAGATTTATTTTTGTTTAGTGACTGAAGTTGTTTCACTACTCCAGCAACATCTACTTCTAAGTTTCGCTTGCTGGCAGCTGTTCTTGGATTGAATACTGGAGTGTTCACTTCGTCTTCTTTGGTGAAAGAATTTCGAAAAGCTGTGTTTAGTAATTCAGCCTTAGCAGTACTGGCATCGGTAGTATTACCATTGCTATCGCGTAGTTAAGGTATTGTTTGTGTTTTGCCGCTAGTGTACTTCACATATGACCAGAATTTCTTTGGATTTTCTGCAAGATTACGATACAGGATTTCGTTGTGGTAACTACTATAGGCTTCTCGCATTAAAGTCCGCGCTAGGTTGCGAGTTTCAGTAAAAGATTGCCAGTCTTGTGGATTCTGTGTCTTTTTAAATTTTGCATGCCTTTTTCTTTGTTTCTGCAACAGTGATCTGACCTGTTTTGTGTACCACGGGAGGGGGGGGGGCAGCCCCCTCTTTTATTAATTTATTTGGTATAAATCTCTTGATTGCTACTGATATTATGTCTTTGAAAGTAAGCCACAACTAATCTACACTCGCATTTTTAGTTTTGAAAGACTGGAGACTATCACTCAGGAAAGGGTGAAGCGAATTTTTATCTTCTTTATTGAATAGATATATGTCTCGTTTATTTTTGGTACATTTGGGTATTTCGACATTCAGTCTCGCTACTACAACTCGATGTTCGCTAATCCCTGTATCTGTTTTGATGCTCTTTACTATCTCAGGATTATTTGTTGCTAGGAGATCAAGGGTATTTTCGCAACCATTTACTATTCTAGTGGGTTCATGAACTAACTGCTCGAAGTAGTTTTCAGAAATTTCCAGAAGGCTTTTGACACCGTACCTCACAAACGGCTTTTAATCAAATTGCATGGTTATGGTATATCGCTATAAATTTGCGACTGGATAGGGGATTTCGTCTCAGAGAGGACACACTTCGTAGTAATCTATGGTAATGCATCGACTAAAACAGAGGTGATATCGGGCGTTCCACAGGGTAGTTTCATTGGTCTTCTGCCATTCCTTATTTACATAAACGATTTGGGAGAAAATCAAAGTAGCTCTCTTAGGTTGTTTGCAGATGACGCTGTCATTTACCGTCTAGTAAAATCATCAGAAGATCAAACCCAACTGCAGAACGATCTGAATAAGGTATCAGTACGGTGTAAAAATTTGCGCTTGATTCTAAATAATGAGAAGTGTGAAGTTGTCCACATGACCACGAAAAGAAATCCGTTAAACTTTATTTACAAGATATATCAATCAAAAGTGAAAGCCGTAAACTCCACAAAATACATAGGAATTACTATTACTTCAGACTTAAATTGGAAAGAACACGTAGATAATGTCGTGGGAAAAGGCGAACCTGATACTGCATTTTATTGGCAGAACCCTTAAAACATGCAACAGAACTACAAAAAAAAAACTGCTTACACTACGCTTGTCCGTCCATTTTTGGAGTATTGCTTCCCAGTCTGGGATGCTTATCAGATGGGTTTGACGGAGGAGGAGACAGCGTTACGGAAATGATACAGGATCTGGGATGGGAATCATTACAACAATGGCGCTTATCGCTGCGGCGTGGGCTACTTACGAAACTAAAATCGCCAACATTTTCCTCCGAATGCGAAAATATATTATTGACTCCACATAGGTAGAAGTGACCATCAGAACAAAATACGAGAAATCAGAGCCCGAACGATTCAGGTGTTCATTCTTCCCGCGCGCTATTCGAGAATGGAATGGGAGATAAAATACTATAACGGTGGTTCGATGAAGCCTCTTCCAGGCACTTAAATGTGACTTGTAGGTTATCCCATGTATATGTAAAGTTGCGCGGTTACAGTGTTTGTTTCTCAGGTAGATTTGTTTACAGTTGTTGTCAATGTGATTATCTTCTGTCAGCAATGGAAAAGTGGTATAATGACAAACCCATTTTATTTATTAATGCAATACATCTACGTCCTGAGTTTCAGGACGTAGGAAGCAGTATGTATTAAGACAGAAACGCTAAGAAAGGTAGTTCATCTTGTTTTTATTACGAATTACAATATTACTTGTGTCATCTAAAAGTAGTAGAGCCCCACTAACTTCTATAATCTCGCACTCACAGATTTTGTGTGAAATAGTGCATCCCTGAGCAAACACTTCTGGCCCGGGTATTCGTTTCCGCAATCATTGCCGGGCAATTGCTGCCGGTATGTTGTCGTTGGTGTGATTCCAATACATGTGGCTGCAATGTCGCACGACAACTCTTTCCCGATATATTGTCGACAATATGCAATTTTTATAGTTCCTGGCCAGCAGGATCTGCGGACATTCAAAATGTTCAAACGTTTGTAACTCTATGGGACCAAACTGCGTGATCTTCAGTCCGTTTCTTACAAACTACTTAAACTAAGGTAAACTAACTTAAGGACAACACCCCCCCCACACACACACACACCCACACCCACACACACACACACACACACACACACACACACACACACACACACACACCTATGCCCTAGGGAGGACTCGAACCTCCGACGGAGAGCACTCGCACGCTCTGCAGCGAGGCGCCTTAGACCTCTCGGCTACTCCACTGCTGCTCTGCAGACTTGTCTCCAATTTAGCAAGTGTGTGGGATATGGTCGGACCGCAACTGACATTAGCGGCGTGTTTACCCACTACTCTTCCAGAACTACGTGAACATGCAGGTGTGGAACAAAATGTCCCAAGATAGGACCGGGTAAACAAACAGTCAGTATAAATTTGAAAACTTAGTAAATTACGGAATAATGTAGATAGAGAGATAAAAATTGGCACACATGCTTCGAATGACATGGGGTTTTATTAGGAATAAAACCAAAAAAAAAATGGTTCAAAACATGTCCGACAGATGGCGCTTTATCTGAGCAGAAAAGCAAAAATTTGCATAGCAAATTCAGACATAACAAAATGTTCTTTACAGGAAATGCTCAATATGTTCAACAATAGCTGTAGTCAAGGAATAATGTTCAGACGGCCGCGGTGGCCGAGGGGACTGAGGCGATCCAGTCACGGTCTGCACGGCCACTACGGTCGGGGGTTCGAATCCCCCCTCGAGCATGGATATTTGTGCCGTCCTTAGGTTAAGCTAGTTGATAAATAGTTTTAAGTTTAGGGACTGATGATCCCGTAGTTAAGTCCCATAGGCTGTACAAACATTTAAACATTTGAATAATGTTCAGAACAACACTATAAAACATGTCCTGAGTTATGGTGAGGCACTATCAGTTCTGATCAGAAGATTCAATTGAATGCCAGTCTTGTTTAAACAACTGTATTACAACACCAGATTAATCTAAGGTAAAACCTATGACCTAGAAGTATTTTAGTAGTGAGAGCTTGTCCTCTGCTGCGTGCTGCGACTCTCAGTAATGTTTTTACTCCGTCACTTCTAAAAAAAAAAAAAAAAAAAAAAAAAAAAAAGTTCTAATAAAACCCCATGTCATTATTAGCACGTGTGTCAATTTTTACCTCTCTATCTACATTATTTCGTGATTTATTACGTTTTCAAATTTATACAGACTTTTTGATAACCCCGTATTTGTCATCTGAAAGAGCGAGAGAACGCCAGAACCCGCGCAGGAGTAGCGGAGCAGTCTGGAGCCCCACGTTGCGGATAGCGAAGATTCCCGCGTCGGAGGTACGAATCCTTCCTCGCGCATGGATGTGTGTGTTGCCCTCTGGTTAATTTAACCTAGTTTAACTAGTTTGTAAGGTACGGACTAATAACCTAGCAGTTAAGTCCGATAGATTTAGAAACATTTGAACAGTTTGACACCCGTGGAGGCTACACGCCTTTCTCTTGTGAATGTTTCAGCAGAAACCTATGTCATGTATGACATGGAAAACTCTGAAAGGGCTTACAGATATTTATTTGCGGTGGTGTATATTTTACTGTTAGGAAGTACGGCAAACCTCGCGTGCTGTGAGGCGCGCAGCGGCAGCAGGTAACCCAGAGCTGCGCATGCGCCGTCGCCCCGCCCCCGCCCCCGCCCGCGCAAGTGACGCCAGCAGCCACCCCGCCCACGCGCCGCGGATACACTGTGACTTTTCCTCCCCCGCCTCGCCTCTCGACTCGCGCGTCCACATTCACTGGAGCGGCAGCAGCGGCGGTGGTGGCTTTACTCCTCTCCTTCTTCTCCTTTCTTTTTAAAAAAGGCCGCCCGCAGCCATTCTCCTCGTATCATTAACAGCGAGCGTGGCTGGCGGCTGGGGCCGTTGGCATTCGTATGTTAACGAGGTGCGTGGCACGCACACACGCACACGAAACAACGAGGCCGATCCCGGGAGCCGGGACAGCGCAGCTGGTGCCATCACCCTTCTCCAGCGGGGTGGCGGGCTCGTAATTTATGAATATTCCCTCTAAAAGCCTCCTCTTTACACCCCACCAGAGTAGTTCTTGGAAAGAAAGGCGAAGGAGTGGCGGCGCCGGGTATATGTGTGTGTGTGTGTGTGTGTGTGTGTGTGTGTAGGGTGCGCCAGTGAGGGGGTTGGGAGACCCTCCCCCTCCCCCCACTCCCGCTAGAGGGGTGGTGGGGGTTGGGCGGTTGGACGCGCCCGTCTGACGCGGCGGTTGCGTAGATGGCCACGTGCCGCTTTTAATCCCCTTAGTCGGGCAGTAGAATTTTTTTTCTCTTTATTTTCTCGCTGGGGAGTAAAACTGTGAAATGGGGCGCAGTACTCGCGCCGCAAATGGGCCCGCAACGACCTCTCCGCTGCCGGCGGCTTATTTTCCGTGACGTCGTCGTCCGCCGATCCGGCTGACGTGTGGCTTTCCGTTCCGCCGGGCTCGGGGGTGCCGCGAGCGACCAGTTTTGCCACTTAGACTGACGTCACGCGTGTGACTCACGTAGCTTGGTCCACATACGTGTTTGCGCAAGATCTCACAGGGGAGAACTCCTCATTGTGTACCCCCCCCCCCCCCAATCCCTGCCCCACAAAGAGACGTTCCGGTCTCGGAAATTCAGTACGGTATAGCAGTTTACAAGATAGTACGAAGTTCGGTTTTACAAAGAGTATTCTGCGGCATTGGCCCCCTACTTAGCTTGCATTTATCGCGAATCTTTAATTCAGCGCAAAAATCCTAGTGATTAGAGAAAAAAAAGCGCAGATGACTCCCGTTTATAAGAAAGGAAAGAGCACTGAGCCACACAATTACAGGCCAATATCGTTGACATCAGTTTCGTGCAGGATTTTGGAACATATTCTCAGTTCGAATATAGCAAATTTTCTTCAAACGGAAAACCTTCTTTCTATGAATCAGCACGGGTTTACGAAATATCGTTCATGTGAAACACAGCTTGCCCTTTTCTCACATGACATCTTGCGAGCCATGGATGAAGGGCAACAGGCGCATTGTGGTTTTCTCGACTTCAAAAAGGCGTTCGACGCGGTGCCACACTGCAGACTGCTAACGAAGATACGAACTTATGGAATAAGTTCACAGATTTGTGACTGGCTGGAAGACTTCCTAAGTAATGGAACGCAGTACGTTGTTCCCGACGGCGAGTGTTCATCAGAGACGAGTGTATCGTCAGGCGTGTACCAGGGGAGTGTGATAGGACTGCTGTTATTTTCTTTCTATATCGATGATCTGATGCACGGAGTAAGTTGTAATTTGCGGTTTTTTGATGATGATGCTGTGGTGTATGTGAGGTTGTCATCTTTAATTGTAATAGCATACAGGACGACTTAGGCAAAATTTCTAGTTGGTGCGAAGAATGGCAATTAGCTCTCAATGTAGAAAAATGTAAGGTAATGCGCATGTTCGAATACTGCATTAGTAGTGAGCTTCTCGATGCTGTCGCGTCGTTCAAATATCTAGGCGTAACATTGCAAAGCGATATGAAATGGGACGGACATGTAAGGAAAGATGTGAGTAAGGCGGACAGCCGACTTTGGTTTATTGGGAGAATTTTGGGAAGCTGTACTTCACCTGTAAAGGAGACCTCGTATAAAACGCTTGTACGACCACGTCTTGAGTATTGATCAAGTGTTTGGGACCCGAAGCAGATCAGTGTAAAGGAAGACATAGAGGTAGTTCAGAGGCGAGCAGGTAGGTTTGTTACTGGTAGGTTCGACCAATGCGCGAGTGTCACGGAAACGCTCCGGCAACACAATTGGAGATCGCTGGAGGAAAGACGACGTTCTTTTCGTGAATTTCTGTTGAGGAAATTTAGAGGGCTGCAATTTGAAGCTGAGTGTAGTACGATCTTGCTGTCGCCTACTTACAAAGACAAGATAAGAGAAATTAGGGCTCGTACGGAGGCATATAGGCATCTTTTTTTTCCTCGTTCTATTTGGGAGTGGAATAGGAAAGGAAATGCCTAGTAGTGGTACAGTGTACCCTCCACCACGCACCTTACGGTGAATTGCAGAGTATGTATGTAGATGTAGATGTAGAAACGTTCGATCAAATGTCTTAGGAAATATGGGAGAAAAGAGTTACAAACAAAATACCTCTGTAATACACTCCTCTGTAATACACTCCAGACATTGATTGTATAGCCGTTGGAAACTGTCAGCGCAAGCTTCTTGTGGAATCGCACGAAGCACTGATGTCACGCATACTGGATATCCGCAACTGTGGCGAAGCGTAAGCCTTTCAGATCTAATTTAAGGATGATGTACTATCATTCTGTAAGACACCAGACAATCATCCGCAAGCATCTACAGCTACATAAATAACCTGCAAGAGACATTGAAGTGCAAGGCAGAGGGTTGTATCAGCCCTTAGCCTTACAAACTACTTAAACTAAGTAGAGGACAACACGCACACTCATGCCCGAGGGACGTGGAACGTGCGTCGCAGCAGGGCACCTTAGGGCGATCGGCGAATGAACTACAGACCAATATATATATATATATATATATATATATATATATATATATATATATATATATACCTTAATCTTTTAAATGTTTGGCCGTTCCATTTCTTTTCATTTTTTCTAAATTACTGGTTCGTATAAACTGTAGGTTTCATTACTTCTTATTTTGAAAACTTTTCATTTACTTCAAATGTTCAAATGTTTGTAGAGCTTATGGAACTTAACTACGGGGTCATCAGTCCCTAAACTTACAAACTTATATATATATATATATATATATATATGTGTGTGTGTGTGTGTGTGTGTGTGTGTGTGTGTGTGTGTGTGTGTGTGTGTGTTTGTCTTCATCATCCACAGGTTAAATGCTACAGGAGACTAGTTGCGTCTCGTTACAGGTTCATTAACAAATCATAATTGTCCAGGCATGGTAAGACATATGTTTCAGATGAGCTAACACCATAGTAGCAAGCTATAAATGGTATGCCTATCTCCAGTCAAGACATATTTGACTGGTGATGTGCATACCATTTATAGCTTGCCACTATGGTAGTATCTCATCTCAAACATATATCTTACCATGCCTGGACAGTTGATAATGACTCTTTAACGATTCTAAACTAGTCACCAATGTAAAATCGATGTATATAAGCAATATATGTGAAATAAAGACCTCATAAGAGATTAATAAGGATTAGTAAGATATTATTTTGGTACGCCTTCATTGACGAAATACAAATTTCTGACAACTATTGTCTGGTTTTTGCACAAGCTGTAAATAACACTTCGTTCTTTAGATTTTACTCCTGATGGCTTCAAAATTTGAAGGAGCCTATTCCACTCAAAATTGACAAAAGCTTTTTCCAAATCTACAAAAGCTAGAAATGTAGGTTTGCGTTTCCTTAATCTATCGTCCAAGATATGCCGAAAAGTGACGTTTGTCTCCCGTGTTCCTACATTTCTCCTGAATCCCAACTGATCTTCCCCGAGTTCGGCTTCTACCAGCTGTTCCATTCTTCTGTAAATAATTCGTGTTAAACTTTTGCAACCTTTATTTATTAAACTAATGGCTATGTAATTTTCACATCTGTCTGCGCCTGTTCTCTTTGGAATTGGGATTATTACATTTTCCTTTGAAGGTATTTCCCCTGTATGATACATCTTACACACCAGGTGAAATAGTTTTGTCATCGTGGGCTCTCCCAGAGACTTCAGTAGTTTTGAGGAAATGTTGTCTACTCCAGGAGCCTTTTTTGGACTTGGGTTTTTAAGTGATCTGTCAAAATCTTCTCTCAGTATAGTATCTACTATTTCATTTTCATCTACTACCTCTTTCCTTTCTACAATATTGTCTCTAAGTTCGTTTCCTTTGTAGAGCCCCTCCATATATTCTCTCCACCTTTCAGCTTCCTCTTGTTTGGTGAGAGCTGGTTTCCCATCTGAGTTCTTTATATTCATACAGCTGCTTTTCTTATCTCCAAATGTATCTTTTATTTCCCTGTAGGCAGTATCTATTTTTGCCCTAAATTTATTAAAATGTCTGTAATTCCTTTATAGCCGCATGAAGAGATACATTCTCGAGCATGTACCTAAAAAACAAATAATTTTATTCGCTATGACATATTTTCTATTTTTACCTGTATTAAAAGAGCTGCTAATTATCAGTACAGCTGAAGCCGAAAAAATTCTCAAAACACGATTACATTTCTGTAGATTTACAAATATCTGCAATGTGATGATTTACAGCACATCTTCGGTAGTAATCACAAGATCGAGGCTGTTCTGTGTTCCACCAAGTACAATTCAGATGTTATGCTCGCTGCAAGGGTGTCTTAACGTTATCATATAACAAAAGCCCCATACATAATTTTCTTTTAAAATGAAATGAATAATTTAATCAGATATATTAGTGTTCGTTGGCATCTATAGGCTATGTAACAGATACACTCAGGAATCTCAAAGAATAATGTGAGTGTTACCTTCAGATATCCTTGGAATAATAATAGTATGAAAATGGAATCTATGTTCTCGCTCTCTCTCTATTGTCTGGCTTTGTCCTGATCGGAACTATTGTATTGCAATGAGCATTACTAAGTATTTAATATCGTTATTCTGTCTACAAGATCTACTGATAAAATGCAAACTCAGGTACGCATTATCTGCTTTCTGTTCTTATTAATAAATCCCCTCAGTCAAAATTAATTTCAGTCATTTTTATTCGTTTAATTATTTTGCCAGTTCCTCCCTTTAATTACATGCTGTTTTCAGTTAAAGCCAACTATTACGACTATCGATGGTTCGGGTATTAGATATATAGAAATTATGTACCTCGTGTAGCTTGCCAGTACATATTTGAATTTATTCAATCTTTTTGCAATACTTATTGGCATAGAACCTGCCATCACCGTTACGTAGAGACCGGTTCGAAGTCTGATCAGCCGTTAGTACGTATCATTTATTACTACTATTCTTTCGTTCATAAAATTACTTTGATTAAAATTATGTTACACGGGGATCGAATCTAAATATTCCGAACCTCCATCCAATGTCGGCGAATAGTTATGCGGTTTAGAAACCATTTTATTACAGCTCATCAATGAGATCTTATACACCGCTGTGAAAGGTAACTATTCGTCGAATTCTGTGGGTAGCTTGTTCTGCAAAATACTTTAATCTTTTAGATGTTTGGCCATTTCATTTATTTTCATTTTTTTAATTACTGGTTCGTATAAACTGTAGGTTTCATTACTACTTGTTTTGAAAACTTTTCAATTACTTCAGTACGGCCTATTTTCCCTCCCAAAATAGTCAGAAAAGCAATAAGACTACAGTGTCAAGATAGGACTATCAGTGTGGAGTAGTATACATCGGTGAGACAGGTACACCATGTGATCAGAAGTATCCGGACACCCACCAAAAACATACGTTTATCATATTACCTGATTGTGGTGCCACCTCCTGCCAGTTTCTGCATATCCGCCACCTCAGTAGTCATCAGACACAGCGAGAGAGCAGAATAGGGCTCTCTGCGGAACTCACGGACTTTGAATGTGGTCATGTGTCTGGGTGTCACTTGTGTCATAAGTCTGTAAGCGAGATTTCCACACTCGTAAACATCCCAACGTCCACTATTGCTGATATGACTGGCAGGATGTATGGTGGCAGTTCACACTAGCACTATTTCACACAGTAGTCGAGCCTATGCCTTGCTCGCGCGGTCCCAGAGCGGAATTAGGGTGGATTATAAGTTTATTTCGCTCTGTAGTACTTGTAATCTTCCTTGGAAAGAGCGTTTTGAAAATAAAGTGTTCGATATGAGCATTTTCCAATCACTTTATCGAGAGAGGATCCCCACCTCACATGTCCTCGTTCAAGAGTTGCGAGACAAAAGCAGTGTATTACGTGCATATTGTTGTCTTTGAATACTGGTCACCCACGGGTTATTCTAT
The DNA here is from genome assembly GCA_026315105.1 of Locusta migratoria. NCBI lineage: Eukaryota > Metazoa > Arthropoda > Insecta > Orthoptera > Acrididae > Locusta > Locusta migratoria. Next base: position 22,264,179 of record CM048751.1, read on the forward strand.
TGCGCCTCTTCTCGGTGTTCCTGAAATGATCGTATGGAATATTTGTCCGGGAGATCCCACTTGGGATTATGATGATTAAAGTAATGTATTTGGTCAACACATAACAACCAGCCCCACCTGCCGGGAATCGAACCCGGGCCGCCTGCGTAGTAGGTAGAGACGCTGCCGTCTGAGCTACGGTGTTCCTGACATTTTGAACATCATCATCATCATCATCATCATCATCATTAGAGACTGATTATGCTTTTCAGCGTTCCGTCTGGAGCATAGTACTTCTAATAAAACTCCTCCATTATCCCCTGTTCAATGCTAACATTGATGCTTCGTCTGATGTTATGCTTTTTACTTCAAAATCATTCTTCACCGAATCTAAATACTTTCTTCTTGGTCTACCTCGACTCCTCTTACCCTCCGCTGCCGAGCTCATGAGTCTCTTAGGTAACCTTGCTTCTCCCATGCGTGTAACATGACACCACTATCTCAGTCTGTTCGCTCTAACTGCATCTATGATGTTCATTCCACCTCTACATTGTGAATAAGGTAACCTGTATTCACCCAACTTTCACCTGTTCTAACTTTGTTCTTTCACTCCCATTCAACAAAGTGGGTCGAAAGATAGAGCGGTGCACTGCTAACTTAGTTTTGGTACTTACTTCCTTCTTCCAGAAGAGAGTAGATAGCTAAGCACTCACTGCATCAGCTTTCCTACACCTCGATTCCAGTCCTTTCACTATGTTGCCATCCTGTGAGAAAATACATCCCAGGTACTTGAAACTGTCTATCTGTTCTAACTTTGTTCTTCCTATTTGGCACTCAATCTGCTTAAACCTCTTTCTCACAGACATTATTTTCGTTTTGGAGATGCTGATCTTCATATAATAATCCTTACACCTCTGATCGAGCTCTGAAATACTAGTTTGCAACCTTTCAATTGAATCGACCCTCACAAATAAGTCATCCACATATGCGAGACTGCTTATTGTGTTTTCGCCTATTTTAATTCCGCCCTGCCAGTCTACTGTTTTCAGCATATGATCCATGAATAATGATAACAACAGTGGTGACAGGTTACAGCCTTGTCTTACCCCAGAAACAACCCTGAACCATGAGCTTAATTTGTCATCTACTCTAACTGCTGTCTGACAGTCTACGAAAAGCCCTTTAACTGCCTGCAGACGTTTGCCTCCTATACCATAATCTTGTAGAACTGACAGTAGCTTCCTCCTGGGAACGCAGTCTTTTCTAGATCTATGAAACACAGACACAATTCCTTGTTCCACTCCTATCACTTTTCCATTACCTGCTGTAAGCTAAAGATTTGGTCCTGACAGACTCTAAGAGGCCTAAACCCACACTGATTTTCATCTAACTTGTCCTCAATGAATACTTGCACTCTCCTTTCAACAATACCTGAGAATATTTTGTCTACAACGCTAATTAAAGAGATACCTCGATAGTTGTTACAATCGTTTCTGTTTCCATCTTTGAAAATTTCGTCCAGTCATATGGAACCTGTCCCGATTCCCATGCCTTCTTAATTATCCTGTGTAATCATTTTAGACTTGATATTCCACTGTATTTGACGAGTTCCGGCTTAATTTCGTCAACCTCAGCTGCTTTGTTGCATTGTAATCTACTCACCATTTTCTCTACTTCCTCAAATGAGATCCTGTTTCCATCGTCGTTTCTATCGCATTCTACCTGAAAATCGGACACATCATTGAACGTTTCACCTAAATTGAGCAATTCTTCAAAATGTTCCCTCCATTTGCTCAAGGCATCCATATCATTGACTAGCAGCTTTCCTGACCTGTCCAAAACACTTGTTAATTCCTTCTTCCTTCCCTTTCGAAGATTGTTGATTACACTCCAATATGGTTTTCCCGCGGCTTGACCCAGAGTTTCTAGCTTATTTCCAAAGTCTTCCCATGATTTCTGCTTGGAGTCTGCAATTATCCGTTAGATTTCTTTCTTTCTTCAACATAACTTTCTCTATCTGATTCCTAGTAAGGAGCCATTTTTGAAATGCCTTCTTTTTCTTTTTACAGGCTGCCATGACTGTGTCATTCCACCAGGCTGTCTGCTTCTTCTTACCTTTATACACTACTGTTCTAAGACATTCTCTAGCTGTTTCCAGTAGTGTGTCCCTGTACCTTGACCATTCCTCTTCCAGTGACTGTAAATCATTACATTCAACTAACTGGTACCTTTCCGAGATCATTGCTATGTATTTATGCCTAATTTCCTTGTCTTGAAGCTTCTCCACTCTTATCCTTCTACACATGGACTTGACTTTCTGCTCTTTTGGCCTCACAAAACCAATTTCACTGCATATTAATTAATGATCAGTATCATCAAAGAACCCCCTGAAAACACGTGCGTCCTTGACTGTCTTCCTGAATTCCTGGTCTGTTATTATATAGTCAATGACAGATCTGGTTCCTCTTCCTTCCCAGGTATTGCGGTGACTGTCCTTATGCTTAAAGAAGCAGTTTGTGATAACTAAGCCCATTCTGGAACAGAAATCCAAGAGGTGTTTTCCGTTCCTGTTGGCCTCCATATCCTCTCGAAACATACCCATAACCTTCTGTTCGATTTCCTTTTCTGTCGTTGAAATCACCCGTGAGTAAAACACTATCCTTATCCTTCACTGTAACAACTACATCACTTAGTGCGTTGTAAAATCTGTCCATCTCATCTTGATCTTTCCCTTCACAGGTGAATACACTACCACAATCCTAATTTTCTTGCTGGAGATGGCCAAATCTATCCACATCAGTCGTTCATTTACATGCCCTATTGCAATTATGCTGGGTTCGATTGCTTTCCTGATGTAAAACCCTACACCCCACTATGCTCTTCCTACTTCAACTCCTGAAAGGTACACCTTGTATTCTCCGACTTTGTCCTCTTTCTCTCCCCTTACTCTAACGTCACTAAAAGCTAAAACATCTAACCCCATCTCTAACGTCACTAACAGCTAAAACATCTTACTTGAAGTCTCCGCCAGGTCTACCTTCTTTCCTGTGTAATCCCCATTGATATTAATAGCTTCCCACCTCATTCCAGATCGTTTGCCAAGTCGCATCTGAGGAGTCCCTGGTTTGTCAATTGGAGGTGGGACTCCATCACCTCCAAAGGTCCGAGGCATTTTGCTTTGATTGTTGCCAGCATGATATTGAAGTACCTGGGAAGCAGGTTGCTAGCCTTACTTGCCCAGGACTCCACTGGGTTTTACCCCTAACAGTTAAGGGACTAACCGGTGGATTGGTAGCCTTTGCCGTCTGAGCACAAAGGTGGCCACGACTCAGAATATGTCCGAGATGCCCAACCTTATTCCAAAGTAACTGGTATCCCAACTCTCAGGACCACTTACTTGCCACTCATACGTTGCCCGTAATTCATGAACTAGGACATGACTATACGAACCCACACCGTGAACCACTATTTGGATGGTGAATAAAATTCCTCGGTAAAAAGCCGCTCATTTTCTGGGAGTTCCGAGAAAAGAACACAGATCGTCTCCTGTGGCTCTGCAGACGGGAGGGTCACCGAGGGCAGCCCCTGCGGCCAAGATTGCCGAAAGGACGCGACGAGCGAAGCGCTGGAAATCGAATGAGGGCCCCTGCGAGGCGGGCCACCCGCACAATCTGCGCGGCTGCCCAGGGGACGGCCTCCTCCGCTTGTTATTCGCCGGCGGCGCCTCCGTAACAACCCACAGGGGTGCAGGAGGGGTAGCTCCCCACCAGCGGCGCCAAGGGCTCTGTACCGTCAAAGGCGCGAAAAACTGGCGTGGCCAGCACGTCTAGTGCCGAAACGTTAGCCCAGGCTCGCAGCATATTTTCGATCAGTTTATGGGTTAATTCGAAGCCGAAATCTGGAGATCAGTGGCTAACTATCTATCATATCCATTTCTCTCATTTGTGTGGCTTAAGAGTACATGTTACGTAAGAGTAACAGGTGACTGATAGTTTCAATTCAAAAGGAATAATTTCAGGTGGTGATAGGTGTGAATATTACAGAACCACTGTGGAATAGCATAGTGTTGTAAGACCCCTTCCCGCAATGCACGTGGTCGCTTCCCGTCGGAGGTTCGAGTCCTCCTCCAGGCATGTGTGTGTGTGTGTGTGAGAGAGAGAGAGAGAGAGAGAGAGAGAGTGTGTGTGTGTGTGTGTGTGTGTGTGTATGTGAGTGCGTGTATTACTCTTATGTTAGTTTAGTTTAAGTAGATAGTGAGCCTAGGGACTGATAACCAGGGTCCCATCGATTCACATACATTTGAAAATGTGTTTGTTACAGAACTGTCAGAATATAAAGTCATGCTTTCCAAATTCCAGCATGAACTATATGCAGAAGAATGGAAAAACTTGTAGAAGTCGATTTCGGATAAGATCAGTACAATTGAATTCATGAGGTAGGTATATGTAGTGGTTACAGCTGCATAACGTATTGCGGCACCAGCATGAGTTGTAACTATTACCTCTACATCTGAGTCCATATTCGACCAGCCACCTCATGGGGTGTACTGAAAGCTGCTATACGTTGAAATGTTGTTGTTCTTTTCATCATTTATTATTTATTACGTCAACTGAATGTTGTCCGTCATTTTTAAGTTCTATTACTTTTTCTGCAGATAGCTCATTAATATGCAAATGAATAAATTGTAATTAAATTAACCATCATCACAAAACAATCAAGTTATTCAAGGGTCGTTACTATTTTTTTATTATTATTTTAAAAAAAGAGACAAAATTATTAAAAATATGAATCTGAGAATTTACTGAGCCTAACTGAAAGAAGTGGTGACCATAGTCTAATCTCACTTATATTTATTTTGTGAAATTGCGTGTTTCCATACACTGTTCTTGGAAGCTCACAAATCCCCTGACCTAGCTAACATAGACAAGAGATAACCCCTCCAAAATATGTGAGAGGTGGTTGAAATCAGGTACACGATGTTCATAAATAGTTACTATATTTAACAATAATTATGTGCCAAGTTACCAAAAACATGACATGCATGAAAAAGTGTCAATTCATTTAAAGGAAAAAATCATACAAAAAATAATGACTTGAAATAGCACAAACAAAAATTATCTAATGATCGGAATACTTTTTACAGAATAAAGGACAACATCTTAACACCAAAAGATAAAGTACAAGTTCGACTGGCTATAGTCATAAATTTGTTGTGTTAACCTATAAAAAAAGTATTTAAAAGTCAGTAGAAGGTTAAGTACTGAAACAGACACGCTCGATTAAAGTCGACTATGACAACCACGCAAACTCACATCTACGTCCCACCTATGAACCATCATTCAATGATCTTTTCACTATTTATGCGTTGGCGCTACTTTACCGTATACAGTTGAACAGTATCACCAATGTCGAAGGGCCGCTGATGGAAGAGCAGGCTGATGAATGCGATCGCGAATGGGAACTTATCTACCCGATCGGCGAGGCAATTACTAATGTATTCGAGCTACGAAAAAAATACAGCAATTTTACAACCCAGTGGTGTATGCTGATATTCAAGAACAGTAAATTATCCTGATTACGATTGAGCTTGTTCTAAAACAACACCCACTTCAGAATATTTACAAGTTTCTCAGTATAACTGTGAATGTGAGCAGCAATCACACAGACGTTATCTAACACTGTGCAATGGGCACAAAAATTCTAAGTCCACTGACTCGCAAGGTCCGAAAACTTCTGAGTCCTTGCCGCAACTCCTCGCTGCTACCAAGAGGTCCGAACCGTCCGGTGGCCTCCACGCTTCTCTCATCTCTTTCTCTAACACAACGCTCTCCCCAAGAAAAAACTTTCTTTGGCCAGCAGACTCCACCCAAATGTGACGTCAAGCCAGTAAGAGAGAGGACCTAATGGTCTCGACAATCAAATCAATTTGCTATTGTTAGCGCTACTAAGCTCCTCCCACTCGAAACCTTTCCCAGGCCTGAGACTCACGTATGCCACAGTTCCCAGAAACAGCGTGAACTTTTGTGTTTTACGATAGGCATCTCCAAACGGCTAAATTATTTCATTATCGCATGGGCGCCCGCTCCCATCGTGAGCGCTCCATCCTATCTTCTCTCGAGAACCCTCAGCAACCCACTCCTCACCAACGTCTCGCCGGTAAAAGTCGTAAAGTTTGGCGCCAGCCGACCGCGAGGGTCCAGGCCACGTACACAATGCTGCCCGCCCCGCTTTTCCATCGACTCACCAGAGAGACCGAGTGAGCCCGGGGCGGCTCTCTCTCCCCAACCCCCGGGGCTGGGCGACATCCTGTCCAGTATCTTTATACACCACTGGCCGCGAAACAAGGGCAGCATTCTCTCCCACGTTTTTCGCTGGTGGCGGCAAGCGCCTAAAAACAATTACCCAGGTGGCTTATTCCAAATGTACCAAAATCATGCAATGATCATTTCTATCATCTGGCATTAAGAATTTGGAGAAATTAGAATACGAAGAACCCAACATGCAATTAAATAGACAGACTAAATGAAATTGGAAAATATGAATATAAATAGTATTACTACCTCTCAACGTAACACTGTTTATTCCTCCTGTTCCAGTGACGTATGGTTCGCGAAAAAATATTAACAAACCATAAATCATTGTTGACAGACGTATTTTGTATCGATATATACATCAAAGATATAAATCTGAAGGTGGGGCATTGAATTAAACTTTTTGCCATTCGAACTCGATAGCTCCTCGATAGGCGGGCGCTATATCACTAAGCCACCGTGACTTAATGGGTACAGCGAATTCACGGATTATCTTACGGCTCATCTCGTACACCACTAACTTTATTCCGTCTTGTCAGCGGCTAATTGGCTTATTGGGATAGCGCCAGCATGGTAAGTAGAAGCCCCTGGCTTCGAATCCCGGTTGTGGCACAAATTATAATTCATATATATATATATATATATATATATATATATATATATATATATATATATATATATATATGTCTCCAGACCGGAAACTGGTTTGATGCAGCTCTCCACCCTACTGTATCCTGAGTAAGCCTCTCCATCAAACCTCATAAGAATGGCACCGTACATCCATTTCAATCTGCTTACTGTATTCGTCTCTTGGTCTCCCTATGCAATTTTTACCCCAAACACTTCTTTACTATGCTAAATTCACGATTCCTTGGTGTCTAAGAATGTATCGTACCAATTGATCCTTCTTTTAGTCGAGGTATGTCAGAAATTCCTTGTTCTGTACCTCCTCATTAGTTACGCGATCCACCGCCCAATCTTCAGCGTTCTTCTGTAACACCACATTCAAAAGCCTCTGTCCTCTTCCTGTCCGCACTATTTATCATCCATGTTTCATCCATACAAGCCTGCAGAAAGGACTTCCTTACGCTTAAATTAATATTCGATGTTAGCAAAATTCTCAATCAGAAACGCTTTTCTTCCCATTGCCATTCTGCACTTTATATCCTCTGTATTGCAACCATCATGTGTTATTTTACTGCCCAAGTAATAAAACTCATCTACCACCTTTATTGTTTCGTTATATAATCCATTTCCTTCAGCATCGCCTGATTTTCTTAGACTGCACTCGATTACCCTTGTTTTGCTCTTGTTAATGTTCATCTCGTATGCACCTTCCAACACACTGTTCATTCCGTTCAACTGCTCTTCCAGGTCCTTTGCTGTCTCTGAAAAATTACATTGTCATCGGCCAAAAGCAATGGTTTTATTTCTTCACTCTGAACTTAAATTCCTTCTCCAAATTTCTCCTTGCTTTCCTTTATATCTTGCTCAATGTACAAACTGAATAACATTGGAGAAAGTCTACAACTATGTCTTACTCGCTTCCCAACCTCTGCATCTCTTTCATGTCCTTGAACTCTGATAACTGCTGTCTGGTTTTTGTAGAAGTTGTAAATAACATTCCTTATATTTTACCCCTTCTGACTTCGGAATTTGAAAGAATGTATTGCAATCAACATTGTAAAAAGCTTTCTCGAAATCTACGAAAGTTAGTAATGTAAATTTTTCCTGTCCACAATCGAAGGTAAGTCGTGAGTATTGCCTCCCGTGTTCCTGCATTTCTCCTGAATACGAACTGATCTTCCCTGAGGTCAGCATCTATCAGCCTTTCCATCCTTCTGTAAATAATTCATGTTAATATTTTGCAACCATGACATATTAAACTAATTGTTCTGTAATTTTCAAATCTGACAGCGCCTGATTTCTCTGGAATGTGGATTATTACATTTTTTCTTATAGTCTGAGTGCATTTCGCTTACCTCATACATCTTACTCAACAGGTGAAATAGTTTTGTCATAGGTCTCGCAGAGACATCTGTTGCTCTGAGGGGCTCTGTGGCCTCATCTACTCCAGGGGCCCTCTTTCGACTCCGTTCTTTCAGTGCTCTGCCAAATGCATCTCTCAGTACAGTATCTTATATTTTATATTCGTCTACTTCCTCTTCCCTTCCTACAATATTGTCTCTAAGTTCATTACCTGTGTAGAGTTCTATACACTCTTTCCACCTTTCAGCTTTACCTTCTTTGCTGAGGACTGGTTTCCAATGTGAGTTCTTTATATTCATACAGCTGCTTTTCTTTTCTCCAAATGTCTCTTTTATTTTCGTGTAGGTCGTATTTATTTTGCCCCTACTTAAACATTCTTCTACTGACTTGCATTTGCCTTCTAGCCACTCCTGCTTAGCTATTTTGGACTTCCTGTCAATTTCATTTCTTAGTCGTATGTACTCTATTTTGCCTGTGTCATTTACCGCATTTTTTTTTCCATTTTCTCCTTTCATCGATTAAATTTAGTATTTAGTGTGATATCCAAGGATTATTTGTAGGTCTTGCTCTGATATATATCGATACAAAAATATGATTGCCTGTATGTCTCCTTGCGGGCCCTAATCTCCTTGTGGTCTCTTCACCGTGTGTTTATGTACTGTAACCGCTTTTGGCCAACCACACTGCCCTCCTCGGGTGCTATATAGAAACGGGTAGCTGAATCTGTCTACAATATAATGCCATTGGTAAGATACCTGGCAATTTGAAATTTGGATTCAGGACAAGTGTAGAAACAAGTGTCACACGTTACAACCTACCTTTGAAGACTCGGTACTCAATACATCCGCAGCTGCGGTAGTGCATATATTAAAGGAAACTCCGCTAACAGCGGTTATAGTAACAGTTCTTATCGCAGTTTGGAGTCATTCCCGCTCGGCAACCTAATGATGTTGCTCTAGCCAACAAAACTGGTGAATAAAAATTGGTTATGTGACAGCTGTTACGAAATTCTGCAGTAACCTGTATTAGAATACGGAAAGGCAAGTGTACGTTTGTAGCTTTTGTAGACATGGAAAAAGCTTTTGACAACATCAAATGGAATACACTCCTAAAATTTCTGAAGAAGGAGGGGTAAAATCTAGGAAATCATAAGTTCTGAAACCAGAGAGTTGTTAAAACAGACAAAGGGCTTGAAATGGACTCTGGCAAACGTGTAATAAAGAGTTGTAGACATTCTCCAACGTTATTCAATCTGTACATCGAGCAAGTAGCAAAGCAACGGAAGGAGAGATTTATAAACTTATGTAAGTTCAAAGAGAAGAAATACAAACTTTGCGATTTTCCAAAGACGTTGTAACTTCGCAGCAGACAGCAAAGGATCTAAAAAGTAGTTGAAGTGATAGAGCAATGTCTGGAAAGGAGAGTATAAGACGAACATTAACAAGAGAAAAACAAAAGTTGATTATGGAAAAAAGATCGCTTATAATCTCTATTTAGACAAGTTTCGGCAGATTTAACTGCAGTCTTTCGAGCTCTCATTTCATTTACTACATCAAAACAACAAATTTTGAAAGTATATTTATTCACCAACATTATTGTTAGTTTTCATAATAAATTACTTATCAGATAGCCCCAAAACTATGACAAACTTTTAAATTAAAATTACAGGGATGTAGTCAAAGCTGATGCGAAAGGAAATAGATTAAGAAACGAGACAACAGAAGTAGTAGATAGGTTTTGTGATTTGGGAAGCAAAATAACTTTTGAGGTCGGGGTATAGAAGATATAAAAAGCAGAATGACTTTGGGAAGAAAAGCATTTCTCAAGACGATACATTTGTTAACATCGAAAATTGGTTTATGTGTTAGAAATGTTTTCTGAAAGCATATGTCTTGAGTGTTATCCTGTATGGGAGTGGACGGTAAGCAGTTTGAACAACAAGAGGATACAATCTTTATAAAATTGCTCCTACAAAAGAATGCTAAAGATGAGGTGGGTAGATCGGGTAACTACTGAGAACGTAAACAGAATTATGCAGAAAAGGTATTTAGAATGAAAGAAGGACACATTTTTACTACCAAGGTACTGTCAATGTAGTATTGGATGGAAGTGTGGGGGATAAAAATCGCAGAAGAAATCCAAGAGTCGATTCCATTGAGCAGGTTGAAATGCATGTGGGTTAACGATGTTGTGTAGAGTTTGAACGGCTTTACCAGGACAGATTACCGTGGAGATCTGATCAAAACAATGTCAAAATTTTTTATCGCGTTTTAGCTTTTTAAGTTAAGGCATTTTTAGTGGAATAGTTTGTTGTTTCTGTTGTCACCTGCATGTCGTTCCTGTCATCCAGATGTAGGTTGATTCACACTATCACTTTACCTACGGAACCTGAATGCATATTAACGTTCGAAATTTGTCCCGTAAATTTTTTATATACACTGTGTCAACGTTTGTGAAGTATTATAACTCCTCTGTCCCTGGCCGTAACCGTTTTATCGAATCGTGTATTTTCACTTGGTAACTTCCATGGTACCTTTCGTATTTCAAATGTTTGAATGCCTGCAGATGCCAGCAAAAACGCGAAAAACTGAAGATTCTTCGCACCAAATAGGCGAAACGCGTCTGGATAAAACAGTAATAAACTGCATGAGGATTAAGGCGTTTTTATTTGCAAGAATATACCTATAGTATGTTATGTATGAGTGACAATCTTGAGCAAATTCATATTTAACTAGTATTTTGTGAATCAATGAATGAAATAACCGACTGTATAAATAGGAAAACAGAGGCTAGTGTCGGAAGCTAAAGAGATATTATTAAAAAACTCTCTTTATAAGTTCATCTCTATGGAACACAGCGAGTAACGTCAGCTGTACTATTAAGTTCAAAGTATGAAATTATTGTTTCGTTTTCAGAATCCATGACCAGCATCGGAGTCAGATTATTGATTTATGAATTGTGCAGCTTTCGAAGGTTTTATTTATTTTAGCTATAATCCTGTGCAAACCATGAAATTACCTTTTAAAAAAAGGGTTGTTTTTGAGTTCACAAACGATTTGTCCGTTTGTAATCGTTAGCGTCAAAACAAAAAGAATAAAAAGAGGTTTCTTAAAAACCTTTCAACCTCTCCCCAAACTAACCTGACACAACGTGTCACCTTCTGAGACAGTTTTAAATACGATGGTTGGAACTTATATAGAGGCAACTATTTATTCACAACCAATACAAAAGCGTTATATATTTTCACGTTACTGTCTTTCAAAGTAGTCACCACTGTCGTCAAGAACCTGTTACCAGTGATGTGGAAGGCGTAATACACCGTTAGACCGGTCTGTTTATAACCCTACCCGTCCTACAACACCGGTTAGTAATATGATAATTAGAAAAATGACCCGTGTGCCTAATTATCTTAATTTGGTGGAAAAGCTATCGGTAATGAAGCCGATGATGTAGTGGTAGTTATAAGCGGAACGTTGCTGTACATCTTTAGTAGACAACAACGATCGATAGGAATAAAGAAAGTGGGAAGTAAAATTTGGAATAAAAATGATCAATGTTTAAATGAAAAAAAAATGCGGAACAAACGGAACACAGGGATAAATTTAGAAAAAGTGAATAACTTATTGATTTACGGTCGCCAGCTCGATGTTCGAGCAAATAATTTGGTGGGATGTCAATAATGGAAAAGTTAATTAAAAACGTGAAAAATTACGTAAAATTTGGGTGGGCAGAAAGTCAGAGTGTGCGGGTCAAATTCGGTACAAAAGACACTGACAATATACTAATTACTGAGAAACAGTTCACTAACACAGGGTTCAATGTAAGACAGCGAAATGCCAAAGCCGCGCAAATGCAACATGCAGCAAATTATGCAAAATTCTCACCTTAATACTTACTATCTACAGCTTCAAATAATTAATTGTTTATATAAGTACCAGAAATTATTCTATAGCGAGTATGCTATGCGCTTTAGCAATAATCAAGTTGTAACTGAACTATTAACTATACTAATGGCAAGCTCAAAAAATTAATTAATGACTTGTCGTGATAACACTGAATATTTAGAAAAGAACCATTTAACCTTCTGATTAACTTTTGCTCTATCTTTAACCGGGAATTATTAGCATTCAAGCACTTTTACACTGTTATTGAAATATCTTTTGAAATTGAAAGTTTCGTTCAACTTAACAAACCTATCGATCAGCAACACTGGCATAAGCTACGTTTAGTAATACTTTTCTGAACAAATTTTTTTATTAATTACTGTCTCATTGTCTTTAATGACTCTGATTTTTAGTTTTCTATAACTTTGTGAATATCCTCGGAAAAACAATGGATGAGGAAGGAACCTGTCTGGACAATGACTATGGTTAATGATTTTTAAACACAGGTTCACAAATAACAGTGTTCGCTATTGAACAATCATCACTAATACGCTGGTTAGCTGTACATGCTAAGACAAACTGGACAGATCTTACTGAATTTGGTGAGTGCGACGTGGTGCTGCTGATTGAAGACTGTTGCCACTTAACAATTGGCAAACACAGGCTCTTCTTGGCGACGAATGTTAATTACAATTTAGGGCCCACAGCATTCCTCTTGATGCATTTATTAATTATCTGAGCTGTGGCCGTATGAATAAATAATATTGCCTCTTCGCCGTCTCCTCAACTAGTGCCAATCCATGTACTTGTTCCGTACACCACTGAGCGCACTGTCAAAAGTAATGCGTCTGTCCTCCGCTACTTCTCAACAACGACTCCTTCTCGCTGTGCGCCTCTGCGCTACCAGCGATAAAAAACTCCCTACTCAAAGATGATTCTATACAATAGCAAAGCCCTTGCTAACCCAGCGTGTCTACTACATTTACAATATTTTTGACATACATGGAAATTAGCAGGACAATGCAAATATATCACAGAAACAAAATATACAAATACATAATAAATTACAAAAAATACAAATAATGAGGAAAATGCATAAAGCATCGTTTTATATACCACCCTGTACGCACACATGACCGGGAAGCACCGTTGGTCACTGTGTTGTTGTGTCACATGTTCTGTTGATGGTGCGAATGGAGCGATCTGCTGCCCGTTGAATCTCTGAAACAGTTCTGAATCAATGCCACGAATTGGTTTCTTCATCTTCGAAATCAAATCAAAGTCTCAAGGACTTACGTCCTGTGAGTACTGTGGATAGTACAGTACTTCCCAGTGACATCGACAGTACAGAGCAGCCACAGCTTGCGCTGTATGCGCCCGCGCATTTCAGGGCAAAATGATGGGTTAGTTGCGCATAAAATAGATCACTGTCCACTAATGCGGCAACACTACGCACTTCTTCTTCAGAGACACTATATCGACTTACCCGATGCATGTCTGCCACATTCTGCCGAGCTTCGTCGAAGGCTTTTGCCCAACATGCCACTGTTCTGTACGGTAATGCCGTACGCCTGTTGAAGATCTTGATTACACTGTCGTGCTGTACGACCTCCGGCACATTCAATCTTGATCCAACTTCGTTGTTTCTATTTAGAAAACTTAGTGACACCGTTATTTTAGACCGCTCGCCCACTAGTGACTGTGTCTCCCTCGATTCTGCGCATGCCAGTGACATGGAGGGGAGAGTCAATTTGCTACATGTTCTATCAGCGACCATAGTAAATTCCATTGCATAGTGTCACCACAGAAATGTTGTCACTATTTAAGTTTCAACCCCAGTATACAGTCAATTCGTAATGCAATTTTTGTTATCTTCCTTACATTATTTCCATTAAAGGACTCACTGATTTTAAAATAGAATAATAAACTGATTATGAGAAGAACAGAATAAAAGCTATGTAAATTGCGCAAAACCAAATAAAATTACTAGTCGCAAAATCTGATAACGCATGGCGGTAATCTGTAGATTTTTAACATTTTAATTGTTTAATTTTAATTTAATAGTAGTCCATTTTTGTTTGTGTGTCTGCTTACCGCCGGCCGCGGTGGCCGAGGTGACTGAGGCGCTCCAGTCACGGTCAGCACGGCCACTACGGTCGGGGGTTCGAATCCGCCCTCGGGCATGGATATTTGTGCCGTCCTAGTTTGTAAGTAGTTCATAAGTAGTTTGTAAGTTTAGGGACTGATGACCCCGTAGTTAAGTCCCATAAGCTTAACAAACATTTGAACATTTTTTTGTCTGCTTACCCCCTTCAAACTAGTCTCAGCTTCGTTAGAAAAAAAAATACAATCTGAAATTCCAAGACAAAGGGGATCTATGTAAAGTGAGAATCCGTTTCTGTTGCGAAGAGTTACTGTTGTCAGTGAAAATGGCAATGGCTTGACTTTCCTGTAACTCTAGGATTTACTATGGGAGTGAATTTCAAGGCGTAAATTTCAGTTATCCTTTAAAACGCACACAAAGTAATGTGTCGAGGTGGAAGACAGTACTCTCTCGACGAAAAGTTCGGAGACAATGCGGAGTATTTTATGACTGCTATGAAATACAGGCCATGCTACACAGGTTTAAGCTGTGGCCCAGCGGAAGCGACAACAGTAGGGATTACAGAGAAAGCGCGCGTCACGTTGTCCAAGAATATCACGAAACTTTCCTATCCTCCGCAGCAAGTTCTGCCCGTCAAGCTCCTCTTATTGACGACTAACTGAAAATCTGCCGTTCCCGGCTATGTAATTATTCCATTCTGCTATTATATTATCTTTCTCTTACTCATCTGTACATTGTCACCTGTCGCACTCTGTCCACTTGACCTCTATCTGTAGTGATTTTGAAGCCTGTAGCTTCTTTCTCACTTAGCTCAATCTTTATGTCGTCATTTCTACAGAACAATGGAGTATACAATCATGTAATTTTCCATGGGCGTTCAATGGAATATTAGGAAACTGCGACTGAATTTTTTTGTGAATAGAGTTTGGTAGTGAAGACGTTGCGAATTAAAACTTTTCCTCTGAGAGGGAGGTTAATCATGGCGTCATATCTCCTCAACAACAATTATTACCTAGTGGTAAGGAGTATGCGTTCATTGTTGCCTGATGCAGCAGGTTTTCCAAGCATTTAATTATTTCTGACGTCATAGCTCCTGATCTACGTGTTGTCCGAGATCCTTACACCCATGGCGACCTTCCTCTTGGTTTGATGTGTGTCCTACATTTCATCAAGATTGGAGTAAACCTGTTGATTTGTATGTTATACAAACACGCGGGTTTTTTATGTAAAGACGAAGAAGATGTGGTATCTTTATTGACAGGCAAAAGGCAGTATGAGCCGTCGAAAGTGGAGACTAATTTGATGGACTCTGTCTGCGTCGTTTTTCGTATGTACATTGTAGGAAGAACGATAAAGTACCTAAAACAGGACTGCTCGATTCGAGAATAGGTATAACACAGAATGAATAGGCGAATAGATGAGAGAGAGAATGCCTTAATGCTGATATTACCACATACACGGCAGGAAAAAAAATTAGTAGAAAAATTTGATCTGATTATGCTAGATGCCACCTGGAGAATAGTAAACGCACTGATAATGGTTTTAACACAACCCAAAATGATTTTATTCAAAATGCCTTTGCACCTAAAAATCGAAGAACATACATTACTAATGACTTTGCGTGATTATGGAATATCTCCCCAATTGTGCGACTGGAATCACGTTTTTCTATCAGAAAGAACAAAGCTCGTAGTAATTGACGGTAAGTCATCGAGTAAAACAGAAATGATACCTGGGGTTCCCCAGGGACGCATTACAGGCCCCTACTATTACTTGTGTTTATAAATCATTTAGGGCCGCGGTGGAGTAGCCGAGCGGTCTAAGGCGCCTCGCTGCGGAGCGCGCGGTTGCTCGCCGTCGGAGGTTCGAGTTCTCCCTGGGGCATAGGTGTGTGTGTTTGTCACATGTTCAAATGTTTGTAGAGCTTATGGAACTTAACAACGGGGTCATCAGTCCCTAAACTTACAAACTACTTATGAATTAGCTAATACTAAGGACGGCACAAGTATCTATGTCCGAGGGGGGGATTCGAACCCCCGACCGTAGTGGCCGTGCAGACCGTGACTGGCGTGCCGCAGATCGCTTGGCCACCGCGGCCGGGGTGTGTTTGTCCTTAAGTTAGTTTACCTTAGTTTTAGTAGTTTGTAAGCTGTGGACTGATGACCACGCAGTTTGATCCGATAGATTCACAGACATTTGAACATTTATTTGATAAACGATTTAGGAGACAATCTGAAATAGCTCCTTTAGACTGTTTGCGGGTGATGCTATATTAAAAGCAAGTGCAAAGCGATTCAGACAATATTTCTACATGGTACGATAATTGGCACTTAACACTAAAGAATGAAAACTGTGAAGTAATACACATGACCACTAAAAGAAATCCGCTGAACTTCAATTGCACGTAAAATCTGTCAAACCTTAAGGACGTAAATTCTACCAGATACCTAGGAGTTACAATTTCGAATAACTTATACTGGAGAGAACAGATTGAAAATATTTTGGGAAGGCGAACCAATGATTACGTTTCATTGTCAGAACGCTTCGAAGATGCACCAACTCCACCAAGGAGACTGCCTACATTACATTTGTGCGTCCTCTCCTGGAGTACTGTTGCCCAGTATGGGACCCTCACCAGGTGGGATGGAAGACATTGAGAAGGTTCGGAGAAGGGCAGCCCGTTTTGTTTTATCACGTTACACGGGTGGGGGGGGGGGGGGAGGGAACGTCCCGGAAATGTTGCACGATTTGAGGTGTAAATCATTAAAAGGACGACGTTATTCGTTGCGGCGGGTTCTATTTCCGAAATTTCAATCACCGACTTTTACTTGTGAATGTGAAAATATTTTGCTAGCACCCACCTATGTAGGGAGACATGACCACTCCAATAAAATAAGAGAAATCAGATAGGAACGATCTAAGTGTTCTTTCTTCCCCCGCGCTATTAGAGAATGGAACGGTAGAGAAAGGTTATGAAAGTGGTTAATGAACCCTCTGCCAGGCATTTAAATGTGATTTGCAGAGTATTCAAAATGTTCAAATGTTTGTTAAGCTTATTGGACTTAACTACGGGGTCATCAGTCCCTAAACTTACAAACTACTTATGAACTACTTACGAACTAGGACGGCACAAATATCCATGCCCGAGGGGGGATTCGAACCCCCGACCGTAGTGGCTGTGATGACCGTGACTGGAGCGCCTCAGTCACCTCGGCCACCGCGGCCGGCAGCAGAGTATCTGTGTAGATGTAGATGTAGACGTTATCTCAGGGACGTGTTGCAATGGAGAAATCAAACAACACAAAGAAGCTGCTCACTGAAGAGTAAGCACTATCTTCTTTCCGTTCCTTCCGCACCTCGTGTAGTGGGGTCAACTGCATTTGCGCAATGTAACCTCCAGGTTTCTGCCAAAAGCTTGGGATATCTCTGGCAATATGCTCACACTCTTTCATTCATATACACCGAGTCCTCATTGTGCTGTGTTGCTTATCGGGTTCTACAGAGCCATCTGTTACTGTTGTAGCGAATGTTTTTATGAAATATGAACGGAATTTGTTCACTTCAAGGACTCACACAAATACTCAAAGTGAGGATTCCGACATCGTGTTCCTGGAAACCCCACTATTCATTCCTGTGACAGCTCGCTCTATAGAAAGAAAGACCTTTCCGGGAAATATAATATTAATTGCTACTGTCAGAAAGTTCGACAGTTTCGTTCCTCCCGTTCGTACTTTCACGTAGTAAATCGTTATTAATTACACGATTTCGCTGAGTCGCGCTAATAAATCTAAGTGTGGCGAGAGGCACTGGCTCGCGAATGAATTATTTTCGCCTACAACGAGCAATACATACAGAACATCGCAGCAGATCCCTTATTGCAACCCGTATAATTGCAATACTGCCCTGATTTTTTTATTTTCCACGCGCGGTACCGAATAACGCAATCAAAGCTTTTTTTTCTGTCGCACATCCGCGTATTATTGGGAGTAAGATTGTAAAATGCTAAATCCTGCCGAAATCAGAATTCATGGTTTTTCATTACGGTACCCGTGCGACCATAATGGAACGAAATCGCCAGACCGTATGGGTCCTAAGTTATTTATTACCGTGGAAACGGCTGTGAACTGCAGGATCGATTCGCTTGTTGGAAATCCAACACGTGGCGATGACCCTCCGTGCTTTGTTGCATTGCCTGTTTGGCGCAGTACTCGATGAGTCCAACACAAAACAGAAGTATAATTTTTTAACAAGTGTCACAGTTTTTCCGTCTTATGCTCAAAGCACTTAGAAATATTGTTTCACACCAGACGCGTTTCGCTTTTTGTTTATAAAGCAACTTCTGTGGTTTTGCAAACATCGATACATAGGTCTGTACAATTCGTTTTGCATTTATAGATCAAAAATAGTTTTAACTTCAACACACACGTACTTCCAACAAGGTATAGTCTACTACTGCATGGTGTTGATATTTTCTCTATGCATATACAGGGTTATCCCTCTCAACTTTCTCAACGTTAATGTATCTGAAAAGTGTCTCGCTTGAGTCTTCCGACGCTCTAGCTGAAAATTTCAAGTATATGTAACGTCAATTTCAATTCGTATTTGCTCCGGACGTAATTGATTTATCGCGATGAAACTAACGCCATTCAAAAATGTTCAAATGTTTGTAGAACTTATGGGACTTAACTACGGGGTCATCAGTCCCTAAGCTTACAAACTACTTATGAACTACTTAAGACTAAGGACGGCACAAATATCCATGCCCGAGGGGGGATTCGAACCCCCGACCGTAGTGGCAGTGCAGACCGTGACTGGAGCACTTCAGCCTCCTCGTCCACCGCGGCCTGCTAACGCCATTAGTTTGCGATTTTCAGTCTACTGATTGCCTAAGAAATAAAATGGAGTATCCATTTAAAAAAACATAACTTGGTCTTGAAAATAATACTTGTTTACATTTTAGGCCGTCTCATAGTGCTTACTTTGATAAGTCTCTACCCCTACGTTCATGACCGTGGAGGTAATTTTTCAGTATCTGAAGACTTCCAGGGACATTTTCGTTGAGAAATTTGAGACACCCTGTGGAAGACATATTCTTCATCTCACTATATATTCAATTCATTTATATGCACGGTGTGAAGAATAACAAAACGGAATTGTCATTTATCATGATGTCCAAAATTAAAATTTTTACTGAGTAGTGTTCTTAAAATGGTATAATAAGAATTTCGAAACAGCGGACACATAACGCAGACTATTTCACCGAATATCTAACTAATTTCTCGAACAAGGAAATGTTCAAATGTTTGTTAAACTTAAGGGGCATAACTGCGGGGTCATCAGTTCCTAAACTCGAGAAAGGAAAAGGATATTGTTGTGTTCCAAAATTTAAAGAAAATTTCGATATCGCCTCTGAATGTCATATGCCGCTAAGGATGAGCTAAAATAAGTCTACTATTACTTTACAAAGTGTGGTTTTCTTATTGCAATCTGTTTAACACATATTGCAGTAGATTACTTAATTTGATGCAGTACATTAACCCTTTATTTGGAAATGTTGTTCTCAAGCAACATCAATATTTGCGCGTGGTTTTTTGAAACATATTTCAAGTTTCATCCTTGGATGGGTAACAGTGCTTGAAACTAACATTTAAGCTCTCCAATAATGTGTTGTCTCGTTGTGTTTTGCGAAAAGTTTAGCAATAAACTGAATTCTTGGCGGACACTCCAAGGATAAGATTCCGAGATACATGTTTGTTTCAGTTTTGTGACGACATTTTTCGTGATACATGGAAAACTGCTTATAAACGCGAAAGCGGAAGTTGCTTTATTATGGAATATTGTTGTAGCGTTTTTATGTGGGAGACTGGCAATGGACTTATATTTATTGGGATTAGGAGGCCTAGTAGGCCACAATAAAATGGACAGTAAATCCAAACGAAGAGAAAAAACAGCATCTCCTGTCCAGTCAATAATGTACAGTTTGACAGAGATGACAATATCTTGTCACTTGACACATTACTGTCTTCAGAGGCACTTGACTGTAAAATGTCTAAATCTTGTAATTGTTCTGGACTTTGCTTCAAAAACGACTTGTTTTCACATGTTTCACATGAAATATTCCAAGAAACAATAATTTCTGCAGTCTTAAGAACAACACTGTAGTATTAATACTGTGTCACCATGTGAAGGTTTTGGGCAAACTTACGTACAAACCAAAAACTATATTTTGAAAGAAATCTGTTCACATGGAACTAAACATTTAATTTAAGTAACAAAATACTTTTTCTTGTCGTGATTTCTATGTGCGGCCAATAAAGGGATAACTGTGGCTTTATCGAAAGAATATATGAAAGTGTAAGATGGTGAAAACCACTTTTTTTCGCAAAGTAGATTTGTTAAAATGGAATGTTAAGCTTCACAACGGCTGGAACCCAGTCTGTAAGCGTAATTTGCGTTTTGGTACCCAAAGATCAGGCTTTTTGTGGTGTATTGTAATAACGAATAAAACATTGGAACATGGAAAAATAGAGATTGTTGATAAATGTCTGCAAAATTTATTGTTAAAAATTTCTACGATTAGTTATTTACATATCTGAGGCCCAAAGCGGAAAAAAGGCTAAAACAGATTTTTTTAATTTTATGAATATATGAAAGTATAAGATGGTTAAAACCACTTTTTTTTCGCAAAGTAGATTTCTTAAAATGGAATGGTAAGCTTCACAACGACTGGAACCCAGTCTCTAAGCGTAATTTGCGTTTTGGTACCCAAAGATCAGGTTTTCCTGGTGTATTTCAATAACGGTTAAAACATTCGAACATGGAAAAATAGAGATTGTTGATAAATGTCTGCAGAATGTATTGTTAAAAATTTCTACGATTAGTTATTTATATATCTGAGGTCCAAAGTGGAAAAACGGCAAAAACAGATTTAAAAAAATATTTTGTGCATAAATATGGTAACTTTACTCCTGTAGATCTAGATAAAGTTATATAAAAATTAATAAGTATTTCGAGAGTATTAGGAACATACTGTAAAATTTCTCCGATTTCAAATGTACGGAAGGATTGTAGTTTTTGTACACAGCTTTCATGTCTTTACATGGATGTCTTAGGAACTGCCTATGAGCGACTGGTGTTCTTACAAGCCGTAAATAGACCACCCTAGATAAATTCTACTCAAAAACCAAACGATTGTTGTCTCTGATTGAACTGAACGAAGTATATCATGTTAATATTTTACCCTGTACTTTTTCATAGCTACGCTATGTCCATTCTTCACCCGGAAAATGACGAGGTATTGTAAACCTGACACGAAGCACCAAATGCAGCCAGAACTTCCGTCCGCAGGGCTGAATTCCGCACCTGTCCCTTGAGCCAGACCGCAGGGAGACCTGCAAGCCCATCAAGACGTCTAATCTCCCGAAGTCCAGCATAACGGTGAAGGAAAGTATATCGCGTATAGTAAAGGCTTCTGCGTTACTTTCTCGTTACACACGAGACTCAAAAACCCAGAAATGACAATACCTAACGTCAGAATTAAATTTACTTCTTCAATAACGTGTCTAGAATTACTCTATCCCGATTCTTATTAAAATTGCCAATATCAGAAGTGAGCATACTTTTTTTTTTTTTTTTTTTTTTTTTGCATAGAGCTAAACAACAATGGAAATGGTGAGAGTGTTATCACTGGCCGCGGTGGAGTAGCCGAGCGGTCTAAAGCGTCTGGCTGTGGAGCGCGCGGTTGCTCGCCGTGGAGGTTCGAGTCCTCCCTGGGGCATGGGTGTGTGTGTTGTCCTTAGGTTAGTTTATCTAGGTTTAAGTAGTTTGTAAGCTACGGACTGATGACCACGCAGTTTGGTCCGATAGAATTACAAACATTTGAACATTTGTTATCACTGTTACTACTTTGCCATGAAGAAAGGAGGAAGGTGATAGCCGTTACCGATGAAATTAGACGCAATAATCGTAAGACTAAAATCAGTCACAATATATACTGCAAGTTGACCTGGATATTTATGCACGTACTGCCTTGTGCAAGCCCTCGTACCCAAACTTTACATTTCTTTACGTTCAAACTGTTAATCCATGCACCATCTGTCGATTCTCCCCGTCTGTAGTCGACTTTTGATCCTGACTTCGGAAGTTACACACTTTCACTAGAAATAAGCATCGTCTGCAGTATCCTCACGAAAATCCCCACACCACTGTTTTTCAAACCTTCGGAATATGCGACCCCATTCCAAGTAAAAATATTTTGGCGACCCTTCCCCCCTCCTCCAATCTCTCGAGCCCTAACGAAACTATGTTATCTCAGAGGAAACAAATTTGATTTTCTTCCTTTTGCTACAGCTTTCTTTTAAGTTATTGGACAAAGTTTTCTTGTGTATATTTTTCAGAATGGAACACATTATCCTATTTTTACAAGAGTTCCGACAAAAATATATAGTATACCTAACGACTGATTCACGTTTTATGTGAATTATGCTAATTAAGAAAGGTCTCACAGTACAAAGAAAATAATAATAATTTGTATAGAAGTAGATCGCCGACCGCGGTGGCCGAGGGGATTTCGGCGCGCCAGTCACGGTCTGCACGGCCACTGCGGTCGGGGGTTCGAATCCCCCCCCTCGGGCATGGATATTTGTGCCGTCCTTAGTAGTAGCTAGTTCAAGGTAGATTGTAAGTTTAGGGACTGATGACCCCATAGTTAAGTCCCATAAGCTTTACAAACATTTGAACATTTTTTAGAACTAGATCTTTACTTTTGACATCTTCAGAATTATTGATAGATCTGAAGCATTGAATTAAAATTTGTGGTGCGGCCGGGAATCGAACCCGGACCTCCATGCTTACTTTTTTTTTTTTTTTTTTTTTTTTTTTTTTTTTTTTTTTTTTGTTCTATGGGGAGTTCTCTTCGTTGCGGACGCTGATCGTTTGTGTTCGTTGTTGTTCGGTGTGTTGTTGCCTCAGCTTTTTTATTACAGAGGGCGTTGAGCCCTCTGACCGGGCGCGCTGAGCCACTTGCTTACTAGGCAGACGTCTTAACCGTTAGACTACCACACGACTAACGATTAAGGCGCCTCGGAATAGTCTATGTACGATTTCCCTCCACAACACAAACTTTAATTCAGCTTCTTTGTTCCAAAGATAATTGCCACTACTGCCAAGGTTCTCCATGCAGCGGAATAGCACCTCAGCAATGGACATGGTGGAACAATCCTGTTACGGTGACGGGGAGAATCGACAGATGGTGCGTGGATTAACACTTTGAACGTAAAGAAATGTAATGTTTGGGTACGAGGGCTTGCACGAGGCAGTACGTGCATAAAAATCTAGGTCAACTTGCAGTATATATTGTGACTGATTTTAGTCTTACGGTGATTGCGTCTAATTTCATCGGTAACGGCTATCACCTTCCTTCTTTCTTCATGGCAAAGTAGTATCAGTGATAACACTCTCACCATTTCCATTGTTGTTTAGCTCTATGCAAAAAAAAAAAAAAAAAAAAAAAAAAAAAATGCTCTCTTCTGATATTCTTTTACCTATCGATTTGTTCCTGAAAGCAGTTTTCCTCATTAAGACACTGTATTACGGAACAATCTATCATCTATTCAATTAATAATTAATGTTACACAAAGAACTCCATATTTTGAACTTTTAAATAAATTTGACTTAGGCATACATTTTCGTGTTACTGTACGCCTAGTTATTTTTATGGTGCAACTACTTTCTGTTGTGACCGCGATACCCCGAGCAAATTTTGTTCCAAAAACCAAATATTCAAATGTTTCTAAAACTTATGGGACTTAACTGCGGGGTCATCAGTCCCTAAATTTACAAACTACTGATGAACTAGCTTATACTAAAGTCAGCACAAACATCCATGCCCGAGGGAGGTTTCGAACCTCCGGCACGGGAGGCCACGCGATCCGCAACAGGGCGCTCCATACCTCTCGGCTACTCCCGCGCGGCCAAGTTTTTTTTATCTCCCTGGAGGTCGCGACCCACAGGTCGATAGACACTGCACTACACATTTCATATTTGTAAGCTGAGCATCACTTAACACTTTCCTCGAGTACTCCAGAAATGACCACTAAATCTACTCACATTTCTCGCCTAGGATTTCTGCGCATGTCAGAACGTAAGAGCTCGATGTGGCTGTGAGTCGGTTCGAAAGATGGCAGTGGAGAAACATCTCGCTGCCAGCATTTCTCCGGTAAATGGAAATATTCCAATCGCCAGTTGTTGCATAAATATTGTGCATTAAATTTCTAACATCTTTGCAGTGTCTCAAAAACTGAACTCATCTTACACAGTTGATAGCGATCCGTACGTCTGCAGTTGACGTGGAGGTAAGGCGTGGGAGCCCATTTGGTGCTGTGTGCTTCTTACCTTTAATCCTTCATCGTCATCATATAATACAAACATAGCAGTCCACTGTACCCGCTCATCCTCAATTTAAGACGGACGTACGACGCAAGTCTCACATGTTGTATGGTCTTCAGTCCGGAGATGGTTTGATACCGCTCTCCACCTAAGTCTTTCCTGAGCCAGCCTCTTAAACTCCTCATAAGAACGGCAACCCACGTCCATTTGAATCTGTTCACTGTATTTGTCTGTTCGTGTGCGATTTTTACTCCACACACTTCCCTCCAAATCTAAATTCACGATTCTTTGATGTATGAAAGTGTGTCCATCCAATCCATCCCTTCTTTCAGTCAAGGTATGCAATTCTGTTCAGTACCTCCTAATTATTTACGTGATTTACCCACCTAATCTCACATATCCCCAAGAAAAAGGATCAATGGGCGCATCCGAATGACATTCTTCCCGACAAGGGGGTTATGCCATCCAGTGGCAAATTGCGCCGAACAATGCTGTACGACATTTTTATTTTACTTTTACATTTGTGAATTTCACCATACTAACGCGAATTACAGAAAAATTAAAAAATAAAATAAATAAAAGAAAAATTTTGAAGTGTACTTGACTTTTCTCAGCTTCATCGCTAAAAGCATATATCGTACCACTTCACTTGCCGACCGATGATTTAATTTCGTGAATCAATTTTGACTGAAAATATAGAAATGGACTTTCAGCCAGCAATGAAGGAAAATATTACAAACTAGTCGACCCGGCAATTGCTAATATGTATGTACTCTTGCTTTGAACGTCAAATGTGTAAAATTTTATGGCAAATGATATTGATATCCCAGGAAAAGTGCTCTTTCAGTTTTCCTCAAATTTTCCAATTTTCCGGTATATTTTCCAAAGAATTTATTTCGTACAAATCTTGTCCTGTCAAGCCGTACTTAGAACCATGCGACAATTGATTTATATTCATAGAAAAAAATCGCTTTCGGTTTTTCCTAAATTTTCCTACTTTTTGGGTGACTTCCAAATTTTGATTTGGTGCAAAGCTTCCTCTTGCTTTCAGCATGAAAAATTTTATCGCAATTGGACGAACGATATTCATAGCTCACTGGAAAAATCTGTTTCAGTTTTTCCCAATGTTTCTCTTTTCCGGACAACTTTTCCATATTTCATCACCGTTTAAACCTTGCCTGGACTTGCACGAATATTTCAAGACTAAAATTAGCCAAATCGGTTCAGCCGTTCTCGAGTTTTAGCGAGACTAACGAACAGCAATTCATTGTTATATGTATATATTGTTGAAATTAAAATTAAAACATTTTGTATGCCACTTACTGCTTTTATTATCAAACTCTAGATAAATATGGAATAATTTGTGCTCCGCGTTTGACAAAATACAATTACCAGACTTTTAACAGCAGGAAAACACTTACTAAAACATGTATTATCGAAGGGGAATCACTTAAGACCACCGTTAGAAACTGCATTCATTAAGTGGTGTTGACTTTTCTCGCGAAATTCGATTCTCAAAGATACTCCGTGAAACATTACGTATACTACGAAATCGTAAATTATTGGAGGATATTTGTGAACTCTTGTAAAAAAGTCATTGTAAAAGTAAACTATTGTTTTAAAAATTTAAATAGGATGGAGTGATGTATCTCTCCCCCATTTTGTTTACTGCAAGGATTGAGATGTCTTGGGTTCTTTCTCGTGAAAAGTTTTGTATACAGTAAAAAATCAGACCCGTCACTTGAAAATCTCGTATTTAAAAACAATAAAGGATGGTACAAAAATGAATTGAATGCCTTGTGGACGACAAGGAAACCAACATATAATGTTTTCTCGTGCTATTTGAGATTGTCATACTTTTAATGCCTTCCTTGGCCTTC
Source organism: Locusta migratoria (assembly GCA_026315105.1). Taxonomy (NCBI): domain Eukaryota; kingdom Metazoa; phylum Arthropoda; class Insecta; order Orthoptera; family Acrididae; genus Locusta; species Locusta migratoria. The sequence goes on from CM048751.1 coordinate 22,290,712, forward strand.
TGGCCTATGAAGTTTCTAGCACTCAGCTGAGAACAACCATGCGCGTGCACAGCTGCAGTGTGGCTGCCCGCATACTGCTAGTGGTCCGGCGAACCGACCAACTGCAATAACAGAGCGCTGCATGTGAGTAATGAGACTTCCACTGTTGGGGCGAGCAGTATTTAGCGGACTGCTCAATTATGCAGATCCCATCATGTGAACCTCGTCGATGTGCGGTGCTGCACTAACAGAGAGCGGGAAAAGAAAACGCAAGCGCCATTCTGAACGCACGGCTGGTGTGCTTTCACACGTGCTGAAATTTGCATCCGCTCAGTATGTGAGATGTGCAGCGATCCATGACAGACCAGGGGATGGATGGGAGATTTGTGTGTGTGTGTGTGTGTGTGTGTGTGTGTGTGTGTGTGTGAGACAGAGAGGGAGGGAGGGAGCAAGTCTGTTGACTTCTCACAGAGCGGACAATTATAACGCAAAGCCTCATTGCGGTTGAATTTTTACAAGTTTTTGTGGCCTTACTATACGCTTTCTTCTCCCACTGTTGCTTTAGCTGAGACTCGTCTGGCCAGTATACGGAAGAGAGAGAGAGAGAGAGAGAGAGAGAAAGGGGTTGGAATGAGAAGAGAGGGGGCGAAAAAGAAATGGAACAGTAACTGCGGCAAGGGGTTGAGTGAGGGGCGGTTTCGGGGGGGATGGAGCAAGCGGAATATAATCTCTGCACAGTGGCCATCCGGTAATGCAGTTAACTGGTGTAATTTCCGCCTCTCTCTGCTAACTGCTGCGTGTAACGGGAAAAAAGGGACGAATCTTTATTCCGAATAAATATTTAGTCGCGCGTTGATAGCTGCTGGATGAAATTAGACTCATTTTCCCTCGGTTCCCGGTTTTCACCCTTTTCTTCTTTTTTTGCCATTTCTCTTCCCTCTTTTTATTCCTCTTTTCCTTCCATTTGCCCGGCTGTTTATTCTGGCCCCCGGCACTGGCCGTTCTGTGACGTCGGCCGTCGGCCCCGGCGGCACAAAACGCCCACCGGCAAATGGAACGGACTCCCTGGTATCGCCTAAGGATCTCCGTCTCGGCTGCAGAGAGTCGGCGTCTCGCTTCGGGTCACGTGACCTCTCGCGCCACTGTTTACTCGCACCCGTAATTCATCCCGCGTGTAAACAGAGCTCGGTAATGGGCCGCCCCGATAGAACGCCCCGGCTTCTCGTTTGCAGTTAACGGTATTAATTATCGCCGCGTAATTTCGTCGGTCGTACGTTTAACGCGCCGCTGTAAATTACTCGAAAGTGGCGGTGCGGCTATAAAAATCCCGGCCTTTTGGTCTGTTCTTGGAGTCAGTTCGCGAGGCACCTTTCAGAGAGGAAGCTGGCGTTACTGGACAACACTGGACTTGTACTTCTTTGGTGACACAGGAAATGTCCGATCTGTTAGATATCTGACGAACACCCACAGAAATTTATGATAGTTATCTCCCACCCAGGATTAGATGCTTTAGTCGCTTGCTTCGGTGTACTCTTTCGTTGTCATCTTAACAGATCGCTTTACAGTGGGCCGATAACTACTTCTTCTCGGGTAATCTATTTCCAACCATTGTTTCAATGTGAAACTTCCGCTTCATACTAATCTGTCTCTGCTAAAAAAAAAAAAAAAAAAAAAAAAAAATTCACAGAATCAGAATAGCCGGCCGCGTTGACCGAGCGTTCTGCGGCGCGTCAGTCACAGTCTGCTCGGCCACTACGGTCGGGGCTTCGAATCCCCCCTCGGGCATGGATATTTGTGCCGTCCTTAGTGTTGGCTAGTTCATACGTAGTTTGTAAGTTTAGGGACTGATGGCCCCGTAGTTAAGTCCCATTAGCTCTACAATCATTCGAACATTCATTCAGAATCAGAATAAACAATTAACTCAATGTAACGATCCAAAGTATCTTGGCATGTCTCTGGACCGAAAAATGACATGGGTAAACCATATACAAAATACTACTAAGAAGGTCAGGAAATAATTGGACATTCTTAAGAGATTAGCTGGAAAAAGTGTGACATCTCACTGGAAATTCTAAACACTACTTTGAAAATTTGTATAAAACCCAGTATTCTGTATGGACGTGAAGTATTACACCCAGAGAATGTATCAAAATTGGAGGTTCTTCAAAATCAAGCAAATTACAGGAGCAGTTGACTCAACACCAATTTTAGCTCTTCAAGCAGCGACTGGCATTCCACCTCTAAAATCGGAAATTATGAAACTGGCACTACTCCAATATGAAAAATTAACCAGATTACCCAATAACATATATTGGAACTACTACCAACGTCTTGCTAGCCGGCTGAAAGTACAGAAAGCCTTTATGCAATGTATTGATGCAGTAAGACAAGACCACTGTCCACACAATAAGTATTCAATCCACCAGTCACTCCTCTTTAACTATGTCCAGTCATTTTAGGACTTCAACTGAATGAAAAGGTTGTTAAAACAGAAACTGATAAGGAACTTCTAAAAATATGGCTCTAGAAGTAATGCATACTAACTACACGCAAACACAATGTCATTAAGAATAGTATATATATAGATTCTTGATTGAAGCAAATGGTATCTCTAGTGCTGGAATTTACTGAGAAATATTTTGTTTTTACAAAGCTGTAGGGCGCTATTACTCCTATTTTGATGGAGCGCTGGAAGCAATAAACCTGGCACTAAATTTTTGTCCATCTCCAACGATCACAAAAAAGATTATTATATTTTGTGATTCAGTTTCTGCACCACAGGAAATTGCATCCATCCGAACACCTCTAAGAGACTGCATAAATGAAATAAAATCCTGTATTTCCTCAATCACTAAATCTGGAACTGAAATAGGTTTTCAATGGAACCCAGCACATACAGGTATACATTGGAATGAAATGGGAGACTTTTTTACCAAAAATTGCTCAAAATTATCATATATCTCCAATAAATAATTTATTAACAACAGTTTAAGAAGTCTTATGATCACTTGACAACACAAGGGCAAGGAAAAACATGGGTTCTACTGTTATAAGAGAAGAACACACTTACTAAACACTCACGAAGGGAAACTGTGGCAGCATTTCGAAGAATTACTGGCCACGACTGCCTTGCGGAACACCTTCACAGGATTGTAGTCTTCCCCTCACCGAAGTGAAAGAGAAAACATCATTATGAATTCGGAGCATTTAAGAACCAGTAAAAGATTGCAAATTGTAAAGGGATGTCAGATGATCAACTGTATTGAGAAGTTAGAAGACTAATAACTATGAATCAAATGCCCGTGCATTAAATAAAAAAATAAATACTATTCTGTCTTATTATTAAATTTCATTTAATTGTTTCATTTCTGAATTTATTTGTTTTATTGAAGTTCTTTGCGTCTCTCTGATTCAAAAATACTTAATTTTTTTAATTATTTTATTTTATTTCTTTTATTTTACTTTTTTATGATTTCTATCTATATACATGAGTAGGTGCAGCCAAAACTTACGGAATTCCGTTTATGTTTCCATACTTCATTCTATCCTCAATGTTCTTCCAACTGCTAAGCAGATATGTTTTATTTTTATAAATAAAACGAATATCACATCTTATATAATTAAAGTTGATACTTGTTCAAAAGTTATCTCATTTGGTATTATTTTCCATATTACTGCATAATTTCATTTGGAAGCCATTACCTTAGGTGTTTTCGGGTACATCTTGAGTGTAGTATACTTACATAGGCCCATTGCTTTATATCTCAAAATACGACTGTCCATATAAAATACCTTCTGTTTCGTATGTAAGAAACTGATAATCAGCACATAGCCGAGATTCTGTAGGGTGGTACCTAGTCAATACATTATGAAATTCAGCAGATAATTAGAAGATGGTACTATACTTCATATTTTATTTCTATATATGATTTGCGGACTTCAACGCCTTCATCATTTACAAATCCTGACGTAGAGATAGGGCAGTTTCAAGTCAAGTATTATTACTGTCCGTATTTATGTAGTGTGTCAATTTTTTATCAATATTTAATAGATATTTGGTATTGTACATTTACTATCATAATATTATTTATAGTTTTGGTAGTTGCAGAATTTCAGTTTCACACCTAGTTGTTTGCTAGAAGATATTTATTCATAAGCATATAGAAATGGCTGTCATAAAAACATGATAATAGGTGTACAACATCAAAGTTTGAGGCAAATAAATCAGGCTGCAGGGAATAACGCCATTCTTTTAATCATTTCCAATCCATCTCGTGCAATATTTCCTTGACACTGTCTCCCCTAGCCGGCCGCGGTGGCCGCGGGGACTGAGGCGCTTCAGTCACGGTCTGCACGGCCACTACGGTAGGGGGTTCGAATCCCCCCTCGGGCATGGATATTTGTGCCGTCCTAGTTCGTAAGTAGTTCATAAGTAGTTTGTAAGTTTAGGGACTAATGACCCCGTAGTTAAGTCCCATAGACTATACAAACATTTGAACATTTTGAACTGTCTCCCCTAAATCGCAATAATACAAAACGAGCTGACCTACTCTGCATTTTCTCTAAATCGTCCGCCAATTCCACTAAGGTCAGCAATACTCCAAAACAGGACGTACAAGTGTAATGTTTCTGCTTCTGTAGTAGAACTCTTCCATCTTCCATCTGCCAATGAAACGCATCCTTTCGATCGCTCTCCCAGAATATTTTATGTTCTTTCCAGTTCAAATTGTTCGTAATTGTTAGTCTTAGGTGTTCAGTTGAATTTAAAGCCTGTAGATTTGACCATTTTATCGTGCAAATGAAATCTAACGTATTTCTTTTATTGCTCATATGGATGACTACACACTTATTATTATTAAAAGACAATTGACAATTTTTACGCCTTTTAGATGTGTCATCTAAATCATTGGCGTGTATTTTGTCCTTGGTATAAGTTTGTGTAACAACTCCATTTGTCAAGGGACAGATGACCTTAGAAGTTTGGTCGCTTAGGTTCACAAACGTTTGAACGTCTTTGAAGATACAACCACTACTAGCGCTAAATCCTGATACCGGAATATTTCATTTTTTCTCAGCGTAAATCTCTTCAAAATTATTATCCATTGCAATATTCCCAGGTTCGTTAAATTTCAATAGCGGTACTTGAATTTAACCTTGAGGTCAACAGCAACGAAAGAGATTCATTACAAGTCATAAGCTGAGTATTGCCTCTTGTGTTCCGACATTTCTCCTGAATCCTGATCTTCCCCAAGGTCAACATCTATCAGCCTCTCCAGTCTTCTGTAACAAATTCGTATCAGCAATTTGCAATCATGACGTATTAACCTGATGATCCTGCACCAGTCTGCGACTCCATTAGTCATGTGTAAATAACAGTGCATCATCACTACTTGCTTGCAACAGCGAATGTCTTCGCGCTGTGACGTTACAACAATGTGCAACACCGTTTAGAGCGCAAAGCGCGCTAGTTTGACAGCGGAGAGCGTCGAACAGATGATGGGTTGACACCATTTATATTAATTTTATATCCAAAGTTATTCACTTGGAAAAATTCAGAGGCTAAACTAATTGAACTGCAGTAACGAGCAAGGACTCAAATGAAAGGTCTCATCAAGACGCAATGTTTGGTATAACCATATTATCTGCAACATTTATATTGCGCTTAATAAAGCACTTTTAAGGAGGAACGATAGTGATTTGTTAATAACAATTAATGCAAGACAGATACACAAACAGCGAGACAGTGATAAGTAGCTGGTGTCGTAAACAAGCATTATGACCTGTGTAGAATGTATTATTTTTGTATATTTTAGTATATTGTCTTTTTGTAAACTAAATTAATTTGTTTATCGACCGTAATTTGTTTAAATGTATGAGCACAGTAATTCGGAACAGTGCATTGGAAAGATTCCTGGAAAATCTACCTGAAAAACACTTTACCTAAGTGATTACTTAAATATTCATTGTGCGACAACCGAAAGACTTATTTGTCATACTGAAGGTACTCATTTCTTTAAACTTAAGATTTTGGGGGTATTATTAGTGTTAGAAATTAAAGTATTATTTGCATTAGAATCTTAGCGCGCATCGAACGATGCCGTCATATCAACATTTCAGTCATTATTTAAGAATTTTTGTACAGTACTGGCTGGGTGAGCCACTGAACCTCGTTAGGGGGACGTATTACTGGAAAGACCCCACATCTCTATACTTATAAGACACATTTGTTGTCTGTTGTCTGTTCTCTTATAACTCAAGATCCAGACAACCAAATAACGAGAAATTTGGTACACCTACACAAAATTACGTAGGGAAGGTTCTTAAACAGGTTTCGTCCCATTTTTTGGAAAACCAACAGGAATATTTGAGAAAAAGTGAAAGTGCGTTTTAATGTGTTCTTGTAAATCAATACCATTGCACTGATCTTGATGATATTTTGCACAAATGACCTTCAAAATAAGAGGAAGGGCACTGTCTAGATAAAATTTCGTTCAATGCATGGTGGAGGGTACTTACGGATTTCGCCAAAATCCACAGATTTGCTCCGATCTAGATGAAATTTTTTACACTTGACCTTGAAAACAAGATGAAGGTTACTGTCTACATAAAATTTCGTTCGGTGCATGGGGGAGAGTACTTTATTTGCAGACTTCGATTGCAATCTCTATACATATAAGACGCATTTGTTGTCTGTTCCCTTATAACTCAAGATCCAGACAATGAAATTAGGTGCAATTTCCTACACGTATACAAAATTACATGGGTGGGAAAGGTTCTTAAAAAGGTTTTGTTCCACCCCAATCTCACTCTGGCCATGTGCCTGTTCTGAGCCATGTGATAATGAACCCACCCACTCCCCACCAACCCATCCCGCCCCACCTAAAAAAAAAAAAAAATGGAAACCAAGCAAGTTGGTTATTGAGAGTGATTTTGAATGTTTTTATGGTGATGCTTTAACATAGATGTACCATTTTATTACATGCAAATAAACGGTTTTGTACGTTTCCTCAGAAAACCGTATTTTAAACCCGTGCGAAGCTGGGTACTTGCAGCTAGCATCGTATATAAGGGTGAGTCGCGAGCGGCCCAGGACGAGTCGACGGCAGTTCAGTCTTGATGGCAGACGTGTGTTGCGAGTGCAGTGGAATCGCGTGAGGCGATAGAACATTGCAACAGAATCCGCATCACTGGACTCTGAAATATTTCCTACGTGTGTGTACTTTGATTTTTGAAACAGTTGTCGTAACTCAGAAATTATTCGTCGCTTTCTTACTTGGGTGCCGGCCGCGGTGACCGAGGAGACTGAGGCGCTCCAGTCACGGTCTGCGCGGCCATTACGGTCGGGGGTTCGAATCCCCCCCTCGGGCATGGATATTTGTGCCGTTCTTAGTCTTAGTTAGTTCATAAGTAGTTTGTAAGTTTAGGGACTGATGACCCCGTAGTTAAGTCCCATAAGATATACAAACATTTGAACAATCAAATCTTACTTGGGTTTTTGTTGTTCAAATGTTTGTAAATCTTATGTGATTTAACTACGGGGTCATCAGTCCCTAAACTTACAAACTACTTATGAACTACTTACGAACTAGGACGGCACAAATATCCATGCCCGAGGGGGGATTCGATCCCCCGACCGTAGAGGCCGTGCAGACCGTGACTGAAGCGCCTCAGTCCCTTCGGCCCCCGCGGCCGACACTTGGGTTTTTGGATAGAACAATGAACATTAACAGAAATCACTTTAGGAACATTACGCAAATAATTAAATATTTATACAGCGATACTGTTAGCAATATTGTGGACTCGAGCTACTCATATCAGATGGAGTCTAACGAATTTAGTGGTTCTCGACAGGCATAATCATGCTATGGGCAATAAACAATTTTAGTAAAAACACAAACCTCGCGTTGTAATCAGTTGTTTAGTATATGGCGCCCTAGTAAAGCCTTCCCAAACTTTGAAATTGTAAGTTTAGTTTTACGGATAAATATATACGTGTATGGACAAAAAAAATGTTCAAATGTTTGTACAACTTATGGGACTTAACTACGGGGTCATCAGTCCCTAAGCTTACAAACTACTTATGAACTAGCTAAGACTAAAGACGGCACAAATATCCATGCCCGAGGGGGGATTAGAACCCTCGACCTTAGTGGCCGTGCTGACCGTGACTGGAGCGCCTCAGTCACCTCGGCCACCGCGGCCGGCGTGTATGGACAGCGACGAGCCAAAAGTAGCAGGAATAAGTCATCCCCTTAAGGGTCGGTACCGTCACAGTGCTGTGGTCCCCGCCCCTTCCGCGTGCTATCCGCGGCCCAACGCCGCAGTCGGCATCCGCGCTGAATCAATCTGCTCGTTATTTCCGCGCGTCCGCAATCCGGTTATAGCCGTGCGGCGCGGCGCGGCGCCACTGTAGCTAATACAAGCCTCGCGAATCCGATTTGCGGGCGGGAGAGCGCCGTGCTGTGGGGTGAGCAGGGGGCGGCTGCCCTCGGCGCCACAGTAACGACGTTTCTGCCCACCGCGGGCTCCACTTGCTGTGCAGAAGCGAGCCGGAGAGCGCAGCTGTAGGAGCCGGCTTCCGACTCATCAGCTCGCATAAAGAGACTCCGAAAACGTACACACGACGGGTTTAAATTTAGCTGCAAGTGCTCGTTCAGTAAATACTCTGCCGAAATTAAGTGTTAGCACACCCTTACAGATTTTCCAAATTCACTCAGAATTTATTATTGAAACAGTGGATATAGAGTACATTTGATTATATTTGTAGACATGTTTTTCAGCAATCAGTCGTAAGTATTATTTAATAACATCTACAACTCCACCACTGTGTGATCATTATCAGTGCTTGCAGTTACGTTTCTTGAAAAGCACGTATTCCTGAAGTTGATGAGCTGGCCGAGGAGACTGAGGCACTCCAGTCACGGTCTGCACGGCCACTACGAGCGGGGGTTCGAATCCCCCCTCGGGCATGGATATTTGTGCCGTCCTTAGTATAAGGTAGTTGATAAGTAGTTTGTAAGTTTAGGGACTGATGACCCCGTAGTTAAGTCCCATAAGCTTAACAAACATTTCACAAACTACTTATGAACTAACTAATACTAAGGATGCCACAATTATCCATGCCCGAGGGAGGATTCGAACCCCCGACCGTAGTGGCCGTGCAGAACGTGACTGGAGCGCCGCACACCGCTCGGCCACCGTGGCCGTCCGAAATCTAGATCTGTTAATAAATAATACAACTGACTGATGAAAAATATTTCCACTAGTCAAATTACAGTCGTCGAGCACAAGCTGCACCATGGAATTAAGACTGATATGATTACATGTTTGACATGTCTCAAGCGATCAGAATTATTTTTTAAAAAATGTATATGCCAAGGTAACTTGTTGAATATTTTATTTTAGACTAGCTGAAAACCCGGCGTTGCCCAGATATTTCTTTATTTTAAATATAAATTCAGTAACCCTGAGACGGCTTTTCGTCTTAATTCATTGCTTCGCCTTTATCTGTAATTTCTTTATTATTTCAAACCTTGAGTTAGTATACATATTTCTTCTTTGTGTTTTTCGTCTCCTTTTCCACATTTGCAGTTATACAATTTATATAAGTTATGGGACCGTCTTATGCAACTGTAAATTAGTGTACTTTACACCAGACGCGTTTCTCTTTATTCTAAAGCATCTTCAGTGGTCAGCTGTACAAGAAATGGTTTGTATTAAATTATTTGTTTGACTTTTACGAAATTCGATCGGTAACAGTTCTCATACAACTGGATTGTTTTGATTCTGAAAACATTGGACTACTAATATTACTCGCGAATTTTATGTTTTCCTCTTCACGTGTGATTTGTATCACATTGCCACTTGCTGTCACTGCTTACATTTACAGTATTTACACTTCTTACAAAAGTTCTTGAAAAGTAATCATTTCTGTGGCTTGGCAGGCTATGCATGTCGTTTTTTTTTTTTTTTTTTTTTTTTTTGGTAATTTGTCTGTGTGTTAGTTATTTGCTTTAGAGTTCTTTGGTTCCTGCTGTGAGATGCGTTTCTGTCAAAACTGGCGTCTGCTAGAAACTTTATGTGCGATGTTCTGACTGTATTGTGTGTGTTTATAAATATGATTTTAGTTCAACTATCGGCTTTCTGTGTGCGTGTGTGTGTGTGTGTTTGTGTGTGTGTGTGTGTGTGTGTGAGAGAGAGAGAGAGAGAGAGAGAGAGAGAAATTCTGATTTTCTGCAGGTGTGTATGTGTGGGTAGGGATTTGTTGTTTTATGTGATCGTATTATGTGTTGGTTTTGAGGGTGGGGTAGGTTTATCTTTGTCTACTATGTATTTTATTAGTTTAAATAGTGTTTGGTTGCTGATGTTTACTTGGTCATTTAATTGAGTTAATTATTGTCCTATCCCTTCTGTCTCTCTGTCCATCACCTTTTTCCTAATAACATGTTATATTCATCAGAGACTATATAAGAAATAATGCTGCTTTGCATAATGTACAAAATTATAAGCGCAGTATCCAAACAAAGAAAATGTAATCAAATTACAAATGATATGTAATATTCATTTAATTCACAACTTTACTATAAACAATTTTTGCTATAGCTTGCAACCGTGTGCGCTTCACAACTCAAAGTTGTCAACACTACTGTCACCTCTCCAGCAATTTCCTTAAGCTGACTTGAATACATTGTTAATGACGTGACAAGATTTTACCCATCGTAGTATATATGATCTCACATTTATTGAATTATATGTTGGTCAATTGCATAATTTTGCAGCGTTCTGCCATTGAAACGTAGCTTTGGTGCACCTTCCCTACAATATTTTCTTTTTGTTCTTTCTAATTTAAGTTGTTCATAATTGTTACTCCTAGGTATTTAGTTGAATTTATGGCCTGTGGAATTAACTGATTCATCGTGGAAATGAAGTTTAACGGATTTCTTTTTGTGGTGATAAAGATGTCATCACACTTTTCATTATTAAGTGTCAATTTTCAGTTTTTACACCATGCTGATATATTTTATGAATAATTTTGCTGTTGCTTTTGATCTTCTGGTGACTTTACTAACCGATAAATGGCAGCAACATCCGCGAACAGTCTAAGAGAGCTATTCATATTGTCTACTAAATCGTTTATAATAATTAGAAGCAGTAGGGGCACAAAACCGACCCGCTCGGTTAGCCGTGTGGTCTAACGCACTGCTTCCCGAGACGGGGAGGCGTACCGGCCCCGGTTCGAATGCGCCCGGCGGATTAACGAAAGGGGTCGGAGTGCCGGCCAGCCTGGATGTGGTTTTTAGGCGGTTTTCCACATCCCCCTTAGTGAATACCGGGCTGGTCCCGCCTCAGTTACACGATTACGCAAACATTTCGTAACACTGTACACTTTCATACACATATAACACTATACGCAGACATTTGGGGTACACATATTCTCCTGGGGGGCATGGGTGGCTGCAGGAAGGGCATCCGGCCACCCTGTAAATATTAACACATGCCAAATCCGTGTTTAACACAGTGACGAAACCCGCTTGTGCGGGAAAGGGCCAAAGAGAGACAGATAGACAGACAGTGGCCCAAAACCACTTCCCTGGGGACTTTACCACAGTTACAACGTAATATGTCCTTTCTGAAAGTTCACGCCCTATCGCAGAACTGTGACGATAGTCCATAACCACGAAATTTGAGTTGCTTTAGAGGTACAGTGTTAAAAGCCTTCCGGAAATCTAGAAAAACAATATACATATGACATCTCTTGTCGATAGTACTCATCACATCATGTGATGTGTTTCACAAGAATGATACCTTCTGAATCCTTGTTGACTATGAGTTGATAAGTCGTTCTCTTCGAGATAGTTCTTAATATTTGAGGAAAGTACACGTTTTAAAATCCTGCTGCAAAGCGACATCAATTACATGGGACTGTAGTTTCGCCGATCACTCCTATTGCTTTTCTAGAATACTGTAGTGACATGCGCAACTTTCCAGTTTTTGCGTACGGATTTTTCGCTGAGCGAGCGGTCGTATATGATAACTAGGTATGGGGCTATTGTTTCAGCATGCTCTGAAATGAACGTAATTGGTATACATTTGGGACCGGTATACTTACTTTTGTTTAACGATTTAAGTTGCTTTAATACTCTAGGGGAATCAACTTCTAAATTACGCATGTTGATTGGTGTCCTTGATATAAATTCGCGAGTATTTTCTTCGCCTTCTGTGGTGAAAGATATTCGGAAAGCTGTGTTAAGCAATTCTGCTTAACCAGAAGTGTCACCAGTAGCATCACCATAGCTAATCCTTAGTCAAGGTATTGATTGTGTTTCACCACTACTATACTTTATATTTGATGATAATTTCTTAGGATTTTCTACCAAATTTCGTGACAGGGTTACGTTATAGAAATTAATATAAGCTAATCGCATTGAAGTTCGAGCTAAATTTCGAGTTTCTGTAAAACACTGCCAATCTTAGGGATTTTGTGTCCGTTTAAATTTAGAATGCTTTTATTCTTTGCTTTGTAAGGGTGATCTAAGCTGTTTTCTGCACCACAGAGTGAGACCCCTCTTTTGTTAATTCGTTTGGAATTAATATGTTAATTTTTTTTTCGATATTATTTCTTTGAAGGTAAGAACATAACAGATGGAGGGCATTTGTTTGCCATACCCGGTGAAGTGGATATGTTTTCAGTAAACCGTGATAAATCCCTCTGCTTAAATAATCATAAAAGCGCAAATTACAAACCTGATACTACTTATATTCGTCCTTAAGTGCAGGTATAGAATTGCGATTAAGTAGTTACAATCAAATAGAAGATATACATTGTATCATCATCAATTTAAACTCTGCGGTTTTCAGTCAGTTTTCTGCACTTATGTCTCTTAATCTGAACTTACGTCTACAACGGATATTAACTTAGAGTCAATACTGTAGAAAGGAAAGAGAAATTAGATGAAGATGAGATAGGAAGTACCATACTGCGAAAAGAATTTGACAGAGTACGAAAACTTTCAGTCAAAACTATGTCTCAGTAGTAGATGATATTCCCTCTGAAATGCTGACAGTGTTGGGATGGATACCTATGAAGTAAGTGCGGAAATTACAGAACTATCAGTCTAGTAAGTCATGTTTACAAAATACTAACACGAGTTAGTTACAGACTAATGGAAAAAAATTGGTAGAATGTGACCTCGGGGAAAATTATTTCTGATTTAGAAGGAAGTTAATACGACTTATCTACCTTTTTAGCATTTGTAGATTTGGAGAAAGCTTTTGACAATGACTACAACACATTTTAAATTCTGAAGATAGCAAGGGTAAAATATAGGGAATGAGAAGTTATAAACAACTTGTACGAAGAATAGACAGCACGTATAAGGGTCGGGAAAGGAGTAAAACAGAGTTGTAGCCTTTTCCGAATGTTATTCAATTTGTACATTGAGCAAGCTGTGAAAGAATGCAAGGAGAAAATAGGAGAAGGAATTAATGTTCACGATGAGGTAATAAAAACTTTAAGGTTTGATGATGACATTTTAATTATGTCAGAGACAGCAAAGGACCTGGAAGAGCATTTGAATGGAATGGACAGTGTGTTGAAAGAATCGTATAAGATGAACATTACGAAAATCAAAACAAATGTTTTGGAATGTAGTTGAAGAAAATAAGGCGATTCTGAAGAAATTAGGTTAGGTAATGTGGCAATAAAAGTAGTAAATGAGATTTTTATCTGCGTAGCAAAATAACTTCACACGACCGAAGTAAATAAGACATAAAATGCAGAATTCGTACGGGAAGAAGAGCATTTCTGAAGAAGAAAAATTTGTTGAGATCTAATATTAACTTGAGTAATTGGAAGTCCTTTCCAAAAGCTCTTATATGGATTGAAGGATTGAACGGTACTGAAACGCGGGCTTCAAGGAATTCAGACAGAAAGAAGCTTTTCAAATACGGCATTAGAGACAAATGCTGATGATTATGTGGAAAATTCACGTGACTAATGAGGAAGTACTGGAAAGAATTGGGGAGAAAAGTAATTTCTTGGATATATTGGCTAAGAGAAGGGATCGATTGGTGGGACATATTCATAGACATCTGAGTATCGTCATATTAATCATTGGAGGGAAGTGTGTAGTGTAAAAATGGTAGAGGGAGGCTGAGAGAAGAATGCAGCAAGCTTGTTCAGAGGGATGTAACTTGCTGTTCTTTTTCAGAGATGAAGAGTCCTGCACAGGACAGGGTAGTGTGGAGAGCTGTATGTAACCAGTTTGCGGAGTAAAACCACAGCAACAGACTGTTTTTTTTTTTTTTTTTTTTTTTTTTTATTATTGTTGAGGTTAAATGAAGATCGCGGAGTCGCATAGGAAATTCGTTTCCTCTACACAAAAGGAGTTCATTACATTGACGTAACCATATGATCATTTCAAAACATTATTAGCGATTTTGTTATAAACGTGGTATCAGGTGGGTGTAAACATTGTTCCCTTCCACCTTCTTTTAACCAGTTACTGGACTGTCGAGGGTTTTTTTTTTTTTTTTTTTTTTTTTTTTTTTTTTTTTTTTTTTGAGTACTTTTTTAAGCACGGTTGCGTGCTATTCCTAGTTTTCCAGGTCAAAGGTAATCCTGAATCGACAAATTTCTAATGCAGAAATTTCTTGCGTCATAGTCACTGTTAATTATAGTTTTCTAAAACAAAATCATCCAGTAACAATATTTTAGTGCAGATTTACCGGTTTCGAGCATCAATGTCAGAAGACGGGCACTAAGTTCCCCAAATAGGTCATCGTAACTAATTGATTGCAACTGGTTCCGACTAAATACATCGTCTAGTCAGCAATCAAGAAGCATCATTGTCTGAAACGGATCATTAAAACTAATTACGCGTAACTGTTTGCTGCTATTTATAGCCTACAAATTATCAGTTGCTGTGATAGACAAAATACCAAATTCATCGACTATACAGAGGCAAATAACCATCAACTTCTGAAGAATGGCACCAAGTGTCCGAAACCGGTCATTAAATGGTTTTCCATCGATTTTTCGAAGATCGCTTTGCGTTTCTTCTTCTCAGATCCAAGTCCGGGCTTTGATAGTTTCAGAAATACGTTCCGTATATGAGAAACTGAGAGACTTGCCAAGTCATCGTTGCTTCGTGTGCCCTGTGTTATTTGTCTTTCAAGGGGATCCATATATCTCATCTAATATTGTAATTTTTTTTGTTACACTATTTCTCCTAGTCATCATTACTTTCTATTTAATTCGGTTTACTCTCAGTCCTCTTTCTGTTCTCATTGAACTGTACGTTTAACAGGATCTGTAATGCTTCCTCACTTTCTCTGAATATATTCATATCATTAACGATTTCAGTAATTTATACCTTTTAGTCCTGAAATTTTATGGCACACTTGAACCTTTACTTCGTTCACTGATTACCGTCAGTATTTCTTCGAAGCACAGATTGAAAAGTATTTTATCGTCTTAAATTTTTCCCATTTCGTTGGATCACTTCGCCGATGGTTTTTTATACTCTTATCAGACGAAAACCCGGCGTGGCCCGGGTACTTATTGATTCCAGTCTCAAGTTAGTTCATGTCTTCTTCCCTTTTCTCTCTCTCTGCCTACGTCCCTTCTCAACCTGTCCATTTCCTCCTTTCTCTCTCTCTTTTACACACACACACTGTTACTCTCTCTGTTCATCTTCTTTCACCTGTCTGCCACCACCTCCCCTCTCTCATTCTCCTCCTCTAGCCTTTCTGACTGTCCGCCTTCTCCCTCCCCTTTGTGTCTGTCTCCTTCTCCACCTACTCCTCTCCCTCCGATATCTGAAAACGGTGTCAAAGTCGCAAGGTACCCTCTGCCTTGCGAAATTCACTGGCTATCATAATTTTATAAAAATCTCCTTCATGAAAACATACATTTATATGCTGACTTTCATTATGACTTGTCAAACAATTAGGATATTTGTTGCAACGTACCCTCCGCCATGAAGCTACGGAGGCGTACGGAAGGTAGACCATGTAATAATTAGGGATATAAGCTATCTTCATTCTCCATGTTATTCAATTCCGTCCAGCCGTTTCAGCGTGAAGAGTAACAAACCTGTTAACCCACTGTAAGCTACCCTCCGCCATGCACCGTACGGTGGTTTTCTAAAGGTAGTTCAG
Source organism: Locusta migratoria (assembly GCA_026315105.1). Lineage (NCBI taxonomy): Eukaryota > Metazoa > Arthropoda > Insecta > Orthoptera > Acrididae > Locusta > Locusta migratoria. Next base: position 22,306,852 of record CM048751.1, read on the forward strand.
GTATTAATTCAGGGTGTAAGCTTCGTTCATTCCAAATTTCATTCAAATCCGTTTTGCTGTTTCAACGTAAAGAGAAACAAACGCATTAACCGATTGTAAGGCATCCTCCACCACGCATCGTACAGTTTAGGTAGTCCATGTATTATAGGATGGGTATAAGCTATCTCCATTCTAAATTTCATCCAAATCTGTCCATCCCTTTCAGCTTTAAGTATCAGCAATAGTATTAACCCATTATAAGGTACCCTCCGTCACGCACCATACGGTGCTTAAGAAAGGTATCCTACGTATTGATCAGGGTATATGAGTAATCTATATCTATGCTAAATTTCATTCATATCAGTTCCGCTTATTCAGCGTGAAAACTGAAAATTAAAATGAATTAACTAATTGTAAAGCACCCTCCGCCGTGCTACATACGAAGTTAATTTTAGTATGCCTATCACATTCGGACGAGTGCAAGCAATGAGTTGACAAAGCTTTACCGCAATCGGATGTACGGTATGGCCGTGTATAAAATACGAACGAAACGACGAAGAAACAAACATAAATTTTTATATATAAGAGTGTTCCCCCTTCTCTTTCTCAACCACTTTCTCCTATTGTTTCAGAGATATCTTACCGTTGTTACAATGTCGAATGCTTTCTCCAGGTTGATATATCCTGCCATCAGGTACCGATATTAGTTAAGCTCCGATTAAATTATGAATCTCAACGTGAGAACTGACTCTGTGGAGCCTTTGCGTTTCGTAATGCTAACTAATCGTCGTCTAACATTTTATTTTATTTTTGGCCCACTATAGGTTACGGTAGTAACACTAAAAGTGGGCCTTTGCGATCGTCTTTTGACAGCTCGACATTTAAATGAAAATAACGGCGTAACTATTCATTTGACACGAAAATTGAATAACCGAATTTGTAGAGGAGAAAATTCTCTACAACTTTGCTCTCTTATGGTTTTTTTCATATATCGTAGCGTTTCAAAGATATTTGCAAAAATAACGGCGATTTTGGGATGTATATCTGTCTGTCCGTCCGTAACCTGTTCCCTGTTTTTAAGACGAACCGTTCAACCGATCAGCACCAAATTTTATAGACATAATTGTGGCCGCCAGAGACCAGAACCTCCGTTTTTCAAATTTTTCGAATAAAAGATACGATAGTAATACAAAAAAAGCCGTTTGTAATGTAATTGTAATTGCAAACGAACCGTTCATCTGACACGAAAATTGAATAACCTAATTGGCAGAGGAGAAAATTCTCTACAACTTAGCTCCCTTATGTTTTTTTCATACCTCGTATCGTTTGAGACATATTTGCAAAAATAACGGATATTTGACACCCTCCATTGAATTAACGAAAACCAGCCTTTCGGAGATTTCACGTGACATTCCTCGCCCAGAACTCTCTGGCATATGCCATATTGCGTTGCGTATTTGATGATTTTCTTATTGTAACTTAAAAAATGTTCAAGTGTTTGTATAGATTATGGGACTTAACTACGGGGTCATCAGTCCCTAAACTTACAAACTACTTATGAACTAGCTAATACTAAGGACGGCACAAACATCTATGCCCGATGGGGGGATTCGAACCCCCGACCGTAGTGGCCGTGCAGACCGTGACTGGAGCGCCTCAGTCCCCTCGGCCACCGCAGCCGGCTATTGTAACTTACACGTTGTCATTTCAAAGCTATGGTGCACTGAAGAATTAACAAATACTCATCGTTCTTCGTACGATAAATGATAATCTAATGTCTACAAATGCCATATTAGCATCAGTTAACAACGGCCATGAATAGTATGAGATTAAAGGACTAATCTATGGATTGGTAGCCGTAGCGTAGTGGGCAAGGCGTTGATTGCTACATTAAAGGTCGCTGGTTGTGAACCCGCCACCATCAATTTTTTTTCCTAAAAGGGTTTCAGACACCCTTATCAATCAATTAATTATTATTTAGATTATTATTTTGGTCCAAAATGTTTGCAAAAACATATTTGCAGTATAATAATACTTCCTTCGGTTGTAGCGTGACATTGGTCTGCATTCAATATCATTTACTCCGTGAGAATCTTACTTTTGCATTTGGGCCCCTCAAAGTACGAAGCTTTGAAAAGGTACGGAGGCAGTGGCGACCTGTATTATATTATGTAGCGCCAGCGAAATTTGCCCGCTGCCTTATCTTGTCGGCTACGCAGAAACACGGCGGGGACTCGTGTTCTCATTTCCCGGGCTGATTATAAATTAAAGAAAGCGACCCTCTGGGGCGGGGCAGAAGTTACGTCCGGAAGCCCGCCGACAGACCGGTTCTCCCCCACAATTGTTGTCCAGAGGGCAGCAAATCTACCAAATCTACAAGAGCGTCTCCACTACCCGGCGAGACCACGGCACGTACAACAAGTACATCCACATCTGCATCTACATGGGTAGTCGGCAATACAAAGTCTGCGTAAGGGGCTTTTCGTCAGTAGATGTGGAGGCCAGGTGCTTTCACAGGGTGAATCTAAATTCTCGCAGTCGGGCTTCGCAGCGCGATTCCTCATCTGCCAACAAGAAAAATGTCCCCCACAAAATTTCATCCACTGACATACTTGTAAGGGATGTATAAGGCGTCTTGAAAAATAAAATGAGTATACAAACCCATGCCCGGAAACGCCATTCGCCGGCCGCGGTGGCCGAGCTGTCTGCGGCGCGCCAGTCACGTTCAGCACGGCCACTACGGTCGGGGGTTCGAATCCCCTCTCGGGCATGGACATTTGTGTCGTCCTTAGTATTAGCTAGTTCATAAGTAGTTTCTAATTTTAGGGACTGATGGCCCCGTAGTTAAGTCCCATTAAAAAAAAATCGCACTGACGTGTTTTACGGCCCACTTTAGATTTGTAGTTTTATAAGTTTTTGCAAACATTTTGGACCAAAATAATAAGCTAAATAATGATAAATTAATTAATAAGAGTGTCTGAAACCCTTTTAGGAAAAAGAATTAGGTGGCGACGGGTTTCGAACCACCGACTTTTCGCGTCGCCGTCCACCACTTTGTCCACTACGCTACGGCTACAAAGCAAATCAGAGGTTCTTTAATCTCATACTATTTGTGGCCGTTGTTAACTGATGTTAATATGGCATTTGTACACATTAGATTATGACTTATCGTACGAAGAACAATGTGTTTTTGTTAATCCCTCAGTGTGCCTTTGCTTTAAAACGACAACGTGTAAGTTACAGCAAGAAAATCATCAAATACGCGAGGAATGTCACGTGACATCTCCGAACGGCTGGTTTTCGTTAATTCAATGGAGGGTGTCAAATCTCCGTTATTTTTGCAAATATGTCTCAAACGATAGGAAATATGAAAAAAAACATAAAGGAGCTAAGTTGTAGAGACCTTTCTCCTCTACCAATTAGGTTATTCAATTTTCGTGTCAGATGAACGGTTCGTTTGCAATTACAATTTTATTACAAAGGGCTTTTTTGCTTTTACTACCGTATTTTTTGTTCGAAAAATTTGAAAAATGGAGGTTCTGGTCTCTGGCGACCTACAATCATGTCTGTAAAATTTGGTACTGATCGGTTGAACGGTTTGTCTTAAAAACAGGGAACACGTTACGGACAGACAGACAGACGGACGGACAGACAGACATACATCCCTAAATCGCCGTTATTTGTGCAAATATCTTTGAAACGCTACGAGATATGAAAAACACATAAAAGAACAAAGTTTTTCTCCTCTACAAAATCGATTCAATTTTCGTGTCAGATGAATAGTTAAGCCGTTATTTGCATTTAAATTTTGAGCTGTCAAAAGACGATCGCAAAGGCCCTCTTTTAGTGTTACTACCGTAACCTAAAGTGAGCCAAAAAAGGAAAAGAACGCCATTTAACGACGTTACGAAGAGTCCAAGGTAACGGCACCAGCTCCTGCCGCTAGACATCCCCTCCAGCAGCTTCGACGCTCTGCAGCGTCATTGGATGACGTTTCCGGGCATGGGTTTCCTCACTTTGTTCCTCAAGACACCTCCCACATCCCCTAGACGTTTGTTGGTGCAGTAGTGTAATTCTGAAACACACTGCCGTATGGAACACACATCCATCCCAGTCTTCGACGTCCATTTACTGCCGGAAATATGCGGAAGACGAAATTTTGTGACAGACATTTTTTTTTATTGATAGCATGTGAGGAATCGCACTGCGAAGCCCAAGTGCGCGTGTTTAGATTCACCCTGTATAATAACTGGAGGTGTTTAAGTCCTATTCTGGAACACAGTAGTGGGTTGTACAACTAGAAATACGACGTCAATTTTGATCAGGTTATGGTAGATCTGTGGATCTGGTAAAAGCTTTTGACAATGTTGTCTGGAATTAACTTTTTCAGATCCTGAAGCTATCAGGGTTAAAATATAGAAAGCAAAGACACATATTCAAATTGTACAAAAACCAGACATAATTATTAGAAGTTGTGGTAAGGTCAGTGCAAACAGCCGTCATGTATTTAATAAAATGTCTCTTTAACTAGTCGATTTTAAGGATTTTAATAAAACAGCTGATGGTTAAAGATGCATTTTATTAGAAGAATTATTACACCCGAAGGGAATGAGCGGGTCGCAGAAGATGGGAAGGGAGTAAGACAGGGTTTTAGACTTTCCCCAATGTTGTTCAGTCTGTACAATGAGCACGCTGTGAGGGAAAGCAAGGAGAGATTTGGAGAGGGAATTAAAGTCCAAGGAGAGAGAATAAAAACCTTGCTGTTTGCTGACGACCTAGTAATTCTGTCAGAGACAGCAAAGGACCTGGAAGAGCAATTAAACGAAATGGACAGTGTCTTGAAAGAAAGACATAAGAGTAAAATGAGGGTAATGAAATGAAGTTGTAAGAAAGTCAACAAAAGTGTTTCTGAAAATGCGAAATTTGTTGACATCCATTATTAGTTTAAATGTTAGAAAGTCCTTTCTGGAAACATTTGTCTATAGTGTAGTAGTATATTTTTTAGTGAAATATAGACGATAAGGAGTTCAGACAAAAGAAAAAAGAAACAGAAGCTTTTGAAATGTGGTACTAAATACGAATGATAAAGATTAGATGGGTGGATCACGTAACTAATCAGAATTGGGGAGAAAAGGTGTTTCTGGCATATCCTGACTAAGAGAAAGGCTAGATTAGTGGGACACTTTTGAGACATCAAGGAATCGTCAACTTAGCATTAGAAAGAAGAGTGTGAAGTAAAATTCGTAGAGAGAGACCGAGGGACGAATACAGTAAGCTGATTCAAAGGGATGTAGGTTGCCATACATATTCTCAGATGAAGAGTCTTGCACAGGACATGGTAGCGTAGAGAGCTGTATCAAATCAGTCTGCGGACTGAAGACCACAACAACAACAATAACAACGACAACATGGTAGATACCAACTCGTTGAGTATAGACGTAAGGTTTCAACAGTTTAGTGACATAACTGCAAGAGCTCTACCTTCATTTATCGTTTAATATGGAATATTTACACCCATGAGCATCAGTGCGATGAAACAAATATGTGTGAAATCACAAAGACGCACTCATGCTTCCTACAGCAAAATGAGCGACTCGGATGGAGTGAAATTGAAGCCTTCCGAGTGACAGGCCCTAACACACACACTAGTCGTGCTGCGTCAGTTGCTCATCGATGTTGATAGCGATTCATCAACATCCTCACACCCATAAACGAGCTTCTTAGCCAATTCTCTGTCGCTAAACCATGAAAAAACACACTATATGCAGTTTAGGACTTGTAAAAGGTTTCCTGCCAGTATATGCCTAGAGTATGACAACAAGGAAATGGAAAAAGTTTAAAGTGTCAAATTCTTAGGATTACAGCTGGATAATAAACTGGGAGGGGCATACAAATGTTTGTAAATCTATCGGGCCAAACTGCGTGGTCATCAGTCCGTAGCTTACAAACTACGTAAACCTAGGTAAACTAACCTACGGACAAACACACACATCCATGCCCCAGGGAGGACTCGATCCTCTACGGCGAGCAACCGCGCGCTCCGCAGCGAGACGCTTTAGACCGCTCGGCTACTCCACCGCGGCCCAGTGGGGCATACAACAGAACTGCTGAAGCGCCTAAACAAGTCCCTGTTTGCTATGCGATTGTTGTCAGATATAGGAGATATAAAAATAAAAAAGCTAGCATATTATGCGTACTTTCACTCCATAATGTCATACGGGATTATTTTCTGGGGCAACTCATCAGGCAAAGCAAAGGTTTTCAGAGCACAAAAACGCGCGTTACGGATCATTTGTGGTGTCAACTCAAGAACCTCATGTAGAGTGTTATTTAAGGAACTGGGGATACTTACTACTGCTTCCCAATACATTTATTCTCTAATGAAATTTGTCGTTAAAAATATATCTTTTTTTCAAACCAATAGCTCATTCCATGGGATCAATACTAGAATTAAGAATAACTTGCATAGATTTAAAGTCACTTACTTTGGCTCAGAAAGGTGTCCAATATTCCGCAGTACACATTTTCAATAACAAGTCAGCAGCCATAAAAATTTAACTCACAATAAAGTACAGTTTGAAAGTCTAAAGGATTTATTGGTGGCCAACTCCTTTACTCAATTGATGAATTTCCTACCAGAAGTGATTGATTGTAAATTATTGTATATAATATTTACAAATATGAATAATATTTCAGTTTGACTTCAGTACAAGTTTTGTGTAGTAATTTAATCATTGTAAATCAGTGTACAAAAAATTTATTGTTAAGAATTTTAATGTGCACCTAGTAAATTAGTAAGTAGTAATACGTTTTGTGTCCTTTAAAATGTAAATCTTTTTAAGATAATTGTTTTTCCTGGCCAATTCCACACCCACAAGGGCAATTACATTTGGAGTCTGTGGAAGGTACATTAACACATATGCTCTCTATTTGTAAGTATATATTGTGTATTTTGTTCTGACATGTTCTACATCCAAGAGGATTCCCTCAATTCGGATCTACTGGAACGAAAAGTACATCTAATCTAATGTAATCCCGACGTCCAAGCAGCACAGACGCTTACCATTATCGACGTATGGTAATGGAAAAATCGTACTGCTACCACAGCACAAATAAGAGAATTTATGAGATAAAAATTTGTCAATTAGGACTGCTACCACTACCGCTACAGCTGGACTGGTGCCGTCACGTGGTAACTTTAGATGATGGGCCGTGGTCTTCAACCCTGAAATCAAATGTTGTCTGCACGCACGTGACGGTCATTTGCACGTAAACTAGGCCTGAAGAACGTTATCTCGTACAGTGCATTCGTCCAAGTCACGCTGGCTTCACCCTAACGAAAGTGGTGAGCTCCAACTCTCTTACATATCTGCGGAGAGAACGCTGACCACCGTTTCAGTATGTGCATGTTTAGGACGAATGCAGTTTGATTTTCTTGCAACAAGAAGGTGATGTGTCTTTCCAACAAGATAATGCGGGTACGGCAACTTGCCTGACCAGCACTTGTCTCCAGTCCAGCACTTGTGCGAAGTGTTGTTGTGGTCTTCAGTCCGCAGACTGGTTTGATGCAGCTATCCACCCTACCCTGTCCTGTGCAAGTCTCTTGATCAGAGAATACGTTCGGCAACCTACATCCTTTTGAATCTGCTTACTGTATTCGTCCATCGGTCTCCCTCTACGATTTTTACTCCACATGCTTCCTTCTAATGCTAAGTTGACAATTCCTTGATGTCTCAGAATGTGTCCAACCAATATATCCCATCTCTTAGTCAGGATACGCCAGAAACTCCTTTTGTCCTCGATTCGGTTAAGCACCTCCTCATTAGTTACGTAATCTACCCATCTAATTTTCATCATTCGTCTATAGGACCACATTTCAAAAGCTTCTATCATGTTTTTATCTGAACTCCTTATCGTCCACGTTTCACTCCTATACAACGCTACACTCCATACAAATGCTTTCAGAAAGGACTTTCTAACATTTAAATTAATATTGGATGTTAACAAGTTTCGCTTCTTTAGAAACGCCTTTCTTCCCAAAGCCATTCTGCATTTTATATCTTCTTTACTTCGGCCATCAGATGTGCGAAGTAATGGGACTATATTTTTCCGTTTGGTTGACAAACACAATCAAAGACAACCGACCGTTAGTTAGCATGTAGTGAATTTGGCTTGTAGTATTTTTTAGTATTGCTTATTTATCTTCTTAATGTATTTTCATTTCCAAATTATAGGTACTACTTTATCCCACCTTGATTTTTCTCTTATTATAATTGTAATCGTACCAATCTTTATTTGTAACATATTTCTAATTCTGTTACAATTACCTCAGATTTCTGACGACGGTCTTACGAAACGCGTAACAGCCACAAATAAAGACATATTCGAGCAAGACAATTCCACAACAATACTACGGTACGATAAGTGTCACGTGCGACTCGACAACCAAGAACACTTGTAGGACTACGTGAACGGGTCGAGCAGTACCGCTTGAGTTACTGATTTGTAAATGTAATCATTTCATTGGCTACTTAATTATGCAGTGTTTCAGTTATAAATCTGGAGTAAATTGGGTAACTTAAATGTGTGACTGATTTTTATTATTATTATTATTATTAAAAAAATTTCCTGCTCTGTATGACTTGATTGTCTTATTATCGTTTCTGATCCTTAATTTTCACTTCATTGAGTAATTGTATCCTGCATGTTGGTTTCTACGGCTTTTTCCCAACAAATGTTTGTATAGCTTATGGGACTTAACTACGGGGTCAACAGTCCCTAAACTTACAAACTACTTATGAACTAGCTAATCCTAAGGACGGCACAAATATCCATGCCCGATGGGGGATTCGAATCCCCGACCGTAGTGGCCGTGCAGACCGTGACTGGCGCTTTTTCCAACGAACTCGCTGTTGATCTCTACGTAAATATTTGACGATGTGCATCAAACCCAACTTAAATTTTGTGCTAATGTCACTAGTTGCAGAAGTCTCACAACTATTGTTTGCAATCTTACAATATATGTTCCAACATTACACGTTTTAGTACGGTACTTGTATACAGCCATGCTTCTACATTCTGTCCTGTATAACAATTCTCTGTCGTTTCAGTATTCACATGGGTATTTTTTCTCCATTTAGTCATATTGCTGTTGACAGCCCCATTATCCGATTTGCATAACGACAGGTATGCTGATCACATCACTACAACTATGTCGGAAACTTTTTCTCTAAATGACTCACCAATAACGCTAGATGTCTGTTGTATTAACAAATTTGCCTTACTTGTAATGTATGGAATTCTATTAGTCAGTTCATATGCTGGATATACATTCTTGAATTTTCGTGTAGTTTATGACAACAATAACAGTATATTTTGTCTCGTTTTTCTTTTACCCTTCTTCACTCTTGGGATAACTGAAAGATACACGTGCAATCACCGCATTGCATTTTTTTTTTTTTTTTTTTTTTTTTTTTTTTTGCAATTTCGTACAGTTTTTCTTGTATACACTTCTCACGAAGGAAATTAAGTGACCTAAGTCGCTACGAGAAATAAATATTAAACGTCTGCTACAGGTTGTCACTTTCTTAACAACAATTAAGACTGTTCCTGAGAATGAAAGGTTTAAAAAAAATCCTCGGAGTTCTTACAATAAACATAACCACCTTCATTTTGCATTACTACTGCTTTTGCATTAATATGTTCGGTGTAATCTTCAACTAGCAGCACATGCTACAAATTTATAACTGTATACAGGGTGAATCTAAATTCACGCGCTCGGTCTTCGCAGCGCGATTCCTCATATGTTAGCAATAAAAAACTGTCTCGCACAAAATTTCGTCCTGCGTATATTTCCGCCAGTACATTGACGTGGAATATTGAGATGGCTATGTGTTCCATACGACAGTGTGTTTCATAATTACACCAACAAACTTGTAAGGGATGTATTAAGCGTTTTGAGGAACAAAATGAGCATGGAAAACCATGTCAGGAAACGTCATTCAACGACTCTACGGAGAGTCCAATTTACAGGCACCAGCTCCTGCCACTTGCATGGGTTTCTATGCTCACTTTGTTCGTCTAAACACCTCCCACATCCCCTAGAAGTTCATTGGTGTAGTAGTGTAATTCGGAAACACAATGACGTATGGGACACACACTCATCTCCATCTTCGACGTCCATTTACTGCCAGAAATATGCACAGGACAAAATTTTGTGGGAGTCATTTTTTTTTATTTCTAGCATGTGAGGAATCGCGCTGCGAAGACCGAGTGCGCGAATTTAGATTCACCCTGTATATTGCGAAAAATTTTAACACGGTATTTAACTTTTTTTAAAGTATTGCTACATCCGCACACAGATATTATAAATAACATTGAATAGGTATAGAAATCATACATTACATAACAAAAAAAAACTGTTGCACTGGCCTAATATCGTGTGTCCCCACGTACACGTATAAGTACCGCCACATACTTGGCATAGGCTCGACTGACGTCTGAAGTACTGCTGGAAGGAATTGACCCCACCATGCAGCTTGCAGAGCTGCCTATAACTCTGTAACAGTACGACGGGTAAGGATCACTTCTGATAACGCGTTTGAAGGCATACTAGATGTGCTCAATAACATTCATGGGGGAGTTTGGAGACGAGCGGAGGTTTTTGAATTCTGAAGAGTGTTCCTGGAGCCATTGTGTAGCAATTCTGGACGTGTGGAAGGTCGCATTGTCCTGCTGGAATTGACAAAGTCCGTCGTAATGCACAGTGGACATGAATGGACGCAGATGATCAGCCAGGATGGCTACGTACGTGTCACTTGTGAGGATCGCATCTTGACGTATCATGAGCCTCATACACCAGAAATGCACACATACCACATTCTTCCGGAGCCTTCACCAGATTGGGCCCTGCTGACGGGCATGATCTATGGATTCATGATATTATTTCCATACCCGTTCACTACTATCCTCTCGATACAGTTGTAAACGAGATTCGTCAGACGTTCTCAGTCATCAACAGTCAAATCTTGGTGCTGACAGGCCCAGGCCAGGCAAAGAGCTTTTTGGCGCTCAGTCAGCAGTTGTGACATGTGAGTCGGTAAGGTAATGGGTGCGCACATCAGCATGAAATACGTTAGACCGCAAAATAAGCACACAAAATATACGTACTCCTTCATTCCGTGGTGATTAGCCGCGGTGAGTGGCCGAGCACTTCAAGGCGCCTCGCTGCGGAACACGCGGTTGCTTGCCGTCGAGGGTTCGAATTGCCCCCTCGGGCTTTGATGCTTGTGCCGTCTTTACTGTTAGCTAGTTTATAAGTTTAGGGACTGATGACCCCGTGGTTAAGTCCCATAAGCTCTACAAACATGAGAACATTTTCTAACGCCGGGCGCCGTGGCTAGCGCGTCCGATCAGAGAGCTGAATGCCCTTTGTAATAAAAAAGCTGAGCCAAGAACACATAAAAAAAAGACACGACCAGAGACCGCAAGGAGCAGAACTACCCATAGAGAAAAATAAATAAACAATAAATAAATAAAAATGTTTAAAGACATTTTATGTGGTAATAAAAGGTTGATGCGGTTGCGGTACGTGCGCGATAGGAGACGTTCGAATTTTTTTCGAGGGGGTGGGGGGAGGGGGGTCATGGAAGAACTCGCAAACATGCCGTCATGTGACACGAGAAAACTTAATTCTAAGTTCGTGTGTAAAATCTCAGCGACACATAACTCTGAAAGAGTGACAATGTCCTACTAAGCTTATGCAGTTCCGTGAAGTACATACATAAAAATTCGATTCTCTGTGGGATCGGGTCATTTAGTAGTAAGTGGAGAATGGCTCTGTCCCGAAATAAATGCGGTCCTACAACCTACTGAAAGAAAAGACAAATGGGTTAGCATTAAATAAATGTTAGCGACACAGAGAAAGTGCAACAGTGAATATAGGAGCACTATTTCAAAAGGCCAAATGCTGGAGCAACTTGATCAAAGAAAACGGAGAAAAAATGAAAAGTCTGTATAGCTAAAGAGTACGGTGTGACGATGGAGTTGTCCTGTAAATAAAACAGGCGGGCTATAGCCACAGGGTGGCGTGTAGACGAGACGCGAGGCACCAATTCAAAAGTTTTCGCCTCTCTTGGGTCCGCGAAAATTAGTTCCAGACCCGAGGAGTATCCGTCGTGCGCTTTACGAGCTTCGTTATTTTGCTGGATAAGGATTTCGCAGAGCCTGTGGGGACGCCTGGCAGTGCGGGCAAATGAATGTAATTTTCTTCCACCAACGGACGGGGCTGCAGCGACCAAGTTTTTATGTTTCCGATCCTCTGGCGTCCTCGAGGTGGGGGAGTGAATTTTTAATGCGGCCGCGTTTTGGCGGTGCTGTGGCCAGGACGAACGTGAGGAGAAAGGGGGTTTGGGGGGGGGGGGGGACGGAGATGACGGAGGGGGGGGGGGGAAGGAAAGGAGCTCAGCCCATTGTTGGAGAAGTGGAAGGGCGAAGGACAGTTGCAGCGAAGACGCGCAGGATAATTCCCCAGATGAACATATTAATCAATGGTGCTAATGCCCGTGTTTAGTGCACCCCCCGTTCATTTGTCTTGCTAAGCGCTGTAATCTTGCACAAATGCTGGAAGGGGAGAAGTTTGCTTACAACTGGTCGAGCTCAACGTCCTATTCGACGTTCTGTGGTGGCGTGTTTCCAGCTCGAGAACTTCCTTTAATAAGCTCTGTATTCTTTGTGGCTGGGCTTGTAAACTGTAGCAGCAAACAAAGTGTTTGATGCATAAAAAGTTTTGGAAATGTCTTGGTCGCACTGTTTTTATTTTATCATTACGCGTTTCGATACATCACCATCATCAGATCTGTGACAAAAAATAAATTACATTTCAGATGTTTACAGTTCTTAATCACAAAATTCATATGGAGCACAAACACATTATATGAAAATATACTTACAATTTTTCTTCAAAAACGATATATATTCGGTACGCTCAGTCCCAGTAATATGTTTTAATAAGGTATCTGCTATAGTCTTTTGACTGAACACATCTCGTAGCCATGTTTTTTCGTAGCTTCTAAGTCAGTGCAGAGGGCGCAAGATGATGTTACATAAATTTATTAAAATAAAATTTCAGTTTAACCCTGCGCAATCTGGCGCCTATTGGACCTAATTTACCTGTTACGGTGTTCCCACCTTCTCACCACAGTTTGGCATGAGACTCTAGTCAACACACCTTGACTAGACATCCACGATGGTGGTTTATATTTTAGTTAGTCATCTCCAATAAGATGTATTTTAATTACCATCATTTAAAAAAATGTAAGCATATTTACATATAATGTGTTTGTGCTCCATATGCATTTTCTAATTAAGAACAGTAAACATCTGAAATGTAATTTATTTTTTGCAACAGATCTGATGACGCTGTATCGAAACGCGTAATGATAAAATAAAAACAGTGCGACCACGACATTTAAAAAAAAAAAATATATATATATATATATATATATATATATATATATATATATATATATATATATATATATATATATATATATATATGCATGGCAACGTATGGTCGCTGCCACAAAAATGGAATGTTTTATGGACCAAGTGATAAAGTATTTGATATTGTATTACATCATTTGTCATTCAGCGCTTAGACTCATATCATGGAATCTCATATTCTGTACAAATCGCCTAAAAGTAACAACATATTTACCTTTGCGAGTAATAACAACAGAACTTACTATCGAAGTTAATTTATTTCCTGTGATTGCTAACTGGTGACAGTGATCACATATTAAGTGCCAACTTTATTTTATTTATGATAAAAAGAGCTACAACTGTTCTATTCTCTTTACATAGTTAGATACAAGGAATGATGAGGAAGTAATCGTTCTTGCCATTGTCAACCTGGAGCAGTGCTCAGTCTTGCAAACAATCCTGTAGGTCTGAATCGAAATTATATTTAAATTCTTAGTGTTTCATGATGAGTAGTTTCGTCTCTTCGAGGTATGTTCATGTCTATGGTGAACAAAATTTATTAAAGCAAGAAAATATTCGTTTAAGGTTATTAAGAAATTGAGACTGTACGACTAATAAATGACAATAAATCAGCATGTTTGCAAATTATCACAAATAATAGGAAAATTCGAGTTATTATACGCGACATTGTTACTATTAGTTTATTTCCGTTCTTATTCTTATGACTGTATTGATTTTATGAATTTAGTTGTTTTTACCTTTACTTCCTAATTCATTTCAGAATGAAACACAGTTTCTTAAGACAATTATGCAGCAACTAACAGCGCCATCTGGCGCTTGTCACCTGTAGCAAGTTAAACTTCATGACTGTCTCATTCATACTACAGTTATTACCACATGTATACACATCTTATCACTATACCAAAGTAATTAAAATGTGTTGCATTACCATGAAACATTGTATGAAAAAATTTTATATCACGCGACAGAAAAGTGGTTTATTATTATCGTCGGTAAGATATTACGTCCAACGTTTGTAATTAGTCTAATAGTTAAATTGATGTTTGTTGTGGTCTTTATTCCGAAGACTGACTTGATGCAGCTTCCACCCTACTCTATCCTGAGCAAGTCTATTCATCTCCTCATAAGAACGGCAACCCACATAAATTTGAATCTTCTTCCTGTATATTAATATTGCTGTTTCTCTTGTCTCCCTCTGCGACTTTTACCCCCAAACACTTCCCTCCAACGCTACATCCATGATTACCTGATGTCTAATAATGTGTTCTAACAATAGATTCCTTCTTGTAGTCAAGGTACCCATTAATTACTTTCCCCCATTCTATTCATTACCTCCTCATTTGTTAGGCGAACTACCCATCTAAATTACAAAAGCTAGCAATGTAGGTTTGCTTTCCCTTAATCTAACTTCTAGGATAAGAAAGCTGAATATCATCTCCCGCCAGTGTTCCTACATTTCTCCTAAATCCAAACTGATCTCCCCCGAGGTCAGCTTCTACCAGAGTTTCCACTCTTCTGTAAATAATGCGTGTTAAAATGTTGCAACAGATGGTCAAAAATTTTTACACCTGTCTTCATCTGCTACTTTGGACTGGGGATTATTAAAATTTTCTTAAAGGCTGAGGTTATTTCGCCTCTCCCATATATCTAACAAAGCAGGTGAAATAGATTTGCCATATCTGACCCTCCCAGAGCAGCCCTGAGAAAATATTGTCCAGTCCAGGAGCCAATTCTTCTCTCAGGATAGCATATCCTATTTCAATGTCAATGGAAATTTTTCTACGCTTATCTGCTGTCAATTTTAGGGTGAAGTTTCTGAAACAAATCGTTTAGGAAAGTGATTGCTCTGCTGTAAGAACTGTCTTTATCTTCCAGATGTAATACCAATATGTTTCTGTAAAGCTATTAGAACAAAATAGTTGACTACCAAAACATACAGCATGGATTAAGCAATGGCTTCTCCTGTCCTTAGCACTGAAATGTACTCTGCTCAACTATGAAGCTGATTGCAAACGAAAGTACAAGTGTGTCTCAGACATATTGATATGTTGGAAAGGTGACTGGTTTTATTGTTCCAATTTTCGTTAAATATTCAGTTGAGCAATGAAATATTGGTAATTTTAGAAAGCATAATGGACAATAGCAATATGGACTGTTTTAATTTTTACTATTGAAATATTGAAACTGATTGATTAGTATAAATGTTGACTGCATATGTAGCGTTTATCTATAACTAAAACTGGTTTCAATAATAATAATAAAAAACTGTTTTAATAATTTAACAGACGGCAGAGTAATTACATCTTTATATAACTGCAAAGCGGTGACACTACTCCATACCAAAATTACGTCTGCAAGCCAAATATAACCAACCTCACTCATGTGCAACGTGAGATTGTTGTAACAAGTCTTTTCGATAGAAAGGTTGAATTCCGATAAATCATTTGAAACTTGGCACGTAAGAAAAATAATGTACGGTACACTGGTTTGGTGATATGTTTTGAAGTATATTTGATAGCATCAAGATTTGCATAAAACTTGGACAATTACTTTATCAATTCGATTTGAAGTTTTTTTTTTAATATCATGTCAGAAGCAAACAAAAACATACTAACAAACACTACTCCATCACATTACTACATACATTGTATTTCATAGATGAAACAGTCACAGAATAAAACAAAGAGATAGTGACAAGGATTATATATACAAATATTGATTAAATTTTATCTTTACAATGGATGCCCCAGAATTAGCAACGTCCAATGCATTTTGTGGAGCATTTATGACGTGTCACATAGTACACACGATTGCACTGTAGCAGGCGTGACGATGTCTGCACGGCGGCTGCACAGTCACATTTGACAGAATCCACCGGGAAGCCCCATCTCTGCAGACTGCTCTTCGATCTTGTGACACAGGAATGCAGGCGGTTCAGTGATTTCCATGTGGACCATCTATCTGTCTGACCTGGGGGGAAAGAGCCTCTTGTGGAATGCAGATTTAAAGTGACACCAATACATTCAAAGAAACATATGTGCCATAATTTAGTTAAAAACAATAGCCGCGGTTGAGGCGCATTGAGGCGCTATGCTCCGATTCGAGAGGCCCTTCCCCGTCGGGGGTTCGAATCCCCCCTCAGGCATGGATTTTAATGTTTTCTTTATTATAAGTTTGTTTATACGTAGTTTTTAGGGGAGACTGGGGCACGTTGGCCATTTTTTTTTAATATTACTTTATTTGACATATTTAAATTTATGAAATTTTTGTTAAATTTTAGATAGGTCTTTACTGAATCTGGATGGCAGTTATTAAGCTTGAAAATATCAGCTGAAGCATTAGAAAAAAATTAATTACTGGACATATGACAAGTGGGTCAATCTGCCGCTACCTCGGGGTAGGAAATCAAAATAAAACTAACAGTTATCAAGAAATATACTTTAATGAACATAATAACAGGTTGAATATTGAGTTAAATGCTTAACAGTGAGGACTTCGAAAATGGGACAGGTTAAACTTATTAGGATTTATAGTGTCTTAATACAAACCAGACACCTTTAATCAATGTCCAGGTCCAAATGTTCATCACAGTTTTAACACTCATAAAATAGTCCGTGGATTTCATTTTTACCGCATCTTTGATGAGCCCAAAGCTTACAGTTAGTGAACTGAATTCCTTATTCTCCAGTTGACTGTTTCCAAAAGGCACTGTGACTGTTCCACATCGTCATCATTATCACCATCTTCCCTTTTTGAAAAAAGGGGTTTTGTAGCCTGTGATCTAATTTTTCTTCAGTATTTCTTTGCAATACTTTGGTCCATTGGGTATGGTAAAATTCAATTTCAGTTTCCTACGTTTCAATTACCTGTGCAAACTGACACGAGGTCTGTCTGTAATTAGCACAGTA
Source organism: Locusta migratoria (assembly GCA_026315105.1). Classification (NCBI taxonomy): domain Eukaryota; kingdom Metazoa; phylum Arthropoda; class Insecta; order Orthoptera; family Acrididae; genus Locusta; species Locusta migratoria. Next base: position 22,324,242 of record CM048751.1, read on the forward strand.
CCTCCAGTATGATATTCTTAGTATCACAAAGACTTCACTGACTTTCCTTACAGATCTTTCCTTTTCTTTTACTTCTAAAACTGCTCTTACCATTGTATCTTCAGAAATCATTCCCCTTTCATTCTTTTATAATTTCGGATCATTTTTAGGATACTACAAACAAACTAAAGTTTTAAACCAGAGCCGTAACTCATGTTTTGAAAACAAGGAAATGAACGAGATTCTGACTTCTCAGATCACTGTTTAAGATTAAAATAAAATTTACTGATTGGCGTTCATTCGACGCTTTTTATCTCGTGACTATGACGGTCTTTTGATCTCTGAAACGTACGAAATATGTGTAACTTCGAAAATTGTGTTAATAATTTAGTAAAAAGTAACAAACCTTTCATCGAGTTTAAAGAAGTACAGCTCCTATAGGACAGGTTGTCTCGGCTGGCCATCGTGCCCCGTCCTCTTTGGGCCATCCTGCCCCATCGCAGTCTTTACAATAAATTCTGTTCTTTAGAAAACTCACTGAAGGAATTAAGTCTGTATGCCATATAGAAATAATCCTTAAACCGCGACCTTTTATTGTACTAGTCACCCCGTTGCACCTAAAGTAAGCAAAAGTTAAATAACACACATTAACCGACGAGTAGAATTTTACTGAAACACGCACAAAAACAATGAAGGACTACAGCTTGTCCAAAACTTCTCCGCCTGCAATATTGGCCCTGTATAATGAAAGGGACAGTGCTACCCACTTTCTGATGGATTCCTAAGACGATCTAGCGTCTACTGTAAAAATTAATTCTGCTGGGCCTTCCTGCCCCTATGGCCAACGTGCCCCGGTCTCCCCTAAGTTTAGGGACTAATGACCACGCAGTTAAGTCCCATAAGCTTAACAAACTTTTGAAGATTTGAAAAACAATAACTAAATGTAAACTTCTAAACTGTTTGTGTAGTGATCACCTGCAGACCTATTCTGCCGTTTAGCCGCGCACGGCAATAATCAAAGAGCAACTCAGGCAGACATGTACCGCCTATCTTAGGAACGAGCACATATTTTTCGTTAAAACTGATAAAGGCCTATTGAAAAAGAAATACTCGTTGTTACACGACACAGAATACTTCGGTCTTGTCACTGTATTCTTCAGACTCGACTGTTAGACTCGTGATGTTTGTTTCACTGTTGGAACATCTGCCTCCAAGGCGCGCAGTGCGGCAATCTACTGTACAGCAGACGTGGGACCCACTGGGCCGGGCAGCGTGGCAAACAGCCCCGCAGGTGGAACCATCAGGTACATGAAGCACCCTGTATTTCGCAATAACACGGCCAGTAGCTTTCCACAATAAAATACCTCACCCCCGTGAACGGTAGCCTAAAAACTGCAACGTAGGACAAAAAAAGTCTATCCTTAATAAAGATGAAGACACAGAATAGTCAACGGAAAAAGCTGGTCTTAGGGTCGCACAAAGGGGTATTTCGCCTTATAATCTGGCCAAACGTCCGTATTTAAAATGCGAGTAATTCTCGGAACTTGCCACGTCCTGTGATAGTTGGATGGGGCAGTGTTGACGCAGCATTTTGTGTTTGTGTGTGTGTGTGTGTGTGTGTGTGAGACAGAGAGAGAGAGAGAGAGAGAGATAGAGAGAGAGAGTAGTATTTAGTATTTCGCTTAGTAATAATTCGTTCAAAGTTAACCTGAAAAGCAAAGAAAATATATTTGGTTAGTTCAACAACGAGAGGTTTGTTATTGTTCAGGGTGTTTCCATGCATAAATTTGAATGCAGTATGATAGAAAAATAATTTGTCTACTTGAAATTTTAGCACGTAGCCGCGCTGAATACCGCCGATTTAATTTACGATTTTTTTTTTATTTTTTAATTTTTTTTTTTACTTCAGCCGTGCGGGATTAATCGAGCGGTCTAAGCCGCTACAGACATGGACTGTGCGGCTAGTTCGAGTCCTCCCTCGGGCATGGGTGTGTGTATGTGTCATCCTTAGAATACGTTTAAGTAGTGTGTAAGCTTAAGGACTAATGATCTTAGCGGTTAAGTCCCTTAAGATTTTACACATATTTGACATTATTATTTACTTTAAAATTGTGATTATAAGTTCCACAAGCCGCAAAATTATGACAAGAAAGGGTCTCTATGAGAATTTTAAGAGATGTTCTGAAAACAATTTAGTAATAAAGAAATTAAAAAAAAGACTTTATGAACAATTATGTATTATTAGACCCTACTTTCCCTTATGAAGGGAATAAAGATTTTAAACAGTCATACATAAAGTCATAATTCAAGAAAAGATGGCTTTCTTCGCACAGAGTCCAAAGTAGCTTCTTAAAAACGAATCATACTTGGCTGCAAAATACCACTGAAATTCCTTGCAACAAAAGTTGAGTTGGTCGACCATCAAACAGTTAGTAGAGTTAAGCGAACGCAGCAAAAGGCGTAACACAACTGCTGATAGAACATTTTGAAGTCACAGAAGTAACGTATGCCAGTTAAATGATGCTCTGTGAATCTGTAAATTTTGAGGGTTCTAAAATGGTGAAAGATATTACTTAATTCGCTACACAAGGAGCTAAATACAGACAAGCTTTAGACGGAATTCGCAGGGCTTACAAGTCTTATCTGTCCCTGTGGAAGCTTGGCTGACAAGGAACCAATACAAAATAATACAAACAGATGCTGAAAAGTGTCATTCAAGAAGCTAAAAAGCAGACCTACCCTGTCACTGAATCCTATCATGTGACTGCCACACGCGCGGAGATTCAACTACAAGCCTTGCACGATTGAGCGTTTAACATCATACCCGGAGGAGATTGTACGCAATTTTCATTATGATGACGTAAATTCATTGGAACATAATTATAAATGGGATTGTGATGGTTAACATTAAGTTCAGTTTAAACAAAAATTGGAAAATAGTCCTGATGTGAACATGTTTTAGCCATTTTAGTACCTCCTCAAGTAATTAGTCACAAGAAAAAAGACCTCATTGTTTGGAAAAATCCAACAAGAATTATATTTATTCACGAAACAAGTGATGTTACTAAGGAAAAACAGGTTTTATCAGTTGTCAAATTAAAACATTACAGTAAACAAGGATTTCAGGAACAGAGTGTGATTTATTCATAAACATACACTGCTGATGGCCATGGTACATGCAAAGGTCTGCAATGCAGCAACGGACACAGCATCTACATTGAGATGCTACATTTGCAAGGCTATCTCAAAAGACTACAATGATTTGTTAAAAATCAAAGAGGTAAACACAGATTCTTTTCCTTTCGGTCTGTCAGTACTCCATGCCCGAATTAGATTTTACGAATTTTTCTTGCCTTTGTCTTATAAAAGAAACGACAAGAAATGGCAAATTGGATCAAGAGAGGAAAGGAAAATTGTTCAAGAAAGGAAGAAAGTCATACAAGAGAAATTTAGAAATCGATTAGGATTAATAGTTGATGTTCCCAATCCAGGCTATGGAAACAGCAATTATGCAAACACCAGCAGAAGATTTTTTACAGACCTTGAAACATCTGCAGAAATAACAGGTGTCGATTTGCAATTCATCTATCGAATCAAGGTAATTCTAAAAGCTATTTCCAGTGAATTTAAGATAGACATAAGCAAATTTTCTTCTTATACTTCTGAAACTGCAAGAATGTATGTTGAATTATATCCATGGTATCCTATGTCTCCCACGGTTCACAGGATTTTGGTGCATGGCCCAACTGTTATGGAACAAGCCGTCTTCCCCAAAGGCAGTTTATCAGAAGAAACAGCCGAGGCCTGAAATATGCAGTTTCATTTGTGCAGACAACGTTTTGCCAGGAAATTCTCACTGGAAGTTTGCAATTTGGATATACTGACATCTGATCCACTGATAACGGTTCAGAGAGAGAGTCGCCAAGGAAAAGCAACAAATCATTCTTAGCAGAGGCATCACATTTACTTCCGCCAAGTGAAGAAGGGGTTAGGCAGGTCCGTCAAGCTAAACATGAAGAGGAGACCAGAACTGAAACAGACTGCTGAGGCTTGACTGCATCATCTGAATAACTACACTACTGGCCATTAAAATTGCTACACCAAGAAGAAACGCAGATGATAAACGGGTTTTCATTGGACAAATATATTATACTAGAACTGACATGTGATTACATTTTCACGTTATTTGGATGCATAGATCCTGAGAAATAAGTATAAGAATAACCACTTCTGGCCGTAATAACGGCCTTGATACGTCTGGGCATTGAGCTAGGATGGCCTGTACAGGTACAGATGCAGCTTTAACACGATACCACAGTTCATCAAGAGTAGTGACTGGTGTATTGTGACGAGCCAGTTTCTCGGCCACCATTGAGCAGAGAGATCTGGAGAATGTGCTGGCCAGGGCAGCAGTCGAACATTTTCCGTATCCAGAAAGGCCCCTACAGGACCTTCAAAATGCGGTCGTGCATTAGTCTGCTGAAATGTAGGGTTTCGAAGGGATCGAATGAAGGGTAGAGCCACTGGTCGTAACACATCTGAAATGTAACGGCCACTGTTCAAAGTGCCGTCGATGCGAACAAGTCGTGATCGAGACGTGAACCAATGGCACCCCATATCATCACGACGGGTGATACACCAGTATGGGGATGACGAATACACGCTTCCTCCAAACACGGATGCGACCAACATGCTGCTGTAAACAGAACATGGAGTCATCCGAAAACATGACGTTTCGCCATTCGTGCACCCAGATTCGTCGTTGCGTACACCATCGCAGGCGTTCCTGTCTGTGATGCAGTGTCAAGGGTAACCGCATCCATGGTCTTCGAGCTGATAGTCGATGCTGCTGCAAACGAAGTCGAACTGTTCGTGCAGATGGTTGTTGGCTTGCAAACGTCCCCATCTGTTGACTCATGGATCGCGACGTCGCTGCACGATCCGTTACAGCCATGCGGATAAGATGCCTGTCATCTCGACTGCAAGTGATACGAAGCCGTTGGGATCCAGCAAAGCGTTTCGTACAGTATGGTAATCCTGTACCCACCGATTCCATATTCTGATAACAGTCATTGGATCGCGACCAACGCTTGCAACAATGTCGCGATACGATAAAATGCAATCGCGATAGGCTACAATCCGACCTTTAACAAAGTCAGATACGTGATCGTACGCATTTCTCCAACTTACAAGAGGCATCACAACAACGTTTCACCAGGCAACGCCAGTCAACTGCTGTTCGTGTATGCGAAATCGGTTGGAAACTTTCCTCATGTCAGCAAGTTGTAGGTGTCGCTATCGGCGCCAACCTTGTGTGAACGCTCTGAAAAGATAATCATTTTCATATCACAGTATTATCTTCCTGTCGGTTAAATTTCGCGTCTGTAGTACGTCATCTTGATGGCGTAGCAATTTTAATGGCCAGAAGTGTAAATCGTGAGTAGGGACCAGTGCGTGTTGGACGAATTAGTGCTCGCCATTTTAATGGCCAGTGTGTCATGTAATTGTAATTATGAATGAAAAATTGTTTCATATCATATCAAATACGCAAATCCATTATTATCCTAATATATGATGTATACGGTTTCACGGTGCAGAAAACGTAAGAAAATATTGTTGGCCAACTTTTTGTATGAAGTACCCCTTTCTGCGTCGGCTCTTGCCACGGGCTTCGAGAGCGTCCAGGGGCGATAATGTAACTGTCACCCGTCAGTAGGCCAGGAGAGAGTTTAGAAGCGACTGACTTGTGCAGCCCATAAGCCCGCCATGTTAGTTGCCGGCGGCGGAGTAGTCGACGGACGCTAATAGTTCCCTCTAAAACGACGGATACTGTCACACACTGACTACAGCTAACTCGTCCACTCACTTTTGCTACTGTAGCAGTCGCATATCAAAGCCTCAATTTGCTCATCTTCTAGAAAATTGAATGTTTGCATTGAATTCATGATGCGAGATATCTGGAAAAAAATTAGAAACTAAGTGGTGAGTTCCCGCTGACTGGAAATATCAGTTAATGAATTCCAAGATCAGTGAATAAAAATACGATAAATGTACGGTTGGAAGAGGAAGACACATAAAATTATCAAAAATAAAAATAGAGACTGAAAAATCAGGCGAAAAGACCCCGCAGATTATAGCATCAAATATTAAATGGAAAGTAGAAAACGAAATGATTAATAAAATAATCTCGCCATATGATATTCTTCAAGTTCATGCAAATTGGCAAGTTTCACCAAAAAAAACATAGTTTTATATAGTTAATCATTAATACAGCCTCATAAACAATCAATAACGCTTAACTTGGTGTAATAGCAACCGTTATGCACATTAAACTGATGTGTATAGTTCGCACCTTGCGCTCTAAGGCTTCTTGCTGCAGAATACGCGTCTGCTCCTCCTTCCCGCATTGGTGTGTGTGTGTGTGTGTGTGTGTGTGTGTTATCCATAGCGTAAGTCAGTTTAAGTAGTTTGCAACTCTAGGGACTGATGACAACAGCAGTTTGGCCACCGAGATTTATCAACATCTGAACATTTTGAAAACTTCCAGAACTGTCACTGAAATTATAGTCAATTTCTAAAAGAAGCTGTTCTATCAGTGTGATAAAAGTCTTATTTTTGCGATTGCAAATGATCGCTCAAGAACGCATCTACTTAACTGGACGCAAAGTGTCGACGCACGGCTTGGAGAAAAGTTATAATTCGCCTATAATACGCTGTGTTGCCTGAAGAGAGCTTTGATGCAATGGATGAAGCTGATCTAATACCACAGTTGCAATGTCAGGGCGAAATCTCGTTATTTCCAGAAGCTATAAGCCACAGAACGTGACAGATGTATATAACCATCATTCGCACTTAAAGGGTTAAATAATTCACCGGCATTCATACTATCAGCGCTATATTGACACTGGGTAACTACGCCGGGCGTCAAATTGGTTTGTGCAATCAACTTTCGCCTCTGAAACCTGAGCCTTAACTTAGGAAATAGGTGCCTCATCTCCCCACGTAGCAGGGGTTTGGCTACCGCAGTCTCATGTCCGGTCTTGAATGCGACACGAAGGCTCGACCTGAAACGCGTGCAGGGGCAGCGTAGGCCGCACGCCTCAGTGGCGTGCCAGATGGGTTGCCGCTTGCTTCTGTGGAGCTCTCTGATAAATGGCAGACGCTCCCGTATTTTATATTATATTTCCAACATTTAGTGGATTTCACAAGCTGGTCTACTGCTTTGTGCCTAACCGGACACGCACCCAGGTCTCTCGCTTCTCGCGAACGGTCGCCTTAGACTGCCGACCTCCCAAGCATGCTACCCGCGACTCAAACTTTCATATTTCACGTCCTTAAGGGTCGCACATATTTAGTGTGATCCCCTCGGCGGGTAGAGTCACTTCTGTCGTCATTGTCATGTTACTACCACATGTCTGTAGTCACGTGCAAAAACAGGGAAACTGCGATACTATATTTGTGAGACTGTTAAGGGAACATAGACAAGAGTGATATAAGCAAGTTTGGGTCTGTGCGGGAAGCTTTCTAGAGTGGCCAAAAGACTATGGAGACCACTGCTAATGGTATCTAAATATATGAATATTTCGCAAATTTCGAATAAATATGCAATTATGAAACTTTCACTCTGCAACAGAGTGTACGCTGATATGAAACTTCCTGGCAGATTAAAATTGTGTGCCGGAACCGGGAGTCGAAACTGGGACCTCTTCATTGTGGGAACATCCCTTAGGCTGTGGCTAAGCCATGTCTCCACCAGGAGTGCTAGTCTTGCAAGGTTCACAGGAGAACTTCTGTGAAGTTTGGAAAGTAGGAGGCGAGGTACTGGCGGAAGTATAGTTGTGAGGCGGGATCGTGTCGGGATAGCTCAGTCGGTAGAGCACTTGCCCGCGAAAGGCAAATGACCGAGGTTGAGTCCCGGATCCAATACACAATTTTAATCTGTCATGAAGTTTCAAAAAATGTTCAAATGTTTGTAGAGCTTATGGGACTTAACTACGGGGTCATCAGTCCTTAAACTTACAGGCTACTTTACGAACTGGCTTATACTAAAGACAGCACAAACATCCATGCCCGAGGGGGGAATTCGAATTCCCGACAGCAGCGGCCATATGCCATGGCTTAATTTTTTTTCCAAGTGTATGACCTTACGGTTCTACGAAACCACTGTGCCAGGATAGCTTACTGGAAAGTGTTGCTGCCTAGTGAGCAGCAGAGCAGGGTTGATATTAATGTAACTGAAATTGAAATGTTTATTTCGGGCAACTACACTGAATATTGACACCCTAGATATTTTTTTATGCGCCCCTATCGTATGTCCACGTCCGCTTAGCCCGCCCCGATCGCAGTGTTTACTTCCCTGAAGCGGCCTGTGACTCGCACCCTCGCTGCCTCTGCCCCTGTTCAGAGTTTTTTTTCTGTTAATTTTTTTTATTTTTTTTTATTTCTGCTTCTTACTCATCCCATATGAGGCCTCACCCCCTCCCCCCACCTCTCACTTTCCGGCTTAAACTACCGGCGGCAGGAGCAGCCGACCCCTCGCTGCCATTGTACATTACGCACCCCACCTGCACGCGGTAGCAGTAAATCCAAATGAAGCGACCTCATTCGCCGCTACGGAAGGATGGACGCCAAAGAGGGAGAGAGGGGTGCGGATGCACGTGGGTAGGCACCCACCCCGAGCCTCATCCCCACCCTCATCCCTCTCTCACACACACACACACACACACACCAAACATTAACTGTGTTTGCTCTCATCCCCTGGCACTGGCCAAACAAAATCCCTCCCCCTCCCACCCCTTCACCCCTCGCTCCCCTTTCGCGGAGAGCAGGTGGGTGCATTTCTAAACAGATCCGGCCATCCACCCTCTCCCCCCACCCTTGCTACTGTGAGCTTAGCTTCCCTCTAATTCCGCAGCCGGCCTGCTGAAAATCCCGTATACCGGAGGGGTGGCTTCCGATCTGCTATCCGACGGAACACTCGTGTCACAATGTGTCCTGGCTTTCTGATGTTCGTTGTACTTCTCTTGATGTCAGCCAGAGTTCGCTGTGTTGAGATTTTTGCAGCCTTATTGATCCATCAGTGATAGAAAAGGAAAACTGTGTTTCAGTGGTGTCTCTTTTGAGATAAAAGACCTTCGGAGTAAAGAAGATTCAGAATCATCAGCAAATCCTTGATATCTCTCATCCTACGTCCGTGATAGTTAATCGTACTTTACGTGTCAGCCTCATTTCACAAGCATTCTTGCCGCTTAGAAGCACTCTTATATTTTGCTAGGTGATACCATAAATTAAGTATCGGTGGGAATCTAGCTCGGGAAGTTTTGCACAGATTTAATAATGGATAACAATGGATAAAAATTTAAATATCGCAAAATAGCCAGTTTGGGGATTAGCGACCTATTTAAAGAAAATGTTTTTATAAAAATCTTTGACTGTTGGGATCGCAAAATTTTGTTTTGCTACCTATATTCGGCTTAAAAGTACGTCATTAAGATCGAAAATAAAATTTTAAAAAAATCTGTACAACTTGACAGTTATCATATTGCTTTCCTTTGGAGCAACGTGCCACAGTTTTACATCTGGCAAGCCAAAACATAGAAGTATTCATTGGTAAAGGAGTATGTTGTTGTTGTTGTCTTCAGTTTGGTTTGATGCAGCTCTCCAAGCTACCCTGTCCTGTGCAAGTCGCTTCATCTGAGAATAGGTTCGGCAACCTACATCCTTTTGAATCTGCTTACTATATTCATCCCTCGGTCTCCCTCTACGATTTTTACCCCACACGCTTCCTTCTAATGCTAAGTTGACAATTCCTTGATGTCTCAGAATGTGTCCAACCAATCTATCACTTCTCTTAGTCAGGATATGCCAGAAACACATTTTCTCCCCGATTCGGTTAATCACCTCCTCATTAGTTACGTGATCTACCCATCTAATTCTCATCATTCGTCTGTAGCACCACATTTCAAAAGCTTCTATCATCTTTTTATCTGAACTTCATGTCGTCTACGTTTCACTCCCATACAATGCTACACTCCAGACAAATGCTTTCAAAAAGGACTTCCTAACATTTAAATTAATAATGGTTGTTAACAAGTTTCGCTTCTTTAGAATCGATTTTCCTCCCATAGACATTCTGCATTTTATATATTCTTTATTTCGGCCATCGGAAGTTATCTTGCTACCCAAATAACAAAATTCATCTACTACTTTTATTGTCTCATTACCTAATCTAATTCCTTCAGAATCTCCTGATTTTCTGACATTCCATTCCATTGCATTACCTCCGTTTTACTCTTGTTAATGTTCATCTTACATCTTCCTTTCAAGACACTGTCCATCCCATTCAATTGCTCTTCCATATCTTTTGCGGTCTCCGACAGAATTACTATGTCATCGACAAACTGCAATGTTTTATTTCTTCTCCCTGCACATTAATGACCTCTCCAAATTTCTCCTTTCATTCCTTCACTGCCTGCTCAATGTACAGATTGAACAACATTGGCGAAAGGCTACAACCCTCTCTTACTCCCTTCCCAACCTCTGCGTCCCTTTCTTGCCCTTCGACTCTAATAACCGCTGTCTGGTTTTTGTACAGGTTGAATATAACTCTTCGCTCCCTATATTTTACCCCTGATACCTTCAGAATTTGGAAGAGTGTATTCCAGCCGACATTGTCAAAAGCTTTCTCCAAATCGACAAACGCTGAAAACGTAGGTTTCCCTTTCCTTAGCCTATCTTCTAAGATAAGTCGTAATGTGAAATTCAAATGTTTGTATAGTTTATGGGACTTAACTACGGGGTCATCAGTCCCTAAACTTACAAACTACTTATGAACTACTTACGAACTAAGACGGCACAATTATCCATGCCCGAGGGGGGATTCGAACCCCCGACCGTAGTGGCCGTGCAGACCGTGACTGGAGCGCCTCAGTCTCCTCGGCCACCGCGGCCGGCTCGTAATGTGAGTATTGCCTCCCGTATTCCTACATTTCTCCTAAATCCAAACTGATCTTCCCCGAGGTTGGATTGCACAAGCTTATCCGTTCGTCTGTAAACAATTAGTGTTAGTATTTTGCACCTATGACTTATTAAATTGATAGTTCTGTAATTTCCACACTTGTCTGAACTTGCTTTCTTTGGAGTTGGAATTACAATATTCTTCTTGAAGTCGGAGGGTATTTTCCCTGTCTCATTCATCTTGCATACCAGGTGATACAATTTTTTCATGACTGGCTCTCCTGACGACATCAGCAGTTCAGACGGAATATCATCTACTCCAAGGGCCTTGTATATCACAATTTCTGTGCGCGATAAACTCAGAAACTGCTCAACTGATCTTAATAAATTTTTGCACACGGTGTTTCTTCCAACTTAAAAAAGGGTAGATATATCCATATCAATGACTTTAGTATTTCTGTTGCTAATTGAATGTTGTTACAAGGGGTCGGGTAAGCATCAAACAGGTAGAACGTTCAGAATGAAACTTTCACTCTGCAGCGGCGTGTGCGCTGATATGAAACTTCCTGGCAGATTAAAATTGTTTGTCGGAACCAGGATTGGAACCTGTATGAATATTTCGCAAATTGCCAATAAAAAGTCCCATTATTTACAACGTTGTTTGAGGGGAAAGCCACGTTGACTGAATTTGCAATGGGGAGGCGTGTAGCTCAGCGCTTCCCACGAAAGGCAAACGTCCCAGGTTCGAATCCCGATTCCGGCGCACAATTTTAATCTGCAAGGAAGTTTCAGGTAAACCTTGTTTCTATATCGTACAAATCCTACTCGACTGTTGTATTCTCATCTTAGTGAAATATTGCACACTTGCAAAGCGGGAGGAAGATCACTGAGTGCAGAATATATAGCACAGTGCATGGTGGAGGATATGTTTCAATAGAATGTGAAAGCATGTCTGTTCTTCTGGAGGAATATTCTATGCAAGACACTCAACTGTGCGTGACTAACGGTACTTTGTAATCATCTTCGACTTCGTTTCACCAATCACCACGAATGTTGGCAGACCTATGTCAGTTTTCAGAAAAAGGTGGAGGAAGCAAATAGGAGATGGATGAAAAGGTATAACGTTCCTGAACGGAGGAGGAGGTGAACCGATAGACAGTAGATGCAGCTGAATAGGGCGAGGGAGAAGAAGGAGGGTGACCAATGAAAGTTAGTGACATATGTATTTATTATATTTAACTTAGGAGACATTATTGTGAACTACATATAACACCATTTATACCAACCGCATAGGATGATATTGCAGAGGCAGGGGGATGAGTAAAGTAGGGGGAGCGAATAGGTGATGTCAGCTGTGAAGGAAGAGGGGAAGGTGAAAGTTGATAACAGGGGAGGGGAGATGGAAAAAAGCGTGGTGTGTGTGTGTACCAGGAGAAGATGGAAGAGATGGGCAGAGAAGAGGGGGAGATAGATAAGGGAAAAGGGGAAAGAGAAATTTCTAGCTCACATTATGGTAGACTCCTCTTGGTCATAAATGCCCTATGAGGATGTGCTGCTCTACCTTCTATGTCCTCCTTACTTCCAAGGTAGAAGAATTCGTTATATTTACCTTCGTAATGATTACCAATTTTGGTGTTTCTGTTACTGTCATTTTTACTGTCTCTAATTACTTTTGTATTTTGGCGAATTACTCTTTGTCTATACTCCGTATTTAGTAACTTATTCATTCCACTGAACACATCAGATACGTCTTCCTAGTTTTCACTAAGGATAGCAGATCATTTGCGAATCTTATTGTTGATATCCTTTCACCTTGTATTCCACTCTCAAAACTTTTATTTCCATCACTGTTTCTTCGATGCACATATTGAACAGCAGGGTTAAAAAGACTGCGTCATTGTCTAACACCATTTTTATTCGAGCATTGTGTTCTTGCTGTATCAGAAGAATAGCTACAGGTGATTCTGGAGAACATTGTAAAGGTGGGGAAAGAATTAGGAATGAAAGTGAACATCTATGATATGAAAGTGATGAAAATCGGAAAAGAAAGTCACACAATCAATATATCACTAGATAGAAAAAACTGCAACAGGTTTGAGCATTCCAATATCTGGGAAGATTGATAACTTCCAATGGAAGTTATACAGAAGAAACTGAGACGCACGATATACATGGGAAAGAAATCGTTTAGGATAGTGAAAGATTTACTGACAGCCAGGCCCATATCAATTAACACTAGAATGGTCGCGTAGGATCTCTCAGATACGTATTCCCAGAATAGGCAACCCGCGCGCCAGAGGAACTAAACATACTATTGGTTTTACAAAATAACTGTTCAGTTTCTACTATTGTAATAGTTACATGTTTTTCCCTCGTTTTGTTTACTTATTCACTGCAACATCTGAGGTTAATTAAAGGTAACAAAGTAATGGTGACCCTGTATCTCACACATAAAATGCGTCCACGAATGTTTCACCTAGTGACGCGAGCATTGTAGTGTTAATCTTTGGAAGAGGTACGCCAAGTATTTTCTGTGGATTGTGGTGACTTCTAGTTCTGAAACGTGGACAGTCAGAATGAAAGATCGAAAATATCTATAGAGTTTTGGAACGCGACTATGGAGAAGAATGGGAAAATTTAAATGGACTGGCAGAGTGTGAAATGAGAAGGTGTTGAACAGGGTAAAAGAGGAAAGGAACTTCATGAGGATGATACATAAGAGGAAAACATTTTAGGTGGGACATATACTACGCAGGAATTGCCTACTGCAAAGGATAATGGAGGGAAAAGTAGGAGGAAAACGTGGGAGAAGAAGGTCTGGAACGCTAAGAGATGTTTTTGGCTAAATTATGTTGTACCATTGACTTCACTGTGCACCATTCTTGAGCATCAGTTACCATATCTGTCGTAAAGTTTCTATTTCAATAAATTTAATAATTAGATGCTCTGCTACCTCAGTGATAACAAATTTTATTTGTTAAAGTATGTCCTTTAGCGGTACTTATTCAATCATTATCCCCCCCCCCCCTCGCCAAAACGTGGTTGTGGTCATGTGGCCTACAATTTTATCAATCTGCGGCTTCTCCATTTCTAATATTTCTTGCTGAGGACAAATTTTACAAATTTTTAGTTAACTCCTGCTTTTTAAACACGTTTGTAAATTTTCCCATTTGCAACGTCTGATCATGGTCAGAAGAGGCGAAACGCGTCATGTATAAAGAAATGAAATATCGATTTTGTGCAAACAAGACTGTTTTTTTACCAAAACATCTATTACGGTTGTTGTGCCAGCGCCACAAAAATATGGAGTGGAGTGATTTTAGTCGGCAACAGACGTGGAGAAAATAAGAAGTCACAAGCAATTGATCATGGATACCCAAGACAGAAAGACATGGAGGACATCCAGTTGATACCAGCGTGAGGACAGATTTACTGAAAGAAGAAGTTTCTTTTATTCCCTACTGGTCATTGTATAAATTATGTATTAACCATCTTTCCCTAAAGATTTAACGTACTGTATATATTAGGACATGAAGGCATTATTCTTATTATCATTATGGTAATGGGTCGTTAATGAAATAAATTACAACGGTGAACTTGCGATGTTATCCACAAGGTGATTTTTATATACTGTGTATAGGAGAGAAAGACAAGGAGAATGTCCAGTCGATACGAGGCCAACGAGAAGACAGGCCACGGCTTGCACGTCATGTCACGTGATCAAGGTAGCCTGAACCAGCGCGATCGCTAGCTCATTGGCCGACCGCTGGGGTACAGTCCACTGTCTCATAGTGGCCAGCCACTCATAGCGATCGCCTCTGCTCAGGACTACCTCGATCACGTGACATGACGTGCATGCCGCTGTCTGTCTTTTGCGTTGGTCTCGAGTCGGTACTTGTCTGAGGACAGATTTACTGGATGGAGAAGAAGTTTTTTTATTCTATGCTGGTCCTTGTATAAATTATATATTCTACATCTTCATCCATACTCCGCAAGCCACCTGACAGTGTGAGAGGTAGGGTACCTTGAATACCACTATCGGTTTTCCCTCCTATTCCAGTCACGTATTGTTTACAAAAATGTTCAAATGTTTGTACAACTTATGGGACTTAACTACGGGGTCATCAGTCCCTAAGCTTACAAACTACTTATGAACTAGCTAAGACTAAAGACGGCACAAATATCCATGCCCGAGGGGGGACTCGAACCCCCGACCGTAGTGGCCGTGCTGACCGTGACTGGAGCGCCTCAGTCACTTCGGCCACCGCGGCTGGCTATTGTTTACAGAAAGAAAGATTGTCGGTATGTCTCTGTGTGGGCTCTAATCTCTGATTTATCCTTATGATCTCTTCGCGAGATATACTTAGGGCAGAACAATATACTTCTAGACTCCTCGGTAAAGGTATGTTCTCGAAACTTCGACAAAAGCCCGTACCGAGCGACAGAGCGTCTCTGCTGCAGAGTCTTCCACTGGAGTTTATCCATCATCTACGTAACGCTTTCACGATTGCTAAATGATCCCGTAACTAATCGTGCTGTTCTTCGTTGGATCTTTTCTACTTTTTACTGCATCTATCAACCCCACCTGGTATGGATCCTACACCGATGAGTAATATTCAAGCAGTGGGCGAACAAGTGTACTGTAACCTACTTCCTTCGTTTTTTGACTGTATTTCCTTAGGATTATTCCAACGAATCTCAGTCTGGCATTTGATTTACCGACGATTGATTTTATATGATCGTTCCATTTGAAATCATTCCTAATGCCTAGTCCCAGATAATTTATGAAATTAACTACTTCCAGCTGCTGACCTAGTGTAGCTAAATGATAAAGGAACTTTCTTTCTATGTATACGCAGCACATTACACTTGTCTACATTGAGATTCAATTGCCAATCCCTGCACCATGCGTCAATTCCATGCAGATCCTCCTGCATTTCAATACAATTCTCCATTGTTACAACCTCTCTATATACTACAGCGTCTTCCGCAAAAAAACCTCAGTGGACTTCCGATGTTATCCATAAGGTAATTTTTATATACTGTGAATAGCAAAGGTCCCACGATACTCCCCTGTGGCACATCTGACATCACTTTAGGAAGACTTCTCTACATTGGGAATGACATGCTGCATTCTGTTATGTAGGAACTCTTCAGTCCATTCACACCATCTGCTCTTTGTTCATTAAACGACTGTGGAGAACTGTATCCAAGGCCTTTCACTAAAGGTTTCACGTACTATATACCGGGTGATTAGAAAGTGAGTATAAATTTGAGAACTTAATAAATCATGTGATAACGTAGATAGAGAGGTAAAAATTGACACACATGCTTGGAATGACATGGGGTTTTGTTAGAACCACGTCTACCGTTTCCGGGCCTTTTTTCTTCGAGGAACTGCGTGATTCTGGTTTTGTAACTGTTACCGTGACGGGTGAGAGGTACGGCGAGATGTTGCAGAATCGCATCATTCCGAGCCTGGCTGATAAACACCTGCTGGAACGTACGACTTTTATGCAGGATGGCCCTCCAAACCATATTGCTAGACGCTGAAAGTACTATTGCGCTCGTCGTTTGGTGATGATTGTGTGCCACTTCCGTCATGCTTGGCCTCCCAAGTCCCCAGACCTCAGTATGTGCGATTATTGACTTTGGGGTTACCTGAAGATGCCAATTCCTCACCATAACATGCTTTACAATGCTGTTCACAACATTATTCCTCGATTACAGCTATTTTTTAGGAATGATAGTGAACATATTGAGCATATCCCGTAAAGCTAATCATCTTTGCTTTATTTAATATTTTATGCTCATTATTGCTTTTCCGATCAGATGAAGCGCCATGTGTCGGACACTTTTTAAAGTTTTATTTGTTCTAAAAAACCATGTCATTCCAAGAATGTGTGTCAATAATTAGCTCTGTATCTACATTGTTCCGTGATTTTTTTTTAATTTATAGTTATAGATTGCTGAAGATTAAGTAACTAATGAGGAGGTACTGAACAGAAGTGGAGAGGAAAGAAACTTCTGGCATACCTTGACTAAAAGAAGAAATATATTGGTAGGACGCATTCTTAGACGTCAAGGAATTGTGAATTTAGCGCTGGAGGGAAGTGTGTGGGGTAAAAAACGGAGAGGAAGACCAAGAGATGTATACAGTAAGCAGATCCAGACAGATGTAGGTTGCCGTACTTATGTGGAGATGAAGAGGCTTTCTCAGAATAGTGTATTGTGGAGAGCTGCATCAAACCAGTCTCCGGACTGAAGACCACAACAACAAAAGCTACTTTTTGATCACCAGGTATATTAGGTTATGAAGGCATTGTTCCAAATATCATTATGGTAATGGGTCTTCTATGAAATAAATGGGAACGAAAGGAAGATTTTGTGTAACTACGTTTTATTGAGGATGTTCATGAACAATAAAAAGGTACAACATGGCCACACAACAATATGTCACCCTGACTGGCAAGCGATAAATAGAAACAGCGGCGTATGTACAAGATGCGCGGTTCTGGCGATGTGTGAGGGATGCGTGAGGTGGTCGGCGTCACTGGCGCCTCAGCCCAGGTGCTTGTAGCCGTAGGCGGGGGCGGCGGCGTAGGCGGGGGCGGCGGCGTAGGCGGGGGCGGCGGCGTAGGCGACGGGGGCGGCCACCTTGGCGACGGCGACGGGCGCGGGTGCGGGGTGGGCGCCCGCCTGGCGGTGGACGACCGCGTTGAAGCCGTTGTGCGGGTCGGCGGTGTACTCGACGGTGCGCACCGAGCCGTCGGGCTCCACCAGCGAGTAGCTGCCCTGCACCACGTCGCCCTCGCGCGTCTCGTGCTGCGCCTTCTGGTCACCGGTGTGCGCGTCGCTCACCTGCCGGCAAGTACAGTGTGGTCACACACTACCTCCAACAAGTGTAATAGAGAAGAGGATGATGCAACCAGTCACTTCCTCTTTAATAGAAGGCCTGAGCATTAGAGTCACACAGCATAGAATGCGAGAGCTTAGCTGAGTTGCTGGTCGCTGTTAGACAGTGAACTGTGCCCCAGCTGCCAGCCATTCAGCTAATGCCTGTGCCCTACCCAGTAGGACATGACAGTGCTCCTCTTTAAAAGAACGCCAGAGCGTCACAGTCCGCAGTGTAGATGGTGACAGCTTAGCTAAGTTGCTGGTTGCTGTGTGACAGTGGGCTGCGCCGCACCTGCCAGCCATTCAGCTAATGATTGTGTCCTACCCGGTGGGACACGACAGTGTTCCTCTTTAACTGACTCTTTAAAAGAAGGCCGGAGCATCACAGTCACGCAGCATAGATGGTGACCGCTTAGCTAAGTTGCTGGTCGCTGTGTGACAGTGGGCTGCACTGCAGCTGCCAGCCATTAAGCTAATGATTGTGCCCACCTGGTGTGACTTGACTCCTCCTTAAGAGAAGTCCAGAGGGTTACAGTCACACAGCATAGACCGTGATCGCTTATCTGAGTTGATGGTCGCTGTGAGACAGTGGGCTGTGCCCCAGCTGCCAGCCAGTCAGCCAGCAGTTGTGCCCTACCCTGTGGGACACGACAGTGCTGAGGCATTTAGGTGGTGCTGAACCAGTTCACTGAATCAACGGCACCTAGAAGACAATACCTCACAGCTGGCCATGCCTACGTCACACCTGCTGGCACGCACAGTGCGCTCACACACTGCATCCAACAAGTATAATAGAGAAGAGGACGATGTAACCAGTCACCTCCTCTTTAACAGAAGGCCTGAGTGTTACAGTCACGCAGCATAGACTGTGACCACTTAGCTGAGTTGCTGGTCGCTGTGAGACAGTGGACTGTGCCCGAGCTGCCAGCCAGTCAGCCAGCGATTGTTCCCTGTCCTGTGGGACATCACAGTGCTCAGGCATTTAGGCGGTGCTGAACCAGTGCACTGAATTAACGGCACCTAGAAAACAGTGCCTCACAGCTGATCGTGCCTACGTCACACCGAGAGGTCGCGGCGGTCGTCAGCTAACTGGCAGGCCCCTGGAACACGCCCACCACTCGTAGCGGCCGGCCAGTCACCTATCGTCCGCGGTCTCTGTGATGTAGGCACGGCCAGCTGTGAGGCCTTGTTTTCCAGGTGATGTTGATTCAGTGGACTGGAACAACACTGCCTGAAAGCTGTTGTGTCCCATGGGTAGGCCACCATCGCTAGCTGACTGGCTGGCAGCTGGGGTACAGCCCACAGTCTCACATCGACTCGGCAAAGTGATGGCGGCCTTCCTTGCGTGACGGAACACAGCAACTCACAGGCCTTCTCTGAACGAAGTGGTGATTGGTTACATCATAGTGTTATCGCTTATATTAGGTGTCAAGTAAATGCGTCCAAAGCGTCCAGCAACTGTCAGTTACAATGAACCTTCCAGGTTATGTATGGGCTATAGAAGAAGAAAAGTGTAGACTGAAATAATTATCTTCGTGGGCTGATATATTTGGTGAATACTCAGGGTACTATGATAATGTTCCTGAACATCTTTTTTTTCGTCGAAAGAATTTCATTGGGACATCACATCATCCAATGATGTGGTAAATCAAAATCAGTGAATTCTTACTAGGAAGAATCTTGTTACCATATGTCAAAATAAAAATAGTCGCGAATGATGGCATGGTATATGCATGCTGTTCCCTCTGAAATGTCTTTGGCTTCGCCTAACTCGGCAAGTATTCTGTTTTGACATGTGAACACAGGATTCTTCCTAATAATTTTAGATGTTATTTGTAAGATATTTGGCCCATTATGGTTTACCGCCTGTTTTATATGATCTGATGCTGTCCCCAAAAGTAACAAAAAGCTTATTCGGAACTATGACTGCAGTCTTTTAATAAATTCATAAACAGCTGCTGCACCAGACGCGAACTTGCAGTGGAACCAATTTTACTTTTCTTTTTTCTTGCAGTGCCATCTAGAAATGTATTTGAGATCTCTAGCCCTTGATCGGCTGACTCAGCGGAACCAGGAACACCTGTCAAGATGCATGTAGCACCTCAAGACCAAAAGTCAGGACAGAAAAGCTTTCTCCTCTAAGTATAAAACCCTAAAAATTTACCAGAGATTAATACTGGCATTCGTGAAAACCAATGCTTCGTGCTTATTTTGTTTTTAGAGAGGAGTAACTAATGCACGTGGACATATTGTGGCTCATACCCTTTCCTGAAAATTAAGTTACACGAAAGGTAAGTCACTACGTTCAGTTTTTATACGTCATGTTTACTATCTAAAAGAAACTTTTCCCATTCAGATAATATGTAGCACTGTTAATATTCAGTACAATAAAACCTTGCAACTTCAGTGACCTTAGTAGATCCTTCATGGTGTGAAATATTGTGGGAAGCAACATAGTTGTTACACCAGAGACACTGAAGATGACACGTCTACTACATATTATCTGAGAGCAATTTTCGCAATCATATGCCCCGAATCAGATTAAGCAGAGACTTTCAGGCCAATAACTACTTGTGAAAGTAAGTAATCGCTAGAAACTGTGTGACACTAATCATTTAATTGCATCTGTACTGTAACAGCTTAATCTGCGAAAAAGGGAGATACGACGAGAAATGCAGTTACATATTACAGAAGAAATAACAGTGCTTTTATCTCTTGCGCGTATTCGTTGTGACAGGGTTTCCTAAGATCACAATACAAGTCGTAGTTGGAATAGGATTATGTTGTGAATATTGTGTCGGTGAATCTGTTTAGATGGGTAGTTTGTCTGGCTACCTTTATACTGGTGCCAAAGTAGATGCAACCAGAGTTATTTGTTTTCCCACTTTTGTTGGTCGCACTAGGATAGTCAAAACAATTTCATTTAT